>JALXJV020000025.1:10730470-11330470 GCA_024633595.2 Lepomis macrochirus
TCAGGTAAAGACTAGGAGAGTTGCGGTGCTTGATGGGTCTTTCTCAATTTTCTCATAGGTCTTTTGTGAAATTAACTTTGTGGTTTTGCCAGTTTTTAGCAACATTAGCCATGATTCTCATATTTTTTCTGTCATGCCCCCTTCAGAACCCCAAAAAAGTGAATACTCCACCACTCCAGCATTACTGGATTTAATTTTTTTCAGTCATTAACAATACATGTGATAAAAATAAACGAGTCAGATTAGCAAAATAGCCTTGCTAGCATCAGAGCACTTTTGTGCGTTTATGTCACCAGATATATCATATTCATGCAACGTTAGGTCCGCTCAACATCCACATCCCCCCGTAAAGTGGCTCTACACTCCACTTCATTAATGACATGGGTCTAGTGTCGGTCACTTGGTCCACCACTTTGTTCTAGACTGAAACATCTAACAACCATAGATGGAGTGGTCCAAAGGCTTGTACAGACATTAATGTTCTCCTAAGGATGAGCCAGAACGACTTTGCTGATACCTGGACTCATCCTGTGCCATCATCAGGTGTGTGTCAGCTTTACAGGTGTGTGTAAGCGGTACTTTGTTTTTAGTGCTGATTAGCAAATGTTAGCATACTAACATGCTAAACTAAGATGATGAACACGGTAAGTAATGTTAGCATGTTGACATTAGCATTTAGGCTGAAGAGCAAATCAGCCACTATCATTTGATTTTTCTTTATTTTCTGACCATATTTCACAAAATAATTCATTCATGCTTTGCCAACACTTGGAGTAGCAGTCAATACAGTGTGCTACAGTCAAGAGCAACAGCATGTTTTATTTTCCTTTTACCAGACTGGAGCAGGTTAATTTTAAAAGTGTATCAGTGTCTTATGGGTAATAAAGTCTTGGTAAAGGACGGGAAGAAGCACACACATGCATACACCAACTAGACAACTTACACTGTACACTTGAAATCTGTCTATCACCGCCCACCTACATACACACAACACACAGTGTTGCTGTGTTACCATTTCTCATTCCCTTTATATCTCTCTGTTCTCTCTTTTCAGCTTCCAAGAGCAGGGTGCGGGGAGTCATTTGCTAATTGGTTTTGCAGAGGAAACGTATTCGCTCGCCTCTTTCTCCTCAATACCCCAGGGCTCTCTTCCTCTTAGATGATTCCCCTGTCTCATGCTCCTGCCAACTCAGCCGAGCATTCACCAAGGCTTGTTATTCTTCTGCGCAGTGTAAATCTGCAGAGCTGCAGGGGCTTCAAAAACACTTCCCTCAGACCTGGAATCCATAAAGTGTTTAAGGGAGGGACTCTGTTGCCTTACACTTGTCTTACACAGATGAGAAATTACATGACTTTGACCAACTTTTGCCACTAAAAGGCTCAATAAATAAATGCCGTGTCACAATCACTTAGAAGATTGGGGTGGAAAAATGCCACATCACAGCGCTTTGCAGAGGATTTTTGCAAGTTTCTTTGAACTTCACAACATGGGGAGGATTTCAAGTTTGGTTTTCTAATTAATTAGTTCAGGAGGTCTTGTAGCAGGCATGAGCATGTGCAGTGGGAACACAAAACTAGCAAACTCAAATCCAATGCATCGCCCCAAGCAAGAACTGAGTTATATTTGTACATGGCACTACATGATCCAGTTTCCTGTTTTGGTTTTTTTTGAAAAAAAATTAAAGAATGACTTTGCTCTCCAAATTACAAAAAAATATATATATATGGTACAGATATAGGGTTCTATTTTAAGAAACTCTAGTGCTAGATCACAGTCTTGTGGATTTGTCATATCAATATGCTGAAATTGCAACGTCCGCAGGAAGTCCACACCACTGCCCTAAGCTTTAGGTGCATTACCTAATACTGTGACATTACCTGTGATCTGAGACCTAACCAATGGAGACAATGTGGCTATAAAAGTAAATTAATGTGTCTTAAATCTCATCCAGATTTTATCTGGTGTCAGAACTTGAAATTAAGTATACAGGGGAGATACTGGGAGTCCACATTGAGTCTGGTTATGTCATGGTTTGCATGCATTATGCACAAAAGAGGCCACTGTGAAAATGAATGAGTGTCTCAGGCTCACACAACTTTTCAATTTAACAGTGTTAACATGCTGTGCCATGTATTGAGCCTCAGCAAGCTGTTTTCCCCCTCTTTCATCGCGTACGAAATGAAACAAACCGCAGAGGAGCACATCTGCCCAGGGGTATTTAGGGACCTGTAAAAGAAAAAAACACTGCCAAAGTCATGAAAAACATACCTCGTTTGCATGAGAGGATCGAGGTGCTTAAAGGGTAAAAACATGCTTGAAAAATGTTTGTTCTCAGTTCAGATACCCTTTAGTCAAGCCTCAAGCATTTCAGAAAGTTGTATGTCTAGATAAAGGCTCTCAGATGTTGATGACAGGATTGTGGGTCAATTAGTGACCAGTCAATCATTAAGATAAATCAGATAATTAGCTTGCCAGTAAGTCATTCCGTCAGTCGGTTAATCAGTAAAGCAGTGTTACTAAACTTTGCTGTACTTACATTTAAAAACGTTTCATGTTTTCAGCACCTTTTTATCCACTGAAGTTCATACATTTTATAAAATTAATGCATTTTTTGGTATTCAAGTTATACCGAAAGTACAAGTGAGGTCAAAATCACGATGGATCCAGCTTTCTTTTGAGGAGCACTCGCTTGCTGTTAAGAAGACAGACTGGATTTTGTTCTCCAGTTTCTTTTTTTTCGGTCCTTTCTAGCCAAAAGTGTCCATTCCTGACTTCATTGCTTCATTTCAGTTAAGTACAGAGTTTCGGAGGTGATGAGAAACTCAAAACATGCATTTTCCCCCTTTTCTCATATAGTTGTGCCAAGTATAGCTTTAAACCTACCACCATGTTGTTGTTGCTACCACCAAAAAAAATAAAGCTGGAGAGTGCAGACACACTCGCTGTCACCCTCCTGACAAGTTCACAGATGAACTCTCAAGTTTCACCCGTGTGACTGCCACTGTCTTGTTGGTCCCTGTGTGACAGAGAAGTCATATCCTCGGGGTTATGTGTGCATCTTAGAGTAGAGTCGAAACTCCATAGGCAATGTTTTGTCTGCTGTCATGCTGAGCTTTATTTATACCCTAAGCTCTTTTGACTTTTGGGACGTTGCTCCTGTCTTAATACTCATCACTTCTCGTCTATGCTGAGCAAAGCTATGTAAGTGAATTCCTGCCTTAAAAAAGACCAAATTGGTACTATGGTCAGAATATGACACTTGCCAAACACTTAACATATCTTAGGTTGAACATTCAAAACAATTATGATAAAATCTTTTTTAAACAAATATTTTTTTCAATCCCTTTTCCTCAACAAAATAAATATCTTAATAGAGAAATTAATTATTTGTCTGTGATTGAAATGAATTTAATCAAACATTTCTTGAACATTTCTTATAATTTTTCATATCAGGAGTGGTTGACTTTGGCCTTCAAGGGAAAAAAATGGACTTTATGGGCAAATTACCCACTGAAACACTGCCTTGGTCAACAACCACACTTGTCTATCTGAGAATGCCTAATACTTCTCATAGGTGGATGGGACCAGAATTCACAGTAAAACTGGGGCCAAATGCACAAAACTCTGTGTAAATGCAAGACTAAAACTCAGACAGGAGTATGCATTCTTTTCATCAGATTTATGAAGCTGCACATGCGTCAGATTGTGGTTTATAAACGTCAGTCACCGTGGAACTGGGCGCAGCTGCATGAGCCTCATTTGCAGTCCCACGGATAGCCATAAACGAATTTAGAATCATCTTGTTAAACAACCTGTCAGTGAAAAGAAGTGTAATTTCACCCCCTATGTCACAGCAGTGAGTTTCTAGAAGAGCACTAGAGCAGTTGTCATAATACATGGCTGTAGCCCAAACCACTAATTCATTACATGTACCTGTAAACCATAATCTCGATAATATGTCATTATTAAACATCAGAAGGATGGTCAATGCTTAATTTCTAGAGCTCATATTGAAACAGACTTTACAAACTGCTTCACAATTCCAGATACCATTAGAAGATCATTAACATGAAAGGAAATGATGGCTCATATGTAAATAAAGAAGGATAACATTCAAAACTCTTAAATAATTTAAAAACAAGTATATGAATGCACCTTCTTCTGTCTTGGATAGACAAAAAGTAGCAAAAAAAATAACACACTCAGTGAAAGTTAGAAACAACCTAAACAAATACTATTTACTCTAAGGTGACTTCTCTCCACTTTATATTTAATCCTCCCCTCATCATACAGTGTGTAAGCCTGGTCAGAAGTATATGTGAGATGTGCACATTGTCCCCATACAGTCTGCTTCAATAAATACTTGTTTGTGTAGAAAAATAGAGCTAGGATGATTTTTATCATTTATGATGGTTGGTTTATATCATTTATACATCTGGAGACCCTGACTTATCAAGCAGATAGAATCACATGTGGGAATAGATTTTCTTCCCTTTCACTGCTGTGAGGTTGAGGCCAGAAAGCATCCAAGTTGACTGCTCTTGCACTGGCTTCTATATACAGTAGCACTACTGCCGTACCCAATAGCACTGAAAGGCCATCAAGGTATTTTGAGTTCCTTTCAAATGTATCAACCTCCCCTACATTGAGAACATTGACCTAGTACCTGTATGAAATATGCTATACAAATAAAACTGATGTGACTCGACTCTAACCTGTCAGAAGGTATATCTTCCTTATGATGTTCGAGCATCTCCGTGTCTCCTTTGCCAGTGTCAGGGTTAGTTTTCAATGTCCTGCTTCAGATGAAACAGTTTGACATGACATGGCCACCATGTCAGATAAAACTGACATGGTAGCCTCAACCCACGAGGGATCAGACTGTGCTGCATCGACAGACTATGTTGGGAAACAATGCTTTTTGCGGGTCTTGCTCTCATTTAAAGCGTGTAAGCCCTTTGAAAGAGCCAGCATTATAATGTTGACTGCTTACGGCGACCGTGGAAGCTTCTTTCCACCAGCGGAGCTAGCCCCACTGTTAGATGAAGACAGGATCTCATTACTGAATCTGTAGTCAGGAGACCAGAGCATAAAGGACACTCCCAAATAGTGTTTTGAATGGGCAACATTTTCTCAGACCACTTCTTCTTGTCCCACTCAGATGTTAGCAAATAGTTATTGAGTTGTTGTGTGGAAAGATCTTTAGAGATCTTATGAATAAAGTTGGATGGAGTGGTTGGCACAGGCACCATTGCTTTAGAGCTGATATTCACTGGTTCATGTGGGGGCGAGTTGAGGGTGTGTAATAAAGATATTCAGTGTGTACCCAGAAGAATGAGGTTAAACTCACAGAGCCCTGTAAAGTGAATCAAACTGATTAAAGAGATCAAACATTTGCTGATTGTTGAGCAACTTATATGGTTTTGATATTAAGGTCTACTTTAAATTTTCACCAACCAAGTTTTATTATCATGATGTGTTGAAACGATCTAGATTACTCTAGTTTAACAACTACGCTGAACAGTAAGTGTGCCACAGAGACCGTTTGGATTAATGTGCCAAAAGCTGTGCATTAAAATGCATTTAAAAATACATTTGATGACAGTTCATAAATGTTACATAGCAGTTTAGTCTAACTCTGCACACATTTGTGTTAGTAGCAGTTTAGTAATTTATAAGTTTAGAAAATAGCTGTATAGCATATTGTTTACTCTACTCCTCATGTTTTGATGGTAATTCTGACTGATACATTGGAATAGATACATGCGAGTCATATGGAGGCTAGAATTACTGTAGTTTCCTCTCTGCATCTGCACTTAAAGTTAGTAAACAGTTCATAGTAAAAGCCTTAGCATCAAAATTTGCATACATAGTTTTTTTTTTTGGTGACAGATTTGTTGTGAAGGTGAAATGATTATGCATGGTTAGCACACTTACATTTCAGTTCAATCGTTCAATTTAGCAAAGCATTTTAACACCTTTGATTACTTTAAGCTTTGTCAATGCGGACATGGCAGCCCAGATGTCTTATATAAAATGAAAACAACATGGTACATAGTTGTGTAGACTATGGGAGCAGCTGTGCGTATAATCATTGCATTAACTCAGGATCAAAATTGAATTGCCTCACTATCTCAACGTAGGAAATGTTTTTTTCCATGCCTATTGAGCTTTTGATCTGAGATCATAATTGAGCAGTACCTTCATCTAATCAGGGTATTACAGGCAGACTTCACAACCTGCAAGAATGTAAAAATGAAAACTTTTTTTGCTGCTCAAATCGAACTTGTATAGGTCTCCCAGTCCAAGTACTCTATGGTAATTTCCTTTTTGTTAGCAGTAGGGGTACAAAGAGCTGCACATTTTCCACTGAGGATATAATGGCAGTTGTCAGGGGTAGCTAATTTGAAAATATTTTGATAGTTAATTGAAAATGTGCTATACACAGCCAATTGCTATATCATCACCTAAGCTAGGGAGAAGCAACACTAGCTAGCATGGACTCGGTCCTTAAAAGGCCAGACACAGTCCTATGTAAACGACCTGCCCTGAGGTTCAAACTAGGGATGTCGCAAGAACCTATACTTTGGTACCAGGTTGATGTCAAAATTCTAAAAACATGATGGTACTCACTCTTCTACAGTACCGTAGGTACTGGAGATCCACCATGTGGAAGATGGCGACAAGTGCAGCTGCAGCAAAACTTCACCATTGTGTATGGAAATTGGGGTGAAGTTAGTTTAATTTAACATTTGCCTTTTGTTGCGGCTGTTATAGCTCTGTGTGAAAGCCTCAATTTCCTCCTGGGAGATATGTATGTGAGAGCCAATTTATGCCGACGTTTCACCCTTTTGATCAACTCAAAATCACCATAGGTGATGATGTAGTTGACAGCGTAAATAACTGAATCTCTGATTAACACGCCTGTCACTATAGGCTTACTTATTACTTTTTCCTTTAACATAGATATCTCATAACACTGCTGATATACGTTGCGACCACCCTTAAACGTATCACACCTGTGAGTTTGTAAAAAAAAAAAAGGGAAATTAGTGAATTATTTAATTAATTAAGCACATTTCTAAGTTGCCTCACAACTTACACAGCTGTTAGATGTTCTTTGTAATGTTCAAATGTTTTTTCTTAAAGTTGTGCATGTTATTTATTGTTTTTTCACTGTAAAAATGGATATCGAGAATCGTGGAATTACACTAGTATTGGTATTGAATACTAAATTTCTGGTGTCATGACATCCTTTGTTCAGACTGGTAAGGCTCTGACGCTCCAGGTCTGACAGGCTGGGCCATGTGCTCAGACAGATAAACAGGTTTTGGACACAGAAGCAGACACTAGAACCCTCAGATTGTTTAACTGATTTATTTAAACAAAAGGTGTAAACACTGAGACTGGCAGAGTCCATAACAAATCCAAACAACGTGGTAATGTCCAAAACAAACAAATTGATCAAACAACTGATAATCCAATAAGGTGACCAAAATAAACCCCCACATAGACGAATTAAACAAATATCCAAAACAGATGGGCAAGAGTGAAACGTAAATCCAAAGTCCAGGGGAACAAACAGGCTGGCCGGATTGCAGATAAACATATGAAGCAGAAACACACCACAGGAAACCCTAAACAAAACAGGACAAGTGTTTCCAAGCTAAAGCTAGCTCTGCTGATGCAACTACAGATTTGTTAGGGTTAGAAGAATTTGAGATATCCAGTACTATGTTCAGTTTCTCTTGTGAGAATTAGCGTCTGACTCTATCAGTGTGATAGTCACCAAAGAGATTGATAATGTTGTGTTAGAGGAAAGAATAACTTTCCTGTCTCTAAACAGCTCCACTATTAGTGTGCCTGGGTTAGCATTGTGGATAAACAGATTGATTTGAGTAACCCAAGCTGTCTCTCCCTCTGTATGTGTGTCCCCAGGCCCCTACCAACTGCTGCCTGACTCATTATATAATAAAAAGACTGTTTTCACCACACTTACCGTCTCAGTCTTTGTCTCTGCCACAAAGCAGAAAGGCAGGCAAAACAGGCAGTGTGCCAAAACAATCATATTTCTTGGTGGATTAACCTGAAGATCAGTAGCTCCTTTAAAGTTACTAATGTGAAGCTGCCCTTTCTCGCTTATTTACTTATTTATTAATTTATTCATGAACAAAAAGGCTAAATATCTTGTGTTGTATCTTTGTGGACAACACAGCATTTGACTAACTATTTTTTTATTTTAAACACATGTACAGAATTTAGAAATGAAGCAACTTGCTAGCTGCACTTGTAAGTGAAATTTTTGTCACCACACACACACACACACCCCCACAGAATTCCAATCAGAAACAGCATCTGCCAACGACAATGCTAATTTTTTATTTGGTATTTTTCTGGGCAGAGCTGCCAACTCTCACGCATTGAGCATGAGACTCACGCAATTGACACTTTTCACGCGCCCTCACGCCATACATCAATTTTCACACGCACTGGAAAAACTAATGTAGTCTATAACTAATTGCGTCGACTAGGCGACGAAAACGGGTTCTACATCTGTCTGTCTAGGATCATATCAGCAGATTATACAGCAGGTAGATTTTGAAAAATATTGTGAATTGTGATTAAATGATGACGTTAATTTCATAAAAAAATCTTTCTGGCGATGTCAGATTACACAGATATGTGGCATAGATGCAAAACGTTTTGAACATTCCGTCCAGAAGTTTCTAACTGAATTAAAATTAAATCATGAAAGACTAAATCATGAAAGAAAAATAAATCCAGAATGCTTGAAAGTCATACACCTATTGAATTATATTCCAGTATATTTTATATTTGAAATTGTCACCTGCTGCCTGGGTTTTGTGTTTCCGCTGACATAGCCTAGATAAAAACATTACCACCATAAAATGATGCAGAAAATTCACCAGAACACTGTTCTGACCATGATTATTGATTTGGCTTTCCATCTACACAAACATGTGGCTGTTGAACTTTTAAAACAAAAGCGTGATGACCCCGACCCCTGCAGTGGGATATGACATACTGTAGAAGGCCTTAAATGAACCGACCTCCGATACCGAATCTGACTCCAAACTAATTTGAAAAGTTGCAGCCCTGTTTCTGGGGCTTTTCTGATTTATGATAGGAGTGTTTGAGAGAGACAAGAAATGTGTGGCACAGAGGGGATGACATGTAGCAAAGATTCTGGCAAGGACTTTGTTACATGGGGCGCACGCTCTAATGGGAAGCTAACTTGCGCTCACGATAACGCTAACAATGTATAACTATTACAAGATAATAATATTACTATACACAAAGTAAACTGTACAGGTGGAGATTGGTAGTAAAGGGTCTGTGAGAAATTGTTGTTGAAGTTCTGTCTAAAGTGCTGCTTGTACTTGAAGTTTTCCAGTCCAGCTTTAATTGTTCAGCTGCAGCCCAGTCGGAGATCAAGTGGAGGAAAACTCCAGCTTGTAGGATGAATAAATAAGACCTTCACTGTTCATTCTCTTTGTGAGGAGAAAGCACACAGCAGCAGGGAAATGAACATATAAGAACTCTTGACCACAGCTTGGCCTTACACGTAAAACAGTGAAATTTCTTCTGCACATGGATGCGCACGCACCTAAGCTTGTACGTACCATATCCACACACACACAAGTACACACACACACTTCCAGCCACTCTCTTCCAGCCAATTTAACTCGCACAAAGCTGAATTAACTAGTAATCCCTGTTTTCTCCCAGGGGCTGTCTTCACTTTACACTTGTCTCAGGGAATTATTGGAAGCGCTGCCTTCTCTTTCCAGGGCTCCATTTACATCGGGGGCCTTAAAACAAATGCACATTCAGCCCCTTCCAAAACATTTGCTTTTTTTTTTTTTACCTTATTTGAAGCTTCAATAGTAGTAGTAAATTTACTTAGCTCGCCTTTTTCAAAACCAAAATGATTTCATGAAACCGTCTGATGTACTTAGGCAAAGCAATTTTGCAGCTATGGCAACGAAGTAAGTGGGTATGCTGGTAAGGTAAAGGGGAATACGGCTAATTTCTGCTTGAAATAGGGTTATAAGTAGTCATCTTCCATTAATGGGAATGCAAGAGTGAGCTTTCCTCCATCCAGTAATTGTAACCTGACAAATTATAGTCAGCTGTACAGAGTATATGTACATAATAAAATACATGTAACTTGAACACCATTATTGCGTGAAGGATGCAGGGACAGGACAGGCTTATTATCAATCTGTGTCAAGCTCTTAGACATAATGTCAAGTTTTCTTTCAGTTCATTGACTCTCCAGTCAATCAGTAGGCGAATAAGCACGAGCCATGCCCGGAGGCTGTAATGTATCTGTGCTTCCATATAGTTCAAAGTGAACAGGCCGCAGCTCGCCTGCTGTCATGCTGAGAATCGCATATACCATTATCCCCATCTTTTTTCTTCTTTTTTTTTTTTGATGTCATCCCGCTATTAATCACAACCTAATGCTGATTATGCTAAAGCAATATAAGCAATTTGTAGATTAAGTTGAAAATTAATGCAGCTTATATACATCAGCTTTGCATGTAAAAGCCTTGTAGTGCATAGTGCTTAGTCTGAGCTTTTGTGCAGTGAGTGTGCAAAATGATAGGGACCTCCAGGGACCTCTGAGGTTTCAGGGCAGTGATAATTGTGGCAGGGAGCTTCATTTCAGTGTTCTTTTAGTTATTTACAGATTCAGTAAGTTTTAAATTTCATTTCAATCAGATTTTGTTGTCCGAAGTGCATTGGCTGCAGTATAATATCCTGATCTGTCAGTGAGCATTTCTTTCCATATTACAGAGATTTGTCATGTCCTTTACTTACATTGAAGTAGTTGTGTTGAGTAAAACCTTTTTTCCTCTGTGTGTGTGTGTGTGTGTGTGTGTGTGTCTGTTAAAAGGCATGACTGAATCATGTGGGCAGAACACACAGCATAATTAACTAAATGAATTTGCTTATGCTAAAAGAAAGCTACTCTATGAGGTTTTGTGCTTCTGTCAATGGTGCTGTTTCTTCGGTGGCATCCCATTATTCCAAAATGTTTCTGACTGTCTCTGAACCAAATTCTCACACTGAAAAAGGGTAATGTTTCCTGTATATGCAGGAGACGCCATGCCGTCTTTAACAGTTCTGGGGGAAAAAATGCATAACATTGTTTTATCACCTTTATACATCATGACTTTTCCTAATTATCTGAGATTTAGCTGAAAAACATGATTTTGTGTGAATAGATAGTGTTCGCGGGAGATTTTATGCATGCTACACCCTCCCACAGTACGTCTCTTTGGATTTGCTTATTCGAGTTCATAAGAGGTCAGGAACAGGGTATTAAGACAAAACACAGCCACCGAACGTCAAAACAGCCGCCACTATTATTTTCTATGATCAACCCGACACACAGCCTAGCCCTTGTGACACTTCACAACACTGTCTTATTTTGTTGCCCTTAGACAACCGCATCCCCCACCCCAGAGAAAAGCATTATTTACTAGCCCCCATAGCACCTTTTCTTCTCCTCAAAACTCTCCTCTCCAAAACATAATCTCACTGCTCAGAATATTTAGTTTTCAAGTTTCAATAGGATTGGTGTAAACACACTGCAGCGCAATGCTTCTTATAGACGTGCTCCATATGGGGTGTAATTGATGAAGTAGTCACCATGCGGGATACAATACTGTACATGTCTTTATCTGTAAATTACTTCTGGACAAATTAAAATATAATATATATAACATAAAATATTTCCTGAGATGCAGATTTGATAATGCCAGACCACTTACACTTCATCAGAATTGACTTAATTAATTTTTAAAAAGCCTTACATTGTATAAAAAACAAACAAGCCTTGGTTATTCAAGGACATACATATGTTAATTCCTGATTTAGACCTCTTACCCTTTATTTTATTTATTTGTTATAAATACAATCATTTAAATTATTTGTATTTTATTTATTTATTTAAGCATTCAGTCATTCCTGACCAGAATTATATTGCAGGAAATGTGGAGGAGGCTTTGAAAAGGCTTGCGAAAATAGTATTTAACAGGAAATAAAACTGAATAAATACAATATGACAGATCCAAATGAATAATACTTTCTAGAGACTAAGTTGAAGGGTTGGGTGAATTGGACCCATGGCCCCAGTATTTCCCACATCTTTGCTCTCATAAATGTGTTACTTTAAATAGATCGTCTTACATGTTATTTATTTTCAAGGATCACTTATCGTGCTATCATCATGGTAAGAGACACACTGGCTGTCATCAAAAGGTTCTTTTCATTAACACATTTTTTTATCATCTAATTAAATTAACTTAATTAAGCGCAAATGTGAGTGGCAATTCTAATCGTTGCGTTCCATACCATACTCTTTCCCTTACATTCAAGAATAACTCCTTACAATTAACACCATGAAACAATATCTTATGAAATGATGTCCCTGACATGTCCTGACATGAAAATAACCCAACAACATCAGACTGTTAACAGTTGTCTCTCTGTCTCTGCGGGGAAGAGAGACGGCCACAGTCCCGACTACGAAGACTGCTTGTAAAAACCTATTAGAGTGAACAGAGATCTCATTCAGGGTGGCAAGGGTTGAGCACTTTGCACGACCGATCAGATTTTCCAGCCTGCTGAAAACTCTCGCTGCACACGCAGACAAATCGTATTGCGCGCGGTTCGTTTTCAGTCGGGGCGTTTGCGGTGACAGTGCCGTCACAATAGAACAAACCTTTTGGAATTTGAAGAGGGAACAGTAGTTGAAACAACATTTCTTTATGTTTATACAGCATTTGCATTCAAATTTAAAATATTTTGACAGGCATAAAAAAATATAAGCGTGCAATATAAATTCAAATCAACAACAATAAAAGTGGCTTTTCATGTTAGCTCATTGTCTGTGAACGCCTGCTGGACACTACATGTTTTTTTTTTTCTCCCTCTGCTACTGCAGGCTGGGTTCAATGAAAAATATTCATGACTGCTGACAAGTCCCTGTGTGTGGGCTCTGCTTCTCACAGTTTTCACCATGGAAACCACAGATGGTTGAATTAGAATGACAATAGCTGATATTATAATCCAAATGGTCCTTGTTGTAGCAAATAGAGAAACATGATGATGATGTGCCCTGCTGCATGATGATGCTTGCTCCTGCTAAAAAAAAGTCCCCAAATAAACTACTTGACTCGGTGCCCTGCCTAAATTCCTGCCTAAATTCCTGCCTTAATTTGCCTCTTTTTTCCTGTCCTGCCCAAGCAGTCAATGCCTGCTTCAATAGTAGCTGCAGCAGAGGTGTTTAACATTTCAAGAAGTAAGTTTGGGATGAAAATGTCATCTGGTCAGACCTGGTTTGGAAAATCCAGCTGAGGGTTAGTAAAGGAGACACACTCTGCCCTTTCTCAACAGTTACTGTCAAGGTCTGCCCAATAATACAAGACTGTGGCAGAACTACAGTAGGTAGATCCAGAATATAAGTCTGTCTAGTTGTAACACTCCCTTCCCACGCAACTGCTCCCACCAGCTTAATGCTGTCACTCGGAATGCGGGGAAGTCCTAAGAGAATCATAGATGTGTGTGATTTTTTTTTTTAAGGATCACATGCAGTTTTTTTGTCTCCATTGTAAGTAATAAGATAATATATACTTTATTGTTCCCGAAGGGAAATTTGTTTTGGATTCTCTTCTGCAGCATCACAGAAACAACACAAAATCTGCCGCATTTGTTGGCATAACCCATACAGCCAGCATTGCCCACAATAAATGTTGCACAGCCCATATTGCCTACGTATTGCACAAGTGTTCTTACAAAGAATGATTAGGGAGGGACAAACATAAGTACGTCATAACCATTATATTAAAATAACGAGCTTACAATTTTGATCGCACCCTGCAACTTGCTGTGTTATTTTTCTGTGTATGCAGGCCAGGGTATCGATAAAATACTCATCCCGCACCTATAAGGGAAGAAGACTAAAGGTGAGGCAGTAAAGGGGTAACAACTTCATTAATTGCTGAAGTGTCTACCATGCATGCGTAGCAGAATTGTAACTGGTGGGGGAAAATACTTTTTAAAACTTATTTTTGGGTAGTCATCAAACTTTTTTAGTGACTTTTATCAGATTTTACTGTTTTTTATACTGATTTTATACATGCAGTTTTTATGTCCCAGTGACCAGTGAAAGTGTAGTTATGGCTCTCTCCCCATTCATTTAGATAGGGGCCTAGTTTTGTTAGTCCGAACTGCCCGGAGGCGTTACCAAGATGGCTGCCGAGTGGCAGGACTTGCCCATAAGGACTTAAGGCAGGGCGTGGAAAGGACTTGTATGTTATGCATTAAAAATGATTATTAAATACTGGGCAGTAAAATAAAATGGTCTATTGTTGATCCTTGTCACTGTACTTACAGTGTAGTTACAATGTCTGTGCACACTGTTAAATAAAGTGGTCCCTCATTCACCCCTTTGTCACTGCAGTTATAGTGTAGTTAAAGAGTATGTGGACTATTAAATAAAGTGGAACATTGTTCAACCCTTGTCATTGTACTTACAGTGTATAAGGGCTGTCAAATAAAGCAGTATTTTAAAAGTTTAATATACAGTCTCTTTATAGTATTTCTTTAAATAAATCTATTTGCTCTTTGAAACTAAGTTTTGTTTTTAAGTGCCACAAGCAGTTTGGTAACTTTTCATGACAAAGCCCGGATGTCTTTTTGCTGGTGCTGATCAATATATTGGGTAATTATAAAGTGCTGATGTCAGATATCAGGTCATCTGTACAACTCTTTCCGACTTTTCGACTTTTTGGAACCCTTTTTCAAAGTGTGCAAAAAAGTCTGAGTGAAAATTTCTCATCAAATATTAAAGAAACTTTAGGGTAGTAGTAGACGTCTGTGTCATAAAACTTTTTCTTTATTTCTTGACTTTGTAAAAGTTTCTCTGAGTTTTCCTGCAGCTGGTTGTAACTGGTCACATTAAGCATATTACCATGGGGATGTAATGGTTGTAAAAATAGCTACAGACCTTGAATTTAAAGCCATGTGATGACGCTGACTGGAAAATCATGCAACTATGGTTCCTTTGATGGACAATAAGACAGACAGTTATACTTCCCAAAACAGGCCATTTAAAGTTTTTGCCAGAGGGAAAGCATCTGCTCTCGTCAAACCACAAGTGTAAACCAAGTTCAAAGGTCAGGAGGAGCCACAAACACCTGAGGTTGGTTTGGTGTAAAAAGAGACAACAACCTCATCCCCACTGTAAAAAAGGATTTGTGTTGTTTGGCTCTTGCTTAAGATATTGTTAAAATCAGAAATGTGATGTAGTCGTAGGTTTTAGATCCAAATTTGTCTGCTTCTGACAGGAGGCTAAACCTGGCTCATGGTCTGACCTTCCAGCAGGACATTGATAACCTCTGAATCCACACAAACATGGATCATCGGCTGCAGATTCAAGCTTTTGAAATAGACATCCCTGTTCCCTGAACTAAACCTCATGTGAGGGTCAGGGACTCTGAAGTACGTGCAGAGATTCTGTGTGGAGCCATTGCAATGTGATCTCTCACCTTGTCAAACTTGACACTTATTTTGTTTTTTGTCCTCTCAGGGGTACAGTGTCACATACAACACGCCCCTTATTTTTTCACATACAGCATATGATATCTGATATTTGATTTTTGATCGGGACTTAAAAATCCCAACAATTATTGCCATGAAATTTGAGACAGACGTCTACATCCCTGTTCAATCCCCCTCTGGATGAATTGGTCTAGTTCAGGGAACTGGGATTTCTATTCCAAAAGTTTGTGGTGATTAAATCCTGCTTTTACATGGTGGTCGGTCAATGCCTGCTCAACGTTGTGTCTGTCAGCCATTGCTGATGGGCGATGGCATAGTCTATTGGCCCAACCCTAGTTAGCATGGCTGTAGACAGTGTATGTTTCTCAAGATTTACATGCACTAATATAAGAATGGTTTGCACTGAACACTTGAACCAAACGCTATACACCATTTCCATCGAGCAGCTTTCTGTTATTGTTTGTAGTTTACAGAGCAAATATGAGGAACAGAGCATGTCAATAAGTCAAACTCAACTTAAAGTGACTATGGGAAAAAAGAGACATCTTTTTGAGGTGGGAAATGTTGATTGAATATTGAATATTAAAGACCAAGGTGTACCCACCACATTGGTTTAATCTGTCCACATTGTAGTTGTGCTGACCAAAAAAAACTGACATGCTAAAAGAACACATGACTGAAAAGTGCAGGTTGACATTCTTAGTTTTTCCATTCTCACTCCCAAGTCGGTACATATGGACATTTGGCGTCAGTTTTTAACACACTGGGAAGTCCTTTAGCATAGTTGTTGGAGGTTAAGTAGGCCCAGATACCGGACTTTAAGCCAGGAGACCAGTGATTGTTTCCCGTGTGAAATAAAAACTCAACATTGATTGATTTTAGTTATGCCACGAAACGTTATGCAACATTCGTAAGTAACATAATTTAACTTAGGTAACTAACTTATATTTCTTTTACTAAACCTAAGCAAGTAGTTTTGGTGCCTAATCACCGTTTCATAACCACTAGTTTTATTCTAAAAGTCTAACCTGCAGTTGCATATTATTACTAACTTGATTGCAGCAGTGCCCTACACGTGCAAAAACTATGCTTGAAGCCCCCCCTCCAGCCAGTTTTAACTGCTGTTTTTGGTTAACGTTCTTTCTCAAACAGAATATGGGGGTGTGGTTAATAGTCGGACATAACATTACCATGACAACCAAAAACTGATTGGCTGGAGTGTTCACTAACGATATGCTGTGGTAACATCACAACACTGTAAAGTTTAGTACACTTTACTGTCCGGCAGCAGCAGCTATTACTTACCCATGATAGGAACTAATGTGCGCGTATCAGCTGTTATCAATCACACACGATAACTCCCACAACTTTTTATAGTGCGCTTACTTTACCGCGGAGGTGGGAGGTGCCTCCGCCGATGCATTATGGCCGTCAGTAAAATGCATGTTGCAGACTGTATATAAGACAGTGGCAGGTGAAAGTGCGACGCGTTTTTGTAAATTACATGATAAATTGGTTAGCTAGCTCACAACGATGTTTATCGGTTTGATGCTTTGACTTCACGAGGCGTGACGTTTTTTTAACGAGGCATGACAGTGCGCCTGCGCAAGCTTGGACAATGACATATGACTTATGGAATTTACTATAGTCATACCTCACCACCCCGTTTAAACAACTAAGCAACTTTTGCAACTTTGAGCACAAAATTAAGCCATTTGTCTAAAAATATTTGGCGAACTATGTGGGTAATCACATTGTAAGGAAATGACTCAGAAAAATATGAAATATCATAGAAATGTCAAAATACACTGGAGGGGGGCTTTAAGGGGTACCCAGGGTGTTAAAAAGCGACACCTAGGTGTCTTGACCAAATGTCCATTTTTGCTGAGTTGGGAGTGAGAATGGGTTGGTTCTAAATTTTAAATTCTTGTTCTTTTAGTAAACCTTTCTGTGAATTGCATAATTTTTATGTGTTTTTTTTTCTTGAAGGGGCTATCAGGAGCAACAACAGATGTGAGTTCAACATCTATAAATGAATCAGTCATCTGACTAATTATGAACCTCCTAGCCTATAGGCTACTATTGTCATCAGATTACAGGCACTATAGTATGATACTCAAACATTATTTTACATAATTGTTTTACTGATTTGTTATACCTGTTTCTATAAATAAGGCAATGTAATAATGCGAGTTTAACATTTTTTTAATGAATATCTAAAAATTACATGTGACGAAAGGATTAATGTTAAATATTATTTTTATGATGTTTCTTTAAAGTGGCTCCTCTTGGCTGTATGAAATAATATCTGATTATGTACATACATTACATGATCATACGATTTTAATGTAATCATTTCTGCAGAGCTGTAAACATCATTTCAAGTATTATATGAGAGATTTATTTTATTTGCAGTCTCCTTTGTGGCTGTGAAGTTGTTCAGTGGCATATCAAGTAAATGTGGTTAAGAATACACCTCACTGTCAAGCACCCACTCCAGCTTGAATACATTTTGGGACAAAGGATTTAAATAGCCAGCGCTATCTTCAAACCGCCTCAAGGTTGTGCCACATACCCTGCCAGGGCTACATACTGGTTCTTTACACAACATGACCCACTGCACCGTTGCTGCATAATACATCACCTCCTTGACACCAAACGGGAGAGACACCATTGCAACTTACATCTCTGTACTGTGAAAGACAGGCCTTTGAAGCTCCACTGCGTGTTAACTCTACAGAATGTCAGGAGCTTTGCGACCTGACATTGCCTCTGAAATAAATAAAAAAATAGAGGACTTTGAATGCACAGCAGCACTTCGAGAGCCAGACTGTCTGTGTAAAGATAAATTTGCTGCTAGGATGGAGGGAGGGGGAAAAAAAGTTTATCTCACACACAACGTTGTACGGTATGACAGGTAAATAATGATGCGTTGTTATCAGGACGAGGCCAAAAAAGGCCCCTGTTTTCTACCAACCTGACAATTTATTGTCCTTGTCATGTGCTACAAAAGGTGGAGTTACAAAATCAGGCTTGCTCTCATTTCCTCGACTGTTGTCACTCATGAGCTAACAGGATGTCTGTCCTATGATACTGCACTAAAGTGTGCTATAGTTTTGTTTTCAGTCAGTTTAAAATCAAAGTCAAGCTTTAATGCAACAGACTAAGTTGTCCAAAATACCATTGAAAAGTAAAAGAAGTAATGACTAAAGTCTCGCAGGATTAAGATTAAACTATTTGCATTTAGATGTCATCACTGTCAAATGTGCCACTGACTGCTTCTGTCGTCTCTGTCTCGATGAAATGTTAGAATAAACTTGACAGCAATTATGTGCTCATTTGCCAGGAAAACTTTTAATTTAAACGTGGTATTGATTTGAGGTCAGCCTTAAATTAGGGTCAGGATTAAACAAACAGAGTTTACTTCAGGAGCCATAGACTTCAAATTGCAATCAGGCCACTTGTCAGTGCTCTTGCAGGGGAAAAACATTTGCAGTATTTCACCAGCATGTGAACCTTTTATGATCAATAGTGAAATTGTTATTTTTGTGTGTAGCAATCTAGGATGATCTGCGGGAGAAGTTGTAATTAAACTGCAGGAAAATCTCACACTAAGTGACAGAACAAATGAAAAAAAAGTGTGTTGCACAAAACGTTGTCATTAAGGTTTCTAACTGTCTGCTCCCTTTTGTGACAGATTAATACCTTTCTTCAAAATAAATAAATAAACAGGCAAATTAGATGTTCAAACAAAAATATGTGGCATACAAAGGTTTGGTTTTCTATAAATGGATGCTCATAGCTAAGTGTGCTGTGTCCTGCCATCTCAAGGTGTATTTACACTGTCAGAGAATGTTTGAACTGTAATAAATACTTAGTACTCAATTCATTCATTCAGTAGTCTGCCCTTTTAAACTTCTTCAAGTGAAACAACAATTGCAAAATATCTTTTGTATTTGTTTTTTGGGGGGAAGATCTAGACCTTTGTAAAACCTTTTGGCAGTGGACAGGCCTGCCGTGAGGGGGGGTCAAAGGGTACAGATGACCCCATCCCAGGGCCTGGGGGGGGCATTCAAAGGTCTATGGTTAACCCTTAAATGGGATCAAGTTACAAAATTTATTTACTGTCTTTGATAAATAAACCTTTAAAGACCCCGCTGTTATTGTGAAAATGGTATGGTTGACAAATTTGGCCATACAGATGTGCAGGACCTGCAAATGTAAAGCGAGTCACTTTAAGCGAAGACTGCACTCTGTCAAGGGCCCACAAAAGAGCAGGCAAAACAAACAGAGAAGAATAAAATTGTAGGGAATCAACAGCCAAAACGGCCAAAAATGTGTTCAGAGGCACCATGTGTCTGACAGGTGAAGGTGAGGAGCTAACAGGCAGACTAGCAAAACTTTAGCTTGCTTAACCTTTTAAATAATGTAACACCAGAGCTGCAACTCTGACATTGAGCGTGGCACACACGGAGTTGACAATGTTCACACATTCTAACGCTACACATCGATTTTGTCAGGCAGTGAAAAACAAATGTATAACTGATAATAACGAGTCGGACGAGTGAACTCCTCCCAGTTGATGCGATGCGATCTCGTGCTGTGGGTCGTGGTAAATAACTGAAAGAATTTTGCAACATAACTTCTGAAATTTGAGGCGCAGACCTGCTGTGTTTGGGACTGTGAGTTGCACTTTATCTGAGGTGCTGAAGTGAACATTTGTGTGGATTCATGGTGATATTTCTGCCTGATCAAAAGTGCTTTCAGTAAGTTTTGTTTATCCACCTCCTCCTCTCATCCAGTAATACAGTCCCAAATGGTTCTGTGTCTGCAGACGGTCTGCAGGGGCCAAATCAGCAGAGCAACATTGCAGGCTTATGCACAGCAGAGTATAGGGCATGTAGACTATTTAAAAATGATATAAATTCTCATAAATGATGACGTTATTCTCGTACAACTTTTTTTCTGGACCTGTCAGAGAACACAGATATGTGGGAGATATTCTGAATTTGCAGAAGGTTCTGAACATCAGCAGAAACATTCTGAAAAACAGGAGTTAAAGTGCAGGAGTTTCTAACTGAATTAAAATAATTTAATATCATTGAGGTGAGTAAAGGTGCCACAGTCATATTTAAAGAGGTTTCTTCCTCAAACAAAGACAAAGACATGATCACATATTTGTATACACCTTTAATGTGTATTAAATATTAATATATTCATTTGGTAAGTTCTGTGTGCACTGCATGAAGGGACTACAAACTTTTGTTTCATTATACAGCAGCCTTGTGTTGTATAATGACAAATAAACATCCTTGTAAAAGTTATACTACAGGAGAAAAGACATATCTAAAAGCAACACAGAGAGCCTGAGAGCTTTACTGCATTATATTCTGATATATTTGGAATCATCACCTGCCACCTGAATTTTGTGTTTCCCTTTGTATGAATAAAGATTAGTAACACCCACAAGTTCCCCTGTAACAGCCTCAAGAAAACTGACCTACAGTGAACACTAGTCAGCAGCATCACAGGTCATAGGATACAGCTGCAAATATGGTTACAGTATAATAAGCTATACATGTGGTAAACCTCTGTTTATATTATTATGGTGCTTTCAGACCAAATGCGAATTTTCACCTTGCGATGCTTACCTTGCGTGAGTACTTTACTACTTGTGTTCACACACAACATGAGAAGGCGATTTTAATGCGATAAACACAACTTGCTATTACTACAGCTGTATGAACCCAAAGTAAACATTTAGTTGTGATTAAATAGCAATAAACGGATCATACAGATGACGAAATAACTACAATATGATGCAGTTTTGTTAAACATATGAATTCATGCTTTGTCAGATCTGTCAGCAAGACAGCAGGACAACAACTTCTAAACTGTTTGTTTTCTGAATTGATTTCGGATCGATCAGGGCTATGCTATGCTAACTTGGTCACAGTAAAGTACAACGATAGCTGGAATAAAGTTACATACATGTTTTCTGAAGTCACCAGGTAGTTCAACCTCCTCGTTTTATTTTATTTTAGCAATGTCTAGTTTTTTCTGGTTTTTACATAAATATTAAGTAGTGCCAAATGATATTTTATTGTGGTATTTTATTGTGGTAACATTTTTGTCCATATCGCCCAGCCCTACTGTAGTGTTCGACAAGCTTCTGTGTTGAGGCAGTGTTGCTACCCTTTTTTAAAATGTATCTAACCAAGATGATCTCTTGAGAATGAGGCCTGGCCAAGAGGCAGCACGACAAGTTGGTGTTTATCTTATTGTGAAGCAACATGTCCAGTTGCCTAAAAAACTCAGATAAGTCAGGACAGACTGCGGATAGTTTTCTCATTGGATGTGACTTGTCAAGTTTGAAGCAATAATAGAATTGATGCTCGCCTTGCGCACTTCTCCACTGCCACAACACTGGACAACTCTCCTCGCGACCCATTCTGTTTTTCCTGCTCTCAAAACGTTCCTCCTGACTCACTGACTTCGACAAGCAAGAACAATGGCGCTAATCTTAACAGATTTCCTGTCTGTTGTGCCGGAATTGAGTGGTGTGCTTCAAATGCAGTGGATTTCAATAGCAGTCAGGCAACAAAGCGACCGGCCGACAGACCGACTATTAGCTGTCACACCCACATACACACACACAGAAATCAATTACCTGCTGTTGCCTAAAACAGTGCTTAAGTAAGCAGAAGTGTAAAAATGTAAAGGTAATTAGCAAAAGGCGTTAAGTCGATTTGGACCCTGGTGAGAGTGTTTGTGTGTACATTCGTGCATATTTGTGTGATTCTGTGTGAGTGTATATGCATTAGCTCTGGGAAAGTACAGCCAAGGGTACCATTTTCCCTTACATTCGCTGCCCCCTCCAAATGTTACTGCCTGAACCTTTCTCCTATACAGCAGGATAGATGTACATGATAGCCAATGAGGGAGCTCAAACACTTGGCCAAAAGTATATGGAGTTCCAAAAAACGACGTGGATGCCTGAACATTACTCCCATATGTGATCGCTGAACATCTCATTGCAAAACCATTGGCATTAACGTGCTGCTATAACAGCCGCCTTCTTCTAGAAAGGCTTTCCAAATGATTTTTTGGTATCTGGCTGCAGGGATTTGCTCGGATTCAGCCACAGGCACACAGGGTTGTTGTTTGTTTTTTTTTAGTGGTTGTACTTTTGGGAGATCTTTTTGTCAATATAAATGTCAGCTTACGTGGGAAGCAACAATAGAATGCCATCATTAACTACATTTATAGAAGCCTCCATTCCATTCAGCAAAGAAGAGCATTAGTGAGGTCTGCCATCAATGTTGGGTGAAAAATGCCTTTTTATTGTTGTCAACTATTTTCTTGAGCCCAAAAAATGTATTTGCCATTTTTGAAACTGGAACTAAGTAACATATAGGGATGAAACGAACATTTTAATTACCATGATAACTGGGTTACCACGCTATTGTAAACTCTCAGTAAAAACTGTCCAGTATCAACCAAAGTTAGTGACAGTCTCCCGGACGCAGAGGTCAGTGACAACATGGTGGAAGACAGCGCTGCGGAGATTTTTCAGTCTCTCTGAAATCTGGCGTTATTTTAGTTTTTATGAGAGTGCTGGGGGAACTTGATTGAAGAACATGACCTTATAGTGAATGCAGGGTGAGTTAACTTTTAGCTTTAGTTTGTATGTCTGACTTGCTAACAGCTTGTAAACTGAACCTCTCAGTGTCAGCTGCTCTTGTAAAAATGCTACATGTTCTGTGGCGGTGTGCATCGTGTGTCTGCAGACTATTCTTCAACTGCACATGATAACATGTTACGCAGATGCAGTTGTTGGGCTGATTGCAGTTTCTATCACTGCCTTCTAAAGATTTGTTTTCATGTAATTGTGCATGGAGTCAGTGCATTACCTATATATAAAATATAAAATCTTGATAATTCAGACATAGATGGTTTTCATATGTTTACAAAATATTGGATGTTATGTTATTGTTTATGCAAACAAAAAAGCAGTTTTATTTGCAGTTTTCAATCTAAAACTTGAAATGGTTTCAGTGTGTGTATCAGTACATTTTAATCTTTTTGGGCACATTTTTACAATACCATGATAATACTGATAACCATGATAATTTTGTTCACTGAAATCGTGATATGAAATTTTCATGCCGTTTCATCCCTAGTAACTTAGGCAAAATGAAGCAGCTCTGAAATGGGACAGGGCTTGCCATTATATATCGGATTTATCAGAGCACATCAAACTTTTATTTAAGATAAATAGAGAGTACAAGAGCTTTTTTTGTTTCTGAGGGAAATTGTGCAAAATTTTAAATGCAAATCCAAAATGAACACAGTGCCAAAAATACAGCTTAACAGTAAGGATCAATCCTGGTGATGTGCATAGATGGATGTACAATGTGAAATCTCAAGTGCAGCTAAGTGTATATGGTTATCCATATGATCATGACATTATGTACTGTAAGTCTGTGAGTTCTAATAATTGTAATCCACAAAGAGACAGTAAACATGAGAGAGAGCATTACATTGTGTGTACCAAGGAAAGAGATAATAGGCATATTAAAACATGTTTCTAAATCGCCATACTATATATATATATATATATATATATATATATATATATATATATATATATATATATATATACTATATACATATACATATACATATATATTTGTACCTTGTTATCTCTTTGTCTGCCCGTCTATCTTTCAGTCTTTTCCTCTCGCTGTCAACGCTCAAGGTGAGTTCAGCCCTTCACAGCCCAGTGGGCTGGTAACATTTCCTACCCATTAGGATGGCTAGCTAGGCACACACATTCATACATACACACATACGCACAGACACAAAGGCAGCGAAGAAAAGGGAATGCGGGCAGGGCAGCCAAGGTTTTCCGGTACACGGGTCTCATCCCGCCACACGTCACCCTCAATTGTGGTTAACGCTGCCGTGATCAGAGGCTCCCCGACACTCCTCTGTTGCTTCGGCACCCAAAGGCGAGGGATGGGTAGAGAGCAAGAGATGGGGGGGTAAAAAAACAAGATAGTATAAAAAACAAGAAGGAGAGGAAAAGAACAGAGGAGAATGTGGGGTCGGGGCGAGCGGCAGAGAGAAAGAGTAGGCAACAAGAGAGAGACAGAGAGAGGGGGAGGAAATGAGGAGAGGAACAAAAAGTGGCGTAGGCAGAGGAGGTGAGGAGTGACGGAGGCGACAAGAAGGCAGCGGGTGAATAAGGAAGGAGGCGGTAAAGTGTGTGTGAGGGGGTGAGTTGAAAATAAGGAGGGAAAAGGGAAGGTGAAAAGAGATCTGTGGAGGACCGTGTGTGTGTGTGAGAGAGAGAGAGAGAGAGTGAGAGAGAGAGAGAGAGAGAGAAAGGAGGGGTGTGTGTTTGACAGAGCGGAGATATGTTGAAGGGAACATCAGCGCTGGTGCCCCATCCGCTGTTATTTCTGCTCCACTCTCCTGTCATTAGCCGGCATCACTGCTGCGGCAATTATCTTCACAACAGTGTGTGTGTTTGTGCTTGTGTGTGTGTGTAAATTAATTAGTGAGTGAGAAAATGAGGGATGGAGGGAAGGAGAAAAGGGAAGAGTGATCATTCTCCTCATCAAGCGCTGACAAAATACAGGCCACTCACAGCACCTCTGGGGACGCAGTGTGTGTTTGTATGTGTTCAATTCAATCAAGCTGCTAATTATTTGATGTGTCCGTTTACTGCATGTTTCTCTATTTATTTGTGTGTGCGTGCGTGTGTGTGTGTGTGTGTGTGTATGCGCTCTACACAGCTCCATGCTTCATGCCGGACTCAGTCACGCAATCATATGTGTGAGTAGGTGTGTTTCTAACTGCGCATGTGACTTTTTGTGACTCAATTGTGAGTGTGTGTTTGCGTGTGGTGCTGCACACCCAGTCAAGTAGCCTCCCTCCGTCTGTACTCTTTCCTATTGCCTATCCTCTATATGTAGTACTCTCTTTTCCTTTCTTCATCTTTCAATCTGCGATAACAGTGTGTGTTTGCTTGTGTGTTCCCATCAGTGTATGTGTGTGTGTTTGGGTAATGGTAGACTAAGCCGAGCAGTTTTGTTGCCCCAGTGTGGCCCGGTGATTCACCTTTTCTCCTCCAGGTTTCCACCTGGTCACTGGAGCAATGCAATGATACGACCTGACACCTGTCTGCTTGGATGGCCAGCAGCAGGCCTCACACACATACACACACACCTACACATGCACTCTATGCATCCATGCATAAACACACATCCGTGTTAGAGCCCTCATTTGCACACATACAGATGAAGGTGCAGTGGTGCCGCACAAGATTGAAGATAAGGGTTGATAAATATACACACACACAAGGACATATGCATGTGCACATATACACACAGGGAAGACGCATTCCTGTGCTTCCTTTCTCATCCATAAACCTTCCAGCACACACAAAATCCTGACATTATTGCGCTCATGGTGCCTCGAAAGCTGACAAAACCCTCCTGTGTTCTGTAAAAGAGTCGCACCGTGATGTGTGTAAATATGTCAGAGTTTATCTAGTGCTGTTTTCATAAGGCAACAAGGCACAGTGATTCACAGCCAGCCAGCTGCATTCATGCAACACTGCTCTGCGTGCTATAAAAAAGTGTTTGAATCGTGTATATGTAGATATCTCTGCGAAGGCAAAATGAGGATTCGTCCTGTTGAACTTTATGGGGTTTTAAATACTCCAGGGTTGTGAGTCATAAATATTCAGATATACCAAATAAGTTTTCATGAAAAATATTACTATCTCCATCTGCTATGAGATAAAGTGACAAGCAGGGGAAAGCTTTGACTCCACATAATTCTAATTCGGGAGGTAAAAGCTCTCAAAAGAAGAAGAAGAAGGGTGAAGACAACTTCAAATGGGTTTTTATACCATTTTATGGACAACTAAGGGTGCTTTCACACCTAGATCGATTGGAGACGTTTCGAAACAAAGGGCCGTTTCCCTTTTGGCTCGGTTTGTTTGGTGATATGTGAACAAAACAATCGCACTCTGAATCGGAACAAAACAACCGAGACCGTGTGGTCTCAGCTCGATTCCATATGAACCCTGCGTTTGCAGTGAGAACACAACCAACCCATGAACCGGAACAAATCAATGTGTTGCCTGGCAACCGACGCTAAAAGATTGCTTTTCAACAGCTTCCGCAGCGTATTTTGCTAATTTGTTGCAGGTATGTTGTTGTGGTTGTATTAAGTAGGCCTACTGCTGTCGAAGTTTTTTTAACTTCGTGCGGCGCTGCTCGACGGAGCGTTCACAACCCCTCTCTTTAACTTTATCACTGACCCGCTTGTAGTCTTCAGTGTGTGGTGTGCAACATCCGAGAGATGTGTTGCTCTGACCAAACATCTATTTCATCTTTTTGCAACGCGAAGTCCATCCGCGATTCATTTTGTGTAGCTGTTGTCATGGAGATGTCCCCCAATGGACTACGCTGACCTGCACGCATGAGGTAGTGACGTAATGGCGTAAGGAAAGCCCTGGACGGGTGAGCGATTTGGACCGCTTTACAACAGTGTGGTGTGAACACAATTGACGTAATTAATTTATTCAGAACAAAGTATCTGTTCCGGAACAAAACATATCGATGTGCTCGGTGCGGTGTTTGTCCCACCCCTCCTGCACCGTGATTGGACGGCTGGGTTTTCCCCAAAGTTGAAAATTTTTCAACTCTCGGCGACCTGAAAAAAACGCTCGGCGCCTCGTCACGCTCCTGGCGTTTTTAGCAGCTTGGAAATGCGCGGCACTCCCATTGGAATGTATTGAAAAAAGACACTGGCGTCAGAAAAAAACGCTTTGGTGGACACGGGGCCTATGAGTCTAGAGCAGAGGTTACTAATAGGTGGACTGCGGTCAGCATCCAGACCCACTCGCCGTCCTCTCTGGACCTGCTGGACCTCACAGACCAATTGCATGTGTTCCAATCATCTCCTGTGATGCTGCATAGCCAGTCAATTCTGCGCATTCTGTGTGAGTCCACGAGTGAGATACACACAGGAAGAGAGGAGACAAAAGATTTCATGTGGCTTTTAACCAAGAATATACATATTCTTCCATGTACATTCTTCCCATGGGCTGTTCAAAACCAGAATATCTCATATCTCCAATCCATATCTCCAATCCTGGCAGGACAAGCTAGAGGTCACGTTTCTTACTGAACGAGAGAAAGTAGTTAAGTGGAAGAGGGAATGAAAGAGAAGAGGTTTTAAACCTGTTCATTTGTAAGTATTTGTGGAGTTGTTATTATAAAATTGGTTGAGACTACACCTCAGTCACTTCAAGCTACACTTTTTATTTAATTTTTTTTCTGAAATTAAGCACTTTATTTTTAGATGCACATTTTTTTTAAATGCAGCCTTTAGTGTACTTCAATTTAGAATTTATTAGTAGAGTAGTTATTATTTATTATCATTTCAGTTTGATGTAAAAACTGTAAATATTAAAAAAAAATTGATTTGACTGTCAGTTGACTAAAAACATATGTTGAAGCAACTATGCTATGCTACGCGTTATGGTTAAGCTATGAATGGTAACGCAAGTCGTTATGATGTTTCGAACCTTCGCTCCGGGAAATTTTCTCTAACTGGACGTCTTTGAATTTCAATTGAATACCCCTGGTCTAGAGCCCTGCTAGTGGCTGTGGAGGCAGTACTTGAGCATATAAATGCCTTAAGCTAAATGCTAACATCGCCATGCCAATACATTATCAATTAGTGTGTCTGGATTTGCGGATTTCCTTCCATACTTACACTTACTATTTTGAGTGCATAAGAGTGTTCACACTGGGAAGTGTGGCAAAATGTAGTGCACTATAAGTACCCAGATAGTGTACGGTGAAAAACTTGAGTGTGGAACACATCACCCTCATCAGTTGCCATCTCAGCTAAATAGCAGAAGGGGAGGGATCACCTATTTTCAAACTTTCAAACAAGCTGAGGAAGTTACAGCTGTTGATTCAAAAATTAATGTATGTTCAGTTTTATTATTTTTTATTAATTTAAAAAAAAAAATTAAATTTGTTTGATTTGAGACAACACTACCCCGTTGAAGTTAACGCACTACATAAATTACATAGTGTACGAAGTGTACTGCATGTAAGTGTACTAACGGAAGTATCCGAAACAGCGGTGTTGTTAGCCCCGGATCTCTGAAGGATTTTTAAAAAACAAACAACAAAAAGCCGAAAATTTAACTTTACTCGCTTAAATACTGTTATGTGCGCAGGAACGAGCGAGAGCAAGTGAGAGAGAGAGAGAGAGATTATAGTTATTTATTTTGCTGCAATTTAGCGGAGAATAAGATGATCCAGCTGTAGCTCTGTCTGTCCTCTCTGCTCAACCTGAAGCTGTGAGCTGCACTTTATCAGAGGCGCTGGAATTAACGTGTGTGAATTAGGTGAGGTTAATCACCTGATGGGCAGAGGAGGCATTATACATGCTTCATTTCAAAATCTATGTTTTGCCCCCCCCTCTTTCCTAATCTAAATTTTTATGCAGGCTATTGCCTTCTTGGTTCTGGCGATTTCAGACCTGGCTCATAGGAGGCGGTTTACTAAGTGACAAGTCAATCACTCACCCACTCCACATCAGTCGCGGACAAAATGTGGCCTATTTAAATGTTGATGGAGGGAAAAATGTTGCTCAAAAAAGTGCCTCAATATTCCAGACTTTTCTTTTGGTGCTGCTGTTACTAGCTGAAGGGTGGGTACATCTAATGCACTCTTAATTTCGCTACATTTTTCATTCATAGCTTTTATAACTGAACCAGTCTGTAATCTGCATTTTGCTTCATTAAGCGAAATGAGCTCATCCAGGCTGTGTGCGCGCAGTTACGCAGTAAAGCACTGGTCTGGCGCTTGTCAAAGCATGTGTGTTAACATTTGCTAATTAGCACAAAATATGAAGAAAATTAATAGATGTCCAAGGCCATTATAATTTGTCCTGTGGGGGACATAGATGTCTGCCCCATATTTTATGCCAATCCATCCAAACGTTGTTGAAATATTTCACTCAAAACCAAAACCGCAATCATGTTGGCCCTATATACCTGGGAACCATTAATGTCTGTACCACATTTTGTGGCAGTCCATCTAGTAAATGTTGACATATTTCACATGATAATTGAAAACATTAAACTTCTGGTAATGCTAGAAGAAGAAGTCTCCAAAGGATTCATCCTCTGGGGACAATGGATGTACAAAAATTCATGGCAGCCAATCTAATAACCGTTGAGATATTTCAGTCTGGACCAAACCGGTGGCCTGACAGACCGACATCGCCAATCCCAGAGCAATGCCACTAGCACGGCTATATTAGAAATTGCCATTAAAATGTCTCTTGCAATCTTATTAAATTCTGTCTCTGACTAAGAGTTAATACAGTTGGGAAAATGGGCAAGATCCAAGCACGTGAGAAATAAAAGCAAATGTAGCATGTGTAACTGTACTCATCTTTTTTTTTATGACAATCTCCTATGAGGCTGGCATTATCATCACTGAGGACAATAGCAGCAAGTGCAATCACAACCGGGTAATGGGTCATCGCTGTCATACTTTAAATAGCACTGTCAAAGTGAATTTGTTGGCATTAGACAATTCAGAATGTAGGCCATGTCAATATGGCTCTGTGTTCTTTGCTTTTAATATTTTCACTGGCTCTGCTAGATGAATAGTGGTGCTTTTTAAAAGCTGGATGACATTTTTTAAAAAGTCTTATATAAAAAGAGACTGAAATTATTTTTTTTGTGTGACCTCCCATGCACCTAGTGTCTATCTGAAGTCATTCCACGGAGCTGAAGTTCCTCTTCAAAGCATGTGGGTGGTTGGAAATCTGTTGAAGGCCAGGCTGCAGTGTACAGACTACGCATTTGACGACTGCATCATTCCAAAGTCTGTAGGTGTATGTGTTGCCATACTGTTACCAATCCATATGTAAAATCAGCATAATGTTCTATTTATAGTGGAACCACTTGGTTCAACAACGGTTAATTAACAGCATACTTGCTATTTCCTTAGTGGAATTTCATAATTAAAAAAAATGTTTTTAAACTTTAATGTCTCACTGGCAACTTTTTTTTAAAAATCCAGACGTTAGTGCAGAGAGAAAGACGGAAGGGGATCAGGCCAGGGTGGATGGTTGGTTCAACCAGGGTTTATATACTGCAGCACGCCTTTTTGTTAAGTTTAAGCTCCTAAAACACAGTTTGGCTAAAGAGAGACGATGTAACAATTGACAATTATGTGGGTAGCACAAAATCATTATGTAAAAGTAGTACAAGTAGGGAGTCATCAAGTCAGAGAACTGATTTCAAAATGTTTGCATTACAACTAATTATTAAACAGCTGTCTATCCTACACCCACTGTTGTCTCTGTTACCTCAATTGAAGATTGTGACTTGTATTTATAATTTTTTGTCAACAAAATCAACAGTATCAGATCTGACATTGTTCCACTGTTCTCATTGTTCCCTCTATTCTCCTCATCTGGTTTTTCTAATAATATTCCAGATTTACTAACCCAGTTTGCCCTTGATATCTTACCCTCCAAATTCTTTAAAGAGGTCCTTTCTGCCATTAGCCCTGCTGTACTCACTATTATAAACCTCTCCCCTCACCTCCAGTTGTGTGGGCGATCAGTTGAAGACAGCATGTGTCCAGCCCATCTATCCATTCCAAACTATCTTAGACCCATGCGAAAAATTCGTTTCATTTCCAAAGCATTAGAAAAACTGGTCACTAAGCAGCTTCTTCAAGTTGTTGAAGAGAACATTTATTTTATTTATGATAAATTCCAATTTGGCTTTCACCAACAACACACCACTGAAACTGTTTTGTCAAGAGTCACAAATGACATCCTCATGCAGGCTGAGAGGGGAACCTTCCATCTTAGTTGTACTTTACATAAGTGCACCCTTTTGATACCATCGATCAATCTTCAGACTGAATAGATGTGTTGCTATCTCAGGGAAATCGCTAGATTAGTTTGGTTTATATTTGTCAAGCAGACACTTCTCTGTTTCATTGGGAAAATGGTGTCTTCATCCCGCCCGTTATATGGGGTGTGTTAGTGGTCAATCCTGACCTATTCTTTTCTCTTTGTATACGCTTCCCTTGGGCAAGATAATCGGTCGCTTTGGTTGTATATTCAATTATTGTTAGGCAGACGATACCCAACTTTATCTTTAAGTAAAAACTGATCATTTCAGCAACCTATAAACTCTCTATAACTGCTTAACTGCAAATGACTGGATGTCACCAAACTTCTTTCAATGTGATGGTCCTGAAGTGGCTGCTAAAGGCATTTTCCAGTATATTGGCCACTTGCCTCCTATGTGAAACCAAACTCTAGAAACACTGGCATTATATTTGAGCTTCATTTGTGGGGCTAATTATGTTCTCTTCAACAAAACAGTTCTAACAGTTGTTGAGACATTTCAGTCTGGACCATGATGGTGGACCAAACAACTGATAGACCCATAGCGTGGCTAAAACCTCATCCTGTCTACTTCTTCAGTTCAGCCTTGACCTTTTCATTATTTAACCACTGCCTTGAACATGTTGCATGGCAGTGAACAGTTTGCAAATATGTGCAAGTTAATGTTTTCCATATAATATAAGACATATTTGCTATTGCAATTGAGTTCTATATGAATTGTATTTTCAGGATTTGCAAGACAACAGTACTAAACAATCAATAACAATGGAACTACTTTCAAATGGATTTTTTTTCACATAAAAATGTAAATGTTCTGTCTAGAAATCAGCATTAGCTCACAAACAGGCATATTTTCAACAAACTGGTACGGTAATGACATTAAATATTTTTCTGTTTTATATATTTTTTTAAGCTCTGTTGCATTTTTGTTGGATTATTGTCACATGGTAATGCCAATAATCCAATGTAATATACAATTTATGTGTAATAAGAATATAGTTCAATGATTCAGTGGATGTAGTCACTGAAAATGAAGTGCTGTATTTCCTGTCCAGCCTCCATGTATTAACACAGCGTGTTCTTTATTTGGGTTTGAGTAACACCATAACAGCAGTTGTCTGTGTCTATCCCCATGAATTCTTCTCTCTATATTGCCACGTGATGAATGTTGTGATTCAGAGATCTGGCAGTGGTTTCAGTGGTTTGTGGCAGTGTGAGCTCACAGACATAAAACGCTGTGAATAGACTTGCTAATTTGCGGTCTGGATGCCGTTTGCCTGCATTCACATGCAGGAATAAGCAAAGCAGCTCTGACAGTGTGATAGCTCACAAACCATTCTGCCACCAGTACTGATGACAGTGAATTCAGGGAGGCAGTCTCAAAGTCAAATTCAAATGATAATGTGGTTAATGAGCACATACAAAGACACCCAAAATGAGTGCTTCGCAGGGCTGGATCTAGGCTATTGCAACAGAGCAACAAGAATATCCTCCTAAAATGAATGTGCTCTTTTCATCCTGAACTAAGTTGTACCTTCCATTCTTGGAGTGTTTGCTTTAGCGCGCCCGGGGTGCCACACTGGGGGCCAAAAAAGTAATACTTCATTATTTCAGCGCCTCCTATGGATGTAACCAACTGTAGATGTACTACTTTTAACAACACAGGCTCCATGGCAACAGTGTACTAATGATGCGCTGTTGCTTCATCCCCTGATTCACAATGTTTGGGTTGTCATTGTGGGCTCCTTTCAGCCTGGGAAAGTGTGAGGAATGATGAGGCACTCATCAGTCACTCAGGAAACACAAGCTCCTGTCTGTGTCTTTTTTCTTTTTTTTTTAAAGCTGTAACAATGCAGGGCACACATGCAATTTGGTGATCCTCAGTCTTCTATGATGGCCCCAAGTCACTTGAGAAAGTATTGTGAGTTCCAGTTATTTTGTCTGTGGAAGAAGAGACCATTTAATGACCGGAGCCCCTCACTGATCTCCCCCCAAAGGCAGTCAAGTCTGTCTCACTCAAAAAAGCCTTTAGCCTCTCTTAGAAGCTCCAGCCACTCCAGTGTAAAAGGTGGGCCCAGCCTGTGGATTTGCAGTCGACCAGTCCACTACGGGTGAGTCTAGCAACATCCCCTTGATGTCTGAAAGTGCTGATGTAGCCTAGAAACTTCCACGATTCAGGTGTGTGTCAGTATGGAGGGGTCACAAGCTCCTCATAATTAATGAGTCTATCTTCCTTCCCCCCTGCCATCTTTACTTTGATTACTTCTAACTTCCACGCTGAGGTGACTGATGTTGCTGGCTGATTTGGATTATTCTGTGGATAAGTTGACCTAACAAAGGAACACGGAGGACCAGCAGACCAAAAATGTAAACGTGAGGTTGGGAAAACGAAGTCACAACTGTCCCTTGTGGGCAAATGTGAACAGATGTGCTTGCAATTGAACTGTCAGAGCAATGTACATGTTGCACGTCAACATGTGGCACCAGAATGTTTTTACACACAGTAACTGACATGCTAATGTATTATCCAGCCTTTAAGTGGTGTTGTGAAGCATTATGAGTTAAATGCACACGAACGATCTAAGCAAATCTTCAGTTTGCTTAGATGTTACCCTGGAAACATGAAATATTTTAATTATAAGTGTATGGTACAAATATAATTATGTAATGATAACATCTTCCAAACACGTTTAAGATGGAGATGTTTCGTACAAATATTGCTTTATGAGCAATAACAAGTCAGACCAATACATGGAAAACTATTTAACTAAAACCAGGTCAAAATCATTTTAGTCTGGAGGGCAGGCATAAACGTAGCAAAAATGCTGTGTTTTAAAACGTAGTAGTGTGGATGTAGTCTCAGATAATTTAATTTGTTGAACAGATACTGATAGTGGTCATTCCTATCAAATATAAAGTCATCCAAAAATTAAGCCCACCGACATCAATGTGCACAGCAATCACACACATTTTCTTCCAGAAATGCTTCTCTAGTTTTTGGTATTAACACATACCAACAACTGCCATTGTACCCATCTTGTGAATGGCTGCCAGTCCCCGTTGACTGATCCCACTCATTAAGCATTTCACTGAGACATAGAGCGATGGATTGCAGTGGCTGCTGCCAGGGCTAATCAGAGGCTTCAAGGAGGAGGTTAGCAAATTTTAAGCCAAAAACAGTGGAAATGTTTCTTGTTACTTGAGTTCCAAATGCCAAAACAGCTGAATAACATTCTCTATCTTGCAGCAAATGCACCAGCTCCCTTTTTTTTAAACAGCTATTGAGAATATAAAAAGACATTTTTATTCATAACTCATGGTCACTGGCTTAAGACTGAAATCCCCTTGCTTCAAGGTAATACAAAAGGCATTTCATATGATATAACATTTTTATATTATACATTATGAAACATTTTGCTTCTTTGATTTAAGTTTTGTTTTGGGGGTAAATGTTAAGTTAAACCAATGGTTTCCTATATCAGAGAAAAAAATGCTTTTGGTTAAATAATGGATACTTTTTCCTCTTTTAACCTCGGAAAATCCTTCAAATTAAACAATCTGAGAAGAAAAATAAACATCACTTAAATTTAAAGTGTCACAAACCTAATATATTGAGATTATTGTAAGTTATATAATATTATAACATTGTTGTATAAAATTAATAATGTTAAATATGTCATACAAATATGAATACATTTGTGGGAGAGCAGGCTCTGGCGCCTGCTTGTGGCCTTGTGTCTACAATGTATCAGCCCCTAGAGAGCAATCAGGTACTCATAATTCTTACATTGCCTAAATCCTAACACATCCATCAATCCATCACTCTAACTGAATCCTGTCCTGATAGCAATCTGACCCCAATCTGGTGCCAGATCTGCAGAGGATTGCAGTTTCCCTTCTCCATTCCACTGGCCTCTATGGTGCCAGGCGGGATCAATCAAGCCCTGCTGAGGCATTTGAGAGGAAGTGAAGTTGTGTTTGACCCTGTAGGTTTTCTGCCAGACGATGATAGTAAGCAGAGCGGACAGGTTCAGCCTGCCTCCACTCTCAAGACGACCAACCTGGACTAGACTGGACAGCCAGGGGAATAGAGATGAGCAGTGGGATGACCACAGTATGCGTGTGTGTAGATATGTACGTGAGTGTGCTTTCTGGTGAGAATATGCACTTGTATTTGCATGTGTTTTGTTGGTGCAGTGGCTGCTGTATGTGTGTGAATGGGGTCAGAAAGTTGAGTGATTCAGCGGGGGCTGTGGCTCTTGAGAAGCAGAGTGTCTGGTTATGTGTGTGTGGCTAGTGGAGTGGTTGTGAATGCCTGTCAGCATGCTATCTATGGATCTGTAAGTTTGTAAAGTCATGCCACCATAAGATACTTCCAGTGAAGTGGACGCTTATCAATTAAATATTCAAGGCCTCAAAGGGAAATGTATCACTTTGAGGTTAGGGTTAGGATTAAACCCACAAAATACCTTAGTTGTGTTTTGCTTTTTGTTGTTGGCAGCTTCTGATGCCAGTGATTGATTTGCTCATTAAATAGATTTCACAGATAGGCTATAAAACCAGGCTGCATTTCTGTGATATGGTTTTTTCTTTCAAATTGCCATTAATTTAAGTTACAAAAAGCCACCAAGGATAAAAGGACAAAATACATTCAGATGAGGCCAACATCCACCATGAAATTTTGCTGAATCACCTTTTTTAAGCATTATTTTAAGCACAAGAAAGTGTCTTTGATATTAATGCAGGATACAGGATGGAGACTTTTTGCCTGATTACTTTTGTACCATTTCTGGCAAAAAAGTTTAACTATAGTCGAAATTCTACAAAACAAAATGCTAATACTGACAAAATAAATAACAGGATTAGATGGAACGTATGAAATTTATGATTTCTGGGGAGCTAAGCAATTAAAAATTAAAACAGACTGCAGCTGAGAGGAGTATAATTTAAGTTACATTAAGCAGTTTGTATGTGTGAAGAGCACTTTAAGCAGACGCGTAAAACAAAACATGGAAACGGTAATTAGAATGAATGAATGAATGAATTTTAATTTTCAAGTCATTCATACCCACCAATTTGTTCCACAGCAATAAGAGCGGCCAAATGTACTGCACTTCATAAGACAAGGAAAGTTTATTTATATAGCACCTGTCAAACCCTGCGGTCATTGAAAGTGCTTTACAGAAGTGAAGACACAAATACAAATACTAAGATGCAACATTAAAAAACAATATACATTAAAAACAGAAAGAGAAATTAAACTGAGCTGAAAGCTTGGTGAAATAGAAAGTGTTCCATTTGAGAGCAGCATAATAGTATACTGTTTGGTCTTTACCTTAGGCAGGACTAACTGACTTGTTCCTTGTGATCAGAGAGTTCTGCTCGGGTCATTTTGGTGCAGCATATCGATTAAATATGCTGGTCCTACACCATTAAGCGATGCATAGACCTGTAAGAATACCTTTAAAGTCTACCCTGTAACAAGGTCCCATCCACGTCTTCTATCACAGCTATGGTCGGGGCAAATGTATTTGTTCCCAAAAAGCATTTGTGGAAAGTACATTTACTCACGTACTGTACTAATTGATACATTTGAGGTACTTGTACTTTACTTGAATATTTCCATTTTCACAGTTATAGTTACTTTCATATTTTACATATAACATAGATTCATAAACAGCATTGTTATGGTTTCAATGGATCCCAACCTTTTTGGCTTGTATGAAGCAGCTGGGGCCACTTGTCACATGTCTGTGAGTTGTTAGCAGTTCCACCAAAGAGACAGTTCCCCTTTCAAACGTCTCACATGGTTTCATTTAAATAACTGTTGAAGGCCCACATAGGCAAACCTTTTTCTTTCCTTTGTCATTAATCATCTCTTAACCCTTCAGATTTATCTGATGACCCTTGGGAGGGGCCTGACGCCTTGGTTAGGCTCCACTGGACAACTGAATTGTATATAGAGTAGTTAAAACCATCTCAACTAGCTGGCTATTATTAGAATATAATCAAATAAACACATATCTTTATTGTACATGAAGGGTGGAAATGTGTCTTTGGTTCACCAAACCTTTGTATTGTTAAGAATACTGATGGCACTTGGGATGAAGGACAATCCAATAATCCAAAGTGAGTACTCATACTTTTGATAGTTTAAAGTACTGTGCTTTTACTTACATAGTACATTCTTTTTAAAATGTGATCTTGGTACTTTTACTTAAAACTCCCACTGCAATGTTACAGTAATATTTTTATCTGCTTGATGCTAAACTAATGCATGCTCGTTAACGTTACATTGACTACATTTGGCTGACAGCCAGCAGGTGAGCTAACGCTCATGGTGCTTTCAGACCAACTGCAAATTTTTGCCTCTCGACGCTTTCCTCACGTGAGTACATTTGCTGCAAGTGTTCACACACAACGCGAGAAGGCGATTTTAACGCGATAATGTGAATAAACATTTTGCTGTGATTCAATAGCAATAAACAGATAAAACTGATGCAGAAATAACTACAATATGATGCAGTTTTGTTAAAAATATGAGTTCATGCTTTGTCAGGTCTGGCAGCAAGACAGCAGGACAACAACTTCTAAAATGTTTGTTTTCTGAATGGAGTTCGGATTGATCAGGGCTACGTTAACTTGGTCCCAGTAAAGTACAACGATAGCTGGAATAAAGTTACATACACGTTTTTTGAAATCACCAGGTAGTCCAACCTCCTCGCTTTCTTTTCTCCCAGCAATGTCCAGTTTTTATATAAATATGAAGTAGTGCCAAACGACACTAAGGACACTGGAACCGGATGTGCAAGGAATCTAGCTGCTGAGAAGCTCCAGTGAAGATAAATCAACGTTGTAATTCTAAAAATAAAAGTAAAAAGCTAATTTAATAAAAGCAGTTTACTTCCGAGCTCCTCCCTCGAGCAAACGGCGTAGTAGCGAGCAAAGTCCAGTCCGACCACGGGTGTCGGAGCGCTGCTCCCTGCTTCTCTAGCCCAAGTTTAGCAGCCCTCAGCAAATCTGCAGATTTTCAATCTCCCGCTCTGCTTGGCCCTCTCCACGCTCTGAAGCTGTCGGTTATGTACGGACAACCTCAACGTTGATAGGATATCGCAACACTGCATCACGCATATTTCTCGCTTGAGTTGAAAATATACAACTTGCGAATTCCTCCTCATTGCCTTCGCCTCGCCTTTGCGTTGCCGGCACCACCCCCTTTGCGTCGCTTTGCGCCGCCCGGCAGGAAATCACGGCTCTACACGTATTTACATTGTCTATGAAAGTAAACTCACCGCCTCGAACGCTTACTTCGCTTTTGGTCTGAAAGCACCATGACACCGGCAGGCTTTTCAATAACGATTTGTGTATCTTGCAGGCTCAGCAATGTCAGCACAGCTATGGGATGATAATGAAAACAGTTAGTGAGCTAGACAGAATATTATAAATAAGATTGTTGACATACTTTGGTGTAAAAGCTAGACTGTAGTATGTAACGTTACTGTAACTTACTTAATCGTCTTGTTCTGCAGCGTTATGTTATTACTGTATATTTTACTTACTGTATATTATGTCGGTCAGGTAAGTTACGGCAACTGACATTAGCAAAGATGCTCTGAAACGACAATAAATCTAAATTGAACCAGATTAAGCAAACAATGTCAGATCCATGTAGCTGTCTGCCCTGCCTTGCATCACAATAGGTTTTATATTAGTTATATAATTGGTTTGTGCCGTTACATAATTTCTTGCAGACTAAAATCAACACTTAAGACATAATACCAGAACACAGGATAGTAATATGGATTACGTAGTTGGTGAACGTTAGCAACCAGCCGACTGGAAAGATAACTGTATTTAACTTGAGCCAACTAAAACACAAAATCACAATTAATTTTACATGCCGTGATATTAGCTTACCTGTCCAACAGGATAAAAGCCAACTCTGGGTTGGTTTTTACATCAAAAACAAGGAAGAGGTCTCTCCATGGCTCCAACACCTTTCTGATATTGTTTTTGTCCAACATCAATCTGATTCTTGATTGGCCTGACGGGCTTCAGCACATATAACTTTTTTATTGTTTTTGTGAGCTTACAACCTGTTCATAAATAGGTAAATAAAAAAGTAATTAATTGATCAGTGATTTCATTAAAACAACTACAAGATAAAGGATCTGATTACCACCACTGCCTTTATTGTAAACCTGTTCACATGCTTTGTATGCTTGTAAACCCAACCCCTCCCCAAGCAGCATAGTCCAACACAGGGCCGACACAGACATGGTGGACTTCAGTAAACCAATATAATTAGAAAAATAAATAATACTGTGAACTGTGTTTATCAGGCCCACACAAGACCAAATGCTTTTACCAAATGTCTTTTTTTATTTATATAACCAGGCAAATCCTTCTCAATGTGACAAACCTGCATAAATAAATAATAAGCATTTAACCCTTTTTTCCCTGCTTTATCTTTCTGGAACATTCTAACATTCTGTACATTTATACACACATAATCAATTTGATTCACATACAGCGAGGTGCAAATGACACAACATGCTGCTTCTCTTCTAATAGGGAAATAAAAGACACGACACACAGGCAGGTGCAATTTGCCACCCAGAACAAACACAGCATTGATTTTCAGTCTTTGTTCCTGTACACAGTCCCCGTTTGCTATAGGAGGAAGAAGAGTGGGTGGATGTGGCGTGTCTCCACAGGTTTACATTATTGAAAAGCAGTAATTGGCTGGGTATTATAGAATTTGTCCCATTCATCTCTGGTGAAACGCTCCTATAATCAAAGCAGTCAATGTTGTGGTACAATAGCTGAAATACAAGTTAAATCTCGGATGTAGGTGGCTATTACTGTGGCGGGATTGATGAAATTAATTAAGAACGATATGGCTTCGTGCCAATACAATCAATGTGACCTTAAACACCATGTAATCTAATATTTCTGCACCCTGATCTCTGCTTTTGTTCATTCCTAAATCCCATAAATGCCCTCCACCTCTCGCTCAACAGCTATGACATTAGCTGTTAAAGTTAATAGGCAAGGGGCCCATAAAACCAGCTGCACCTGCGCCTTAACCCAACCCCACCAGGGAGTTTATAGGAGAGAGGCCGTCCAAAATGAGATACCCACCACTTTAAAAAATACTGACACCTACTCCTTACAAAATGATCACTGACATGAAAGCTTTGCTCACGATGTAGTGCCATTGAGGATGCGTGTATAGAGGGGGCGAGAGATACAAACTCTGACTGTGGCCAACATCACAGTGCAAATTAGCATTAATAACACTATTTGATTCCAAATAAAAGGAGCAAACAAATGCCTACATGCACACCTGGCTTCACAAATTTAGTCAACAGATGGGTACACGGCAGGCCAGTTATTGTGGAGGAAAAAATGCTAATGAGCATTCACTGTAGGGCACAATCACAGAAAAACAGAGGGAATGGACTCATATTTTTGGCCAGCATGTTCTCCAAGGTGACGGCAATGCCCAGAAATGGGGCAACAGTAAGCGGGACTACAACAATGTTTGAGTCTTGGTGTTTGCCAGTTGGCCAGCAGCTGGCTGGACCGCCGTTCTCCTCTGCATCACTGAAACTCCTGGCTAACATGTGCAAATATTGAAAAATTCCACTTTGTAGCTTGTTCCTTTTGAGGGACAATTACACAACCATATGCCATAACATGATCTAAATCCCAGACTTTGAGTCTGCTGAAAATGTTCATGGCCAGTTGACTGACACATTTTGTGATAGGTTAAAGCAAGGACAGAGTGTACTGTAACAGAGAAAAAAAGGAACAGGGAAAAGTTGCGACCTGTGCAATTTAATGCAAATAAGGTGACGTCAATTGCAAAAATGTCATTCAGCATTTAGAATTTTGGGGGGAATGATGAGGTTGTGGTATACTGATCAGAACAGAAGAGTAAATACCCTTATAAAACCCAGGACACAGGAAGCAGAGGCGAATAAGTATTAAGGTACATTCTTAGACCCAAGATTCTGGAAGAACACTTCCCTGAAAGCCAGAAGAGACATATGCACTCAGCATGTTGCCTACAGTTGCTTGAGGAAAAAAGACCTACCAAATGGGATATTTAACAGCTTCCATTCGCTGTGACATTTTTTAGTAAGTCTTTTTTTTGCAGTCTCTCTCTCCTTCCCTGTGGTCACCTCTGTATTTGAGCCCTTTTTGCAGTTGCATTAATGGAATGGGACTGACATATACACATTTTCTTTCTCTGAAAGTGTTGTTTTTCTGGGGGGGTGACCTTTCAAATGCATGAAAATACTTGCAAGAGGGAAATTATGTGTGTGTGCGTGTGTGTGTGTGTGTGTGTGTGAGAAAAGCCCCAAATTATGCTACGGTTATGCTCCCACTATCATGCCCTGAGTTTTATATATGTATAGACAATAAATGATACACTAACTCAAATTCTGTAGTCTCACTTATTTAAACTGCTGATTTATTGTCAGGTTTCTACAAATTATATTATTTACCTTCCGTTTGAAATTAGCACCACACAGTGATTCACTAATTGATTTTAAGCTTTGTCATAGATGTTTCTTATCCAAATACTCTGGCAGTCATAGTTGACTTCACTCCTTAAAGTACAATGTATTAGATATGGACAGAGTTTAGGGTTCAGGGTTGTACTTAGATTTTTTTGTTTGGCCCATTAGCTGCACGTTAGCTGCATGGCTAACTGAGCAATCTAAACCTGCTAAAAGCAGGTTTGACCTGAAATGTGATATGCTGCCCCCTATTTTCTTGGAGTGTGAACTGGACAGGTGGTGAGTAGACTCAGTTCTTACACACTGGGGGGGCAAGAAGGGTCCAAAAGGGGGGGATTGTATATTTTATTTAAATTCTTTACTGATAGGAGGATAGTCTAAAATGTTTTGGAGAGCATATTGAGATTTTTGATTCATCCCTTATACGATTTGTTGTAAAAAATAAAATACATAGTTAAACAATACATTGCACTGCTGTTTAAGTCAAGGGAAGGGTAAAAAACATTTATAATGCAGAGGGGGGCTTTGCTTTTTAATACAATGAAATGTAAGACTCTCCTCAGCCCAATAATTTGTGTACAGTCCCTAGGTTTTTTTGATGAACACAGCCTTGTACCTTTTGGCTTTTTTATCAAAAAATGTCTATTTTCTAACTAAACTGCTGCTCTTTTGTACTGATGAGTCAACCGGGAGTTTAATATTCATCCAAGTCAGGGACGTTCTCCAACTGCTAAAAGAAACTCAATAATGAATATGTTGATCCGTCATCTTGGTAAGATTATTAAATTATTAAAAAGCGTAACCTGAAAAATAATTGAAAGCACTGAATTAAAACAAATCACGGTACCTCTTAACATTATACTATATCAATAAAATGCAGAGTTGAGATAATGATACATCTGCTAAGTGCAACCCCTGTGGATATAATGCATTTAGTGATAATTCTGTGTCTTGTGGGGCCTGTGCTATGCAGAAAATGTTGCTATATACTCAGAAGAAGTGAGCAGAATGTCACGACCGCATAAGATTTGAGGAAAAGGCGTTAGAGCTCAGCAGAGCCGGTTTCAGGTTGGATTGGCAGTGTTATGGCAGGGTGATGATACTGCTGGATCAGAATCACTCACTCTGAGGTTGCCGGTGCTCTCTGTGTTAATTAAGCCTCTCTCTGCTCCTCTCTCTGGTGGCAGCATTCAGCAGCTAGGTCTCTATATCTGAAAACAACTTCCCTCCAATTATCCCCACACATCGCTCTCTTCCTGACTTTCTTTTCCATATACATGTGATTGTGTTCGTAGGTGTCATTTGCACTCGGGATGCTGGGGACATGTCCCCACCACATTTTGAAATGGCTGATTTCGTCCTCATCACTTTTTTAAAGCAAAAATATTCTGAAAAACAGCTTACTTCAAGAAATGCTAGATAACACGAATTCATAACATGAAAATAGTTTGAGAAAGGTTTATTTGCACAACAAGAAAACTTGCAATGCAGTTTATAAATTGTTATATTTTTTATTTATTTATAAATTTGTCACCTGCCAGCTGAACTTTTTATTTTGGTTCCCTTTATATAAAGACATGTCCACCATAAATTTGAGCAGAATTATAAACTATTTTAATTTAGCTAGTTAAAATCTAAATGAATAAATGACAAACTATTTAAATAGTTAGCAAAAAGTAATGGATAAATGGATGGATTAGATAGCTACTTGTTAAGGGATAACTGGTTGAAATTGCTAATTCATATTGAAACATATTCTCAATAGCTACAGTAAATACAAAAATAAAAATCTAAATAAATGAATAAACAAACAATTAGCTAAATTTAACTGATAAATTGTTGAAGTGGCTAGCATTAGAGGTCCAGTGTCTAATATTTAGGGGGATTTGGAGAGAAATCAATATAATATACATAACTGTGTTTTCAGTGGTGTATAAAGACCGTACATAATGAACCATTATTACCTTAGAATGAGCCATTTCTATCTACATACACTGTACAATGCAATGAACAAATCAAACAAAAGCAATTGAAATAGTTTAACACAACTAATGCCTTCACAAATTCATCTGAAAATGCAATTTATAATGACTTCTTCAGTCTTAAAATGATTCTGAATAGAATCCTTCACAACAGCACAAATATGCACAACAGGTGTTCAAGCACACTCAAGCTCAAGCACACCTAATGCAAGGGCTTGATCAGTTGCAGCAGGTGTGCTTGAGCTGGAACACATGAAATACCTGAACTGACTAGGGGTTTGTTGAGTGTCATATTTGACTGCATGTTAGAAATATGGCGAAGTCAAAAGAATGGTCCAAAAAGTTAAGAGAACATCGCCCTTTATAAACAAGGAACACAAAAAGACAGTGAAGGCAATGAATGTTCCTAGAGACACCGTTGGAAGCATAGTTTCCAAGTTCTAAGTTAAAGGAACAGTGGTTATACTACCTGGACGGGGCAGGAAAAGGAAACTATCAACTGCTGCAACCAGAATTCTGAGAAGGGAGGTTGTGAAAAACCATTGATGGACTGCAAAAGACCAGCACCGAGACTTGGTGGCAACAGGCACTGAGGTTTCAGTGAACACTAAGGCACATACTGAACTCAGTATTTACTCTGGCGTCCTCTGATCACGCCAGAGTATCCTCTGGCCAATTGTCTGCTAAACACTTATTCTTACAGTAAGTTTGCCTAAGCACTCACAGTTCTTTCCATCTTTAGTGACTGCTGTTCAATCTCATAGTTGTTTTCAAAAGTTGGTAGCCAACGCTACCGTACTTTAGCTTAGCCGTTAGCGTCTTTAGCTTATCAGCTAACGATGGCTTCTCTTTCTCCCTCTCTCTCTCCTGCTTTCTCCTGCTCGGTGTGTCAGATGTTCAGTTACTCCTCTGCCTCCTTTAGCGGTAATGGTACGTGTAACAAGTGTAGTTTATTTGTAGACATGGAGTCGAGGCTCAGTGAGTTAGAAGTCCGGCTCCGCACCTTGGTAGATCAGCCTACTGTAGCTAGCCAGTCCCCGGTAGTCGGTGCGGACCGGCCTGAGTTAGCCTCTGGTAGCCGTTCCCCGGCATTTCCTGACCAGCCAGGAAAGGGTGGCTGGGTGACTGTCCGAAGGAGGAATAGTCGTAAGCATTCAAAGCTCTCAGGACACCACCATTCACTTCCCGTTTCTAACAGATTTTCCCCACTCAGCGACACACCCGCTGAGAAACCAACTCTGATAATTGGCAGCTCCATTTTGCGAAACGTGAAGTTAGCGAAACCAGCGACTATAGTCAAATGCATCCCTGTGGCCAGAGCGGGCGACATCGAGTCCTATTTGAAACTTCCCTTTCCCGTGGTCGTGTGCTTCCTCCTCCTGTCGCTTCCTGCGGGTGTTGCTGGCTCTGGAGCTGTGGAGTCTGGATCTGTTGTTGGGAGTCTCCTGCTGCCCCCGTGTTCCTGCCCGATGCCCTCTGCTACAGTTGCAACTGCTGTTACTAGTCCTATTGCTATTATTACTGTTATTATTATTATCATTAACATTACTATAAATATCTGTACCATTTTTCATTCAGTCTATAGCACCATTACCTTTACTGTCTGTACCTCTATGTGTATACTGTGTAGGTTGCCTCCCTCTGCTCTCTCTCTCTTGCTCTCTCTCTCTCTTTCTCTTGCTCTCTCTCTCCCCCTCACCCCCAACCGGTGGAGGCAGATGGCCGCCCACCCTGAGCCATGGTTCTGCTTGAGGTTTCTGCCTCTTAAAAGGAAGTTTTTCCTTGCCTGTGTCGCCTAGTGCATGCTCTTGGTGGGAATTGTTAGGCTTCTGTAAATAACTTCAGAGTATGGTCTAGACCTGCTCTTTATGAAAAGCGCTATGAGATAACTGTTGTTGTGATTTGGCGCTATATAAATAAAATTGAATTGAATTGAATTGAATTGAGACAGTTTCCATGCCAGAACTCCAAGTCGTACACCACTACTAACCCAAAAGTACAAGAACAGTCCACTCTAATATGCCCAAAGTCATAAAAGAGCCAAAGAAGTTTTGGGAAACAAAACTGGACCTTTTCAGCATGATAGATCAGCAGTATCTCTGGAGGAAGAAGAATGAAGCATACACTGATAAGAACATTGTGCCGACAGCTAAGGATGGTGGTGGCTCGGTGATACTCTGGGGCTGCTTTACAGCCTCTGGCACCGGAAACCTTCAGTGTTTGTGGAAGACAAAATGGATTCATTGAAATATGAAGAAATCCTCAAATTTCACCAAGGCTTGGTTACTGAAGAAGTCCTGGAAGATTTTACAGTGGCCATCACAGTCACCTGACTTCAACTCCATAGAAAATCTCTGGTGGGATTTGAAGAAGGTGGTTGCAGCATGCAAACCGCAGAATGTTCCTGAACTGAGGCCATTGCTCATGAGGAGTGGGCTAAGATTCCTCATGCTTTACATCTAGTATGCAGTAGGTCATAACAGCAAACGTGTACTCTACTACTAAAGATACTTGCCATGAAGGGGTTACATACTTTTAGACTGAAGAAGTCATAAGTTGCATTTTCAGCTGAATTTGGTAAAACCACTTAAAGCATTTGTTATGTTGAGCTATTTAAATTGCTTTTGTTTGACTCATTAATTGCAAACAGCTGAAAATCTGTAAATTTTAATCTGTAATCTGTAAATAATTTTGTTTGCAATTGTATAATTAGTTAAGTTTAAAATCAATTGAAATGAACACATTTGAAACATACTTGTGTTTATTTGACAGGGCTGTCGGGGGATCAAAAAAGGTTGGGAACCACTGCTCTATTACAAATTCCCTTGCTGTCTTGACATTTTATAACATGTTTACATTGCACTTTGAGATTATAAAGCTATCCAGTCCTCACCGCACACTTCTGACCATCTCTGTCTTTTTACATGTTCACTCTCAGTTGAAGTGTTAGTTAACTTTGGAGCACTGACATCTTTTCTTTATCTCTCCCCCCTTCCAAATCGTGATTCAAGCCAGATGAAATTGAGGAAATCCATATGAGATGATAGCTTTCAATTGGATTTACGCTTGTCAGTCTCTTTCACCAGAAGAGTAAACGCATACTAGGATAGGATACTCAGAGGATTTAGCACCTTGGTTTTCATTTGCTGCCCTCTTGGCTGAGTCTTACCTTGAAAAAGAGATTGTCTTCCTCTCGACGGCACTGGTTGAATATATGGCTTAAGTGACTTCTAACTCAGTCGCTTTCACACCCTTTCATTTTTCTGTCTCTATCTTTCTCTGCCGTGCTTTCTCTCCGTCAGCAGAAAGTGATGCGGGTATCAAATTGCAGAGCAATAACATTCTTATAGCACTTTGGTCAGACCCGCAGTTATTAGAAATTCCAGAGAGCAGAGTCCTCTCTCATGGAGGCTGTGCCTTTTGTTGTTACACAAACGCATATTATAGACATGCACAACGCACACATGTAGTACTCTTAAATACATGCCCACAGAGGCTCAGTCCTCACATATGTACGGACTGTGCTTGTAAATTTGCATGCAAGACAGATACACAAAACAATTTAGATGAATAAATGAATCGATAATCATAAAAATTCAGCTCTCTTTGCAAGCAGACCCAGCCAAGACCTCGGACTGGCTGCTCTTGAATTATAGATGGCTGAGTGACAGATGAATACTGGGAGATTAATGTCTGTCACTATGCTTTTCTTTCTGACACATGCAAACACAGTCACACATATATATGACCCCAAACTTTAATCGCTTAAAGCGCCTTTAAACAGGTAAACATACAGCACAGATGTACACTGATGCTGCTTGGCTTTAACCATGACTAAACGCCAAGTCTGAAAACGTACACAGACACGCCGAGGCACCCACACATGCCTAGTGTCAACGGTCTCAGTAACTCCTTGAACCACGCGAGGTATTCACTGTTGTGGTAGAGAATAATGATTGACTAGCTGGAGCCTGATCTGCGTCAGACGGAGTAGGAGACTCTGAACTGTGCTGCAGGCAATTACTTTGTTTTTTAGAGGAAAAGAAGAAGGGAGAGAGAGAAGAGGGGAAGCATAGAGAGAGTGAGTGTGCAGGGGGGAGAGACGGAAGCAAGATGGGGAGGGATTTGCCAGGATGGGGGAAGGACTGGTGTGAGTTAACAGTGGCACCTGGTGGTAAATGTCAGAACTGTGTATAGAGTCATAATCACTGAAGAAACTAGAAGGTTATGTTTTGATTTTCTTTCTCCAGTCTGTCTGACATACTGTACTGTTTTTGTTCTACCTATAATTCTGCCTTCCAGCATCGTTTACTAAAGTTAAACAAAGTTATTAACTCACATGTTCTCCCAACACGCACATGTATTTCTTTCTGTACCCTTTAATACTTTCCATTGATTATATTGATTACTAACCTTTAACACTACAACCTCAAATATATCCTCCATAACCTCTAAATAGCTACTTATTGCACATGGTGCTTATGATATAGCAAAGAAGATGTTTCTAATAAGAGTTAGAGTACTTTATTATGACAGTTTGTGGGAAAACAACCTCCTTTGTCACATGCAGGTGCCTATTAAAAACACCTGACACAGTTGAGGTACGGAAGACTAATTGTCTTATCTAATAGTTTAATTTATGCAAACATTTATAATGTGAAGTCATGACTTTGTTTGCCGTCTTACTGGGAGTTTGATATAGGGGTAATGAATGAAGGTAGGTGCTTTGCCCACCAGCTACAGTTGTCTAATTTACACATAGTTTGTTCTGAAACTAGCTTGCAAATGTTAGCTGCCGATAAGTCGACATAGAGGAATTAGGTGGCTTTAGGTTAGAGTTGGAGGGTGACATGACCTCACGTTTACAGCCACAGTGCTCACACAATATTTGACGCCTGGTGCATGAGACAGAGCGGCGAGTCCTGAATCAGGGATGGCTTTTAAAAATTGAGGGCGAGGGACGCTTCTCACAGTGAATCCACTTAATGTATTTTCCTGGCGAGTTTCATCATATCTAACACGGCCCAAGCACTGAACAACAAGCTGCTGGGATTTGTTTAATTTCCGTTGGCTTACGTGCTATATGTTAAGAGTTTTTCTTGATCAGATAGGGCTGAAAAAGGAGGATTGGTAAGGGAGCTCATGCTATTTCTGTAAAAACAAATAAAATAATCCAAAGGATAAATGTGAACGGAAATTGTTATAACGTGGTATTTTTAGCTATACATCAAAGGGCAGCTAAAACAAAAGACAGAAAGTGAATTAAAGGCTGCCTCGTGATTGAAGGATGATGCAATTTGCTGAAACACTGTCACCTCACTATTGGCTCACTTAGGCTATATTCATACTTTTCAATGTTTAATGTGGTTTCTAATCCCTAATAGAATTGCAAACTGCATGCCTTCCGTCCTTTATGTCCTGGCTGGTCAAATGGACGTGATGGTTGGCTATAGCTCCCAAATTTGTCATGTTAAATAAATTATTCCTCCAGTCCAATACGGTTTTAAGATTTTAAGACGGAATGCAAGATGAGTTTTCTGCTGTGCATTAATGATACTGCCGAATCCTTCTGTAGGTTCTGTCTGTGTTACTTTCAGGCCTTTAATATACTTTAAAATGCTTTCAATCATTAATGATCTGCCTTAGATTTGATACAGACATACAGCCTCAGATAGAGCTTTCCCTTTTTTTATTGCCAGGGAAAAGTTTTATAAAGATGTATGCTCTTTGTCAGATAGGTCCTAGATTAGAGACTAGATATTCATAGCTGCACACATTCACACCTGAGTCCTGCCCAGTACGGATGCAGTTTTTTATTGCTGGCCATTCAGCAGCTCCATTGGAGGTGTCTGGGGTTAATTGCCATGTTAAAGGGCCCCCGCATAGAGGTTGTTTAAAGAGAGGAGTGCATTACTCATTCACTTTCTTTGCCTGGATTTGACCAAATAGTCTGCCTGAGGATTTGAAGTTGCAGTCCGCCGCCCACAAGCCTGCATCTTCGAGCTTATACCGTTTTAAAAATTCGACACAGTCGTGCCTTATGCATTTTGTCAGACGTTTATCGGCTTCAACAGTGGACATGCCGCTTTCAAGACAAATATTCAGAGAATGCATTCAATTACTAAATCACCTTGGTCTGGTTGCCAGGCAACATTAGTGCAAGAACCGCTGCTTCCATTTTCTTGCAGCGACTGGGGTGATTTGTCTTGCGTTGTTTATGTACATTAGTCTTAAGAGAAAAGAAAAACATGTTAGAATGGATTTACAATGGGACAGGCACAACGGTCTCAAGACTCGAGCACAGCTCTGCTGTAATGCATGCAAAGCCGCCCACGTAACAGCACACACAGACAAACTTTGACTTTAGCCTTTCTCGATATGTGTGTTGTTTTTCCCACTTCTTCTGCCTGTTAATTACATTCATGGTGTCCTTAGCTTCCCCGCTGAGCACTCTGTGATGTTCTGGAAGATGTTGCTCATGAATAAATTTGACATTGTCTCACACGTATACACACACACACAAAGAAATTCCGTATACGTGATGGAGTGCACACACAAGCATGCTTTGTGGTAAATGTTATTGTCAAATGCATTTGGAGACAGATGGAGGAGAGCAATCGGTTTCCTACTATCGATCTGTTGTGAGCATGTGTGCGTTATGTATGTGCATGAGAGCTGCAAGCTAGCAAACATTTGACATACATTTAAATAACCTAAAGCCATTTCGATCCAAGTCTGAGTAATAAGTGGTGTAGTATTTGTGCAGGTGTCTCTGTGTACGCGTGTGTGTGTGTGTGTGTGTGCCAGCTTGAGCGTAAATTTTTCACGTGTGAGGTCGTGTATGTGTGTGCGTTCAGTGATCAAGACGGAGACAGACACACTCTATCATCCTCAACTTCATCTCTCACCGCGAGACAGCCGACAAACACACGTAGACAAGCCTGTCCAAAGGTTAACGAGCACGGCATGCTATGTGTGTTTTGCTCTAACTGGCAGCGTCGTATGATGTATGTGTTGCTCCTTGTGCAGGCTCCATCACGCTTTCTTTGCGCTTAAAGTGGTAAACGGGTCAATTTATTGTTATCCGAGGCACATGGGAATTTGTCTTTCCTTTGCGATTTGGGATAACTTTATTTGCCACAAAGGAAATAAATGGGCCGAGGTTTGTCTTGGGGACACTGGCGCAGCAACATTTCGACATATAGGATTACAGTGACACTTTGTGCTGTTTAATAGTAGCAGGCTGTCTTACACATGGTCTTGAGACCACTTTTCTGACAGCTTGGATGTATTTTGTGTTTATTTTAACTCCGGTTTGTCTTGTTCTCAAGTCCTTTTGGAACTTTTTCCTGTCTATCTAGCAACTTCCAAGACTTGTTTCTCTCCATGTGGTCCACTTTTCTTTGTGTCCTCAATGGCATTAGACTTTTTATAGTATGTAATGGAACTCTCACATGTTAAAGGATGCAAAAGAGACAGATCTACAAATTGTGGAGTTTACTGGGGCTCAATTAAGGTGGTCATTATGCAGGTACTGGAGATCCATTAATCACATCCAGTGTCTTCTTATATCCAACTGATTTCCCTTGGAGCTGAGCATTATACAGTTTAGGAGAAGCTTGAGAACAGTGTGGAAAAAAAGAAATAAACTATTACCGAATGCAATGGTAAGTACTGCTTCCAGAAAATAGTCTCTCACCCTGAGTCCAACATGTTATCAAACTAACTGCCAGAGATCAAAATGGAAGCACTAAAACCTTGAAGCAACCATTTAACATTGTCAGAAGTCTTCTTATTTACTTTCTTGTGGAGAGTTAGATCAAATGACGGATACCACTCTCATGTCTCTAAGTTAAATTTAATACAACGGCCAGCAGCGTGATAGCTTAGTTAAGCACAAAGACTAAGAGCTGGGGGAAACGACTAGCCTGTAGATTTAATGTGTTGAGCTTTAGAGGTGCTGGTAGGCAGATTTTCCTATGGACAAAGCCAGGCTAGCTTTTCCTAATCGTATAAGAAGTATAGAGTAAGAAGATGAAGTGATATTGGGGCTTAAGAGCCCTCTGGTTACAGCAGTGTTGTGTGTTGTTCTGTTGTGTCTGGAAAAAAAACATTTTCTGCAACATCCTTGAAATTCCACAACCACGTTTGTCTGTCTGTGAAAGCCCATAAGGTCAGATACATTATACAGTACAAACCCCATTGACAGATGAGCATCCAGTTCAATTAGAAAAAGGTTACAGTCAAGCCAAAAATTCTCTAACAGCATAATTATTAGAGAAGGGGACAAATGTCAAAGCCCTCATTAAGTCCCTTTGGTGCCAGGGTGTCCAGTGAATAAATCCAAATGGCCTTCGTTCTAAGTAGGAGGGCGCGCTGATGTCATCCCCCCTAAGGCAGCACTTAACCTCTTCGTCGCCATAAAATCTGACCGAGGTCAACTAGTGTGAAGTGCATTTCCACTAACGCACTGAAGTGAGAACTAGACAGTACATGCAGTGCAAGAAAGCTACAGTTGTATACCTTTTATTAATGATAAGTGGGCTCAGCAGTTGGCCTCTACCCCGAGAGGAAGCTAACACATACTGTCACGTGTGCCATTATTACGAAAGGGTACACAAACGATATGTGTCGGTAGAAACTCATTTTATACAGTCGTTTTGATCATTTATAAAACCAGATAATGGCTAAATAAAGCTAATAGATTGAACATGCTATTTACCAATAATTTAGCTGGATGGGTTTAAAGCTCCTCATTCTTCTCAAGAATCCCTTGGAGAGTGAAGCATCATATGTGCAGTAGAAGCACCTTATTTATCTGCTAAATATGCTAAAAGACAGTTCTTAACAGTAAGTAGCATGCTGATCAGTTCTTTGGCAATGTTAACTGAGCTTGTGGTTACCTGCTAACGAGATGATTCCACGCACAAGCTGGTAAAATATGACTTAGTGAATGACACCAATTTGTGCACCAACTTGCTGGGGAAAAAACAAATGTCAGCAGGTTAAATGAACAAACGGACACTTACAGTTTGGCTTTTGACTCCGAAGTGCACGCAATCTCTAAACTAGATGATGATGATCAAAACTAGCAATGGTTGTGTTGCATTGTGGAAAAGTGTCTGATTTTCCTTTTTGCTGTACATGTGCACTGTCGCTGTGTGTGTCCCCTACACCTGCTGTACACAAAGGTGTCCTTATGTGAGGCAGTGAACAAAAGCAGCCTTTCTTAGCTTCCTTGCAAAAATATAAGCTTAAAATATACTGCCGTGGGGTGGGGTGGGGGCTTTCAGCGTCTCACCAGTGAAGACGACTGAACAGCTGAACTCTGCTCAATGCTTAAAGCTGTTTTCATGGCTGAATTTTCATTGAGCCTTTTGTGTTGCCACTTCTAAGTCCCTCTCTGCCTTGAACAGTTGGAACTCTTTCAGTTATTTTGGTGTTTTTTTAGATGTTTTGTTTCAGACCAATGAGTTATGAATGAGGCATGTGGATTGAGATTTGAAATTCATGTATTTTTGATCACAGTTCCTCACTCGTGATGTGCTTCATTTCTCAGTTGACAATGTTTTGCAGGAGAGATTACTATAGTTTTTAGTGTTGCATAACCATGTGTTTTGATTGAATATTTGACAGTGGTGCAAATTTTGCCTTTGTTTCTCTTTTTTGTGTGTCTTTAGAACGCCTTATCCAAAATATCCCCCTATAACATTTGGTGAATTGTTCAGTTTTTAACCACACAGTGGTATGTTGTCTGTTGCTCTCAACTGGTCCACTAATTTGATCCAGACTGAAATTTTATTGGATTGATTGCCATGAAATTTTGTGGAGACATTCATGGTGATGAAGCCTACTGCCTTTGCTGATCTACTGGATGGATTAGCACAAAAATTTTTATAGAAAGTTGTGGTTCCCAGATGATAAATACGACTGCCTTTGGAGATCCCCTTACTTTTCCTGTAGGAAAATGTCAACCCATGAGTTTGACATGCGTTTGATTTTCCACCACTTTGGTTTATGATCAACAAATGGCATTCCCAAGAGCCTCTTTATGGTTATCAATTAATCAATCAAGTTTTATTTAAACTGCAAATCACCAAAAGACATGGTTCCAATACACAATTAAAAGTGGTGATGTCCGATTCCCGAACCCAAAGTGGGACATGGTTCCATAATAGAGGCGTTTGATAACTGAAACCTCTGGCTCCCACTCTAACCTTAGAGACATAAGGCACCATAAGCGGATCTGCATTTTGAGAGCACAGTGCTCTATTGGGGCAGTAAGGTATAAGGGACTCTTTAAGGTAAGATGGTGTCTGGCCATTCAAGTCTTTGTAGGTAACAGAAAATGTTTAAATTCTATTCCATATTTCACAGAGAACAAGTGTAGAGTGGTAATTAGCAGATGTTAGCATGCTAACATGATGATGGTAAACATCATTGCTGGAGACTCTTCGGCCGCATTGAGACTGACTTAAGCCCTGTGTGAAAAGGTGCTGCCCTCTTGAAAGGAGCCAGTCCAGGGCCACTGGGGTTACCAACACAAAGGGCCAAAAAATGTAACCTTGCAAAACTTTTGCTGAAAGTAGCATCATCCAGCAAGGCACTATGTTAGCCAAAGAAATGCATGCTAGCATGGACTGCGGAACGCATTTGAAATTGGTCAGGCCCATCAAACAATACTCACAAAACCGACACACACAAAACACACACACATAAAAAACACCAGCATACCCTTGATCCCACACTGATGTGTGTCACATGACACAAGCCAATACATTTTTACATAGCAGAATTGATTGCTTTCTCATAGGCTGTGGTCACTGAACATAATAAATGATGTGGCTGCAGTATACATTTTAATAAAAAAATCATCTACCGAAGATTTATTTATTTATTTTTTAAAGTTGAGACACAAAAACACACTAAATTTCTTTCCACTTATGATTGTTACATTACATTACAGCTAACTGAATATAAACAGAGTTTAAAAAATAAATGTCAAACTCATCTCTGCTCTAAATATAGCTGAAGAAGTGTCTCTGTGTGTCGTCCCCAAAGCATCCATTGTGGTCACAAAATGTGTCTGGGCACACATCAAGCTATTAAACTTTGTCTTCTGTGGGTCATTGTTGATCTCAGATACATGTTTATACAACGGTGGATGATAAACACTTCTTAACGCTGGCAATGGACACAGAGATGGTGCAGAATAACTTCAACAACTTGTGCACCTCTGATTGTAGACGTTTTGCCACAGGAGTGGCATTCACTGCCGATGCTACTGAGGATACTGTTGGGTGTCCTTTAATCCCAGAAGTCTGGCAGACATAGTGTGGCTCGTTGTTGCAGCCAAGGCAGTAGCGTTACATCCAGGGCTGTCACTGTCTGGTACATCAGCAGAATTGCTAGGTGAAGCAGCAGATATGAAGCTTTCTTTTGAAGCTTCCCACAGGGCTCACGGTCAGCTTTAGGTGACGTGACAGCAGCTGCATTTCCCTTAACTTTTGCTGTTTTTTTCAGTGTTTCATTCTCAGTAAAACCTTGAAGCTAATGAAGATAACGAAGTTGTGGTCATAGGTGGCTAGAATTTGTGGGCGGAAATTTCAGTTGATATCACATGACACAATCAGCTAATACATTTTTATGATGGAATAATTTATTGTTTTCTCACTGGTGGATGATGTTGCTGCCATAGACTACTTTGTAATTTTAAAAAAAGTAGCTCCCAAAAAGTAGGTAGGGCCAGTAGGGTTCCGCAGTCCTTGCATGCAACTACACTTTTCTGGTGGATTACTGCGGAAAGTGAATGCCATATTTCTACTGCTTACCTCAGGATCACTAAAAGAAAGATAAAATAATTGCTGTGGTTAATTTGTAAATCTGATAAGCTTTTAAACACATTATTTTTGTTACAACAGCTGGACACCCTTTCATTCTCATACCACTACCTTAACAACAAGCGCAACAACCACCTGTTTTGAATCCCCGTCCTTTGTTCCTTTGTCAAATTGTGTTAACAGTCTCATAGTCAAGAGGGACACTTAATCATCTTAATCTTAAACACAATACAACATGTGCGACTTGCTGTTATCCACAGATGCACTCATTAAAACAGTATACAGGGTGGTCATTGTCTAATACTACATGTGGTGCCTGAGCATGACTTCACTTTACAGATTATTTCTACCTGTCAGTTTTACAGTTTTCACACATTATCTTCATGTTGTAATGTTTTCAGTGGTTCCCCCAGACAGCTACAATCAATGAGACTTATGTTCTTGCAACTATCCCACAGGATGAAATGGATTATGCTTGAGTACGTCACATCCCTCACGAGCCACTTGATTAAGACAGAGTTGAAGGAAGTTTAATATTTGTTCAAGTGCAGTTTCTGTTCATGTTACTTCAAACTTGTGGACAGTAGAAAGAAGTCCTGTTTTAAATCATGAGTAATTGTTGAAAGAAATACACTCCACAGTCAGGTTCTAAAGTATTCTAGGCCCTCATAGGTTCAGATTTGCAGAGGCTAAAGTGTATTGAATTTGCAGCCAACAATACAGCTTGGGAAAATGGCGGTCAATATAGGTAGGCCTTGCATTTCCAGTCAGGAGCACAAGAAATAGAGAAACAGAGTCGTGATCATTGTGCCGTTCTATGTGTGAGACCAGGCTTCTAATTTCAATATGTTTTGCTTGGTGGATTAAATATTCTATTACAGAAAACCTTTTTTTTTTCCACTCCGATCAAATTGCTCAAGGAGAAAGAGAGAAAATGGGGAGATAGCAAGAAAGCCGGAAGGTTGGAGAAATGTTTCAAAAAGATGAAAAAAAAAATTAATTCCTTGGGTTTATTCAACTCATATCACTTTTCCTATCTGGGCTTATACTTGGGCTTCAGAAAGGAAGTGGGGAAAGTGAGAGGAGGCAGACAAAGGACAAGGATAAAGAAAGATGAGATCAGATGGAGGGGAGGAAGAAGAGAGGGAGGAGGGCAGGCAGCGAGTGGCTGAATTGGAGGAAGCTTATCGGAGCAACGCACACCAGGCCGCCGTCCTCTACCTATTCTCATGTCTCCAAGATGAAAGCTGTTATAGGCCAACGGCTGTTCAGAGGTCAGTGATTTTGTCTCACCCTCACTGGTCCGTTGTATCATCCACACCCCCTCACAGGCTGGATGCTCCTCAGCTTCTCAGCCATTTTTGTCTTGTATCCACCCAAGCAGAAAATCAGATGCCTGTAAAGCAGATGTTATAATTTCATCGCTGTCTGGTTTTGAAAATGAAGCAGCCCTCGTTTAAAGAAATCACATGCAAACACAACATTCAATTTTACTCTCATTAGAGGGCCGTGGTGCGATCTGTGCCAAGTCTTGGGGGTGAAATTGTAAACTGCAGTAGCGATTCCACCTTGGTGCTTGATTCCATGTTCCTGGAAACTCAAAAACAGCTTTTAGGAATTGGAAGACAGAAAATGGGTAATATTTTATAGATACTCTTGCATTGTTGACATGGTTAGATTCATTATGTATAGTGTAGTAGTCCCAAATCATTAAATATTTTCAGTACCTGGAAAAGAATGTCAGCTGTGAAATACTGTCAAAATTGACAAAATTGGAAAAATAAGGTCAGTGTTTTTCAGCACAACCCAAAAGCTAAGCTATTAGGATGGAAGTTGACAAGGGCTGTCATTTAACTCAGCCTGATAATCAATGAAAAACAACAACATTCATCAGATGAGCTGGGCATGCTCTTGACTTTTTTTCCCCTGTTATGCGTCAGAGTTAAATCCTACTGAATGTTACACATATTAAAGCTCCACTGACCCGCAGTGGGTTAGTCATTGAAAATTAAAGGCACAGTAACTCCAGCATGGCCCATTAAAATTCACAAAATATGTGGTTTTAGAAATGAGCTAGCATAGTGGGGGGGCCCTGGAAGGCCTATCTCTCTACTGTCACTACTAAAGGCATAAAATGGCCCAAAAAACAATAATAATAAAACAATACTGTAGCTTACACACTAAACCACTAGCCAGCTGGGAACACGTGCAATAACACAAAACATAGCAAGCCAGCTAATAAGTCATTGCTAATTAGTCCAAAAGAAAGAAGGCCAGCTCTGTATCCTTTTAGCTCTTTCAGCTTAAGCCAACAACTAAAAGCCAGTCCAATATTTACTCTTGCCCGGTCACTCTTTTTCTCTTCCTTACTTCCTCCAACCTCTTAGGCCTGTCTACACAAACCTCTGCCTTGATATACATACTGAGAATTCAGCTTCTTCCAAAGAACGTACATTGTACATAGACTTTCTGCTTATTCTTATAGCTTGCTTGTGAGTCATGTTGGTGCCCTAAACCATTACACCATTGTCGTGATAATTGTCCTGCCTTCCAATGTAGCGCAGTTGCCAGCGCAGCAAGCCTGGACTGACAGAGATGCCATTCAAGTCAGTGTACCATCAAAATGATTTTGAAGCCGTTATTTTAAGATAAAAATACTACATAATGTTGCTTTAAATGAAGAGTCGAACAAAAAGTAGAGACAAAGTGTGTAATAGTGTTTTCTAATCTTGAGTACTAATCTACTTATGGGCAACTAAAAGGGGGAAAGTAAGCTGTTAGGTTCTCAAACTCCAAGCGCCCAGTATGTCAAACAAGCTTTCTGTAAAAACAAACTCCAAACTACGATAAACCTGGTAACATCACATGACTTAATTTCTCAGACAAGACAAAGCCTGTAAAATAAAATGTCACTAATTCTTCAGCTGTTTAAATTGCTCACTGTTTTTCAGTGCCACATAATATCTACAGCCTTTTATATGAGGTGTTCTTGAAGGGATTCATGCGCTGCTAAGGGTTTGGAGACATATATTACAGTCGAACTCACAAACATGGAGTGTTTACAGGCACAACATCACATCTGAATACAGAACACATGCTCACTGTGCCTCCAGGCTCATAGTTTCGGCAGCTCCCCATGATCAAAGAGCACAATGTGGAAGGCGTGATGGAGGGAATGGGCAGATGGAGAAATTGTCTCTGTGCTCACTTCAAGCTTACAATTGGAGAATTTCTTTTTTGAATTATGGATGGTGGATGGCCATTGAAGCAGGAACGTTAAATGTCAAATGCATGCCAATGCTCTTACAAAGTATAGTCACAACTACGGGGGGTCTCTGCACAGTCACATTTAACTGAGAGGTATTATTTATTCAGGGAAGCTTCGGCCACAAGCTCACTTTTCTAACCTTTAGGCCACCACTGCCCATATATGATATGGTAAAGATCAGAGCCAACTGATCAATCGTTTTGCAGATATTATCGGGCGATATAAGCTACTTGCAGATGTATCTGCATCAGCGTTTGTAACAGCCGATATATGACTATTAAAAAAAAAAAACAGAAAGTCGGATCCTTCCCTCAGGTCATGAGTGTTGCATAGTTTGCCTACCAGAGGGCATGCTGCAGCTCTTCTGTACAAAACACTGCAGCACCACAGAACAAAACATCAGCTGACCAGTCTAACAGAGCTCAGAGGTGGTGGGGAGATCCCTAGCTCTTGGTAGTGCTCACACTCATGGTTCACTATGAGTTGTTAATTTGTCACTTCAATTACATGACTTAAATAATAATAAACAGCGCCCTTATCACTGCTCCTCTTCTGAAAACATTCATATCAGACTTGCTAAGCCTCCTGTTCTTCACTGCACTCTATTATTATTATAGCAATGACATGAGTAATAGCAGTAGTAGTATATGGGTAATTTTTATAGTTTGTTTTCCTGGCCCCCACAATACACTTTTTACTTTAATGTTCTTTAGTAGTAGTAATTCATAATTTATAACAAATCAGATAATTTAAAAAATTTCTGTAGTTTTATTTGACTCTTAGTCATCAAAACCTAGATATATTTTATTTTTAAGTACTATATAACAATAAAAAAGTTTATTTTTGGACTGCATTATGTCATGGTATCTTGGTATGATCTCAACAACATTTTACAGATAACCTTTGTTTATGTCATGCTTTCTTAAAATAAGACAAAAAAACAATATCGGCCGATATATCGGCTATCAGATTTTAAAAATCTCAAATATTGAAATCGGTATCGGACCTAAAAATCCCATATTGGTCTGGCTCTAGTAAAGATGCTAGCCGCATGGCTAAAGTCATCATGTTCATAGATTAGTTTGTAGGTCAGTCCCATATTTGTGATTTTACATAGTAAAAAAACAGCACACCTGGTGAGGGGTGTGTACATTGATGGTACTGGTGAGGCATGAAATCAGTTTGAGTATCAGAACCACGAGTTTAAAGGCTTCTCAGACACCAAAACACTGCACAGAGTTTTATTATTGACACAGGATTGCATATTTTGTGTTTGTTTTTTGCCAGAGCCCTCTCTGTTGGTTTCCCTCACTGTGTAAATGGACTGGCTCTATTCAAGTAAATGAGGAGACTGCATTCTTTTCACGCAGGGCTAAAGTCTGCCTTAACTGTCTTGTCCTAACAAAATTAGCTGCTAATAGCTGAGATTTGGTTTCCTCGGAAAATCAAAACCAGTGCAATTGGTTGTCTCCAGGTTGTTGCTCACGGCAGCCAGAGGAAATTGGCAAAAAGTTAACCATTCTCAGCTTCCTCATGTTGCGCCACTGTGAGACCTGAGGGGGGTGGAGGGCTGTGTGACTGCTCGTTTTCTGCAGTATAAATAGAAATCATCCTCCAAGGGTTGGGGAGGTGGGCTCTTTTGTATCTTGCTAAGAGAGAAAGTGTTCTGTCACAGTGGACAGAGTGCCATTTGATTCCACTACACAAAACCAACTTGTGTAGGACAATAGCAAAAGTGTCAAGACAATCTGTACAGTGCCAGCTAGAGACTCGCCAATGAATGAGTCCCATTTTGCCCTTAAAAAGCAATTTTAGGAGTTTGATGTACCTTGGTTACTAATTTATCTACCTTTTAGGCAATGAAAGGCCTGGGGGTATGGGGTGGTGATCCTATACAATAAGATGGAAAAGAGAGAGAACTCCACTGGGATGGGGAGAAGAAATAAGGGGCCTGGACATACTTAGCATTAATATTTTATATTCTCAGCCTTCATTTGTCTGTCTCAGCCAGTTTTTCTCAAATCTAATAACTGTCAGGGACACATGAGCAACACAGAAGGAGAAAATGTGTGTGTGTATGGGGGGGGGGCTGCACATGCATGTATGCCCTTTATGGGACATTACATTTTACATTCTACATTTTAGTTAAAAAAAAGAAGTGAGGCTATTGAATGGCCACCTTACCAAGCTGAACCATTGCAATTACATGCTGAATAACCAGGCACCTCATTTTCAAAGTTGTTCTCTATTCACATGGGATTTTTTTTACCTGCACTCTCAAAGGCATAGGTTATTAAGCTAGGCAGGAACACAAGCTGAATGAAGCATCCTAGGAATAACACAAGCGAGACATTTATGCAGTCTTAATCATTAATCATTCAAGTACTGTTGATTCCTCTGAACCCTTTTGAAAAGACAACAAGTGTAAAGAAACGGTGTCCATTATGCAGGCTTGTTTAGCAACATTTAGGAAAGATGGGAGCTCTAAGGAAGGTCAGACTCATGAATGTCATGAGTTTCTACTAAATCTAGCCCTCCCAAGCTAATCTACTGCACATTGTTACAGTATTGGCGAGATGAGGAGGTGTCTAGGTGTGAGGCGAATAGACACGTCAGGGTGTGTTTCAGTCTCTAACTCATGAACTTTTTTTTTATTGCAAAATGTATTTTAAAAAGACTGATAATGGGAAACAAGTTGACAGGGTTCATTGGTCCTTGTAGGAGTGGTGGTGAGTGGGAGCCTTGTGTGTCAGCCCAAATGTAACTCAGCCAGACCACCGTTGGTTTACAGCTTTTTCCGCTGCCCCTAAGTGGCTGAAAAAGATCAGCTATTGCAGGTTGAAAGCACAGCTACATAACTTTGGCTAAACAGAGGCCACTGTGACTACAAATGACAATGGGATCATGCTAAATGCTAAGTTACTGCTTTTACCTAATATGCAAAGCCGTTAGCACAAGTTGAGAAAAGTAATAAAGTAAGTGAACTAACGCTAACTGTAATGCCAGTTATATAGCTATATCTATCTAAAGATTGCTTTTGCTAACATTAGCCACCATTAATTACTAGTCATACAAGAGCAATTACCCCTGAGGGTATTGAATTGAACATTGGTGCAAACAACTTTCAATGTTCAACCTTTTATGTGTAATACTGTGTTATTTATTCTTTCAAAAGCTAAAGTGTCACTTTAATCAAAAACTAAATTAGCTAAATAGCTCTAAGGCCTCTAAGTGAAAAAACACTTTTTGTAGTGTTTGATGTGGAAAAAAAGTTCTAAAAGGCAGTTTTCTGTGAGAACATTTGGCAAGTTAATCTGAATTGCATTATTCACAAATCAAGTGTATGGTTTCCCCTCCTCCTTAATCCCAATCTAACCCCCAGTCAATACCCAAAATAACAGAGAAAAGTCGGCTGCTATTGTAATGAGCTTGATTCCCACAGAAAGATAAAATTAATTCACTTTAGGTCCATGCCGAAGGGGAAATAACAAATGAAGAAGAACTCATTTACATGAAGACCAGGCCAGGTGTATAAAAGAATTGATCCCATTAGATAGTTAAGATGTTAAGCCTTTGGCCGAATGGAAATCTTAATTATCGCTAATTGCCCCAAAGGATGGCCTGCACCGGTTGTGACAAGCAGAATTAACAAGAAGCCACAGAATCTAATGCGGATAAAGACAAAAGACATACACACACATACAGAGAAACATACGGCTTTTTGTTCAGACCTCTAGAGGGTTAATTGGCCTCAGGCTGCAGAGACATCATCGCAAGGTCAGAGGTGTCCACTCTTCGCCCCAGTTCAAAGAGCACAGAACTCTGCAATAATTTAAAATCCTGCTGCACTTCTGCATTTTCTTGCTTTGGCATTTAGCCAGTGCAGCTCCCTTCCAAACCCTTTACTGTGTGCATTAGGGAGGGATTTAAAATAGCGATCCAAGCTGTTAATTCAGACGTCACTTCTTTTTTCTTTTGCCCTTGACTTTCCCCTAAATTGGTCAACAGCAAGATTTCCCGGCCTATTGGGGAAATGTGTTCATTGGAAATGGCATAAAGTAAACAACATCACAAAGAGACAGAAAGGAAAAATAATTCAGAGGCTGGCTTTAGTTCTTTGCCAGACGATTAAAAGGTTCAAAAGCAGACACATCACTTAACTGATTTCCCCTTGAACAACATTTGTCCAAGCTTTCCTTTATGTAAATGCTTATGTGTAGGTAGATGTACAAAATGCCTGAGACACACTCTTGATTAGCTGGACCTGACATCCGAGAGCAATTACCATAAAAGCTCATTTATAAAACACATCTTGACTAATAATCATGTGTACATATTTTTGAGGGCAACTGTGAGTATAGGTTTTCCTCTGGGAATTAAATGGCTAAATAAACAGAGCCTGGCATCTGTCAATCATCTGAGAAATGCTAATCTTGAAGCAGCTTTAAAGGGTCACGACTTCCTCCGCTTAAGTCTAATGCACGATTTCAAAATGCCAGCAGCGTGAAAACTGGGGGCAAAGGCGATGTGCAGGGGAGAGAATTGTAGCATATGATGTGCTAAATTCTGCAAATGACATCGTTCAGTCCAAAGGTCTTTCAGCTTTTTTTCAGGATGTGACAGTAAGCCAGGATTTGGATAGAAAAAATACACCAACAAAGATTGTGTAACATATGAGTCAAGGCTGTGAGGAGAAGGAATGCTATGAGTTGAAGGTTTTTCTCCAACTTACTTTTTTGCTCAAGAAACCGGATAGATGGATTTACAGTGGCTTCAGCCTTCTACGCTTATTATTTAGATGACCTTCATGAGCTGCATTGAAGTTATTTTGTGAACTTATCTGTTTGCCAATGCTGTGGCAGCACAATTAAAGCCTCTGAACACAACACAAAAAAAGGAACAATGAAAGTTAATTCCAAGTTTAACCCTGAAACTCAGCTAATCTTTTTCATCCGGGCTGACAGTGGCCTGGCAACACAAGCAAACAACCCCTCAACCGCTACTATCATGTTCTGCTTTGCTAAAATCTTGATTGGTGCACAGAAGTGTGTCACCCTTTTCCAGCTGAGCCCTGCCCACTTTAAACCACTGAGAAGTAGCACAGGCAGTATTCTCTTATGTGAATTAACCAAAGCTGTTCTGACTTAAAATTGTTTTCATGTAGGATACCTCACTAATAGTAAGAAGCTGATTGAGAAAATATGTTTTGAGGGCCTTTAAAGCTATTCCTCTGATCTCAACTAGGCCTGCCTACGAAGTGTTAGAATTAGTGGAGGAGCCCTCAATTTGAACCTCATGTTTTCAGCCTCAAGCTGTTTCTTATTTTGCTGCGTCATTGCACACAGAGCAACGCAGGCTAACAACAAGGCAAAGTGCCATGTTTTTTTTTTCTTTAAAGTTACCTTACTGTAATGGAAGTAGAGAGAAAGGTACAATATCACATATCAGGTCATAACTGCTGCTAACTGCTAGCGAAGTAGCTCAGTTAGCCGTGCAGCTTGTATGCATTACTGGATGCACGTGCAGCCAGGGGGCAAAAGCGCTGCGGTAGCCAGTCAGAAGACTGTAGTCAACCACTGTAATCAATGTAGATTACGCATTGTTTGTAAATTCTTCTTGACTTAATAATAACCTGCCATTTAGAGATGGATCTGTTTCTTTGTGTTTCATTTTGAATATTAATATAACATGCATAATCTCGCTGCAGGTCAGCGACACCGGACGTAATGTTCAAGTCAGCTGCTAGCCAGAAAGCTAAAGGAATAACGAGGGAAAGAGGGGTTCTTTCCACAGCTGTAAGTACTGTCATTAGGCCTAACTTAGCTGTGTCACACTCAGAGAGTTTTGTAAAAGCACTGAATACTTCTCTTATAGATGCTTGTGCAAGACGGTAACGTTAGTTTAAAGTTGAGATGCTTGCCTGATTAATTTATCTCAGAAAGTGGCGTTAAAAAATGTTATATGCTTCATAAAAATCATACTTATTTTGCAGATCTGAATACACGATTAGATTAAAAAGTCAGGAGAGACTTGCTTTCTTTTTTTCTATTTCAGCCAGTGACATTAAGCAATGTTATGCACTGTAAAAGTCATACTCATTGATGCTGTTATGAATATGCGATCAGTAAAAATTTCGGGAGACCAGACCAGAGGTGACTCCTCAGGTTAAAATTATTGTTCCAGAAAAGTGGATTCATTTCTAAAATGCGCTGCTGAACGAGTTTCCTGTCACTTTTAAGGATGGAGTGTGGTGGTTCAAAGTAAGTCTAATGAAATGAGTAACGTGACTATTTGCTTTTAATACACACTAATAAGTAAAGTAATATGAATACTTTTTAAATGAGTAAAAAGTAAGTAAAAAGTAAGTAATTACAATTTCTGAGTAATTTGCCAGCTAACACTGCAGCTAGATGTGCCGTAAAGACAGAGTGCTGCTTTCTGCCGCTTAGTTGCGCGCACATCTCGGTGAAGACGTTGCACAGAAACCTGTCTATTAGCTGACTGAGTCTGGAATGGGCACCAGAACAGGAGCCGGGCGATCCAGTAACGAAACTGGGTTAGCAGTTTAAGTCAGAACTATAAGTTTCAGTCTTTTTAAAGCAAAATGTGTTTTTTTTTTCTTTAAACCCCAGAATGTAATATGACACTTTAATGCACTAAATGAGTTTAGTTTTGACAGATATTATTATTATATGCAATTTAAGCAATCTGCTTATCCGATTACTCGATGGAATAATCAGTAGATTACATGATTACTAAAATAATCAATAGCTGCAGCCCTATTGCTAACATGAATTCCGCTTATGGTAACGCGAAGAATATGACACTGTCAAACGTGGACATTTCAATAAAGAAAATCCAAAGCTTCCTCACCCTTGAAGGTCACATTAGTAATTGTGGCTTTTTTGGTCCCAGCATTGCTACCCAATGAAATAAACCCCTTCTTGTGACTAAACATTCAAGAAAAAAACAATATTGCTTTATAAAGTCCCAGATTTGTCACTGAAGAATATCTAGATTTAGTTTGATGTCACATCTTACTTTGCTACAGCTCTTGTCCTCTTTACTGCTTCTAAATTGAAGACAATCACCTCCATCTCTTGGACAAGACTGTTGTTGGGTTGCTGCCCCGCTAATAAAACGTCTATTGCTTCTGGGAGCGGGAATTCGACTGAGGAATCATGTTCATTAGTGCAAACAGTGAGACGAGCTGTTTGTGAAATAAATGCAGCTGATTAGACTGCAGAGAAAAATGAGAGGGCGAGGACGGGACAGAATGAAAGAGGAGGGGAAGGATTGACGGAGGGGAGTAAAGTAGTGAATCGGGAGAGAGAGAAACATATCAAAACGGAGCAAAAGAAAGAAACAGAAATGGAGAGACAAATAAATGGCAAGAGAACTAATGCAGCATAAAAAGCCAATTTCCTAAACCTCTGAAACGCCCTCCTGGGTGGAAACAATTACTGTGGACGGGCAGACAGTTACGGGGACTTATGATTAAACAAGCGAACGCCTTGACAGTGGCGATAAACTTTAGAGAGGATGGGCTGACAGAGAGTCGTGTTTGCTGCAGAATATGATAGCTAATTCGCCGCCGCTGATCAGCGCCTGCAGTGAGAGCAGCAACATGGTAAATGACAGGTCAGAGTCAGATGCGTTGAAACACAACCCACACACACACTCATAAAAACACTTCTGCACACAACTTCATGTTGTGGTTCTGCAGAAGTCGAGGCTGAACTTTACATGACTTTCTCTCTTATCATGGATCTCACTGAGTGCCACTTTCTCAAAGAAATAAAAATGACGTTAATTGTATTTATTTGAGTGTTAGGGAAGGCAGCATGGAATATCTTACATAAAACTCATTTCAAGAATAGGATGAGTCTTAAAATGAAATTATACTAGATGGTTTCATACAGCTGAGTCTTTGCTGAAGAGCTGCATCTTCCTCATCAGCTAAGAAAAACAAGGGACAGCTATGACACTATTAGTTTCTGAAATCGTCACTTGAATTAATGAATTAAAAGTGGATAAATCCTTGCGAGACCGTGAGGAAAGTGGTCAACAACAAACTACAGCGTCAAAATGACAGCAGGGGGCCACTCGGCAGAAAGCCTGAGAATTGTCATTAAATAAATAATGTGTGGCTGGATTGCTTTACTCTTTGAAAAACACTGCTGTGAAATTGGTATGCTTCTCCAAGGGAATCATAAGCAGATAATAATTGCCACGAAACCAGGCAGGGGTTTCAAATGGTGATGGGTTCTATTTCCACAAGAATGAGTCATGCACTGTTTTAGTTCGGCCAGTACCGCGTGACCCAGAAAACTCTTTCCCCCCAAAGTCCCAGTCTTTCACAACTCACCTTTTCCTTCACTGCAATGCATAACAATCCACCAATTTTTGATGCCTGACTTGTTAGTGGACAATGAAAAAATGGCAGTTCCATAATGAAAATGAATATGGAAGACATAAACTTATCATTCAGCAGCTTACTTTTATTTTAGATTTAGTGTATTTTCTTCATTTTTATTTCTTAATGCTTTTTTTCTCTAATAGTGCATATTTCAATTCTCTCTCACCATGACAATGAATATTATTATCCTTAAGTCATGTTGTTATACATTAATCATGAAGTGATTTGTGCATGTCATATGCCAAGTGAGGCATTGGCCTTGTACAGTGTTTGAATTGTTTGGAAAACCCTCAAGAATCCTTTTCCTCTATGTGCTGCATCCCAGACTGTCTTAAAGTCATTGATAATGAAGGATTCTACAAAACATGGATGTCAAACAACGTCAGCCTTTGCTAAATTCTCCCTTTCTACAATATTTGCACGTAGGAACTACATGATAATTCAGGTATGGTTAGGGTTCTGTCACAAAAACTCTTGCTGAAGCTTAAATTTTGTGACGATACAACGGTAGTACGTCTGATAAATGACCATGATGAAGCAGCCTAGAGAGAGGAGGTGCAAACTCTGACACACTGGTGCCAGGAGCAGCAACAAGTTCCTCTGCATTCACATCAGTGAGGATCTCAGATGTTTGTCCACACTGAGGTCGTTGTGAAATAGGTTGAACAGTGTCTTTTCTTCTTCAGATAGCTGAGAAGGTTTGGAACGGACCGTCACATCCTCACGCGGTTCTACACCAGCACTGTGGAGAGATTTCTGACAGGCTGTATCACTGCCTGGTAGAGCAACAGCACCGCCCTCAATCACATAAACCTGAAATGGGTGGTGTGGACAGCCGAACGGATCAGTGGAGGCGAGCTTCCCTCCCTCCAGGACATCTATACCAAGCGATGTGTGAAAAAAGTTTGAAGGATCTTTAGAGACTCCAGCCAGCCGAGCCTTGGGCTGCTCTCACTGCTACCATCAGGCACATGGTATTGCAGCATCTGGACCCATACCAGCCTTCTACATGACAGTTTCTCCCCTGAAGCAATCAGACCCTTGACCTCTTAATACATATCAGCCCTGCACTTTATTAGCCATAGTCTGGACTTAGGAACTTAGTATCATAGTTAACATATCACCTTTTTTATTTTAATAATAACACCAATTACATGCGGGAGGGTGACAGTACAGTGTATGCTTTTATTGTACAACTTTTAATTCTTTTAAGCCTTTAATGTTCGATGTTTCATGTATGTCCATCGCACATCGTGTATTTTTATACACTGTACAGTAGTAACTGTTGCTGGAACTGCACCCACAATTTTCACAAACTGTTGCACTTGTGTATAAGGTCGTGTTACAATAAAGGTATTTAATTTTATTTTATATGATAAGAAAAGTTAATAAAAATAGAAAGTAAATTGTGGGTCTGTAACTCCAGTCTAACAAAATTCAAACCTGACACAATCATAAAAAAAACCCAACCCAACCCAAAACTGCCTTGCATACACTTGTAGACACTTACCTCCAACATGTAGTAAACTTTCTAAAACCTTGACACTGCGGTAGTTGATTTTTAATATTTTTGGCCACTTTAGCAGTTGATGCAACTAATGTTAGCAAAACAGTTTTCCATCCGTTGCTAATCAAGACATTTTAATATTGCAGCTTTAAGGTTTTGGAAGCCATTTTGAAACATTTTAACAAATAGTGACATATATAAAGTTCATCTCTTATACATTCAGGGAAATAGCAAATATTTAACATTTGCTTTAGCTGTAACACTAGGCATCTATAAAATATTATGTAAACAAAAGCATCCAGTAAGGACAGGAAATAATTTTAACCTAGCAATTAAAAATATAAATATATGCGGTCACAGCAAATCTGATTTTTTTGATGGATTCAAAATAATTCTGAAACAACGAAATTGAATTTATCACAAATCCCTTATAGCAGTGTTATAAGCAGCCTGGTTTGAACGCAGCAGGTGATACAACATTCATTATAACCGCAAGGGATTTGAGACTTGACTTGGGACTCTAGATCAGTGACTTGAGACTTGACTTGGACTCTAGCTGAAAGACTTGTGAGCATCTCTGTCAACAATGACAATACATGAAGCATGGCGGTGACCAGTTGCGATAATGCATCCTTTTTTCTTCCTTCTATCAAAGCTGGCCTCACTATTTTTCTCTAGTTTTTCCTGGTTGGTCTCTTGCACTCTAAAGAGAGATTTTCTGTCTCTGTCTCAGTCCTGTTCCAAATATTCACCCTATTTCAGATGTAGCCTATTCACCCACCTTGTTTACAGATATAAAATAACAAGATAAGTGTGGAGGATGGTTCAGAAGCGAGCAGATGCTGGCATTTCAGTTCTGTAAATGGCAGTTTATGAGGAACAACAGAGGGCAGGGAGGGAGGGCGTCGGTGGGAAGGTGTGGGGGGGCAACCATTTCTGGAGCAGGATTGCAGCCTTTGGCTCTGAACTCATTACTGCTCAAATCAAAAGATTCTGTGGAAGGAGCACGCCGCTGTCACTGAAATCTCTGCCCCCTCTCCTTATAGAACAGAACTTTTCTTTCCACCACATCATTTGCCCCCCAACCACACCACCACCACCTTCCTCCCCTTTTCTTCCTCATCTGAAGATGACAGGCAGCAAGACTTCACACGGCCGCTGCAAACTGGGTCAATAACAAACTGAGACTGAGAAGAGTGAGATGAGAAAGAGGGGAGCGAGCTCGTTGCTGCTCTAGTTTTAAGACATGAATAATAAGACGTAACAAAAGGGTAATCTATCATATGTCATTTGTTTTAATTGTTGCTTCCTCTCGCTTGCTGTGTGTGGGTGGACACACATTAGGGCTAGACTGAAAATATGCTGTTTTTCTTAGTAGCTCATTCCGTGACTCCCTCTGCTGTCACTACGACAATGTCGCTTTACATTGTCACATGACAGAATTCGCATTTTGGACGTTCTTAGATAAAGTAACACTACATATCTAAGCAGTGTAAGATTGGCCACTAAACAGCAGCCTTGGGCAGATAGATCGTTAGCTAAGTTGTGGGTTAGCAAACTGTCGCTACAGTTGCTGCTGCCACTTTATCAGAGCCAGGGCTTTTGTACAAACACCAGATTGTTTTCAGTGCACACACAGAAAGGGCAGCTAGCTAGGAGTTATATTTGACAAAAAGACATGTATTGGATTAGAATAGCTTACCCAACTTTTTAATGGATAAGTGCTTGAAATACTTGGCTAAAAGAAGTGAATAAATTGCTTAAATAGTTAGCAAAATGGTTAGAGGTCATATTATGCTCATTTTCAGGTTAAAATCTTATTTAGGGGTTGTACTAAAACAGGGAGGGAGGTTTTGAGGGAGTGTCGGACTAGTCGCTAGGCAAGCATTATGACGCGCATTTTGCTGTGTCGTCACAGAGAACAAAAGGAAAAGGCTGGACTACAACCGAGCTGTTCAGAGCAGTGTTTTCTGTGGGAGATAGAAACTCCCTTTGGGGTAGACTTTGGGCTTTTTCACTTTGTAAACCTATTACATGCACAAAAAATGTATATAACTCAATAAAGGAAAAACATAATATGACCTCTTTAAACTTGCAGCTTCTGCAGCTTCCAAGTAGCGGTATTAAAACAAACTTTACAACATACAGTTCAGTTCAATTATATAAAATATTATTGTAACAGTATCCGCTTTATATGATTAATAGTGTTAAATAACACCCAGTTTAAATTAAATGAACACATTAGGTATATGACTGATGGAGGGCTATTTGAATTAAATTAAATTAAAAATAAAATCTAAAATGGCTGCGGCGGTAGGCCTACATGAGACACAGGCTGGGAACCACTGGGCTTTACCGTTTTTCTTTTTGATTGATGTTAAATTCTAATGTCTTTAAGGAGAAACAGCAAATGTTTTTTTAACTCAAAAATTGTGCAGAGGAGGTACAAATATTTTTTTCAGCTCTGGGTAGTGCCTGCAGCTCTTCTTTCAGGCTGCATACAGACCCAACAACCGCAGCCCAGAAGTTAAGGCAGCGCTTCTATTGCCTGAGAGGCGAAACCCGGGGCAAATAAATATAAAGCACTCGATGCTGCTTGTTAGAGAGTAACTGAACATTAAATCCACTTTTTTAAGTTTGTAAATAAAATGTACAGTCACTTTATTACTCAGTCTACTGACCCTAGTCCCATTTTAGAGTGTTTAAATTGCAACAGATTATTTTCCCTTTAATAGAGAGAATCCAGTAAAGCCGTCCTCTGGACCCCCCAAAAGTCAGCGTGTGAATAAAATCTTTGAAGATGAAGGGAGAGGTGTTCAGCACCAATAATTGATGGTGACTCAGATGAGCAGTATGAAGATGTTAATCACCTCCTCTCTTTTCTCATCTGGATATTGGCAGCTGGACATTAAGAGAAAATTATTAGAAAACCTGCTGCTGTGGATCAATCCATTAAGTGCAAGTCCTTTAAAACACTTCTACCATCCTTTTAAATAATTCAATTTCAAGCATCTTTTAATATTACAACATTTCAAAGACTGGGCCCTTCTCTTTTCTCTTCAAAGCCAGAATCCAACTCCTACTGGGCTGCATTTATTCAAAACCTGCAGCTGCAATACTGAGTGTACTGAGAGCATTATAACAGTAGAAGCAGTCACTTTTGGTGCAGCTGCACATCACCTATTGATATACATTTTGACCAAAGGGATTTATGCAGTTTTTGTCTGAAATTAAAACAAAAAAGGTCAAACCTGCATGAGAAGGTGGGGTTATGCTGTCCTAATAAATGCAAAAGACACCCACACAGTCAAATGAAGGTCCTGAGTCAAATTGCTGCCTAACAAATTTGTCATTTTACATGTGCAAGTGAAGAGGTTGTGTTGGAGTTTTGTAATAGTTGTTGTCTGCCTGAACCCTCTGTGCTATCAGCAGAAAAACTCATTTCCAGGTGCACAGACAATTTCAACTTCCAGTGCTTCTGTGCAGCTCAGTGACTCTGTGACTATTGTTGCTGCCTTTTAAAGCACAGATTTACATTATAGGTAGAAAAAGATCCCCAAAAATATTCTTTCCATAAGACGAACTTGAACAGAGGTTGGTGAGAAGTGTAGATTTGTTCACACCTCCTATTATTAAAGGTTCTGTATGTGAGATTAACATATCAGGAAACTATTTGCAATGCAGTGATGTAGTGGAGTGATGCCGTCCTATGCAGAGAATGATGGTCATACCTCCCTCTGTGTGTTTTGTCGTCGGAGCTTCTCTGTTCTTTGTTTTGGTAGCTGATCTGGCCGCATGGGCATATGAGTGCATGTGAGTCCCTCCTGAGAAGCTGTTGGCTTTGAGCTGAGCGATACAATGGCTGTTTCTTTTCACATCTAACACAGTGACTTAAGGATTTATTTCGACCAAACCAGAGTTGGTGATCAGTGAACAGTGGGAAGATTAACAAAGACTGTTTTGGTGAGTTTTATTTAATTTCTGTCCAGTTTGGATGAAGTGTGTTTTACGATGAGCTGTAAAATTACAGTTTTTCTCAATGGAGTGTGGTGGACCGCAAGGTAGGTTTGTTTGAGGTCAAGCATGAACAAAACCTCCTGGATCATCCAGGGACCAGTCTCCCATGATCTTTGACTCGCAGTAGTTCTTTTGCACTTAAGCCACATGTATGGCAGGGGTTCATCAGTGGACGCGGGGCCGTGATTATGCCTGTTCGCAGCTGTTAGAACTTCGCTGTCTTTACATTTTCTCTGAAATGCAAGTTACATAATGTTGTTTGTAAAGTTTTAACTGCAAATGGAGTTCAGGTCACCTCATCCACCTCTAGCTGTCTGCAAAAATTTCACAATGTAGCACATGGGATGTCAACGCAGTGTGATGAGCTGTGATAGCAAGGGAAAGATTTTCTCTCAGTTGATATGTTTTTACAAGGTATTATTTTTAATAATGACTTTTTTTTTCGCTCCCTCATTTTCTCACAAACCCCTAAACATGATTCATGGTGGTGTTTTTTATTTCTCAGAAGAGGAAGTGTGTTTTTCCACCATCTCCTGTTGCACTCTGTAAATCAATAACCAATCCAAACCTCATAAAAGCTTCCAAGCCTGCCTCATAATCATCACATTTAGACTTGTTGTCAGTATTTAAAGAAATCTGGGTGTACATCCATGATTGCAGGGACAATTCACCTTACAATATTTATACTATAATGGAGTTTTAAGCACTTATAAGAACAAGTTTAAGTGTTTGTTAGTGAACAGTATTTGTCAACATTTATAAATTATCCTATGAACAATTTTTCAATATATTGTCATTCTTTATCTGTTTATACCTCAGCCTTCACTTGGGTGCCACAGGAGTTGTTATAGTTGCTGACAAATACAGCACATTCAAATCTACTTGAAATTATAATACAGTCATAAACTGTTTATTATATGTTTACATACTGCTTATAAATGATCAATAGGAGGACTTAAGATGTTGACAATACAGGCTAAAAATTAAAAGCGCTGCTACTGTGCCTTTGAGGTGTTTCTTTGCTGCACTTTTATTACATTTATTTAATTTCTTGCTAATTGCTCTAAATGTCTAAATATGACTTTTCTATCTATATTTTATTGTCATTTTTTTAAATGTTGTTTTAAGGTATTTCTTTGCCTTAAAGCCCTTTGATAAGCCTTTATGTGTATACAAATCAATTTGCCTTGGCATATCTGAAAACAGCAACCCCAAAAAAGTGGTTTAGGTAAACCCACAGCAAACTGACCTACTCCATGGCAACATCACCTGACGAATGGTGCTAACCCTGGTGTCAAAGCCTCAAAATATAATCATTGAATAAGAAAAATATCACAAACAATAGGAGTGACAAATTTACCCTCAAAATGTCCCAGCCCCATGGTTATTATGCCCCAGGAACATAGACACTGTCCTCTTTTTAGGCGCTGAAAACCTTTTGTTTTAAAAAAAAAACTGTTATACAAAGAAAAATTATATCATTTTTTCAGCCTTCTCAAAAGGCAATCATGTGTCCACGCAAACTTTTAGTTCCATCTAATTTGCACAAGATGATAAAATATCCTTTGGAACTTTGGGGACTCGTTACAGAACATGTCTAGCAGCACTCATAAGCCAAATGCAGGCATTTCTCATTAAGGGTTAAAGCCAGCATACAAAAACTTGCATTGTCACGATAACAACTTTGTCTCTGAGAATTCAGCTGTGCTGCCATCCAGCAGGAGACACTATTACAATGTTAATCCATAACCAGAGGGACTTGTCTCACAATCCCGACTGACACTGGGCTCCGCAGCCGAGCTCGGCCATTAAACACCATTTGAGCCCGCTACTCACAAGTCTGCTCACGTTGGGCCCAACAGCAGATTGCCCTGCCTGCTCGAACGCAGCACCACTATTGGCTCGTGGCACATTGGGTATGGCTGAGGCATCATCGGCTTCCTGAAAACATTAAGGTCTTTTCTACTGCTCAGACGGCCCGCTATAGACCCTTTTGTGCCGTGAAGAAAGAGAATGGGGAAGGATTTAAAAGGAGGGAGGAAGAGGAGGGAGAGAGACTGACACATCGACAGAGGAAGAAACCAACTGGTGCTCATATAATGCTCACTGATAGACATATATTCTGAGCCAGAGCTTTTTAGGGTGGGGGTTGGGGGGCTTAGGGATTCAAATGCACCAGGCGTCTTTGGCTTTATTCACACCCAGGAACTGAAAATCATTACCCTCATATGAACCCAGAACTAATAGTTTTTTGAGACAGAGAATAGATGAGATCTTGGATGCATTAGGCTAAAAATCACCTTGTCTTTTTCTGTACACATGCAGCCTTAGAATAAGATTCTGTTCTTGCTGTGACCTAAACTCCTATTTTCACTGCTGCTCAGCTTTGGCAACAACTTAATCTTTTCTAAACTCAGACGTATTGGGACTTAACAAAGACACAGCAGAACTGATGGCTTGTGATTTAAGTGTTGAATCGTGACCGGATTCAAAATAAAGCTCCAAAACAACTCCTTATGCCCAAGGACTGCTGATGCACTCCTTGTTAAAAAGTTAACATTGATATTTATGGTTTTAAACTTTGTGGGATTTGTTTTATGTTGAATGCAGATGACTCTGAATTAACTGGAATAGTTGTCGGGGTTGCTTGGCAGAGTAAGAGCGATGTACCTTGCTTGCTATTACACCATCCTGCCAAACTCCAGACATGTTGGCGCTGAGCTCCGAGATATTTCCTCCACCTCATCCATCACCAGTGCGGTTGAAATACAGTTAACCAGATTTTACACTGGGAACAAGCAGAGGATAATAAATATCCCTGCTTTTCTTTTGCTATCAGCCCATTAACTTCATGAGGAGCTCAATATGGTACTCTGTTTTTCTAATTTTCCGTGAACATGAATAATCAAAATGCTTATATTCTTAGGTACTAACATCTCCGCCTAAACCAAGTACTTTAACATACCCCCACCCTGTTCTTTGTGAAAGTTATACTATTTCTGTTCTATCACACATATAAAAGACTTTTTATTCCTATTTCATAATTAGGAACTAATATTGGAAGTGTTGCTCAAAAATAATTATGTAATTCTAAATCACAGCAGATAGAGACATTATTGATAATTTGCATGAGTGAATTGGCAGCATAAGGCTGGTTGGGGATTTAGACGTGGGAGATTGCTTACAATGCTCCTCGCTCTCGCTCTCGCATGTACAATCAGAGTGCCGGTCTCCATTGCACGATTGAATTTGGCCCTTGTTTCAACCCCATTTAGAATATGAGCCGTGTTAATGAAACTAAAAGTGTGACTGTGGCTCAACAATGGAGCAACTGCTATTATAAAGAGCCCCTGAGTGTCTCAAAGTGATATCGCACTTTGGCTGAACATGATCTTTTTTCCATTTTAATTTTCACTTCACAACATGTTAATCTACTGGAGGTCATGAGTGGTTAACTTGAAAAAAAAATCTGGCACTGCTTTTTTACTCATGGGCAGCATGAGCCTAGCTGTTTCCAGTGAATTAATCTCTAACAAATCTTGTTTTCAATATGTGTATGTTTTTGCTATAGCTATGTTTTTATTCTGTGTGTGCTGTTTTAGAATAAATAGACATTTCCATTGCCTTGGAGCTTTTAGAAGGGCTTCCATCAGGGGTAACTTAAAACACCATTGACAGCCCAGCATTGATATATGTCACTGGCTAAAAAGCTTACTTAAAGATCATGAAAGCCACAGAAACATTCATGATGTGATAACTGTTGTCGACCCACCTTGTTTCTAGCGGCATGATACTGTGTGTCTAGTGATTCGCTTCAGAGGCTTATTAGTACTTCGATAGAAATTAAGTCAGGCATGTAAACGTGGAACGGAAACTAGTGTGAGGACGGATTAACAGGGGAATGAAATTAGAACCATTTGCCCCTGGACTTCCTTTGCACGCCTAAAAACAAGTCTTAAGAGTCTACAGCTAGGCAAGCATCTCGAGGATATACTTGGGGACTCTGAGCTAAATGCTACCTCAGCATGCTAACAAGCACACGATGACGACATTTAGCAGGCTGATGTTAAGCGGATATAATGTTCATCATGATCACCATCTTAGTTTAGCATTTAGCACTGCTAAATACACTTTTTGTTTAGTGCTAATTAGCACTAAACATAAAGTAGCCTCCAGGTGAGGCTCACCTGGAAAGTCATTAGTTTGTAAGTATTTGGTCATGTACCAATGTATAGATAAATTATTTCATGGCAGTCAATCCCACAGATGCACTTGAATTGAGACTGAAATGAAATCTTTATTGTCTTCAACTGAATGAAATCATTTGGGTAGTGAATCATAAATTCCAATCTCTCCATGAGCAGATGTAAGAAATGCTTGGTCTGATGTCACACACCTTAAACGAGAGTTTAAGTTAAGAAAAATACAGTAGAGCTTTGAGATATGGAATACGTCTCTGTAATCAGTGTTGCAGCAGTAATGTAACCTTGTGAGGCGATGCACACACGCAATTAGGGAACCTGTATGTGATCCTGGTGCGACCGCTGTTTTGTTAATGGCACAAATCCCCAAACCAGCTAAGAAAATCACAGTGTGAGAAAATGGCCAACACTCACTCACATGCTTTTTCCATGGTGTGTATTGGTAACCCCAGAGTTTGCGCAAGTGAATAAAGCCGTGACTCACTAGCACCTGACTCCCCAGGCTGTTCCCCAAAATAAAAATCTGCTCAACGTGCCTGGTTGCAATTATAATTGAGACACTCTGCACATTTTTATGCACAGTTACAGAACTTCAAAAACCAGACGTTGGTGGCTGCTTTGTCTAGATGTCATAAACACAACATACCAACCAACATACACATGCAAGACTTGTCTGTGAGATTAAATCAAGCTAAGATAAAAAAATATGTTTTTTAAAGTTCAGAAGATTGAAAGAGGAATACTGATTTTGTAAATCTGAGTCACCCCATACTTGAGATGCAAAGCCAAAGCTAATTAGACTGATAAGGTTGAGTTGTTTTGATTTAGGGAATGCTACACTTCTTACTACAGTCTTGCACCTTGACAAGGAAAAGACCCCTGACTGCGTGATGATTGACAAAGGGCGAGTACTTCACAGATATAGTCTGGGGCCAGACAGCGAAGTGCTGTAAGTAAAATCTTAAAATCAGTTCTGTAACAAACACGTAGTCAAAGTAAAAACATTTAAAATTATCTCTGTTCTTACTTTTCTGTTAGTAGTCTGCAATATTTTGTTTGGAGCCTGTGAATTGTTCTCTGATTTACGTCCGTCAGCAGATAAGTGTGATCTAAACATGAGGAAATGAAAGCAGCAGTGGCATAGAAGTATATAGTGGAGGAGAAGTGTAAAGTGGCATAAAATGGAAATACTGAGGTAAACATACTTAGGTCATATTATGCTCATTTTCAGATTCATAATTTTACTTAGGGGGCAAACCAGAATATGTTTACATGATTTCATTTTCAAAAAACACCCTAGTTTTTTCAAACTGCACATTGGTGCAGCACCTCTTCTCACCCTATGTGTTTAACGTTCCGTTTTAGCTACCGTGTTTCTCACTTCTGTTTAATCTTCGTTGGGAGTTGCACATGTGCAGGACCTAGATAAGGACTACTAGCCAGTCAGAAGCAGAGTAGGGCGGGTCCTGACAGGCAAGGCAGTGTGATCCAAAACAAAGCAGCTTCAGCCAATCGCATAGCTTCAGTTCAGCTGCACTGCCACACTAGCCGCTAGGCGAGCATTATGATGCGTGTTGCATAGCCAAGCAGGTCACAGAAGTAAAAGCTGGAATACAGTCAAGCTGTTTTCTGGCGGTTCAGGAGCAGTGTTTTCTGTGGGAGTTTGGTACTCCCTTTGGGATGGATTTTGGGCTAAATCACTTCGCAAACCTATTACATGCACAAAAAAGAAATAAACGTAATAAAGGAAAAAGAAAAAGCCTAAAAGCATAATATGAGTTCTTTTTGATGTACTTTCACAACTATGTGTTCATTGTTTCACATAATGCATTATGAGGTCTATTTTTTTTTCCAAAAGAAATAAAAAATAGATATAAATCATTAAATAATTCCTCAGATGCAGAAAAACAAGGAGCGAAAACAAGCTCTGTGGTTTGGGTATGATCGGTGATACCCAAGAGGCCTGGCTCTTTGATACTTACTCTAACATTTGAGCAAACAAAGATTTCTTGAGAGAGCATAATTTACAGCCAGTGCATTATAAACGGACACAGAAAGACTTGGAAAATGCCGTGCCTTCCTCAGATGTGGCAAAAAAAAAAAAAGTTCTGCTACAAGCACCTGGTGGAAGGGTTATTCTGATTCTCCATTTCCTCCAAACATTTCTTTACCACCTGGTGTCGATCCAAATGGCCCAGTAATGCCGCTGAGGTGTCCGTGGCTTTGCCCGAGGGAAAATATCTATTATCCCCCCCTACTTGTTTTTCTTGCCTGGCAGTAGAATAACCGCTCAACGATTCAGGGCCTTCACCTCTACTCTGATAAAGGTTATCTTGGCAATTTAGAGCTGGCGATATCGTATTATGGAGAGAGTTATGAGGCGGAAATCAAATTTTGCTCCCAGTGACTCTGAGAAGAGGGAAGATGAAAGGTGTATGGGACTGCACAGTAATGATATAGTAGACATTGTTGCATGCAAGCATGTGTGAGAGTGCATATGTGTGTTTGCATGGGTGTCTGTCTGTATGTCTACTATTCTATACAGTCTCCCACGGAACATTAAACCTGCAGTTTCTCTACAGTAGAAAGTGCTTTTGGCAGGCTCATATTATACATGACACTGCTCAATGAGTTGTTTCAGCCAAGCTGCTTGATGGATATGATGAATCCCTCTAATAAGTCTCAGACTTATAGACTCAACTGAGAGTTCAGCTTTTCTGGTTACTACTAACTATTGTGCCAGTTTGTGTATTTTCCTGAATTCTTTATTTTAGAGGCAAGCCCCTAATACAGAGGTTTTCAAACTGTGAGGGTGTGAAGGAAGAGATGGGCTGCAATTTGCATCAAAAATCACATTCCTTCTCAGAGTCATGACTAAATCAAATCTGTAGAGAAAAGATACATATTTTTAGATTGAGTGTGACTTCCGCTATCATTATCTCTCTAAAAATTTGTAAGTCTGCTTAGAAATAGAGAAAAAAAGACTTCTAACTCCAGAATGTGCCTCAAAATCCAAAAACCTAAAGTATCAGAATAATCCAGTGGTAATTTTCTAGACATCCAATTTGCACAAAATAAACAGAATAGCTAATTTGGCATACTTTTAATGGTGCCGATTTGACAAAATGTAAACAAAAATATAGGCTTAAAAACAAAGCCGGCAACGTTATACTGTACATTCTACCTGTTAACATCCCCCAAAGCCCCCCAAATTAGTCCAAAACTTACCAAATATAGGTAAAACTCGAAAAATTAGAATATCGTGCAAAAGTTCATTTATTTCAGTAATTCAACTTAGAAGGTGAAACTAATATATTATATAGACTCATTACATGCACAGTGAGATATTTCAAGCCTTTATTTAATATAATTTCAATGATTATGGCTTACAGTTTATGAAAATCCCAAATTAAAAATCTTAGAAAATCAGAATATTGTGAAAAGGTTCAGTATTGTAGGCTCAAAGTGTCACACTCTAATCAGCTCATTAATCCAAAACACCTCTCAAAGGGTTTCTGAGCCTTTAATTGGTCTCTCAGTCTGGTTCAGTGGAATTCACAATCATGGGGAAGACTGCTGACCTGACAAAACCATCGACACCCTCCACAAGCCTCAAAAGGTAATTGCAAAAGAAGTTGGATGTTCTCAAAGTGCTGTATCAAGGCACATTAATAGAAAGTTAAGTGGAAGGGAAAAGTGTGAAGAAAAAGGTGCACAAGCAGCAGGGATGACCGTAGCCTGGAGAGGATTGTCAGGAAAAGGCCATTCAAATGTGCGGGGCAGCTTCACAAGGAGTGGACTGAGGCTGGAGTTAATGCATCAAGAGCCACCACACACAGACGGGTCCTGGACATGGGCTTCAAATGTCGTATTCCTCTTGTCAAGCCGCTCCTGAACAACAAACAATGTCAGAAGCGTCTTACCTGGGCTAAGAAAAAAGAACTGGTCTGTTTCTCAGTGGTCCAAAGTCCTCTTTTCTGATGAAAGCAAATTTTGCATGTCATTTGGAAACCAAGGTGATGGAGACCAATGGAGATACACACAATCCAAGATGCTTGAAGTCCAGTGTGAAGTTTCCACAGTCTGTGTTGGTTTGGGGAGCCATGTCATCTGCTGGTGTTGGTCCACTGTGCTTTATTAAGTCCAGAGTCAGTGCAGCTGCCTACCAGGACATTTTAGAGCACTTTATGCTTCCTTCAGCAGACGAGCTTTATAGAGATGCTGACTTCATTTTCCAGCAGGACTTGGCAGCTGCCCACACTGCCAAAAGTACCAAAACCTGGTTCAATGACCATGGTATTACTGTGCTTGATTGGCCAGCAAACTTGCCTGACCTGAAACCCATAGAGAATCTATGGAGCATTGCCAAGAGAAAGATGAAAGACATGAGACCGAACAATGCAGAAGAGCTGAAGGCCGCTATTGAAGCATCCTGGTCTTCCATAACACCTGAGCAGTGCCACAGGCTGATAGCATCCATGCCACGCCGCATTGAGGCAAATAAATCTTTTTTATTGATTGAAATATCTCACTTTGCATGTAATGAATCTATATATTAGTTTCGCCTTTTAAGTGGAAATAAATGAGCTTTTATGTGATATGCTAATTTTTCGAGTTTCACCTGTATATATTACCATTTTTTTATGTTGCATCAATTTGTTTGAGCTCAAATTGTTCCATCCAACATGTTTCTTACATTCCTGGAACACTGACACTGAGGGGGGGCACACTGAGGGGGGCCTACAGTGTCAGACTGTGCTAATGTGTACTATTCATTACCCACTATTTGCCATTTATATCATTTATTTGCTTTCTTTGCAATACTGAAGCACATGCAGGCACGGGTTTGCTTTCCTGGACCTGCAGAATAAAAGCCCACACTGTACAGATAGCATTCACAAAGTAAAGCTGATAACTCAGCGTGTAGAGTAACACCTTCTTCCTGTGTAAAAGAACAGGAAATTAGAGAAACACATTACTATCAGGGCATCCGAGAGAACCTACAAAGCACACCATCACACCTCCTGTATTTGTCAGATGCATTATGGCATCATTATATTCACAGTTTACCCAACTCCCTGGAGAGCAAAGAAAATATGCCGTTGCAAGGCTCATTCTGCCAAAAAGGTTGCCATGACAATGAGATTTCACTCTTCCCTTTAGGTTCAGTATATTCAGCTCTACTGCTTCATGTACAATTATTAAAATATTACAATTGTGACATGTTGTTTGCCTAAGGATATCATTTCAGCTGGTGCAATTTATTTTGTGGAACTGTTTTACAGTTTATAAAATATATATTATAGAGAGTGCAACCTTTCACACCAATGAGGTGAAACATGGTTTCCCACAGCAAATTGGTAATGTTTTGGTTTCTCTTACTGTTGGGGATAAAAATACATTTTTAGCAGAGCTTGGGGACATTTTTAAACCGTGGTGAACTCACACAGTCTGAAGAACTGTGAGGATGGCATTTATCAGGGAGGTAGGACAAAACTGGTTCCACTGACTCAAGGTCTCATACATTTTCAGGTCAACCACAGAATGAATGAATGAACTGATAAAACTTCTTTTGGGTCTTGTCAAAAGAGATGACCCCTTTTGATCATCTCATTGTACCAACTTCTAAGAGATGCACTAGAAAACAAATTGAAACCCAAATTGAAGCGTGCCAGTGATTCGATATGTCACTTCGATGAGGCTGAGGGAGTCATCTTTCATTAGACCCTCCTGCTGTGGCAAACACCAACTTCTTTTAAATTACTATAACTGCATTACAAAGTTTTTTCTTTAATGTGTGTGCAGTCTTCAAGCCCGAGCTGATGACATCAGGATGACAACCTGAACTCCAGGAGGGTCTGCATGAGAAACCAACCTAATGGGATGAGAGAGGACATTAAGCTGTGATCTCAAAACTCACCAGGAACTCCACTTCTCCCTCTGTTAATTCAACCAAGACAGTCAGTGTACCAATTGTACAGACGCACTAACTGTGATTCTTTCTGTTATTTCTTTCTATTCTCTCTTCTTTCTTCTCTCATCTTTGAATGTTTATGAAACAGATTCTCAAAATGGGTGAATGTGAGGCTACTTGCAACCACTCTTGTCATTCAGTTGACTTTGTATGCCATTCAATATTCTGAACACACATTTAGACTTGACAAGGCCACATTGTGCAACTGTTTTCAAAGGCTAAGCAGTACTCACGACAAGTAGTCCAACCTTCATGGATGGAGTACCCTTTCAATGTTGGGCATAAAATGAAGGTTCTGTTGAAATGCAAAAGATTAAAATTTTGTTAAACATTCATTAATCCCTACCACTGATTTAAATTATTTCCACTTCTTATCAGAAACTTTATCACACTTTTTTTTGTGGTATACAATGTAAAACTAAATGACACTTACATATAATGTCACGGCTGGTGCAAGCAGAGTAACAAGAACACAGGGAATGAACCCAAATGCATATGGATGAAGCATAGCTTGATGCAGTTTAATGATTTAATTACACAAAATGGAGGTACAAAGGCTTACGGCATCCTGGTAGTCAAGAGTCAAAACCAGAAGGCAAAGAATCCAATAAGGAGTTGGCAGGAAACCAAAGTCCAATAACAGGCATATCACCAATAGATCACTTAGGTCTTTTGACCATGGCTTACTTCCTCACGCTGTACTAAAAACAAAGGGTGACCGTGCCATTGAAGTGATGACTCCAACACTGGAGCATTGTTGACTTGCTTTGCAGTCTCTGTTGACACTAAGGGTGAAACGATACATTGATTAAAATTATTAATTCGATTACTAAAAAGCATCAGCAAAAATTCTTTGCATCAATCCTTCATTTAATCCATATAACTATATAAGCGCACTGTTTCACACAGACATTTATTACTGTCGCACATCGTGCTTACGCTGTGTGAACACGACGTGATTATGATGGCACAAAGTGGAGGAAGAGAGAGAAAATAGCGAGGGATGAAAACAGGGCTTAAAGTTCCCCCGGTGCTTTGTTTTTGTATTCAACTAGATTATTGTCTGTTGAAAATATTCATGCCTCTTTTTTTAGCTGTTGTGCAATATGTGTGTGAAGAGTTCCTCTGCACAATTGGTGGCTCGGTGTCTCTGTTGGTGAAAGAATGGGGACTGGCACTTCGCTATACGTGGACACTCATTGGCTATTATAGGCTGTGAACATGGCATAGAAGTTTCTATTGGGTCAATTAAGGTATCACTCAAAAGGTCAACATGTTGACGCCTTTTTTTGTTTGCATGCTAACTGTAGTTAGGCTAAAACGCTGTAAGAGCAGTCAGTGTGTATTTATTGATTTAATAATGTGTTTAGACTTGGATTGGATCGTCTGGACCTTTGCCAATGTACAAGGCCATTTTTCTCAAATGTGGTCGACCAATGGACTCCGGCTAATATGGATAATTATATGATAAATTTATTTTATTTGAAATAAACAAATCAGCACTTAATTTTTCTATTAAGATATTTAATTTGTTAAGGAAAAGGGGCTCAGAAAATCATCATTGTTTTGAATGGTTTGCTTCAGATTTGTTAAGTGATCCACTTTGATCCACAAGTGTTTGTTCTAACCATAAAAAAAATAGATTAAAGCCACAATTAACCAAATGGTTTCTCCAGCTTTCACTCAGGAGCAAAAATCTGCCTCTAAACTTGAAAGAAATAATGATTTGACATTTATCATGAGAATAATCGATATTGAACGAAATGAAATGTTTTATCGTGGCTGCCATTTCTGGCCGTATTGCCCAGCACCTATATTTTCCACTTCACGCACTGATTATAGGTGGTGGCAGAAAATGTTACCAGAATGCAGGAAATACAGTGTTAACTGCTCGGTCTTCTGGGGGAGGACCCCCCCAGACACCCCTCCCCAATCAAATATTTTCACATTGAACTTTTCATCAAAACAGTGTACAATTTTCTTCTCAGCTTGTTCTTGTGAACCCAGTATCGTCACACCCCGAATCTCAACCCTATGCCCACATCAGAGTTATTCTCTTGCTCCCTACCCTCCATCTTTGTCGTAAACCCCAAACCTGCGAAGAAGAAAGTGTCCAACGAAAGGGATTATTTCAGGCTCAAAAAAACAACAACTCTGTTTAATGTCTGTCCACCGTAAAACAAAACTTTTGTTGCCTACCGCAACAGCATGACACCACCGGTGTTCTGCCAGCAGACCACACACTTAACAGTAACAGCAACTTTAGCATTTAACTGAAATCATGATTGATTGCTGAGTTGAAGGGTAGACAAAGTAAGCCACAATCCTCAGCTGAACGCGTGCGTTTGTTGTTCTCCTGGTTGGGCCGTGAGTTTGGGTTGTAATGTCACACTCGTAAACTGGGTGTCGGGGAGCCGCACCTTAACCAGTATAACTTGCATAGCACTCGGGCTATGTTGGTGTTGGTAAAGCAGTTGTCTGGTTCTTGGTCTGTTGATGTTGTTGGTCTGATGTTTGCTGTATGACACACTATGAATTTCCCGAAAGGACTAATAAATATCTATCATCTATCAATGTACACAGCTGATCCCGTTACCGCCGCCGCCAAACAAAAGTAGTTCTTATACGATGTATCGATGAATTCATGAAATAATATGTAGAAGTTTCGAGCACTAAAATCATGGTTAGCTGCAGCCCTAGTTGACACCTTTAAAAAAGCAGCAGAAGACCCTTTGCCTCGCCTTGTGCAGTCTAGTGTCTGTAATCTTGTGTGTTATTCAGGACTGTTAATTCTTTTTTTGCTATGTTAGTGGTGTTTTATTGATGTTTCTTTACTGATTTTATGGTCACTTGTTTCCAACAATTTTAATCTTGTAAAAGCACTTTGTGACTTTGCTGTGAAAGGTGCTGTACTAAAAAAAATCATATTTCCTTACATATAACTACCATGATGAGGGAATGAGTTGCAGATGAAGAGTGGGCGGAGTAGGACAGGTAACTGCAGGGCTGATGATAGAAGTGGGAACAAGGCCAAGTTTAGCCCTAACAAAACGTTGCAAAACATTTATTTGAGCGTAAACTGTGCAGACGAATTCTTGGGTTTAAAGTAGAGCCTTGGCTGTTTGGATGGAGTGGCTTCTCCTTGGTCAGCGGAGCTAGCACTGGGGTGTTCTGTAATTAGCATATTAGCATGCAACACGAGAAAGTAAGATGATGAACATGTCACTGGCGTAGCTGTAGACTCTCAGTCTTGTTACACTCTAATAAAAACTAAAAAATGTCTGATCTCATGGCTTGCTTCATATGGTATGTGAGAGCCTCAAACACACACACACGTAAGAGGTGTAAGAGATGGTTGTAAACAACTGCTCTCAAAGTGAGTCCCTTACTACCTCTTATTGTGATAGATGAGTAGACACTTTGACACGTACACAGGCTCATTAAACATACCACAACAGTGACCCCAGCTGGACAGCTTAAAACACCAGAGATCTGACACTACGCCTGGGTTTACCTGCCTAAATGACTCTCTGCACCCCTCACAGCGGTCACACCTCTAACCCTTTTCATAACTTCACCAAGAGAAAAAGAAACAAGGTAAACCCCACAAAGAGGCTTTTCGTTCAGGCAGTTGTACCACAGAATCTCGAGATGAATAATTGGATAGAGTATTTCACTGTCACTGAGAGCATCTGCACTGTCTGTGGCTGGTGTTATTCTTACACTGGCAGTGCAGTACATCTGGTCCCATTGAGTTTGTTCCCACTTGAGCAATACAGAGGAATAATGTCCCGAGTCCTGGGACGTGTTGTCTCTCTTCCCCTGTATAATTTTATCAAAGGTTTAAATGTCCTCTTTTTCCTTTTGAACACCCTGCCAACAAGAATCAACATAAACATTCCATATTCGTGAAAGGCTGCTAACCTCACGCAAGCATTAAATAAACGTCTATATACATCACTGACAGAATGCTGGCACACACAATGAATGCAGCTGCTTCAGAACGCCCTTGAGGTTTCCACACCCCTTCCTGCTAATCTTTTTCTTTCTTAGAGCTTGGAAGCCTCTTTTTCAATTTGGAATGGATGATATTGTTAGAAAACCAGATTTGAGAATTTTTCTTTTTTTTGGGAGGGGGGGTGTAAAAGTACTTCAGCTAACCTCTGGTCCACAGCAGCTAATGAGCTCAAGGGGAGCTTCAATCCATATGACTGTCAACAGTACAAGAAGTGATTGCTGAGCAGTGCAGAGGTCAGCGTGACCAGACGATCGATGGGAGATAAATGAGACGTGGATGCTAATCCATAAGTGTGTGCTGTTGGTTGTTTTAATTTCTCTTTTTGCTCAGGGAGGGTGTTTTCATTTTGTCTCCTCCCAAATTTATATTTATTTTTTCAAATATGTAAAAAACAACAGTCTCTGCATCACGGATTAATTTTTCTCATCAAAACAAAGGTAGAAAAAGACTAAAATGTCAGTTCTAAGAAACAGAATAGATGTGGATCTTTATAGTGACTGATGTGTGTGTGTGTGTGTGTGTGTGTGTGTGTGTGAATTTAAATGTGATCAATTCATTAATGCATCAAATGTCCTGGAGGTAGTCCAGCAACACTACTATTACAAAATATATGTACAGCTTTTTGTAAATTTGTTAAACACTGCTGTATTTGTACGACCAGAGTGGCTGTGTGCAAAACCAAAATTGCTCAAATATTTCTTTGCTCAATATCTTAAGCTGCAACAGGGCTGCTGCCTATGCCCGGGTAACTCAGGGCCTTTCATAACTATTTTAATAGCTATTTAAAAATTAGATGTATTTTTACATACGTTTGTCATAGATATATCATTTTGAGATCCTGGTCAAATCAAGGGGAAGGCCCAAAGGACATGTGAACATTGTAAGGAAGAGTCTTGCTTTTTTATAAAATGAAAGTTAAAATCCTTTTCATTGTGCCAGGGAATAAAAAGTCTCTCAATCTCTTGCCCGCCAAAAAGTAAAGATTCAATTTAAAGTAATTTTCTGAGTTTAGAGTCCTGAAATTAGATTTTCCAGCAGATTGAGAGAGTTTAAAAAACACAATTGCAGCATTGCTTCCTGGGTGTGGGTGGGTTGCCGTCTGTCTTGGGCCCTGGGGGCCATGCTGTTGCTGAGACGGGGTCCTGCCCCCCTGGCTGCGGGGGCTCCCCGGCGCTGCTCTCTGCTGGTCGGTGTGTCTGTCCCAGGGGCATGTGGTCTAGGGTCCTTCACGCTGTGTGGGGGTTACAGGTTACCCTGGCAACTTGGGTTCCTGCCTGTCTACTGCTGGGATAGGTACAGTGCTGTTGTTGCATCCTACTCTTACTAACAACTTCGGTGATGGGCTTGTACACACACACACACACACACACACACACACACACACACACACACACATAAATTGAGGTTGTCCATGATTGTCAACAGGTAGTTACTTTATTATTTATGCATTTCATTATTTATTTAAATTATTATTTCAGCTCTCGTTGCTATGCTGTGTTGTTTATTTATGTTGTTTGACTGTTTACCCTCTTCATTATCCCTCAGTTGTTTCCTTATGTTTGCTGTTTATTATTGTTTTTAGGAATTGGTGTATTTCCTCTGTTGTTTTCTGTTGTCTCCCCCCATTCCCCATCTCCGTTCCCTTGCACCTGCTGTCCAGTCTCTGAGGTTTCAGTTTGTGTGATGTTTGTATCCCCCCACCCCCATTTCCGCCTCCCTGTCCGGCCTAGTGGCATTTATATACACATACATAAGTAAATAAATAATAAAGAAGACAAAGGACTAAATTAAAACTCCCTTGTTAGAGCAAAATCTATCCAGCTCCTCATACTGCTTACTAGGCTGCTGGGAAGGACAGGGTAAAACACAGAAGGGTGAGGAAGATGTCAATCAGTCTGTACAGAGGTCTAATCAGTCTAATAAATGGAAACACCTGTGGTGCTTTACCATGGCTGTGAGAAAAGAAAAAAACAATTGCAGCAATATTGAAATGCACAGAGCCCAATTAAATCCTTCTCACATAGTGGAAAAGTTTTCCATTTAAGTTTAAAATGCAACATATTAAATTACTTGTCAAGAAGAGGAAGTCAATAGCCAGGTTCTCACCACCCAGACAAAAGCGTGGCTAGCCGAGTCTCACTCAGTACCCATATCACGACTTGTAGCACCAACAGCAACTATTCTGTGATTCCCTTTTCTCCTCTCCAATTCTGCCAAGACCAAGCTATGAGCAATCCACTGAGACGCTTCAGTACAGCCCCTGTGTACCGCATGTATTCTCTGTATTATAATGGAAAGAAGAGGCAGCAGAGAAGTCAAGAGTTGGAACAGAGTCAGTATTCAAAGCACTGAACTCCATAGGGTCTTGCTATTCACATTAGCACACAGAGTGAAATAATATAATATAAAATAATGGTTATAAAGGAGGATGTGTGTACAGAAATGGGAAGTTGTTTTACAAATGGACTATAGCCGTTTATTGAGTGTGCTCAACGTTTGCAAGAGTCTTCACTAAATTAAATGAACAGTTTCCTAAGATGTGGCAATCCAATTTTTTCTGATTTTACTTCTGACCATAGACTGTATAAAAAAGATGACGTGAAGTAATAACAGTGAAAAATCCAATTTGTTATTTGGGTCATTCCTCTGGAGTCAGCTACACTATAACACCCTCTTGATCTGAGTCTGTCAGCTTTTGCTCTGTAATGATACGAGAACTATAGCCTGTCCACACTGCAATAAGAACAGTTTCTTTATTTCCATGAAGAATGGCTCATCAACCAGCGAGGATGCTGGTGTTTACCTGGAACATGCTGCTTTATAGCCTCAAAGAAAATGTTAAAGTGTTTTTGAAATATTAAAAAGTCAGCCATGATACAGAATTGTCAGACTAGTCATGGAGCTAACCTTAGCTTAATTAGCTCATTACAAATCTGCCAGCGACAGTCACTGGATACAAAGGTATATTTAAAACCCCTTTAACAAGAGTCATGTTTTAAAACAAGTTGATTCAAAACGTTAAAAATCAGCAGCGGCCCTGCAACTCAAACCATTTCAAACCAAGTCATGGAGCTACATTTGTAGCTATCTTAATTAGCTATCTACAAATCCATCAGTTGCAGGATACAAATGGATATTTAAAACCCTTTTTGCATAAATTTTGTTTTAAAACATTTCAAAATGTTCAAAAGTCAGCCAGGACATAGCATTAACCAAGTCATGGAGCTAACATTAGCTTAATTAGCTAACTACAAATCTGCCATGAACAGTCGCCAGCATGAAATGTGAAACCTGCTTTTTTCTAATCCTGTCTGAAGGACCCACAGTTTCGAAAGATACTAAGAATTTTAATGGTAGATCTGCCACTTTTACCATTGTTATCTACACATGTGCCATGAGAGAACAGAAAACTTGACAGAGGCTAAGGCTAAACAAACTAAATTAGCCAAAAGTGAATATGGTTATGATCCATAAACATAAAACAGCACATAAAAGAATTACTTTTTCTTGCATCAGTATTAGAAATATTTCTGAATGAGTCTAGTTGTACAGTGCTGAACCTGGCAGCCATAATGGCCGACTCATCAGGCTACAGGATCATATCACAGCAATACAGCCGCTTGAGCTCCATCTCAGCATGTGTGCGAGCGAGGGAGAAGAGGCGATGGACTTTGAGACTCTGTCCTTTTACAAAGCTATTTCAAACAGTTTGCAGTGTCTGCTTGACAATCCAGACACAGTTCATCTCCCGCAGCAGCAGGGGTTTTAGGTTTCATTTCAATTTTCTCTTCTTTTTTTTTTTTTTATATGTGCAAGGCATTCTGCCTGGCTCAGCGGGAGTGAGATTCACTGTTCAGGTATACCGAGAGAAGAAAAAGAAAGGCCATTGCTTGTGGCGCAGGACAAAAACTTTTAGAATTGCTGAAAGTCTGCCATCATTAAATACTAAATTTTCAGACCTTGCTGGCTTCACAGTAAATGCAAATTATCACGCTTGAATCAGCAGCCTGAGAGATGACCAGAGTCCAGGCGTCCAACAATGGAATGCAAGCTAAATTAAATTAAGTGGTCTTGTGAAACAATGTTATTGTCTGGCAGTAAGCTATTCATTTAGAGGGTACTAGATAAAGGTACAAATACGTTAATCTTTACTTTTCGTGTGCTGAGGTACAGTAATCACACTTTACAGCATTTATCTGTTGAATACAAATGCTAAATGTGTCTTAATCTAATGGCCATGAGGTATTTCCAACTTTGGGTGGAGCGTGAGCCAATAAAGAGCCTTTAGTGTTGAGTCTTGATTGCACCCTGTCCCTTAAGGGAACACAGTTGTGATTGAAAGTGCATGGTGTACCCTAACTAGGGCAGGAAATGAGGGGTGTCTGTCCACTTGAGTGCAAGTTGCCTAGCAAAAAACTAACTCAGGTGTTTACATAATCAGCAAGGTGTTAGTGTGTGAAAGAAGAGGAAAATTAGTCATCAGCCTAAATCTTCACCCTTCACTCATACTTATGCATGGCTGCATAGCTCATCAGCAAAAGTACGTCTGCTGAGGATTCTTTCCAAATTTGCTGCCTTTGCATCACAGCACCGCAGATGTGAAAACTCGAGTAAATGGAACTTGTTGTTTACATAGAAATCCACAAGAGTCTGGGGAGGAAATTGCTGAGACGAGAAGGAACTGAATATCAGCGAGCCATAAACAAAAGGGAACAACATTGTGTGCTTATTTTATCTTTACTTGAAGACTAACATTGGGACTTCTCATGGAAAAACGGCATGTTTCGCAGAACTGTTAAATGCTTTAAAATAAGATGTTCAACAAATGTGATAATTTCACAAGACGGAAATTCTAAAAGCTGCACTAGTGGAAATGACAACCTTAACTCAGGTTTGGGTTAAAAACCAAACTACAAAACTGATACCATAAATATCCTTTGGCTAACACTAAGGTTATGTTGCACAGATATATGTAACTATTCTAATAACATACTGGTATCTTGCTAAAAATGTCAACTGTTAAGTGGTGTCTAAATTAAGAAAAGGCATTTCATGTGTTGTAGGATCAAATGTGTTGACACTTATGTCAACAAAACATCTGCTTAAATATATGGGATAACTTCTTCGCTGTTCCATAAATCTAGAGTTGCATTAACTGATTATTTGGCCACTTTGGGGCAGTGAAAACTGTAAACACAGCACTGACACTGTAGAAGATATGGTGAACGTATTAGCAAATAGTTTTTTATTCACACATCTAGCAGATGCAGAGAAATAATTTTGTTCATTTTGGAGTTGTTTTTCTGGCCACCTGACGAATGTGTCCAATATTCACTCTCTCTTAGCCTTTTTTGGGGTCTAATATCCGGCTCTTTAGCTGTTAAATGCTCCACTATGTTCATAAACTAGTCACTAACTGTGCTAACTCTCGTAACATCTGTGCTTTGTCAATGTATTGTAAGAAGTTAACTGCTAAACTGCGTCTGCCGTGTGGTTCCTGATATCACTCTGCCTTCACTGTAACCGATTTCCGTGGGGGATTCAGTTTTCCCTATAGTCACTAGAGAGCAACGCATCTGCCTGAATCTAACATAATAAGTCGAGACTGATGCATAGCCATGACAACATACTGGTTAGAGAGTGAAACAAACTACTTTAATCCATTGAGGACAGCCTCGGTAGATATATATATATATATGTATATGTATATGTATGTATATATGTGTATATATACCAACCACATTAGTTACATAGTAAGTGATACAGGTGTGCTTGACAGTGTTTTCCGTTATTATGTCTGATTAGATTTCCACTTACAATTCCATTGGTCTGATGAAATTTTTGAAATGGTGTAATTGCCCCCTCAAGCAGCCCTGAAAAAAATTTCATGTCATGTCAGAGCAATCAGAAACTTTAAAGAGTCTATGATGCTTGCGTGTTTGTTTTGTGATATTGTTCACATTAGATGGTAACACACGGCTGGAATAATGATTCCTACATTTCATCAGTTAGCAAACTTGTTAGCTTTGCACTGACACAAACGGGACCATAAGTTCACAAAGTTTATTAAGAAGACATACTTGTACCATGTCCTGTCTCATTACTGTCTGCAAATATGACTCTTTTACAGAGCACTTTTTCCTTCACCAGTGAAGGTTAAATAGAATTGGATGGTGCAGCACAGCTATTTAGCTACAATAGCTTCCTCTATCGTCCTCTGCGACAGAACGCTCAAAGGTCAGTACGTTCAAGACAGCACATGTCACAGTTGAACTCATTCACGCGGATTGCCCCACCCAGGAGGTTTAATCAGGCATTATGTGAAAACACCTGTGTGGGTGAGCCCTGAGTGAGTTGATCTTCAAGAGAACTAGAGTTTTTTTTTTTTCTCCTCACATTTGTGTATTTACATTCAACAGCCGGAAATAAAACAATTTTCTGTTGTATGTTCCAGGTGTTATATTTAACAATATTTTTAACACGGTAAAACAAGACCAAAAGGCTTTCAAGGTAAATTCAACGCAGCCAGTGAGAGAGGAAAAAACAAAGGGAGATATAAAGAGGAATGTTAATTTGCCAGGTCATACTCTGAGTTGATTAAAGTGACTTCCCGCAGTGGTGTGGTACTCACGACTTCAAACTCATCATTACTTAAACAGAGGACATGGGGAAGAGAGGTGTCCAAGCTCAGGACAGGCTAATTGGTTAATCTTATGTATATTTTTGGAAAACATTTCATATTCATAGCTGGATAAAACTGTGGAGCCTTACTTTTAAGACATGCGCGAGTGTGACTTGACTTTTCAACAGAGCACACTTCTTCTACTTCTTGAATCTTCTTCTACCTTGAATCTGATATCGAACTTACTGATTCACATCTCATTGTTTTCAGGTTTTTTCTTCGCCTGTCAGACTCTAGCATGTTCAAGTTTCACACTCCCAGACACATGTTCATGTATAGCCTACCATGTTGACTACACCCTACAGAAATAGATCCGCTCCTTTTGTCTCTAATGTCAGTTAGAGTTGTGTTATGGCGTCTTGTCTTGTAAGCTGATTAGTGATCTTGTTTCTAGCACTGTGGACCGTGAGAAACGGCATTTCATTCATTTGTATACTGTGTATGTGGATGGATGACAATAAAAGTACTTGAACTGTATAAATGCATGACCATGTATAAAGAAATTGTGCATTGGAATGAATTGCTGTAACCCAAAAACAAAGATCATCCGTCTTTAAAGCAAATTATTAAGATACTTTCCAGATGGCTGTCGTGACATTTAAACATATCTGATGGTTTCTTTTGACTTTTTTGAAATGTCAAATTCAGCCTCTAGTGATTGCATACTGCAGTATCAGAGGAAGCCCACATGGGGGTGCTGCTCCACTGTTATTCACATCAGCTGAGAGTAACCAGTATTGGCTTGTTAATTAGTTTCATCAGTTCCTATGGATTGCTTTTAAATCAATAGCAGCCTGGCAAAGAGCCTCAAATGGCTTAGAATGAGCTAAATGTCTAGGGCTGTCCAGTATGATTAACACACCACCTTGTAAGTAAAAGGCAAGTCAATATGTACATGGAAAACTACTCCATTGCCCTTTTGAGCTCAAGTACAATTTTAATGTACTCAAGCATTTCCATGTTTTGTTACTTTATACTTCTACTCCATTCATTGCATCCCTTAGGGACATTGTGGCAAACATTAGCAATTCAACAGTGTAAAAATGTTGTATTCAAAGTCCTGCATTCAGCATTTTACTCAAAATTAAATCTGCACAAAGTATCAAAATGTTGTTGTGCAGAATGACCCCTTTTAGAGTCATTATCTATAATATAATGGATCGTTATTACAATTTACACGTAACCAGCATTTGAATGTTAGCTGGTGGAGCCAATTACATTATTGGGTAGTTTGATCTATAACATTATTTTGTATAAAAATATTACTATAGCTGTCAGGTAGTGGGAGTACAATGTTTCCCTCTAAAACTTAGTGGAGTAAAGTATAAAGTAAATACTAAGTACAAGTACCTCAAAATTGTTACTTTGCACCACACAGGTATGAAATCACATTTAATCAGTTAAGCATTTACGTCCGTTTTTTGTTTGCTCTTACAACATTTCAATAGTCTAATAAAATGTATTGCTGTTTTGCTTGTTTATTTATAGCAAGTTTGTAAATGAAGATTTTTATTTGCAGCCTATGTGAAACTTGGACTATCCCAAAACTTCCCTACCAGCATTCAACTGCTGTACCAAATTGGTTTCAGGTGAGTGACATGTACAAAAAATGGGTCTCCTGACGTTGAGAAATGCTTGACTTCGGGAGGGCAGCCCTCCTGTGTCCACGGCAGCTGACCAGTAGTGTTTGGGCTCCTGCAGTAGAATTGATCAGACTGTTGGGTGTGAATGGCTGCTCTCGAGCAGCCAATGGCTGCGCACCGGATGCGAGATATCCGCTGCAACAACAAGCGCTCTGTTACCCCTTCAGCTTGACGCCATTTACAGACCAAATCCCGACCTCCCCTCCGGAAAGAGCAAAAAAAAAAAAAAAACAACAGACGCACACACGCGAGAAAAAGTAGACTACTTGCAAACCCTTACAGCCTTGCGGATAAAACACACCGAATTAAACTACTTATGCGCTGGAGTTTTGTCGCTCGCCTCTCCATTTTCCCCGTTTCTTCTTCTCCTTGTTTCAAGAGTCGAGCTGCGTCTGTACGTTCAGGCGGTGATTGATTGAAGGTTTCGCCTGTTTTAATGCCTCGTGCTCTTGCGCAAAACACGGGATTTACGTGTTAGCGCTGCTTTTCGATTAAAAATTCGCACCGCTTGGAAACTTTCTCAATGGATTTTACCGACGGCTTTCCAGACTTGAGCTGTTGATGTAGGGAATACACTCTCTTTCAAACTGGATTTATTTCACCTAGACGGGGGCTAAAGTGTCGAAAACACGGTAGGTGTTGTCTATTGTAAACTCAAGCTGTAGTGCACTGTTTTTTTTCTAAACTACGTATTTCTTGTCATGAATGTGTAAAAAGAACTTTTCCCGTAGTTTTTTGCTGACATTTGTAGCCTCCTTCCAACTCTCCTTCTTTTACCTTACTATAGGCCATGACGTTACAATGTTAATTGTTTTAGCAAAACGGGGTTAAAGGGTTGTCCTACTTGTGGCTCTTTTTAAATTAGAAGTGCAGTGGTCCTGCAATGAAGACTGGTATCTGTATCTAAAATCTGTCTGTCCCTGGGCTGAGTGTAATGTCTAACGTTAATTCAGTTGTCAATCTCACTGCTTTATTGGGAAGTAGTCTCCTTAAATTGGCACGTGTTTGCTCATGTGCATTCATATATAGCCTACCTAACACATCTACTGACCCTGTGTGACAATACTTTACTCCACTCAAGAACATTTGCAGCATACATCCGCTGCGCACAGAGGAAAACATTGCCTTATCAGTTGTGTAGCAGAAACATAACTCATAACTCAACATACTGAACAAAGTTGTAAGTTTTGCCAGATTTTTTGCTTGGTCTTTTCATATAATAATAATAATAATAATGAACTCTATTTATAGAGCACTTGTCAAAACAAAGTGCTTCACAGAGAGAAATAGATATATATCACAGTCAATGAGAGACAAAATAAAATAAGAAAACAATAAGATAAAACATTTTCTAATGTCTCTAACCTGTCATTTTAAAGAATATGTTTGCCCCCTACAACCAACACACACACACACTCCACCCACCCACTGTGGCCAACATGACTTGCACACAGTCGTCCCCCCACCTCCTTAAAACAGGTTCAGATTTGAGTATGCCCTCCTTCATCTGGAGAAAAAAAAGTTCCATACATCCCAAAGAACCCTCATGCGTGCTCACAGCAGTGCTTCACTCCCACCCCCCACTCCACCCTTGCAGGCATCACTCACACTTTACATGGACTCCAAACTTTTTTTTTTTAATCTTATCAGTCATATTCTTTTCGAGAGCGTCACAATGTAAAATGTGTTAGAAGGGGGGGGGGGGGTTGCTGCTGGGCCGTTTGTCATGCAACAAACAAAGGCCCTTCCTGGATTGTCATTGAAAGGCGGGAACCTCGCAGCCCCAAACACGGCATTTGAAAGCTAATTACCACAAGGAAAAAAGAGTTAAGACCACCACTGGCACGTTCTTTGCTTTGGTGTGATGTGCTGGTGAAAACAAGGCTCTGCGTTTGAATATGTGAGTGCTAACTTACTTTTTCCATATGATCAAGCCCTGACATTATAACTGATTTGGCTAGAGGTCAGTAATTTTGTTAGGGGTGAGGAACTTTTAAAAAAATGTACACATGGTAAAGAAGCCTTACACCTGAGGGCTATCCAATGTTGAACCAACAGCCCATTTAGTTCCCTTGTTACTCCTTTTACTCCTCTTATACATGCTTTTATTAACTTTCCATGTCTGAGTTATCATATCAGTCTTCACAAAAGTACCCTACTTCCCTCAGCCAACCCACAGAACGAAAACCAAGCTTTGATCAATGCCATACACAATCTCCGAGAATGGAAATATTGATCCTCCAATATATTTTTTGTAGAACATTGTAAATCTATATTACACACTGTTCGACACGTTGTCATTACATTAGAAGTATAATCATGTGTCCCTCCAATAACGCTGCAACTTACGATTGTTTTGATTGTCGAATAACCTGCTGATTATTTTCTCCAGTAATGGTTTTGTCTATAAAATGGTAGTGGAAAAATTTTATAATTGCCTCCTTCAGATGTCTTTTGTCTGAGCGACAGTCAAAAACCCAACAATTTCCAATTTACTATCATGCACGACCAAGAGAAGCATTGAGGCTGTTGCTTAAAATGAATTAAGCGATTATTCAATTATTAGTGTAGTTGATTTAATATTTTGTCGAGTGATTAATCGACTAATCAGATTATTTTCTCAAATCTCGTGGTTCATAAAAATGGCAGAACAAAGACTAAAAGAACCAGGATATACATTTGAGAAGTTTGAAGCGCTGCTTTTTAGGCCTTTGTTGCAGGCAGTGGAGAGACTAGAGCAAATGAGGGACAGAGCTGCAACAAAGGTCCCCGGCCTGTCTCGAAACTAGGGACGTTGCAGTCCGTAGTTTCAAGTTTACCCTCAGATTAACTTTCTGCCCATCAAATAATTGCTTTCAGTTCATGAATCCAAGCAAATTTGCTCATTTGCTGTCCTTGCTTAGGTATGCCATTGCTGTGTCACAGGTGTGGGTATATGGGAAGTTTCCACAAACTGCAGGCAGCTGGCAGGGAAGGTATCCTTTCTTAAACATAAAGCCTGGAACCTGTAGTTCCAGGCTGTAGCTGTAGTTCCACAGACCCAGTCTGGGCAGAAAGCAAGTCTCCAAAAGCCGATTCTAAAGGCCCAACCATCCCTCACTACTGGCTCCAAACACTACGTCAGCTATGTAATCAAACATCTCTTTCTCCAACACTGATATGCTTGTTAGGCCACATTTCCGTAGCGGCGCTTGTACAGATATCTGTTATGATTTGCATGGCATCATTTGCATGGCTTCTGACATACTGCTATAAACTGTGCTTCTTTTCCAGGACTTCAGATGTGTCCCATGCCAGCCAGAGTGGCCCTTCAGTCCCGAGATGGATTCCAGAAGTCAGAGCGACAGCGATGGGGGAGGAGGAAGCCACGGGAGGTCGGCATCGTCCACCGGCTCGCCAGAAACGCTGCATGACGAAGGGAGACCGCAACCACGGCCTCTGCAAAGCCACGATGGTCTGCCACATCCTGCATTGACCAACGGGCAGCCGCCCCAGACTTCAGCAGTGCTATCTCTGGATCAGATCAGGATAAGTGGGTGTAGTAATGAGTACACGGAAGGGCCCACAGTTGCCCAAATGTCTCCGGCCTCTGAGCATAAGCAACAGAAGAGTGACTTGGTTACGTCACCCGGTTCAAGGATCAGTGGGTTGCAGGAGACCCAGGAAGAGAGCCCTAAAAATCTCCACAACCTGGCTCAGTATGGAAACCCAAATACTTCCATCTCTTCTAGGGAGGCTTTGCTGCGGTCCTCCATCACAGAGGACTCGCAGAGTAGCATCAGGACCAGCGTGGGGAGCACTTCTTCAGGCCAGAGGCTCCTCAGCAGCCCGGCAGGCATCAACGAGATAATCACAACCCAGCCCAAATGTGCAGAGTTAAATTCAGAAGAGCTGAAACCCCTGAGGATTGACTCCAGGGAGGTGGTGGTTGGGCTGGGCAGCGGGGCCTCTAAAAATCAAGGTGTACACTCCACCAAGTGTGGGGAGTGTGGTCGGTGCTGCTGTTCAGAGTGCTGTCGCCCGCGGGTGCTTCCTTCCTGCTGGATGTGCAGCCATCGGTGCGTGTGCTCGCTGCAGAGTGCGGTTGAGTACGGGACGTGCGTCTGCTGTGTCAAGGGGCTCTTCTACCACTGCTCCAGCGACGACGAGGACACGTGCGCCGACAAGCCCTTCTCATGCACGCAGTCGCACTGCTGCGCCCGCTGGGCCACTGTGTCGCTCCTCTCCCTGCTCTTCCCCTGTCTCCTGTGCTACCTCCCAGCTAAAGGATGTGTCGCCGCGTGCCAGTGGTGCCATGACCGAGTCACTCGACCCGGCTGTCGGTGCAAGAACTCAAAACCAGTCCGCCGCACGAATGCTGGCAAGCCAACGTAGACAAGAAGGTTGTGCGTGTTAAAGTGCAGAAGGATGGAAAATGACTGACTGAACTGATGTTTAGGCCCTCTTGTTCTGTAGTTGAAAGGTTTGTTTGAAGAGCTTGTGATGCTGTTTGAGTTTTTGTGTTTTCTGGACAGAGACACAGTCAAATTTTGCCTTGAATTGTCTGCTTTTAAGGTTGATAATGGCACAGGAGGTGCGCTCACTCAACCTAGAATTAAGAGTTTCACTTGAAAGGCAAACCAAAATAAGCGCTTCACATGTTAAAAGGTATGAAGACATATTCAACTACTGCTTTTGTCCTGAAAAATCATTTCACTCAAGTGCCCAGAGGCTGTGTTGTTGCCACGAGTCCAAAAGGGTAGCCTTTTTTTTAACATTTAATAAAACTTATATGCTAAGAACAGACTCCTATTACTAACTGTATGTAAAGTAGTCAATGCAAATGGTATGTTTCTAATGAAAATGAGTTTGACAGATGTTATATTTTTGTACATATAATACTTCAACTGTGAAAGTTTTCTGCCGTACCAGAGGCACCTTGATAAATCCACATTTATATGAATCAGTCATCTTCAGTCACACAATATTTGTACATTCACTGGAATGCATGTCAATCATTTTATGTAATTTACAAAGGAAAAGTCCTATCCCTTCAGCTTGTAAATTGTACAGTGACCTTAAATTGAAAAGTTTATTTTCTAATTCCAGCATTGCTTAGTGTAAAGTTAAAAATCTATATTTATTTGAAGGTTTATTATTTTATAATGAAAGATATTTATTTTGAGAAAGCATTGTTAATGTGTCACCTCTTATGAGGCTATTCTGTAGTTTTTGAGGTGACACGTAGGAGTGTCAAAGCTGGATGAATAGTTCACTATGAATTAGAAGACAAATATATAATTAACTTTTGAAATTAAACAACCTTGAAGTCTGACACTTTTTCTGCCTTGTCTTTTTCTTGAATGCTCTTTAAAACATGTCACAGTCAGGTGATGGAGAAAATGCTAAATGTTTGACGTGAATTTTTCAACATGGAAAGTATTTTGATGACTTGAAGGCTATAATGTTACTTTATAATATAGTTACTAACATAGCTTTTTTTTTACACCACTAACTAAACATGAAGAGACAGTTTTGTCTGGGTTTGCACTTTTATTTGAGACGTTTTCCAGGTGGTTTAAGGGGCAGGCTTAAGCACCGTTCTCGGCGGTTTTAATTGAACCTCTGCACGAATGTCTCAAGCAGAGCTATCATCAGCCCCCGTTTTGCCATTGTGTGTCTGCAGCACAATCACTCCATGAAGCTTACAGAGATCAAGCAAGTAAAAAAAAAAGAGAGAAAAAAGGGAGCATTAATGTTCACCTTGGGCCCTTTTTCAGAAAAAAAACCATCTGGCTCCGGCAAAGCCATGTGTATAGGAATGTTCTCGTGTGCACATCTGTTTGCATGCACTCCAAATTTGGATCCTATCACTTCTTTTTTTTTATCTCATAAATCAAGCACTCCACCTGTTTTTTTGTTTTGTTTTGTTTTTAGCAAATATGCATTCACGTAAGCCTACCATTACTCCCTGGCCTGGATAATTTCCTACACGTTCCTCAGGATCCTGCAGATACTAGGCCCTTTTTTTCCTCCATGCTTTTTTTTAAAGTTTTATCAAAGGTTTGTTCAGGAATTCCTTGGTTTTGAATGTCCCTGCAGGCGAAACATAAGCCTGAAACATAAGCCCCTGACACTTGTTGACAGCATACGGACGTGTTTGCGGCACGGTATGCATTCAGAGCTGTGATTGACATGCCGAGGCCCAACCTGCGCTCACTTGTTTGTTATTCATCCCCAGTGTTTGGCTGATGGGGTGGGTGGGGGGGTTCTTTACATAATTATCAACTTTCACCTATTTTACAGCGGTGGTACAGGAGGTGGAAACGTAACGGGCAGAATCCCATTAGAGACAGTTGATCTTGTGTTTTAGTCTTTATCGTCCCAATCGCAGGACTCCTCTCCCACCATTGTCTCAGCTGTGAATGAAGAGGGACAGGGTGGGTGTGGAGGAGGAGGAGGAGGGTGGGTTGTTAGGAAGAGGGACCGCAAAGGGTTAAAAGCATCACTTTGAATGACAAAGACCTAACAGTTTACTCCCGTATTCAGCCCGGCATGCATTCATCCTGTTTTCAATAGTCAGGGGGGGTCATTCTGGCTCCCCAACGCTCCTCTCAGCTACCTGCTCCTACTTGGTATTCCCATAGGGAGATGGTTGTCTTGTTGGGCATTCAGAGGGGGAGGTGGGCAAACTGTTGGATGTGTTGAAGAAAAAATAGTTCTGTCTGTTGGGTTTAAAAGCAAAAGGAGGTGTATTTACGCCAGTGCTAATGAGAAAAAAGTCATTTTTACAGCTCACATCCACACACATTGACCCCATTACATCCAGAACAACGGTTTCTCTTTTATAGCTACATGTTGGTCTCCATTTCAAGTCTGCATCTTGGTAAAAATTGCACACTTAGATCAAAAAGTGTCATAAGAGTCCTGATTGGATTTTCTCAGGTCATTTCACTTCCTTTGTTTTTAGTGTGCTTAGCATTTGGAAGAGTTTCTTGGCAAACTGCTTCACACCTCTTTAGGGACAAGGGTAACCCCGATGTTCATAACATCCCAAAGACACTTGTTTCTATAGCTTTTTGGGCTGATTTTAATATGTTCATAAACAAACAAAACTTCAACAACAACAAACATAGTCTACTGGAGTTCATGAGAAGCCCTCCTAGGCAAATACCATGCATGCACAGACTCGACCAATAAACTGAAAAAAAGTGAGAATTAGTGCAGAAAAGGATAAAAACAAGGATAAAAACAACAAGAAACGCAGAGAGAGATTGTTTATCTGCCCGGCAGTCCCAGTGATTTGGCAGCAGAGAGAGAGCAGGAGGAGGAGGAGGGGAGGAGGGATTGAAAAAAGAGGCCCCAGAACAGCTCTCTTTGTTGGTTTTAGCTGCCGTGGCCCCTGCGGCTCATGGCGGCTGTGGGGCACAGCGGCCTATTCACCCTGCTCACCAAGGCAGAACGCAGCACAGGAAGACAGGAAGGAAGCGAGGCTATTCTTCATGGTCGCATTGTCTGTCTGTCTGACGGCCGGGCTTAAGCAATCAAACAGCACTGTGAGAGAGAGAGAGAGAGAGAGAGGGAAAGGAGAGGAAGTGCGGGGGGCGAGGGAGATGAAAGCAATTTTTACATAAAAAATATAAAGATTACAGAGGAATAAAATGTATATTCTTATTTCCTGCAAAATGCTTTCCTGTTACCTGTTTGTTTTGCCTTGAATTGTTCAAGGCTTTTGTTTCAAATTGAAATGTTGTGAAAAGTGTGATCCAGCAAGGCAATATATTAGGCTACACATGCTGTATACGTTCAGAATGTGCAATAAAAGATGTTTAAGCATAAAAGTATCTACCGTGAAGATGCACAAAAGTGTAGCATGTAAATGAAATACTCACTATTGCTCCATAGTGCTTAGTACGTAATACTTCCCAACTGCCTCATCTAGTTTAAACAGTGAAAGTGCATCATAATGTATGAGCTTAAAGGCTCATGCTGTAATCTAAAAAAAAAAAAGAAGTCATTTCTTTCTTTTTAACTCTTTGCACCTCACACTTACTCACCCACTTGCAGCGGCGGAAGAAGTACTTAGACTTCCATGACAATACCACTGTGTAGAAATGCTGTGTAGAATATGCTATATATGTTCAATAATCTGAAAAGTAAATGTAGTCATTATGCAGAATGGGCTATTTCAGAATAATGTGTATTGATGCAGATTCAGGTGATTATATCCAGAGGGGCTAATTTTTAATTACTTTGCTACTGGGTAGCTTTATCTGTCATAACTGGTTTGTTATTTTACTTTGTATCCCTTTGACTCTGCACTTGGACTTTGAATTTAAAATACAATAAAATGAACTAGCTGTTCTTAAACATGTTTTATAGATATTTTACTTCGCCACTATTGGTCTTAGCAGAGGCTAACCGTTTTCTTCCCTTGTCTTTTTTTTTTTTTTTTTTTTTACATGAGTTGAATTGCGGTTCTGCGGGCTACTCTCTGACAGTGAAAACGAGTGTTTTTCTGTATAATAGACAGAACCATCTGCAAAGTAAATGTGTTCTTCTGTCTTTTGTTTTCCTGAAAGTGGCTGTGGTTTTATCAAGTTCAGCACTGACAGCAGCATAAACTCAGGCTTTCTTTGAGTTACACGGCCTTGGTGACTAAATCCGAAAAGATGCACTCTGTGTTTTCACAGAAGCGTCCGATTTTTATACCCAACTTTAAGTAGATCAAATTAAAGTAATGTTTTAAAGCGCCAGTTCAACACGTCCACGTGGCTGTAAAGAGAGACTACAGAATGTACTGTAGGTGTAAAAGAAAAAAGTCACCACACCTTCTCTAAGAGTGAAAACGTTTTCTCAGAAGCTGAACTTTTCTCTCTTGTTTTCCGATGTGGGCGGCAGAGAGATGAACACATCTAGAGCTCAAAGCTACAGTGCACCCCACACCACCACCACCACCTGACTGTGGCTGTACTTTCCATTGAGTTTGTCCTCAAGTTCACTATGTGTTTAGATGAATAATGTACAGCTCGCAGAATATGGAAGATGTCACCAATCGTGCCCGCACAGCCTTTTCACACTGCTAAGTGACAAATCCCAAGTGTAGAAAATGTCCAAAAATGATATATTGATATATTTCAACGTTTGCCCTTTTTGAAGTTTCGTATTCGCTTTATACAGAGCAGCTAGGAGCCACGCTCAACACTGCAGCTTTGGGAGAGCGTAGGCCTACAGCATTTCGAGGTGAATTACTGGGGCGCGCCCTCAAGTAAAAAATCAAAATCTACTGCAACTCAGCTCCGTCTCAGTGACAGCTGAACTACTGTTGTGCCTTGAGGAGGAAGATTACAGCAGCCGAGAAGGCAAAGAGAGCAAATAAGGCCGCAGAAGGCAGCAGGTAAGTGTTTGCTAAGGTTTTAAAAAAAAACGGACCTGTGCATCCGTGCATGTGTGCAAATGTTCATATATGCATGTGTATTCTTGCACACGTGTGTGTTTCTGGCAGCATAATCAAGACTTTTGCCCAGACAATGAAGCCCGACTGGAGGCCTAAGTCTAATAGCAGCACTTAACTTCAATCCACCACAGGAAGTTGGCTCATCTGCTCGTGTACACACACACACAACACACACACACACAACAGAGTCGGGTCCGTTGCTGACAGCCAGTGGATATTTGTTGGCGACACCGTGGCTGCAAGGCTCTTTACTAAGCTTAGCGGCCAATTGTTGCTCACCCAGATACACACACACACACACACACACACACACACACACCAAGAGCTTAGGGCTTCAGTTGTTATCCTGAAAGGCAATCCTGATCCCTCCGCTACACAGTAGGACAGACACACATAAAAAGAGGAATTAGTGCGGTCTGACAGCTCACTATACCACATCGCATTTAGTGCGCGTCCGCGTGCGATGGCGGCAATTATGTGTGTTTTTTGGGAGGGCGCACGCACATGTGGATGCCTGCGTGTAATCACGAACAGACTGTGAATGATGCAGTGAGAGCTTACATTCTGTGGAAAGTATAGCTTCAGCCCAGCGCTCCAGATTTTTCCCTCTCCGGGACCCTAAAAACTACTCAAATGAAACAACGTGATAAGGGAACAACTTTACTCAGGTCAGGAACAGGCATTGCTTGGCTATAAAGTGTCATAAGCCAAAAAGTATGGAAACTAATAAATTACTAATATTTCATTCATGTTGCCATGTTCTGTTGATACAGTGGGAAACAGTCAGAAGCAAGGCACTCTGGCATGCCACAGGCAAATATATTTTCATATTTTCATATTTGTTCTTTTTTATGGCCACATTTGCAAGCCAACTTCCCCCTTTTTGGGAGCCCCATTCACCTCAGTGACATCACGTCACGCCCCACCTGAATAGTGTCATTGAGACCCGGATGGAATTATTCAAATTGCAGCACAAGAAAGGAGAGTGAGGGCTTTTTGCAAGTCAAATCTAGGTAGACGTAACTGGTGCTGTGGTAAAGAAAAATGATGTGGCATACTACAATACAACACACGCACACTGTTAAAATCCGCACAGGTGTGAAGATGTAAAAAAAAAAAAAAAAAACCTGTTCAGCGAATGCCCTTCATCCTAACTGCAAGCTGGCCACCATGTCACTGTGTGCATGTTGAGAAACACGCAGACTGCGCCGCTGGCGAGTTCAGAGGAATTGCAGGGTAATATTACTATATATGTCTCCATTTTCATCCTTTCCATTGTAAGCTGCAGACCCGGGGGCGAGGGGAGAGGGGATGAGATCATGTGGAACTGAGCTGTGGAAGAAAAAGATATGATCAACCTGTGTGCCATTTAGCTCACATTAAAAACAGATCCCCCCCCCCTTTCTATGGCTCAAACTTAATGATGCGTTGGGCATGTCTTCGAGGTTAAAAGACTGTAACTAAGACAGCCTGCACTGAACTGAAATGTGCCATTAAGACCTCCAGGCATGTGTTTGTAGCTTTAGTAAACCTTGATATTGTATTTTTGGCCTGGATATTACTTGCTATTCACACAGACTGTTAAACACACTAATGAGGAGCTGAGAATTCATTTAGGATTTGAACTAAATTTCAATGGAAACATCACTATTTCTTTTTGGCAAAAAGTTGCATAGTCTCACTTTTAAGTCTTACTTTAAAATGCTGTATTCATTGTAATTCAACTGGTTCAAATTTTTCAAATTCATCGGTTTCTTCCTGTTTCGTTTCATGCTAAAATGGCAGCTTACAGTTCAGCTGTGTGGCGAACAAGGGCGTCACTTTGCTTTGCGGACATCAGGGCTCAGATTAGGGGGGTGACAATACACTTAGCTCAAGAGATGTGACGGTGTGGGTTGACGAGAACAAGACAAGAAAACACTACTTTGAAGAAATGTTAAATGCCGCAATGTATGTGGAGGGTCTGGGTGAATTCCCCCAGAAATCTTTGAGCATTGAAAACTCAATTACTATATATTTACTGCACCAATTTATGGTGGAAATGTGTTTATTTATATAAATTCAGGGGGCAGGTGACAAATCAAAATATGAAACTGCAATGAAATATAATGCGGTAATGGTTTTTTTTTTTAGCTTAGGTTACTTTTTTTGGACGATGCATATTTGTTTCTTCTTTATTTGCACATGTTTTGGGGTTTGTTTTGCAAATAAACCTTGCTCAAGGTTTATGGTGGCGAAACCCAGTGCATGAAATATGTATGAAATAGTAACAATTAGAATAAACACCATTTTACAATGAATCATCTGCTGTTCTGTATGTAGAAATACCACTTTTTCCATAATAAGAAAGATAAATTCCTGCTTACTCAGGATAGATGAATAACAAAATTATGTTTCTGACCCATAACACTAAATTATGTCCAAAAATTGGCGACCTTCTGGTTAAATCTAAGATGTTCTACTGTTGATCAGAGTACATGGGAGCCTTGAAATATGCTTAGGTGTTATGCTGTTGCTTTTGACAACTCAATGACTCATTTTTTTGAAATGTTAACCACAAAATGCTTGCATGTACACAGGAAGTTACATAGAGACAGCCTCTGTCCTCTTGACACCTATGGTTGTTGTTAATCAATATGTGCACAGATTTTTTTTTTCACTTTAAAACTGATTGTGTTTTTTAAAGTGAAAATATGTCATGGTGGGATTCTTATTTAAAATCTGAGACTGACTTTTTTTCCACTCCCTATGCTCTCTCTGCTGGAGGAAATTGATCTCTTGAGTCTGTCAGGCAGGTATGACAGCGCTGCGAGCCACGGAGTCTTGTTACCATTCACAGGTGCGGCTCGCTGACAAGCTGATGATGACAGCCGAGCTGAGCCGGGCTGAGCTGAGCCAAGGTGTGTGTGTGTGTGTGTGTGTGTGTGTGTGTGTGTGTGTGTGTTTCCCGAGCCTGAAGACAGAAATTTGTCAATGGCTGCAGAGATTGTCCACATACCTGGGATTCCTCTAGATTCTAAACGGCCAACGGCAGGACAGCAGGGAGAGAGGGGCTTTCTGCCAAAGCTGTCCACACTGCAACGGGCACAGGTGCAACATTTCACAAGATAAAGACTCCTCTGTTTAGAGAAACACGCTGCTTATGGATGATATATGGAGAATATTTAGAGGCAGCATGGACATGTAGCTCTGGGATAACAACAGGCAGAAAGAACAAAATTATCATAGATTACACTGAGGGCTACAAGCCTGTAAGGAAAAGCCCCTCTGATGATCCCATCTGGTTACATTCCCTTAAATCATTTCAGAAATTCATCAACTCTACTTGTCACGGGTTGAATTATGTGGTTTATTTAGCAAGCACTGTCAAGAGAAATCTGCACAATGTGTATATGGAACACAAGATTCATAGTAATTGTCAGGCATGAAATTATTTCATGTTAAAGTTAAATTAAAGTTCATGCGTGCAATCACCATAAAAGAAGAAATTTAAGTGTTTATTTTTCTGCCGTGCCAGTGCTCGCTACATTCGGGGATTTCCTGTATGCAACGAAAATGTTGGTATTATGATTGGTGCGATATCTGTGTGGGGGCGTGAAACTAAAAATAGTTTCAACAGCCAAATAGGCAGTTAGCAAGGTGAGAGGTCGACCATGTTACCTGTTGTTAGGTCCCAAATGAGCACTCCCTATGTTACTCTATGACTTATTTCTTTACTCCATATATTATTCCATGTCTATGACTGTACGTTATTCTGTGACTCTGTAAGTTACTCTATGACGTATTTCTTGACTCCATATGTTAATCTATGTCTCCCATCAGTGCAGTGGAGGAAAATCAATGTTATGACTCTGTATATTATTCCATGACTCCGTATGTTATTCTATGACTCTGTAACGAGTACTCCGTTACTCATTACTGGACTAAAAAATGATATGTTGAATGTTGAATGTAAAAAAGGGACAGACATCTTGAATAGCTGTACACAAACAATACCATTTGTGCTTTTTGAAAAAAAAGGGGGGGGGGACTAAAGTATCATTATAGTTCATGTTTCCTTGCAATAAAAGTTAGGAGAATTCATATTTCAGTTTGACTTTAATGTGCACTCAAAATGTTCCAGAATGAAACTCTTGTAATGCTGCATTTAGTTCTGATAATGTCCCAGTTTAAAAGCCATGTACCAATTTCAAAGTATAAAGTATGTGTGTACACAACTTGACATGTGTTCCATCTCTGATTCGCTGTGGGCCACTAGACAGAGATTGCCTCATTGCTCGGACCCCAAAGTTAGAGAAAACAAGCTGCACACTTAACATGTCATTTCACTGCAAGGCGTCTTATGAAGTAGCGCTGCAGCTGGTCCACAGCCAAAAGCAACAGCATTCCTTCAGCTTGGAATGCCTGCTTGATTAATATAGAAAACAGAGTCTTGCTTGAGCTCATTTGGTGTAGAAGTGTGGCACTTTCCTGCTAGTTAAGTTGCCTATCAAAATAACGAGGCATGTCTGCTATGACGGGGTAGAACTTCACCATTTAAGGCCCCAGCACTCAAACTAATGACTGACTATAATCAGCTTTTAAATGCAATTTTCAATATTGGAGAGAAAGAGCTGATCAGACATAACTGGTTAAATCAACATCTAATAAGCAAAACATGCAAAAGGGGGCATTTCATTTTTTGCAAAGAACCCTTATAAGGCTAGCCAATAATGTATTAACTTCTGACACTAAATTGACTTTGTGTCATACCATAGTCAAAACAAATGTCAAAAGGTCTCATGAACCATTATCATTGATTTTACTCCGCTGCACTGATGGGAGCTTGTCCTTTAGGAATTTTGTGTGTGGGAATCTTTGTGTGTGTGTGCATGTTTGCCCAAAGAGGAAGTTCCTGCGGTGAGACAGTCCTGAGCACACATACACACACTCACATTCTCTGGAAAACAACTTCCTGTGGTCACCTGCGCTCAGTGACCCTGAAGAAAGAGACCCGTACAAAATGAAACTCTCTCTCTCTCTCTCTCTCTGTGCTTACCACGCTGTCGACATGGTTGTAGCCAGGCCTTGGCTGTGACACACAGGGAAAGGAGGATGAATGAGGCCCTCAGAGAAACCTTCAGTGTGACGGGCAAGAGGGAGGGGACGCTGCAAAAAATGATTCAAGCCAGCAATCCGTTAAATATTGTTGACATCTTCAAACAAGCATTTATTATAGATCATCTTGTGAGATAACTTCTCTCCCTCTACAAGGGAGGTCATTCATGGAACACAACAGTAGCTGCTTTGCATTGACTGAAATCTGCATGAAATTACTAAACACAGCTGAGAGTCAGATAACATAAATGTCCCTTTTTGGCACCGCCAACAAAATCATCATGCCTACTTGAGTTTTGCTTATTTAACACTGTTGGGTGGACATTTAGGTGTCCATGTCTGTGGGTAGGTTCAGTGGCTGAATTCAAGACAGCCAGCCAAAGCGGTTGTGTATGAATATGAAATTAATTCTTTATCTTATAAGTGGAGGAGTCAGGACATTTTCACATACGCCCTTGTTTTCCATCAGCTGTAACATACTTTTTTTTAGGTTTGGTGTTATTTTACAACCTGAAATGTAATACAAGCTTTTAGAAAGCTGACAAAGTGTCATGTTCAAAATGGACACAAGAGAAAGGTATGGATTAAACGTGATGTTGACTGAAAATGACAGTTTCGATTGGCAGTTCACCATTAAACTTTGGGAGAGGTTATGAAGCCGGTCCTTCAACTTTAACTTTGCTAATTAGGGTCCGGCAAGTTAGTGTCATTTTAAGTAGGTGCTGTATTAGATCATCGACGGCGCTAATCTGAAGCATTCCTATAACTGGAGGAACATGCTTGCTAATTTTTCTAATTCTCCTTAATGAATTAAATGAAAGTTTACAGTTCAGGCTTAATTCAATTCAATTCAATTCAATTTTATTTATATAGCGCCAAATCACAACAACCGTTATCTCACAGCGCTTTTCTTCAGAGCAGGTCTAGACCATACTCTGAAGTTATTAGCTTATTGGCCATTTGATTCTCAGTAGATGTTCAACAGAAATATCCAGTAATTTTTGTGCAAGAAATGCACAATGACAAGAAAAGTAACAATGCATTTTATTTCTATAACGCTTTTCAAGACATTCAAGGAGACTTTACAGTAAAGAGGTTATGTACATTTAAAAACAGATAAAATACATAAATATTAAAATGAACGATAGGTAAAATCACATGGTGCAGAAATACACAAGAGGGTAGGGGTGACCATGTAAATAACAAATAGCAGCTGGTGGAATATGGCTTTAGGTTAAAAGCTGGTCTAAAGATGATTTGAAAGAGTCCATGTCGCTGCATTCTTGGATGTGTATGGGTAATGAGTTCCAGAGGGAGGGTGCTGCGATGGTGAAAGCTCTGTTGCCCCAGGTCCTGATTTGTGGGGAGAGACGGTTAGTGTCGGAGGAGTGGAGGTTACGTGAGGGACTGTGATGGTGGAGCAGGTCTGTGAGGTAGGAAGGGGCCTTTTTGGAGGCTTTGTGTGTGTGGAGGAGGATTTTGCCTGAATGCGTTGAGGTCATATAGATGATAATATGATTCTGGAGGACTGGGGTGATCTGGTCATAGGTGTGTGTGTGTTTGAAACAACTCCCAGAAGAAAAAATCACGAGGTCTAAGGTTCTACTGGCAGGACCGATAGCTCAGTGAGATGGAAGACTGCTTTGAGGTTCAATCTTAGTTGAAGTCACATGAGTTTTGAAGCAACTTCCAACAAACAAAATGTCAAGGGCTCGAAGAAAGAGAGGGAGTTTCTCTGGTCCAGTAGCTCAGGGTGGTAGAAGTCTGCTTTGAGAAGTAGAGGTTGTGATCAATCCATATTGAGGCCTAACAAGTTTTGAAGCAACTCCCAGAAGAAAAAGGCAAGAACTCTAAGGATGAGTTTTCTACTCTCAAGTCTGATAGCTCAGTGAATTAGTAGACTCCTTTGCAGTTCAGAGGTTATGGGTCCAGTACTTTTTAAGGCCCTATGAGATCCCAGACATAAAGCTAATGTGCTCAGTGAGATAGAGGCCTGGTTTGAAGCCTGAAGGTTGTGCCTTCAATACTTATCAAGTCCTACTGAGTTTTGAAGCAACTCCTGAAAGAAACAGTCAAGAGCTCGGAAAAGGAACGCTGACATGTTCAGTCTTGTAGCTCTGTGATATAGGGAGCTGCTTTGAAACCAGCAGGTTGTGAGTTCAATACTTATCAAGTCCTACTGAGTTTTGAAGCAACTCCAGAAAGAAACAGTCAAGAGCTCGGAAAAGGAAAACTGAAGTGTCCAGTGCTGTAGCTCAGTGAGATAGAGGGCTGCTTTGAAGCCAACAGGTTGTGGGTTCAATACTTATCAAGTCCTACTCAGTTTTGAAGCAGCTCCTGAAAGAAACAGTCAAGAGCTCGGAAAAGGAACGCTGACATGTTCAGTCTTGTAGCTCTGTGATATAGGGGGCTGCTTTGAAACCAGCAGGTTGTGAGTTCAGTACTTATCAAGTCCTGCTGAGTTTTGAAACAACTCCTGAAAGAAACAGTCAAGAGATTGGAAAAGGAAAACTGAAGTGTCCAGTGCTGTAGCTCAGTGAGATTGAGGGCTGCTTTGAAGCCAACAGGTTGTGGGTTCAATACTTATCAAGTCCTACTCAGTTTTGAAGCAGCTCCTGAAAGAAACAGTCAAGAGCTCGGAAAAGGAATGCTGACATGTTCAGTCTTGTAGCTCTGTGATATAGGGGGCTGCTTTGAAACCAACAGGTTGTGGGTTCAATACTTATCAAGTCCTACTCAGTTTTGAAGCAGCTCCTGAAAGAAACAGTCAAGAGCTCGGAGAAAGTAAGCTAAAGCGTCCGATCCTGTAGCTCAGTGAGATAGAGTGCTGCTTTGAAGCCAACAGGTTGTGGGTTTGATCCTTATCAAATCCTACTCAGTTTTGAAGCAACTCCCATAAGAAACAGTCAAAAGCTTGAAAAAGTGCAGTAACATATCAGGTCTAGTGGTGCAAGCTGGTGGAAGACAGCATAGAAGTCCAGAGGTTGTGGGTTCAAGCCTTATTGAGGCTCAGTGAATTTTAAAGTGCAACGCCCAAAGTGAAAAGATAAATGCGCCCGGAGAAACGGTTCAAATGCGAAGGGGACTCGGTGGCATGGCCGGTTTCGCAATGACCGTAAGGCGCCAGTGGTGCAGTGTCTAAGGTTCAAACCCCGCCTGTGGCCTGTACCCGGAGCTGAGGGAGGGGGCCGTGTCCCCTCCCGATGTTTCGGAGAGTTGGAGACTGGGAGTTATGGGACAGAAAAGGAAGCCTGGCTGAAATTTTACATTAAGAACGCTCTAACATTATTTAAAAATGTTGGAGGAAAAAAAGAGGCAACAGGACTCGCCTAGCCTCTAACATTATTTCCTTATCTCTGAGAGGATGAAGTCATCTGGATCCTAGGATGAGCGGGGAAGATTGTAGGTCAGAATGTAAAGTGAGGAACAACAATCTGGGCTTTGTACTTTACCCCTCTGTCTCCCTCTTTTTCACTGAGGGCATACATAGATGATGACAATGTTTCAACAACAAAAAACAAGCTCCAACACACAATTTTTAACTTTGGATGATGATATTTTTAAATGTCACTATATATGATTTGTACTAATGAGTTGTAGTGAGACTGAGGGCTCTATTTGAACTCAGCAGAGAGGAGAATGGGACAAGCAGGTGGCTACACTCGCTGCATTGTATTCTCTCTCTCCCGGCACGGGCTGGCTGGCTCGGTACCAACCATCTGCTGTGGAAGACAGGAGCCTTCCACTCTTCAGTGGTGATGTATGTATGTGTTTGAGTACTTTGTCCGCTTGCAAAGAACAACTAGAGTTTGTCTTTTATATTGGAATTGAAATGGAAAGAAAATCAATATTATAAATTCTGAGTCTTACATTCTGAGTGTACTTTCAATTAGCAAACATTAACATGAACATGGTAATCATAGACAAGCCAGGTAACAACACATTTGAAAGATTTTCTACTTTCTTAATTCTTTTATCTCAGCCTTAAAAGATTGGTTCTATTCGTCTGCTAGCGAATTGGAAAGCATTTGCCATTAAGTGTTGTTTATTCCTTTCCAGCTAATGGGGATCTATGCATCAGAGAGCATGTTAGACAACCTCTCCTCCCCGCTGACATCTTGATAAGTGGAAAATTGGGCCTGGAAATGGAGCTGGAAAAGGTTTACGGAGTCTCTCCACCCTGCATAATTGCAACCTCGAAGCTGGCCGTAATTAATCTTTGAGAAAACTTGTCAAATTATTAATAGGGCCCTTAAGTGATGGCCCTGAAAGGAGGCCACTGTTCAGAGCTGCAGGAGAGGGAGCGAGAGCTTTTGGAGGGGCTGTTTACTGTGAAAATACGAAGAGGTCGCTCTCCAGGAGTTCCACGACTCCACGTGTCAAGGCTCTCCACACATGAAGGAGTTAAAGGGAATGTAGGTCTCTCCGGAAACCAGAGTGCTCAGACGCGAAACTTGAAATGTCATCAATTATAAAGTGTGCTGCTCTGTAGACACTAAATGGACTGATTTTTGAAAGAGAGGTGTTCAGACATACATTCTTAACATCTCACTACACTCTACCCTTTAGCCATTGTTTGACCTATCAACCTAAGTTGTCATACCTAAGGTCAAAAAACACTTTCCTAATGCGTTAATGATTTCAATCGCTAGTTTCAAGACTGGCTACCTTCTGATTAAGAAGTCGCTACCGACCTGTCAGTCAGGATAGAGGCAAATCGTATCCACTGCATGGTGTAAATTTAATGAGCCATGAAAATCGACATTCATTTTAGTTTTAACATGAAAATCAATCAGAAAGGAACTGCAGCATAGTGCTCCTCTTTATACAAGTAGCGTTGATTATGTTGTGTAGTGTAAACACAACTAAACCACTCACACTGTCTGCCACATGTTTTCATATTACTCGATTGTTGTTAGCATGGAAACTAATTACATGCTTGATCACAGTTCTTCTGCTTTCATAAAAAACCAAAAAACAAATAAGAAGCAAACCAGTCATTGAGGGAGAAATGGTACAGAAATCAAACAAAACAGAAATTTCTTGCAGAACTCAGCCACATTCTTTGAAAATGTTAACCTAAACCAAAGGGATTTTGATTTACTAAAAATGGCTTGATTGAACAAGACAGAACTGGACAATCAGTCTATTACCCATTCTAAATGCACCCATTTAGAATGGCCATACAGAATAATACAGAAGAAGTTTAGACAATTCCCGGAAAGGATTGAAGTAAACTTTCCTTTCCATAAGAATTGTGCCTATGCAGGACAACGCACACCCCACACATTCATTACAGAATATTTGTTTTAAGACTTTGGAGAAAGCATCACATCCCACTGACAAATTCCTTATTCTTTTAAGGAGATAACCTATAGGCCACATTGGTACTGGTGCATAATCTCCCCAGGTTTCAGGGGAGTGTGTGAGTGTGTACGTGCAGTCATGTGAAATGTCACAGTTCCATGCTTGACATTCGACAACAGGTATGTTTCTTGGAAGACATTCCAAACTACTTCTTCGTGTATGTATAAAAAATGCCCCACGGCCCTGCTGTTTGTAGTGACTCCTGGATGAAGGAGGCGTGTGTACATGTGAATGCCAAAAGCGGAACACACAGCTTTTCTGTTCTTCCGCAACACCATGTTGCATGCCCACTTGAAAGCCACACTGCCTTGTGCCAAAGAGATTATATATTTCCTCACCTAGTGCCACAAGGTTAAGAAGCTCTGCTTCTGTGTGGGTGACTGCTGTTGTGAGTGAATGGATTATTTATAAATGACACAGGGTCTTTGTATTTTAAATTGAAATAAAACTGAAATTATTTACAGAGAGATTAAATAAATAATAATGCTTTAAAGGAACAGTTGAACAACAAACAAGGTATAATATGTCAATTGATGTGGTGCTAGTAGGCACCTCTAAACCTCACGAATGAACCTTACTTTTTTAAATATTTGGACAGAGCTAGGCTAGTTATTTCTCCCTGCTTCCAGTCTTGAAGCTAAGCCAAGCTAACTGGGCTTAGCTGAAATCTGAAATTTCTAGGTAGAAAATTAAGTCAATCCTTTATATAGAACATTTTTCTGTCTTCGCAGTGCATGATGGTAATTGGTTAGACTACTGTTTATACTGCATTGTGAAATCATTTAGATAAGGATATAAGTTTAACACCACTAGAGAATGGAGAACATGCCATATATTATAGTGAATAGGATTTTCTACCTTTCCACACACATATTTTTGATAATGGCTTCAGAACATGATCATTTTTATTACAAATGCAGCGAGTGACCGCTCAAACACAAAACCACCTGTACATCTTAAGAGTTAGGCCTAGCTCTTACAGTCTTGTATGTTTAACAAGGTCGATGCATAAATTGTGGTTGTCTATATTTATATGTGGTTAACTTCCATCATAATCTTATCTAATGCATGATTAGACAGACCACAAACATTTTCTTTCCAGGAAGTAACAAGACGGAACATGTTAATCATCTAGATTTTGGTATAGTTTGGCTGTTTCCTCGTTTTTAATCTTTATGCTAAGCTAAACTAATCAACTTCTGGTGCTGTGCTAGTGCGTGAGAATGGCATCCATCTTCTCGTCTAACTCTAGGCAAGAAAGTGGATAAATTGCCAGACAAAATGTGGTACTTTCAAATCATTTCATTGGTCACTGTATTGTCATTCGTTCTAAAGCTATTACATTTAGCACCCTGGTAGCAAGTGCTTCTTGGCTAAGGCAAACTGTTGGCTCTCAATAGAGACACCCACACACTGGAAAGCTGCTGGGTGAGGTGCACGGTGAAGCAGACACACACTTCACCAGTTGGTTTTAAGCACACACACCCTCTCATAAACTCGGCAGTAGCCAGGCAGCCGAGGCTCTCGGATATGCTGTTGACAGAGATTATCAGCACAGTTCTCTGGCAGCCTTTCTCTCTCCGCATGTGACAGAGTTTACTTTGGGCTTGGACTAGGCCCTGACGACGCTCCACCTGGTCAGAACGAGGGCAAGAGACATTCAGATGGAGCTACGGAGAGCAAGGGAGGATGAAGAGATTGAGTTCAGAGAAGAGGAGAGGGCCTCATAAAGGGAAACATTTGCAAACCGGAAGGGAGTTATGTAAATGGGTCAGTCATTAAGGCCTTCTAAAAGAGAGGAGGCCAGATTGGGGCCAGGGGCAGGCGGGTAGGCAAGTAGGGAACATAAACCCATTATGTGAATGGGCTTCTCTGTTCAACGCAAACTCCCCTTTCTTTTTCCTTTTTTTAAGGCTCAGATTTTGGTTTCAGGGTACAGTTGTACACTTTCCAGAGTATCTTCAAGCAGTCATTACAGCATTCACTGCAGCTATGAGGCTTTTACATGAATCATCCTTCCAGGGTATCTTCCCCCGGTGGACACCGATTGTTATTCAGTGTGCTCCTGTGTTACTGTGTTTTTTGACTACATCAACACTGCAGGCGGGCACAATTAGTTCATCTAGAAAACATGCACAGAAGATTTAAAAAAAAATCGTTTACAACTTTCTATTCTAAGATACACACAGACTGAACAACATTGAAAAACATTTGTCTATTTATATCAAATTGTCTGAATTTAGGCATCTTTTCCACCTCTTAGAAATCAGGTCAGGTTTTTGACTTGCTTCCATCATGGTAACATTAGCATAGACTGCCAAAACTATGACAAATCTCTAAGGTGCAACTTGGGCTCAATTCATTTGTACCAAATACGCACATCCAGCTGTGGGTGGATGGAACTTTGGTCATTTCAGATAAAAACACCATCTGAGCTGACTTATTCCTCCAAAAATTAATTAATTATTGATTACTGTCACAATTCTACACTTCAGTTGTGTCTCAGCTGTTAGCCACAGTTAATGAGACATCAAGACATTCCTCTGAGACATAAAGGAGTGCTATATCTGTACAGTCTGCCTATTTGCACTCCCCACAATTGGACCCGTGAAACAACAACAGCTAACACTAGCTAGCTCCTTTGCATAATGTGGGACAACAAACACAACACTGTGTGTGGGATGGGTCAGCGGACCAAGACAACAAGAAAGCTGTTTTCTTTTTAACTTTACTTAAATTTAGCAGTAAGCTCTTGTGGGAATCAGTGGGAACATTTGCAAGCTAAGCTAACTAGCTTTTTCCCGTAACACCTTTGAGGAGAGTGTGTCTGAAAGTGTGTTGATACCTCTTTGTCCGTACGATTACTTACATCATGACCACAAGGACATGCAGGTGGAGGCTATAACACGTTTGCCTTTAGACATGGTGATGACATGTTGAACAAACTGGTTCAGTTAAAGCATACTGAACCCTTTTAAAACATAATACAACAGGGGAAAAAATGATTTTGCTAAATTGCAACTTCAATCGCTAGAGGCTTGGAAGCAGATAATGCTCCACAATATAAAGTATAAGATGGTTTGCAGTATTGCAAGCTCTTTTTGATTTTCATTACTCTGAGGTGCATTGAGGGCAATGATATGAATCCCAGATTGTTTTTTCCACTTTCTATAAAGATTAGTGGCTGCAGGAGCATGATCACGGGCACTACTACTACATTTACTGTTTAACTTTACCTTAAAACTATAGGGGAGACAGATCTCAAAAAAGTCTGTGTTTTCACTAGGTGAGAAAAATGTGTTCAACCGGTGCCTCCTTGTGGTAAGACATGAAATGACAATATCGCCCACTCATTACAATCAATCAGGAAAAGCTGATGGTGTTTAAAACACCTTTTCTGTAGGTTGCTCCACCACTTTGGTGAAGACTAAATCATGTCATTAACTTTCAAATGGATTGACATGACATTTTGTACAGACTGTCATGTTCACCAGAGGACGAATCCTAATGACTTTTGAGGTACACTGACTTTACATCTACAGCAACCAGCAAAGGTTCACCTATCAAGTCAAATATCTCAACATCTACTTGGACGGATTGGTGCAAACTGGGAGTGTGCTGCACTGTCACCAAGGCCGATGCGATATGCATCTTGACGCATTGCCAATGATATGATACAATAAAAATAAAAAGGAAAACAATTTTTTCCCACACGTGACTCAATTTGATGCGTGATGCATAAAAATAAGCATAAGCTATACAATTCAATATGGTGTAGATATTTTTTTTAATTACTTCAAGTATTTGTTTCTCTACAAACATTAAATTTTTCTATATTTCCCTGTAGCTTTTATGTTTTATGTAAAGCACTTGAACTGCCTTGTTACTAAAATGTGCTATACAAATAACTTGCCTTGACTTATGTAGCCATTGAGGGTGAGAACTGTCCAGCTTTCCACCCTCAACTTGTTATGAGTACACCCGTGTACTCATAGTGCACGGATGGTGTACTGTAAGCAGCTTTAGGAGAATAAACTAAAGCTGATAAAACAGTTTGCGACTCTCTCCAGGCCAGAGTACAAAAATAAACATGTTTTCATTTTGCAACCTTTATCACATAACTGTTGGAGTTTTAGTTCCAGATCCAAACCCGATAAAGGTTTCATCTGATGAGGGACCAAAACCTCATGCATCTCAGTTTCGAATAAAGTTTCCACTGGCTTTGAGCGTGTGTCTTCTTTATCAGATCATCAGTTGGTCTTTTTTGGAGTGGGGGGGTGGGGTGCTGTAACCTAACTGCTAACTAACCTTACCCTATTTTGCACAGTTTGTGTAGTTTGGCACAATCTTATACTGACAGTAACTTAATGAACGATTTTTCTTCCCCTTGACCAGTAGTGTCATCTTACATAAAACTCAAGTTTTTAGACATGGGTCTCTGTGTGGGGAGAGAGGGCCTGGTTAATAGCCTGAGGCACTGATCTAGCAGAGAGCAAAAAGCACTCCCCGAGCAGTGCTAAAGAGCCTCTGGCTTATATTTATAACGCCTTGCCCAGTGGGGCCGCTGAACTCGGATCAGTAGATTGGTTACTCCACCATTTAAACTTCAATAAAAGTAAAATGGGTCACAAATCACCACTGTGGCATAGCAGAGTTTTGGAAAGACTAGATCATAAAAATAAGATATCAGCTCATCAATGAAACAGGAGTTATTTATTTAAATGCGAAAAGGTATTAAATAAATATTTTAAATACTTTGACTTTTAGATTTTATAGATACTAAAGATGTCTTCAAAGACTTGTGAGCCAATCAACTTTAGATGATTTCAAGCTGGTCCTGCACTCCTAGACTTAAACTATTGCTGCCTCATGCATACATCCCCTCTGCCTCTAAACTCATGACACTTTAATGGAATATAAAAGAGTTTAGTTTTCAGATGAGAAAAGCAAATTCACATTTTTATCTCAGCTTAAAGACAAGCATCTTTTGGTGTGATAGATGGTCAAAAAATGACACAAATCACCCCAAAAGAATAAGGTGCTTTTGATCTCTATGAGCTAGTGATTAAACTCACTCACTCACAGAATCACGATCAATGTGAGGCAAATTCAGAACGAGGCAGGAAGTGAAGGGCAGAATGTACAAAATGGAGGAAAGTCGACGCTGTGCTAGTTATAGTTTATTCATTGTGTCATCCCAGTCAATATGGGCGAGATCTGGAATCACTTCATTGAAAAAAAAATTGCATAGGATAATCAATAAAGTGAACAGGAACCCAAACATACAGGACATGCTTGAGTTGCAGTAAGACAAATAAGGAAATGTGCTGAGATGCCAAAGCAGCTCCTTATTTTTCCTTACTTGGCTCCATCTAGTGGACAAACTACAGAAATGTAGCCACACTTGCCACTGCCATCAGTGTTCAGATGGTCCACCAGAAATCAACTCGAATTGATTAGGACTTGGCTCCCATCTTTAGGCGGATTGTTCCAACACCACAGGCCCCTAAAACCTAAGGTTTGGTAACTGATGGTGTTGAGCCTGGATTCTGGCACAGCTCATGAGGAAACATGAAGGTTTAGAAGGTCTAAAAAATTTTTTAAAAAGTGCTTTAAAAGTTTACAGTGTCCTACTTGTTATTTTTCTATCAACAATGGATGAAATAACTGTGTAAACGGAAAAAGGGTTGCTTCGTCTTGTCAGGATGCACAACATAGAAGACATGGCAAAATAATTAAATTAATAGATATACAAATTTTCTGTTAGCGTAAGCATATTATAAAAATAATAAAAGTTTGACCCTGCAATTGAACCTTGCAGTGCTCTGGAGATCTTTTACATACAGTGACAAATAACATTTAGTTCACACAATATGAGATCAGGAGTCTACAGCCATGCTAGCACCTCTGAGAGGCTGTACCAGGGCATAGCAATGATGTGAGCTAAATGCTAACATGCTCGCACTGACAATACTGACATGCTGGTGTAATATTTATCATAGTAGTTTAGCTAACAGTTGTTAAGTAGTATTAAGTAGTATTATTAGCAAGTATGGCTAATACTGATGGGAATGAACAGTTTTGTAGGTATTTGGTCAGAGACCACAATACTGGACGAGTTAACATCTTGACCCGATGATGGGCCTAGATGACTTAATATTTGGGCATCACAAAAGTTATTACAACTCATCCTGAGGGGGAACACAAACGTTCCAAACTGAAAGGCAATCCATCCATTATTTGTTGAGAGATTTCAGTCTCGTATTTCTCAGTTGCTTTCCTAAGCATTGAATCAGTTTTGGCACTTCTATATATCCTTGTGAGCAAACGTTTACTTGGCCCTTTGAGGCACAGGTGTAATAAATGTGCGCTGAAAGGCGCACAGGCGTGATTGTTACTTCGTTTGAACATTTGATTTTCAAGTCATTTCCTTTTTATTAAACTGTGAAGTTATGGCCAGGACTGAAGCAGGTTGGAGGACAGTTCCACACTGAGAGCACAGCAGAAACATACAAGACTTAAGGCTATATGTGCAAAAACACAACAGAAACAAAACAGAATCCCTGGAACTTAATTGGCAGGCTTTTGAACTTTATTGGCATTTCTGCAAGACACCATCTTTCAATTTAATTCCAGTTAGGATAAATGCATAACAACTGTTTCAGAAGATGTTACAAGGATTATCTTGGACAAAAAAATATATATATATATTTGGCTGCCGTCTCATTTTTTTTCTTAATTTATTTACAAAGAAATGTATTCGCACGAGATGAATCCTAACATTACCTCACTCGTTCAGGCGGCTAAATCATGCAGCAGAGCTTTAATTGGTTGAAAGATGTTGATATTGCTGAAAGAGGCTTTAGTGGGATATAAAACCAACCAAAGAGTCAAAAAATTAAAACATTAAAAAAAGTTGGGCAATATTTAAGCTGTCACAGTTTAGGCCTAAAAGCGATGAAACAAGACACACAATAATAAAATAATAAAAAGTGCAAAAGGCAATTTATCCATTTGGGATGATTAAGAATTCCAGTTAAAAACTTGGATGGCTAAGTTAACAATTTTTTTCCCCACCACACCAAGTTAAGCAGATTCACAAATCATACTGTACAGAAGTTCTTCAAAGTGCAAATATTATGAATTGGCAGAAGCTGGTATATACACATTTCATTTTCTGGAGGACAAAAAGTAATCAAAAAGCATGTTTTTCTTTGTCCAGTCAGGCTCCATTTTCATGGCGCACAAGCTCGTAGACTTTTCATATATTCCACTCACACTGGACTGTACCATCGTCTTCATTGCTGTTTAGGCCAATTTATACTTCTGCGCACCTCCCCAAAAATGTAGCTACATGTCGCAGCGACACAGTCCCCGAGAACTGTGATTGGTCCGCTTGGTAGCATCGCATTTCTGGCTTGTCCTCCTTCAACCGGTTCAACAGTGGTGACATACCATCTTCTAATGGTAAGTCACCATGACATGTAGCCTACATGACGCAGATGTATAACTTTGCCTTTCTTGCACTTAAAAAAAATATCAATGTCTGCTAATATTGTTCTCAGATAGTCACATAATAGAAAGGTGTTTTCTCCACACATAACAACAGGAGCTTACTAAAAAGCTCCATGAAAAGAAAAGAGTCTAATTTTACTCATAAAAGCCAAAATCCTAAAGAGATCATTATGTTGGGTTTCTGTAAATTATGCAGGACAGGCAGAACCAGTCACATTTTCATTGGTTTTATTGCATTGCATTGTCCTCTGATTTACTGGTAACTAAAATATGTTTGTTGGCAAGTGTGTGTACACACACACACACACAGACAGACACACACACACACACGCACTTTTCTGCACAGCTTGTTCAATGAGCACCTCATCTTTATCCAGAAATTAATAACCACTTCACTTTGGACCTGATCTCAATCACTGATGACTAAACTATTCCACTAGCACAGGACTTCACATCTACAACTACTGTAGGATAAAAGATAACTAAATTGCATACGACTTTTATTCCAAAGAGTTTTTACTCAAGCCTGGCACGTAAGAGTTACTGCACGCTCTATGTAAAAAGGTCACTATCCGATCCACTTGCGCAGCACCGAAGCAGGAGTTGCATACAAGGCCTGCCTTTGGGCAGCCCATGTGAGCTAAAGAAATTATGATTTAAGATGATTCCAAAGAGCTTCCACTGATTAGCTGCTCTCTTCTGTACAAGTGAATGAGGAAATCTGTGATAAACTGAACCCAGGTTGAGGTTGGTTGTCAGAAAAATGTGGACGTTAAGAATTAGTTTAAAATCATTCCAAGCTGTTTTCTGTCCTGGGTCATATTTTCAGCCATGGCTGGTCACGGTTAAGCAAAAGGTTGACAGGAATGAATCTTGGGGAAAATTGGGTTTGGTTTAAAACCACTAAAAGCATCTGGGTGTGCCATATGTAAACTGATCAATGCATCTCTTCCGGTTTTCCACACACATGCACACTTGAGAGCCCTTAAAAAAAGTTAGTTTTCAATATTTTAGTGAGAGGAGGCTGAGATGTTAGCAGGCAGCAGTGTGTCGACCCTGTCCAAGCAAACTGACTTTGGCTGGCTGCGCCACACATTAACGAGATTTAAAAAATAAAAATAAAAATTTGCTACATCACGGTTAAAGTAAGACTTGTTCAATTAACAAACTGATTTTAAAACGCAGGAATGGCAAAACTAAAACTGTTCAAGATACATTATAATGCGCATTAGGTCACAGTGAAATATGTGAAACAACAAACAGGCCGGCCTCAATCTGAAATCCTTGCTTGATCTTTGTCGCAAAAGTCTGAGACAAACAAGGCAAAGATGGAGGGGAAATGTGAATATCAAAGGCCCTGAAGAGGTTTCCACATCCTACACATTTTTCTATTTTCAAATTGCTAATTCTTTTTTATAGACACAGAGGTTTTCTCTTTGAGGGGAAAGCAATATCATAAAATGAGCTACAGTAACTTAATTTCTTTTTATTTGTATTCGTTTCCTACATTTCAGACATTGTTTCACCATGCTTTCATTTAGTAAATCAGCGACTTTTACAATATTGGATATCTCATTTTGGAACAAACCTCTTCATACTAAGCGTCTGCTAAATTTGCCTCAGGTAACTTAAGTTCGTGTATCTCAAAAGCGCTCCTACTCTTGAGAGACACGACACACACGCACGATCCTAGAGCAGACTGCGTTAAGAGCTTCCAATCAAAGGAAAATGAAAAACAAAAACAAAGCCAGGAGAGAGGATCTGATCATCAAAGACTTGTGTTTCGGCTCAGCTCAGAAGTAGAGACTTCAGAGTGACTCGTGTTATGCTTTTAATGAGACTGGTATTTCCCCCTACTTCTTTACTTCATTCCTTCCCCGTCTCCTCTCTTCACTGCAAGGCTCCTCGGTCAGGTCATTCGAGGGGGAGGGAAGGAACGTCACGTCGGAAAATAACGGTGATGGTTTGCAGACCTGTGGGAAAATATAAATTATATTATCTTGGCAAGTAGTAATATAGTGATTTTGTAAAGCATTTTCACAAGAGATTTTACTTTACCTTTTAATACAGGAAGAAGAGGCGTGTTCTATGAGAGGTGGCCATATTCTCTGACATGTTGCGGACTTTAAGGTAGTTGACGAAACCCCTGAAGAAGAGCAGGAGACCTGTAGAGGGAAAGGACAGTTTACAGAACAGGAGCTCAGCAAAACAATGTATGATTAAGGACTTTAAGGAAAAACAAATGTTACGCATCATTTCACATTGCAAAATACTCACCGAGCAACAGGAAGATCCACCAGAGCCAGTATTGACCATTAAAGTAGCCAGTGAAATAGTCCGAGAACTGGAGAAAAAGACATTCATCACTTTTAGTTAATATATATTTGTCTTATAACAAAGGACCCATAATCCTACAGTGTTTGTAGGAACCAGTGTTATGACTAAACTATTCTGTCCACACTGTTGGACTCTTTCTATTCAAAAATAATATTTAAAGTTCCATCAGTCAGCCACAAATTATTATTTGTGTCTGACAGATGGAAGATAGTGTTGCTCTTTTTTTTTTTTATAGTTAGTCTTAGTCCTGTGTTACATGTCCTTGTTATCATAATAACCTCATCCAGATATTTTTAGTCAAGTTTTACTTGACTGTAAGACTGGGCAATTTAGTATAATATGGTTTTAGACAATGAAAACTCTCTGAAAATCTGACATTTTAGTCTTTTTAGTTATCAGATTATATAGAACATTTCAGTCAATCTAGCCAAAACCAAAAATTATTTGTCATTTTAGTTATTTCACATTATCAACAAAGACTGAATGATTCAAAAACACTGCCTACATAGCGTAACGCCCCAGCCTTACTAGCTGGCTTTATATAGCTTACTGTATGACTAATGTAGCTACGTGACCTTTTATTTAAGTACATTTATTCAACAATGCATGTAACCTATAGACTGTTGACACGGACGCAGTGTTGGTGACATTACCCACAGGTTTCTGAAGAGCCGTCTTGGCTAATCCAAAAAAGGGCAAAGTGTTGAAGCAGAGGCAGGACATGTGAACCCTGGTTGCTGAATCACCTAGCGGCTAGACAACTGAGAGGGAACCCACCTGTCACTCAATGTGTCTGTGTCCTTAATTTTGGATGACTATAATTTACACAAGTGAGCTGTTAAGTTGACCAGTCGACCAGGATGTAAACATTTTCACTGTAAAGTTGGCCGTTTTAACACGGGGTTTTTGGGGGATTGACTCACTTTTGGAGCCAGCCTCAAGTTGCCAATTGATGAACTGCAGTTCCGCGCTGCCTTAATAATTGGAGGTAAGCCAAAAAGTGAGGTTGATGCCCAATAAAAGGGAGTGAATGAATATATTTATATAATTTTACATTTTACAACCAAGTGTGCTGCTCTTGGTTTGTAGGTTGTAGAGACTGCCCATATTTCTCATCATGCCTCTGATGAATAGTTTGCGGTTTTATATTCCTAAATGCAAATATCACTTCTTCAGCAGGTTAAACCTCAGCACAGATATTAAAAAAGGTAAAAAAAAAAAAAAAAAAAAAAAAAGTACAGACCCTGACGATAAGAATCCACTTGATGAGGGAAAGTCCGAAGCCGCAGATAGCTCCATAGCGTCCTGCGATGGTATTGGTCAGACAGAAGGACAGGCAGAACCCAATCCAGTTGAACAGGAAGGCCACTAGAGGGACAAACACAGGACACTTCTGAATAAGTATTCCTGAATGAGTCAGTACTTTAATCTCTTCCATGCGGATCGTGTAACAGAGCTCATGGAAAAAACAAGGGGGAGGCAGACTCTGTCTCTACATAAACAGAAGGTTGGTGAACAGATGTCACAGTGTTGAAAAAAAAATCATGCAGCCCTCACTTAGAGACCTTATTCATAAACTGTAAACCTTTTTATTCACGGCAGGAGTTTTCCCTTGTTTATTCTGGTCGCTGTCTACATTCCACCTCAGGTCTGTGTTAGTGAGGCGTTGCTACACCTGGCCAACCAGATAACTAAACATCTCGGGAACTTCAACTGAGCAAACCCTCAGCCTTGAACCACCAAAGTACAGACAGCATATCAAGTGTCTCACCAGGGACAAGAACATACTGGACCACTGCTACACTATATTAAAGGACGCCCAACACTCTGTTCCCCGTGCAGCCTTGGGACTGTCTGATCACTGTCTGGCTCATCTTATCCAGACATACAGGCAAAAACTGAAATCTGCTGAACCTGTTGTAAACAGTGTGAAAAGATGGACCAACGAGTCAAAGCTGGATTTACAGACCTGCTTTGACTGCACCAACTGGAGTAATTTTGAAGCTGCAGCCACTGACCTGGACGAACTGACACTGTGACGTCTTACATCAGCTTTTGTGAGGACATGTCTGTGCCACAGGGCTTAAAGCAAGAAATTTTTCTGTGCCTGAAATGCGTTCAGGGTTACGACAAAGATGAAGGGTAGGGGGCAAGAGTATAACGTTGTGTTGAATAGCGGTGGGCACATCGTGGCTCAGACTGGGGGTGTGACAATACACTTAGCTCATGAGACATGAGGATTTATGATACTGGGTTTACAAGAACAAGACGAGAGGATAATTGTTGGGGGTCTAGGGATCCTCCCCCTGAAAAAATTGAGTATTAAAAAACTTTATTTTCTGCATTCTGGTAAAATTCGCCAACACCTATAATCAGTGCTTGAAGTTGAAAATGGGCTGAACGATATGGCCAACAATGTTATCACGATAAAAAATTTCATGTCATTGGATATCTATAATTATTCACAGTAACAGTCAATCACTGTTTCTTTCAAGTTTAAAGGCTGACTTCTGCTCCTGCGTCAAAGTTGAAGAAACCAGACAGTTAATTGTGGTTTTAAACTTTTCTTTCTGGTCAGAACAAACAAAAGCGGACACTTCGCAAATCTAAGGGCAAAACAAATATGACAAAATCTTTTTTCAACAAATATGCATGAGTAACATATGGTAAAATCTGTTTTCAGTCCCTTTACCTCGACAAAATAAAAATCTAAATAGAACTATTACGTGCTGAATTGTCTATGATTCAAATGAATTAAATTAAATAATTATTCATGCAGAATAATGAGTTCAACATTTTTAAAGTTGGCTGTAGCAAGTGCCATTCCCCTTTCTTTTGTGCATACACTGACAGAGATTGTGCTTAGGACGGACGCTTAACATAGGCCTATACATATGCCACAAAATACACAAGAATATTTTCCATGGACATAATTATATATTGTTGAACACATAAACGCTGCACGCCGGAATTCCGGCACTGTGCCGGAGAACTTTAAGCCCTGGTGCCAAGCACGTGTACACATACCTGCCAAATAAACTTGATTCTGATTCTTTACATACAACACAATTAAATTTGGGCATATTTTTGCAATATTTTATTTTGAAAAACAGCTGTGGAAATTTTCACAATGAAAGCACTGGGAATTGGAAGTTGAATGAGAATGAATATTAGAGATCAAGGCTGCAGCTATCGATTATTTTATTTAACAAGTATTCCTCCAATTCATTGCGTAATTGGATAAGAAAAACTTTTACTTGGCCTCTTTTGACTGTTATGATGTTCCACAAATGTGTGATATATCTATAACCACAGAAGAAGAACATTAACTATCTATTTACAACAGAGACAATCCTAAGTGGCATATTTGAATTACACAGGTCAGACATCACCTTGGCAGTGAAACAAAATGTCACACTGATGACAGATTCACCCATAATCCTTCATTCAAAGGTGTATGGTCATGACTTACGTTTACTTATCAAAGATCAACACCCTTGCCAACGATTGTTTATATTGCTCAGGGGTGTGATAACCTTGGTAAAACAAATAATCCTGGCTCCTGCCCTCTTTTGCTTTCACAGAAAATGTCAACATGAGACAGACTTACTGAAAAAGGCCAACATGAAGATTCCATCGTTGCCAACTCGAAGCTGATCTGCGTCACTGAAGTCATCTCTGGGTGGGAATTCATCATCCTAACATGGACAACCACCATATTAAAAATACACACAGTGACAGACACAACCACTACACAAAGTCAACAGATGAGTCTACATCTACATATGAAAAAGCCCTTGTCAAAACTCTGAGACTAATTACTACCATTTGTAGATTTAGCACGCTTTGAGGTAAACCCCACCCATATAAATAAAAAGGACACAAACCACAACACTAGTTTGCAAATATTATTATGTAACCCAGGTCTGAATCTAGAACACTTCCATGGAAGGGTGTTTCTAAAACATGAGACAAGGGAAAAAAACAAAAACATAAAACAAGAGGAGATTTAGGAATCAAAAAATCAAGGAGGAGTGTGCATGTGTGTGTTTGTCCTCACCCGTGGCATCACCTCCACAGTGGAGGTAGCCATGGCGGCCGCTTTGGCCTTCTCCGCTTCGTCATATGTGGGCAGCGAAGTGGCGACGCTGTAGGGTGGAGGCACTGGGAAGTCACTTCGGAAACTAGTCTCTGTGGGAACAACAGAGAAGAGGAAGACTGAGCTACAAAGGAAATAAAGGGGACCGCATGCAGTGTCTAGCTAAGGAGCTGCGGTTAATGTGGTAATGCTGTCATGGAAATGAACGCTGAGTCATGAGTAAAGACACTCCAATGTTTGCCACAAAATCGCTGCTGCTGCTATTTCAGGACGCATGCAACCACGCTTTGGAAAAACAAAGTTACTGCTAAGAAAATGTACGTTTAAAAAGAGTTATTGCTTTTCTGCATACCAGGTGCTGCAGCGGTCGCTCCCAGGTCAATGGAGGCGTAAGGAGGTGGAGGGGCCTCTGCCCCCCCCTGAGCGCTTGAACCCGACGCTTCCCCTACTTCGGGGGCCAGTGCCAGGGTGGCCTGGGTCTGGCTCTGGTCCTGGCTGGACGTACCAGCCTGGGCTGTGGCAGAAGTGCATGGCTGCTGCTCACTGGTCGATGCCTCTGAAGCGTCATCTTCATTGTGCAACTGGAAGAGAGGACGAGATGGGTGGATGGTGGTGAGGGGGTGTTAGAGGAGTGAGCACAAGAGGATCAGCTGATCAGTCAGCCAAAAAGTGTGTGCTGCTGGAAGGCATGCTCACGAGTTTCTAAAACTGGCATGGATCTTGTACTTTCTGCGCCGCTTTCTGAAGCTGAGAAAAGTATGTAAATATGAATTATGTAACCATAAATTATGGACCCCACTAGGGATGCAACAATTTACATATTTTGTTGGTACGATTATTGTCACAGAAATAATCACGGTTTCACGATTATTACGATTATGCATTAATTACTTTCACAACACTAGTAGGCTAATGACTTGAGTTGATTTTTAATATTTAATTTCATTGATTATATTTCTATAATATGCAAGTATTATTAATAAGAGGAATATTAACTTTTATCCCCCAGGGGAAATTGTTAGCGGAATAAACTGAACTGTTACTGTCATCAACTCTCATCCATACATATGTTTTAGTGAAAATGAGAGAAAGAAACTGAGTACAGTGTAACTGAAATGCAGTTAATTGATGTATGCAGCTCCTGATGTATGTTTTACACCTAATGGGCCTCGTAGCGTAGCGGGGCTGTCGTTGCGGTGGGTCTGAAAGGTTACAGCTGCTTTGTTTATTTACATTACACTGAAAACTCGACTCTCACCGCTACGGCATCGATTGTGACATGTTTATATTTGATTCCCTACCATCTTGCTACGTTATTTATTATAATGCATTTGGTCTACCTTTACTTGGTTGTGCAAAGCTGGGTGGTGACCCCGCAGGTGCTGTATCACGTTTAATGTAGCCTAGTTATTCGCTCCTTTAGCAGGAATCTTTTAACGGCAAGTTTTTGAACATCATCAGTCAGACCTGGTACACCCGAAATGCTTCCACACTGCCGACTTCAGATGTTTCTTTGGTGGAAATAAAGCTTCACAGTTTGGTCCCTCTGCCATAGTTTAGCCGGTGTGCAGTAGCCTCTGATAAGCATGACCCTTAAGCTGGTGCACCGCTCCTGTAACTTTGTTTTCATTTTGTGCAAGTTGCCACAGTTTCGTTCCCTACAACAGAAACACTCGGTGTAGCGGAGCCTTTACGATTAATTAACCGTGACGTTTTAAAGCGCGGTTAATAGTGAAATCCAGTAAACGCTGTATCCCCAGACCCCACTTGACTAAAATACTGTAAATGTATTACATTTGGTGGATTTCAGATAAGTGTTTAATAGTCAGATATCATTGCTGTTTTCTGCAACAGGCAGACATAGATAGTATGTTAACAAAATGAGCTTTGCACAATCTGCTGTTTGTTGACAAAATGTAGTTCAGGCAGAGCTGAATGAGTGGGTTCACATGGGCAACACAGTGTGTGTTCAAGAACTACTTTCAGTAACATACAGTATGTAATGGGCTACATGAGCTATGTGGTCCATTTCTCTACTATGCTATATATAATTCATATCACAGTCTTGAGCTGAAGGTCATTTGATCATACGGTGTATTTCATTGAACACTTGCAGTCTAAAGCACAAAGCATTTTAAAGGAGACGTTTATCCTGTGTCATGAGTCTACAGGGTTAGGAACCAAAAATTGGTACAGTTCTTCTTATCTGCTCCTAAGATAAAACATAAGCGACGTATCTGCAAGGACGAGGTTATCTGCTAGGGCCTGTCTGTGTCATGCAGAACCTGCGTCTGCATTTGTCTAAAAAGCATGCTAGAATGTGCTTAGCATTTATTGTAAAGAGGAAATGATGATGCTGACAATCAATTAACCGCTTGGAAAATTTATTCCTGCTTAATTTGTCTTAATATGCACTTCTAACGCTACAGTCCTTAAGATTTTCATTAACTCAAAGCCCATTGTTGATTGCCAACCAAAGCACAAGGGAGGTAAACCAAGTCATTGATAACTGCCTCACTGTTTACTGTTATTTACTATTTATTTACCACTAAGGCAAACAGAACATTTCCCATTGCCGCTGCTTGACGTTAAAAGTGCTCAACTGGCCGCTGTGGCCTTTACTTTGAAGCAGCCACAGGATTACGCTTGCTACCTGGAAGTGTGCTGTGGAATAAAAATACAAGTATGTCTGCTGGGCAGCGTTTGCCCTCAGCAGAATGTTTGACACCGAAAGCACAGAGAAGGGAGACCACATTGGCACGTCAGACAGACTCTTGAAAAGCGATACACATGTAATGAGTTAATGAGTGTCCCCGCTACAGCTGAGAGTCGGTTACAGACTAAAGTATAGTCATTTTCATCAACCCAACGGGCCAATCGACGTCTGAAATTACAGAGGGGCGAAAGCGGGAGATCTGAGTGGGCAAAGTGAGGGAGTGATTCCTCCTCCTCTTCTCTGACGTCCATCAAGGAAAGACAGCTCCTAGTCCAACAATTCACTGTACAATACTGTGATCTACAATGACAATAAAACAGATACTGACCATGACAAAATACAACTTAATTTTCTTTTAAATCCTATAATATCAGGCCAAATATCGGTGAAAGGTTGTGGTTTTATGGTTTATTCACTGGCATCTTACCTTAAGGGTAATGCTCCATTACCTAGTTTAAATAGATAACAACCACAGACTAATCATGTTAGCTAACAAAGGCTCATCTCAGTGTTGCTGAGTCAGTTCAACTCCTCACAGCTGTAAAACAAACATCTAAACGTCAGTGAAAAGGAGAAACAACGGCAGGCAGAATAAAGTCTACACACAAGGTCCAGGTGAGGATCACTACTGTTATATCAAACATCAAAAACTTTCTGCTTCTAACGTCTTAGCCTAATACCTTGATCGTGTTTGCAAGATAAGGAGAGTGTCTGAAAAAGTTGATGTTGCGGGTAATTTCAGTTTCGATTTTAAACGTAGCTTTAGTTTTAACCACAAGTATGTTGAAACCTAGTTCACCTAATCATCATTTTATGTAAGATTTTCCATGACGAAAGGGCCTAAATCTTGATGTGGCGTAACATCCGATGCCACAGGTGAATAATAAGAGAACTGAATTGACTACTGATTATTTAAAGAAAAACAGTCATAATTCAAAGGAAATGTGTTTTTAATCACCACGTGTAGTAAAAAAACAACAAAAAAACAGGGTCGATGTACAAGGCAGTGAGTGAATGAGTGGCTGACGACTGGCTCAGAATCAAGGACATAACATAACACACCCCCACGCAACAGGGGGATTACATAAGATCGAAACAGCATCGCCACAAGCCCCCTCGTGTGTCCAAATATACCCAAAACTCATGCAGGCCTGCTCAGAGCAGCAGTGGCCCATACTTGCAGAAATCTGAGTATTATTGAGAGAAGAAAGAGAGCTAGAGGGCAAAATGTGGGGAGGAATGAAAAGTGTGTAAGTGTAGCTGTAATGAAAAGAAGGGGCTGTACACAACCCACAAAATCAGATAACTTAACAGGCTGGCCTGAATGGGTTGAACTGCTCAGTTTCTAAATAATCCTTGAGAATCTGTTGGTGTTGAACACATGTTGTGTTACAACAACTGGATTATTGTTGAAAATCTGCACTTTGTTCAGGGTTGAAAAGTTAGAGCACAACACTGATTTACTTTGGCTCACACTTAAATCCTGTGGGATTATCACTCACATACCCTGAACCACAGGCATCAGAGAACAAAGCTGACTTTAGGGCAAAGACGTGTCCAGAACTGGAAACATAATGTTTCCCAAAAATTCCCAGATAAAGAGTACTTTACAAGCCTAATGCTAGTTAGCGGAGATATTTACCACATTGTGAGGTTGCCAACTGTTTTAACTAAACATCCAGATTTATTTTTTGACTAGGAACACATTTTCAGCCATCTTCTCAATTTTACAGAATTTCTTAATAAAAATACCAGCAAGGAGATAATACCTTGGAAAAGCTAGTTATTATTGTTATTATTATTATTATTATTATTAGGTTTTTAGTTTGATTTATTAGTTTAATTCCCATTACTCAGCAGGGGTGTAACTAAGTTAATCAAAAAAGTCCCTTAAGCCACAATAGATATTAAATAGATGACAAACTCCCCTGCTAACACTGGCTTAAAGCTAAGCCTGTCAACACTTGTGTTAGCCTGTCAACTGCCATGTAACATAAAACAGGCTTTATAGTTAGCAAGTAAATACACCCAAGCGAAGGCATATTAAGTGTCTAGCACAGTTTATTCGGACGTTAACTCTCAAGGCCTGTGAGAGCAAGGCAACATCTTGGCTGGCTAGCTAACGTTAGCCTAGCTGATGCGGAAGTGGCGCTCGATGAGGCTAACGTTAGCTATCAAAACAAAACAATTCGAGGAAATATACAAACCCGAAGTACAACAGAGGGTAACAATTCAGAAGACATTTAACAGGCGTTTCTTCCGTGTCTATGTCATATAACTAATTCTACTCGAAGAGTAAAAATTTAGCAATGCCTTAATTTTTTCAAGGCCTTGTTTCCTTGTTTCCACGAAGGCCGGGCTATCAAACGTTATGATCTGTTCACACTCACCACTTGGTATCGGCTTGCTGGGTCCATCCCGACGAAATTCAGCTGGCAAGCGAGCCAGCCGGGAAAAAAACACGAAGGAAATCTAACTTGTTGTCGCTCCTAAGTTTGAGTTAACGCACACGAGATACTTCTCCCAAACAACGCCGAACAGACTAACAGCGGAAATGGCTGCAATCTACAGTGAACTCGGTTAGAAAAACAGCGTTGTTGGCAAAACGTTGATCACCTTGAGTAAAGCTCCTCCTAAAAGCGGATACTGCCGATCACATATTTCAAAATTAAAAATTTACTAACGTCCATTTTTTAAATTAGATTTTCATATATATATATATATAGGCACATGTACAAATTAAATAAATTAATAATTAATAATTAATTAAAAATGTAGATTCAAAAGTTCAAAATAATATATCATCAGTCCATAAGATATTTGTCAATAACATAATTAGTCTTCATAGCTTTCTTGTTCTTAATTTATTTTATTGTGGTGCTATATTGATGCAGTTCTTGGTAAATGACGATGAATTGTTTGTTCTTGTAGCTAACGTGTGGAATGTGGGGGTAACAGAATACCAAAAGCTGTAAGTATTTAAAGCTAGCCTTGGAGATAACTAGCAAGAGACAGCTTGATTTTGACATTATCCAACGAAACCAACCCCTTCCTTCAAGCCTCCCTTCAAAGCCACTCCCCAAAACACAAGGTTCATGAGTGCGTGCATGTAGGCAGGTAGATTAGGTTTACAGTCCTGCAGCAGCCACTGATACAGGACTTTTAAAATGTTTGTGTCAGGGCATGTGATTTATTGATTGCTGTCGGGAGATAGAGAATTGAGTAAAACATAACAAACAATGCTTCTGAAATAAATTGCCTGCCCTAGCTTTAATTACTAATAACCTTTGAACTCCAGGTCCTCTGCCTTTGAATTTAAATGTAAAAGTACAAGTGTATTATTATCAAAATACTTCTATATATACTATATATAAAAAGTAAGTAGAAGTATAAGTAGTAAGTAAAAGTAAGTAGTAAGTATAAAAAGTAAAACACACTCATTAAGCAGAATATGTGTTACACAGTGTGTTATGTTATTGTATATTAATACTGATTTGTTTACACACGGTCAATTTGAATTATTTATAAATTCTTGGTAATCCATAACATTGCATTGTATTTTATAAACTGACCTGTGTTGTGTATGTAAAATCTTAATTTGTAAAGTAACTACGTTATTACAGCTGCCATTACATGTAGGTAAGGTGTATTTCTTTACCATTAAAGCAATATATTTGATAGTGATGTGTTCCTTTGTGCAGAATGTATTTTCTAAATGTGTAATTATTTGGTGTTCCCATCTGTTTGAAAATTACTTTTTTGGTCATTATTTTGAAGTGCTTTGCAGTATTTTTTTCTTGACTGCTCTATGTGTTTTATTTTGAAGGCAGTATCCCCATTTTTCCGATTTTAGTCTGACACTTGCTAACTTGATGCTGGGGGCTGATCACGGATTTCCACGGATTGAGCAAGCGTGATGACGCCAGTGCATACAAAAAAAAATAGCAAAAAATGGGCCACTAAGTGGAGCCAAAGCCCATTCATAACACCACCATTAGCTGTTCACCATGAGGTTTCAAATCATGAAAAGACAATACATGCAACAGTCTTTCAAAGACATACAGGTTGTGTGTCAGAAAAATGTACTGAATTACCTAAAGTGAGTTACTTTTTAAAGCACTGTACATATTTGTCTTTAAATGTTAATTATTAAAGGTAGCAGCAGAAATGGGCCAAGGAGAAGGGTTTGGATGTAGGCCTATCACCTCCAGTAATACTTCCACATCACATTGGATGAAAGCCAAACGCTCTGAAACAACTGTGTACTCTATATACTCTGTTTCATTATCGATCAGCTGCCCACTCCCTAATACGGTCCTCCAGATGCTTTGTGGAAATAAGTGTGTAATACAGTAATACAATATTAATACAATAAACAATCTTGTAACTCAGCACTTTAGCATGCCATACATATGTAGGTATATATTAATAGAGAAATATGACTGCTTAGACAAACTGTTACTTTTTGTCTTAACTGGATGAGTGCATGAGATATGAGCAAGACTTATTTCCTCACGTAATGAGTAAAATATTAGTGGCACAAAGACCTCTTATAAACATTACATGCTTGGTGTTGCATGAACAACACTAATATACAGTTACACATTAACAAGTCATGTGTTGGTATTTAAAAAAAAGTCTAAAAGCCTCTAAAAGTATAATTGTTATATCTAAGGTCTAAATTAGAATTCAAAGCTACTGTCACACACAAAATGGACAACTTTCAACAACCTCGTGATCTCTGCAGAATTCTGAACTAGTGGCTCTCTGCATTGGACGGCTACACTTAAATGTGATTGTGTAAAACACAGCTGGTCCTTTTTGAAGAAAACATTGTGTCTACAGTATAAACAATGGCTCACTATGTTAGATAGTTGTATTGAAATTGTATTGTAAGTTGTAAGGTTGTAGGGTCAAACCACAGCCAGTTTGTGCTTTGTCACTCTTTAGTCACGATTAAAATGCTACAAAACCAATTTCAGCTAGTCTTGTGAAGTTGCTCAAGCTGTTGTTTTTGGATGTTTAATAGTTCTGAACCTGTGATTTCAATCCTCAGTTGGTGAATTTTAAATTCTGACATCCTGTATGAAGATTAAAAAGCTAAGACTAAAACACCTGGCCAGGATGATGTTTAGCACTAATTATCAAATACCTGCAAATTACTGCATCCTGACTTTAGCATTTAGTTCAATTTTAACCTTGCTGTTTCCTAAGTAGAAGTAAAATAAAAGTGTTGTGGGTGTCGTAGCTGCGCAGGTGAATTAAATGATGCTACTATTGTTGCAGGCCCAGTGGCTCAGTGTGAAGAAGACTTATTTTAGGTGTCCAACACCCAAACTGTGTGCCTGAAAAGCGCTTATAGAAAATTTCAGTAGAAGGCTGACGTATTGGCTTTGTGTGTTAGAAGACTCAGAAGTAGTTTGGAGACTGTGGTTTAAGGCCCCAGTGCCTCAACAAGCATTTAATTTCCAAAACTCAAAGAAAAGACTGAAAGGCTGTAAGAAATAATACTATTGTTGTCCCAAGTTCAGTGGCTTGGTGTGTTAGAGGGCTTCTCCAGAAAGTTTGAGGTTGTGGATTCAATTCTTGACTAATTGAGAAGGACTGAAAAGCTTACAAAATTGTTGAGTTCAGTGTGTCAGACCCACTGGTCTGGTGAGATAGATACCTCTACAGGTGTTTGGAGGATGTGAGTTCAATCCTCAGTCAATCAATTTTGAAGTTGGATGTCCAAAGGAAAAGTGAAATGCTCTATGAAAGGTAGCTGAATTGTCTCAGATCAAATAGCCAAGGGGGTTTGAGGACTGATCTAAAGTTCTGAGGATGAGTTCAAACACTTGGGTGACTGCAATTGGAGAACAATGGATTTCAATGTATAAATGAGTAAGATTGAATGTGTTTGTGTCGTTCTTTCCTTGGCTTGTAGATTACATACTGAACTAACCAGAAATTATATTCGACTATTAGCTAAATTAGCATGTTTTAATCCCACTTGTTCAGCTAAAGCTAACACAGTTCTGGCCTTACTGAGCTGTCTGTCAGTACAAACACTGGCTGGACTGGACTGCTGGACATCAAGTTTTAAATCTGCAGAAAATGTCAGTCAACAAGCCCAAGGCTAAGTATGTAACTGTCGTTAGTTAGTAGCATTAGATTTAGATTTCAGTTACAGTGTTCTCTAATTGTAGTTACCCAAATTTTTGCGGCATGTGCTCCCATCCTTGTTGCCTTCAGGTAAAAGGGCCAACTGTCAAACAGGAAGTGGGGTAGAGTACAGAGGGTGTTTGGTTGAGGGATGGGCACTTCAAACATTTGAGTCACTGAGATTGGATATCAACTAATTTCAATGTCTAAATGAATAAGATTGAATGTGTTTGTGTAGTTCCTTCATTGGCTTGTAGATTACGCGCACTATATGTGTATGGGAGGAGGGAGTGTCCCCTCCCAATGTTCAGGAGAGATAAGGGACAGAAAACCAAGATCGGCTGAAACTTCACTGAAAGATTAAGTTGTTGGAAAAGGTTCGCAACTACAATGCACTTGCATGTGCTCGGGTGCCCTTTACCTGGGGCCTGTTTCAGAAAGCAGGTTTAATAAACTTTGAGCCTAACCCTGAGCTCTGAGTTGACGGAGTCTGAGATGTGAAACTCAGAGAAAAGATGATCAGAATAACTTGAGTCAACTCTGAGTATGTTGAACCTGATGGAAGCGCGCGCATGGGAATAAAAAAAGTCATTATCAATGGAGCTCCAATATTACGATTCACCATGGAAACGAGTAAATAAAGGCAGAGCCTCCATTTTAATTTGGTGGAGCTATAAATATAAATGCATGTCAACACTAATGTTGATAGGATATTTATGTTAAAACGCAGGAGTGGAGGAAGGAGCAATATGTTAACAATATTACATTTTATAGCCCACAGTGTTGAAGAAATATTGTGAGCCAGGTTCAGGTGTGAAGAAGTTGAAGACTTAACATAGCATGGTTTATTGAGCCTAGCCAAGTAGATAACATGTGAAAACGTCAAATGCCAACACCAAATCTGAAGGATAATATCTTTTGGTTCCTTTTATGTTTCTGTCTTCCCCCTAGTGCTTGTAGGTTTCCCTATTAGGTCATCTTTAACTGGCCTTAACCTAGAACAACTAATCTATCTAATGTTTAGACTCCAATGCTTCGTCATGTTGGAATCTATCACTAATCTATCACTACCCATGAGTTGTCCTCTAATCTGTGGAGTCAGTGAGTTCTTGTAAAGACACAACCTTGTAAGATTCCCGGAGAACGCTGATATGTTAGCCTGACACCTGAGCTACTGTCTCTACCTTATCAGTCTAACTGTTGTTTCCCCTAACAAGGACAGTGACATGTGAGAAATAACTAGAGCTGGAAGGTCAGTGAACACTTGTGGGGTCAGCTAATGTCTCTAAGTTAGACCTGTCTTACACCACCTGTGAAGACAGTGGCCTTTCTCAGCACACATGTGCAAAGGAGAGCAGCCCCAGAGGTCTCTAGTGTTGATTTGAGCTCCATGTGCCAGCAGGTCGTGGACAATCAAGTGTGGATTGGTAACAGTTGCTATCTGAAAAGGTATCTGTGTACAGACAGTACAGAGCTCACAACAACTTAAAGTCTATGAGTCATTAAATAATACTGTGTTTGTTTCTTCTATTAATTGATACCTTGTGAAGTGTTATATAACCTACAATTTTATGTATACATTTAATGAAATAGAAATAAAAGGTTAAAAACAAGACCAATAGCTAAGAAAGATTAAAGTCAGTTCAATGGGGGAAGCTCAGGGTCAATTAAATAGAATGGAATCATGCCATTTGTGGCTGGGTGCGCTCCAACTTCCTTTCCCTGCATGTAGCCAAGCCAAAACAATGCACCAAGGACTGGTCTGCTGCTGTTGGTCATGGGTCATGTGACCTGGGGCTTCTGGTAACTCCACTAAGTGGCTGTTGAGCTGCACTATGCAACTCTCCTGACTCCGACCCAGCTGTGTGCCACACTATCTTGAATACCAGCAGTAGTATCCGCATACTGTACACAGGAGACAAGAAGAAGATTCCTTTACACAATAGCAGTTTACAAATATACCCAACCGGATTTCCACGTGACAGACAGCGCCACCAGCCCACATAACATATGCCCAGGGAAAAAGACATTCAACCTTATCACATGCAACAAATCTGTACCTGTACACAGGAGACAAGCAGAAAACTCATTGAGGCTACTGCAGAGGTCATGCCCAAGCACACCTGTCTACCATCAGCCCACCCCCATGTAATCAACCCATGTAAATACCACAGCCACCAAACACACACACACTCTAGGTACTCACCCATTACACTACCACTGCACTCAAAATCAGCCCAATACAGGTTTACCCTGTTACACATTACTTCAAGCAAACTAATTCAACTGATCATCCATCACTTCAAGCTAACTATTTCAACTGTTTATCCAGTTTATTAAAAGCCCCTGGTTGGTAATCAATGACTTTCTTCATCTATACATAAGTGTTCAGCATCTCATCAGAAACTCCTCCATTTCTCTGTGCCTCTTGCTGTATTTGCAGTATTTGCCACTGAAAAAAAGTTTACTTTCTTTTTTGTTTTGTTTACTTGTCCCTGCAGAGCTGGGTGTTGCATTTGTTGTGAGGTAATGTGGCCATTTTCAGGAGAGGTGGGTGGAGGAATTATTCATAACGTTGGTGTTTACTGGTGCTGGAGGGCCCAACAGACGAGGACTCATGTCACTGGCAAAGGTTTCAGCTTTTGCAGATTTAAACTTATGCACCGAGTTGTTGTTGTTCCTGCGAGCCGTTCCTTTTCTGAAAGAAAATCATCACTCATTCTATGCAAAGCAAAAAGTGGAATAAATATTTACATACTTAAGGATAAGTATCAACTGGATACCAAGTAAATTGTGCATTCAAAAAAGTGCAGTAGTATTATCATCAGCTATATATGTATAAGTAAAAATCCTCATTGTGTATTATATTGACCATGTTGTCTATTCAGTTGTATTTAGAATAAGAACCCGAACTGTGCATATAAAAAAGAAGATAAGGTGTTTATTCTCTTTGGAGGGTTTGAAAATTAAGTTTGCTAAAAGGCCAACTAAAAATAACTTGTACATTTAAAATTCATGAACAATTTTTTTAGTAAACTTTTTACGTTATTGGAATAAGCACACGCACATTTTGCAATCAAAGCACAAGGTTAGTTAGGTTAAACTACTTTTCATGTGAAGTACTGTGAAGTCAAATCACCCTTTTACCCACTCTGTTTAGAAAACACATTATCAAAATGTGCAAGATGCATGAATGCAACAACCTTTAGAAATGTTGTAGATTAATGCTCTTGTTTCTACTGCAAAGTGTCTGAACTTTGGCATTGCAAATTTAAAGGTAGTGTTTTTTTTTGTTTGTTTGTTTTTTACTTTAGTCAGTGCACAAATTCAAGTTTTGCTGTGTTGTTACTGCCTTTCACCTTCAGGCTCTCCTACCAAAAACAATATACAAAACAGTATAGTTTCTCAGTAAGAGATATGTCATTCTGCAATTGTAACACCGTAAAAACATGCAGCTCCTGAACCCCCTGAGCTCTCTGCTGGTTTGTGCTCTTGGTTGTGAGCGTAGAGTGGAGTCGGCATCCAGCAATGTGGCGCCAACACTAACTCATTGTAAAATACACTGAGCTGTTTTACAGTCAGGACAGTTTAGTTTGTCTGTGTGTGTGTGTGTGTATGTTTATTTCCCGGTGCCAAAAATTTGGTGATTTCATCAAATTTATCAAACTTGTTTGATAAAGCAGCCTTAGGCAACAGGCTGACCCAAAATCAAGTTAAAAGTGAGTCAAAGGTTTGAGTTTGGAGGTTTTTGAAAGTTGCAGCACACACTGAGGAATTTGTTTCATCATGCAGCAATTATTTGATAAACTGCTTATGAATTCAATATTCACTTTCATCCTGGCCTGCAAACAGCATGTCATTTGTTCTATATATATATATATATATATATATATATATATATATATATATATATTTTTTTTTTTTACATACATATTTAGCAGAGTGAGGCCTCATTCTGAAGTTCACTCTGTCATGTGTTCTTGCCTCTAGGCTAATCCTGGATCAGCATTGCAGTGGATCAGCGCATAATAGGCTCTTGGTACCTTTATGAATGCAAGTACTGGAGTTTCAAGGATCAAGCACAAAGAGGTTCGGAAACCATTACGGATTGACTTTAACGGGATAGTTTGGGGTTTTTAGAAACCCATATTTGTCAAAACCTGCATTAAATTCAGTCAGAAATGACCTTTGCCCCCTTTAGAATAAGAGGAATGTAGTGCATATAGGATATTTTGAAGGCAAATGTTGCTGTGATGCATTGTAAATTTTTCACCTCACTGACTTGCATTACTTTATTTCTAATAAGAAGCTGATAATAGCTCCTTTATCAGCAGCAAGCAATATGGGTACTTTTTCCTTTTTTTTTCTTTTTTTTTTTACAGTGCTGTTATTGGAGGATGTTCTTATACTCCTATCTGACCAATCTATGGCGTCAATACACTTGCCAATCCTGCAGTTTGCCAAAAGCTGGGTAAAGCCACCCTAAACAGAGTGAACAATGAATGCATAGAGAGGTATTGATAAAAGGCTCTTCTCGAATTAAGTATTAATCCCATTCACTAAGAAGGGGATTACTGTAGTACATGTATCAGTTAAGCAGCTCATACTGAGAGAGGGAAGGAGAGAGTGGAAGAGGTTACAAAAGATGTGAAAAAGACATGAGGTGGGGTGCAAAAAAAGAAGAGAAAGAAAGAAAGCGGGTGCAATATCCTGCATCATTATATTGTAAAGTGTTTTGCCCTTTGCGAGGCAGCTGGCATTAGCAACATTAAGGATTAATGTGTAGCGGTGATATATGAGTTCCTGCCTGCGCCTTATTTCAGCAGCAGACCTGCATGAGAGTAAAGAGGACTTGGAGTCATTTGCCCAGCCACTCTTAGAACCCCACTTTTAGAGCCCATAATGGCACTTTAGAACATCCATCACTGACACACACACACCTGCAAGCAGACATATGCACACCCACTCATGCACACACTCACTCACTCACCCACACACACCACACAACACAACACAATCAGGATGTTGTTACTTGGCAACATCATTTCAAGGTAAATAGGTGCTGTAAAAAGGTGTTATATAAAGAAACAGTGGGTGTCTCCGTCAGATGCCGCAGCTTTTCAGTGAGGCAAACTCATTCTTATGCTGTGAAAGCTTTGCTATTTGACAGGCGGTGAGTGTTTTGTGGGAGGCTGATGGGATTGTGTATTACAGGAGAAGACATCTGTTAGTTTTTGTAAGGATACAAGCAGCAATTTAATTGCCTAGCCGCCGTGTATTTTGAGCGCATTTGCATTTTATGTGTTGGAAATTGCATTAGATGATGGCAATGTAGAAGTCTTGAATATATTTCCAAAATGCTATTTAAACTTTTTCTAACAAAAGGATCATCATTTAGTCTCTACTGGAAAATAGTGAAATATTTTGTTTTAAGGGAGATTTGTATTTTTGCAGAGGACTACACTGGACCTTTATGGATATTAGGTATTAAACATTATTTCTACCAATAGTAATTCTAACCTTCACAAAAAAAGAAAGTTAAAAGTGTTACATAGATTTGTGAGGTGGGAGGAGCTTCTGGTTTCAGAAGTAAATTTAATTTCTTTTTCCCATAGACAATATTATATGACACAGAGTTGTAGCATTTATAGCTTGGATGGACATGGAACTTTTCTTGTTAAATCATCAGTATAAAAGATGAACAGTTGCACCAGAAAACATCGGGTTCTTCGTCTAAAACAACAAAAAGTACCACTGTACAACTTCGGGGGAGTTGACAGAAGAAGATAATCACCGACCTTAAATTCCTATGATGTGATGTTAATTGTTAACATGTTGGTGTTTTTTGTTTTTTGTTTATTTAGTTCATTATGATCTGTTTTGTAGTTAAAAAATTGAATAAAAAGTAATTAAAAAAAAAAAAATTTCTATGATGTGCTCCACTAATGGTGGATAAAACTAAAAATACAGTTATGAGAAACCTGACAACACACTCTGCAGCTTTTTAAATAAACTGACCTACTTAATTGCAAATTATAGGCTTCTTCTCCATGACAACTCTGGTTGAGCCTCATGGGCATTGTAGAGTTTAGACCTGTCCGCCCCATCATAATGACAAACAAAAGATAATTTCTCAGAAACAAAAGGGTGAGATGATCAAAACAGATGGCATTAACATAAACTTTTCAGGTTGTTACATTTCACCCAAGAGTCCCATGTTTCTATGTGAAGTAACTGAAAAGGGAATACAGCAAGGGGGAAAACACTTTGCAAGTTAGCCCATAATGTAATTTCAGTTCAGCATGACAAGTTTATTAAATGCAAATGAAATGAAAATCATGGTTTAGAGCATGCAGTCTTAAATTCTTTGTGATTTGCCTCTTAGCTAATGATGAAAGATGTTAAACCAATTTAATTCAAAAAGAAAAAGATCCAAAGATAATGTTAGTAACTCTGGAGTGGGCCATGCATTTTAAATGGCCTTGCAAAAGATTCAGCCCCCTCCCCAATCTCAAGAATTTTTGTACAGTCCCTAAGTGAATATTAGTTTTTTTCCAAATAGCATATGTATGGTATTTACTGTGCATATCTCACTTTGGAACATAGACCATGGAACATGGTGTGCACCATGTTGTGTGGATTTATTGTATGGCTAAACTATAATTAAAGATCTAAAAATTATTGTAGGCAAAACACAATAATCTGCTCAAATTTCCCCTTAAGAACAGAAAAATGTCACAACACATGGCAAGACGTGCCAAGTGCTGTGTTGTGGCGGCGAAACAACTGGCAGGTTGCATAAATGAACATCAGCTTTTACCAGGGTTTGTGCAACTTCACAACTCTGAGTACAAACAGAGCTGCTGCAATAAAACGTGCTGAACATGTCTGACAACGCGTTTCATTTGTTCTCTCTGCTCTTTACAATATAAAACTCGCTCATAGTAACTAACACACAATTAGCCTCTTTTATGGTTATGTTAAAGCAATCACAGCACAGTCCTGCACTTGTATGCTTGCCTGTAGACGCATTTCAACTTTCAAGCAGTGCGCAGCAGGTCAGTGTGTTCAGCTACTATAAATAGTACCAAATTACACAGTACATTCAAGGAAACTTGGAATAATTCAGAAATCACCTGTAAAAGAAGGTGTTAGCAATTGTTTATACATTTATGCATGTGTAAAAGAAATCTATTACAAAACTGACATCCGCTATAATAAGGACGTTGAATGCATTATTGATATATGAATGCAGTTGTTTCATTATTATAAACTTTACATTTAACATTAAAGAATGCTGATTAGCCCACCTCCCTAACACTGGCTGTATTTCAGAATAGAGCAGTAATTGAAAAGTACAAATAAGCAGCAACTTTGCTTATGAAATTGGCCCCCGTGTATATTACAAACTACAGACATGGAGTAATTAAATGTGTAATTATGTTGTATATGGCTTTATCGACACTATATAAAATGTCTTTTAAACAGCCGTCAGTATGAGCTACAAGCAGCTGCTAATTAGCAAGAAATGTGAAAAGGAGAGCATTAATCACACCTACACGCCTCTCTATGTCTGCAGATGAGTGTGTGGGCGTATGAATCTGTTTTTTGTTTTTTTTGGGGTGGAAGGGGGTTGGCCTGCCTGTATTCTGTATGTACTTGAAGTGTCCAGCAGAGGGCAGAAAACACAAGGTTATTCTATGAGGAGCTCACCATGCTGCGAAAAGGCACATAATGATACTACTTTAACCACAATAATTTTGATTTTACACTCATGAAATCCAAATATGCACGTGCATTTTGGTGTGATGACAAAAACTGTGTTTAAATGTGATCAGAGTGATTGTTCAGAGTCAAAATGTCCATTCAATTTTGTGGAACTGGCCATGTAACGTGATTTCATCTGAAAATGTCATCCTTTCTAAAATAATTAATGAAACATTATTTTGGAACAAGATCTGCCATGAGATGCTGATAAATCAAGAGAAAGCGCAGTGGGAAGATTTAAATTATTCCACTACATCTGGCCCAGCTGAATATAAGATCGTCATAAGATGGTCATTTTTTGGCAGTTTGAGAAGTTTCTATAATGACTGAGTGCAAGTAGATGAAAATCAGGAAACTGTGGTAAAGGGCACTAATTAGGTTAGTGTCAGAGAACTTCAGTTAGACTTGAATATTTGGAATAAATTAAGCTTTCTGAATCATAAGAGATGAAGTGTTTTTATACCCAAAATTAAGGGATTTTCACCAAGAATCCAAACTACAGGCCATCACGCAGCTACATGTGACTTGACAACATCCAGATTATCTCTGGGTACTTCTGCACCTTGTTCTCAAATACTGTTTGACCTATGAAGCTGTATCTCTTGAGAAGTTACAAAGTATATAAATAAAAACATGTGATTCGTCACCTGCCCACGAGTTTTCCTAGTTGTGTTTCTGTGCCCATAGCACACCTGACCAGTTAGATGCCTACACACCTGCTCTTTATTACTGAGCAGCCCAAGCCAGCATTCACCCTTTGCCATTTTTGAGCATTTGGCCTTTCAGGTGCACACTATGGCCTCGGGTGATTGGTTAGAGAAAATCTAAGATGGAAATGGAGTGTACTGAGACTGTTTTTGCCCCAACCCCTGCTTTGCAAGTCTGCATTTGAATCCTTGCTCCTGTGACAATTTCCTAAATCCTTACAGTTAAGGTTTCAGCCATTTTTCCATCTTCCCATCACTTATTAAAGCTTAAAACTGAATTAAATATTTTTGTCCACTTGGGGACAGTGCAGCAAGCTGTAAACAACATTGACATTGCCTAATAATGTTTGATATGACGTGTTAGCAAACTATCCACGGAGCAACATTAGATTTCATTTTGGAGTTGTGCTTTAGTTCACTCTTAGCTGCCTGCTCTTTAGCTGCTAAAACTACATTCACTAGCTAGTTGCTAATTTATAACCATAGCCATTTTGGTGCTGGGCAGTATGTACAGTGGGTTTTCAGAGCAGACTGCAGCTGAAAATAAAGCCAATACGAGTGGTGACAGTGAACCAAAACATAAGAGCTGCAGGCCATGAAACCAAAACAATGAGCTAAAGGGCAGTAAAAAACCCAGTAGCCTATAGCTGAAGGTAACTGAAGAGTTTGGGGTTTTCATTACTAGTGACCCCTTTCACATTACACATAGTCATTGATCTATTGTTAATATAAAGATATTGAGTATGGCAGCTTTAAAGTGAACTTTGGAAGAACTAGTAAAACCAGCCATCAAACAGGTGGGGATAAGTACAATATATAGTATTACAGAATTCAAAGTACCAGTGTCTTATCAGTAAAAAGTATGCAAAGCCAAAATACAAACACGATGATCAGACTGGGCCCACTGACATTTAAACATGTTCTATAGATAGTCTCTATGAAATAAGTGGTTAAGTGTCCAAACCTCCTGACGATAACAATTTGTGTTTTGTAAATCATTCCTGAAAGACAGCTGTTTGTATGTGTTATTTTAACGAGTCGTCGGATGACATCCGTAGTAAAATCAAATAGCCTAACATTACTGTATTCTCCAAAGAGATGACGACACAACTACAGATGCAGAGACATTATCACATTCAATTAATCGTATAACATCAACGGGGTGTTTATGTTATTGCCAAAAATGTGAAGCAACACTGTACAAAACCCTTCCTTCCTCTCCAGTTTGACAAAGCAAAGCAGTGGTCAGTATTCTCTTTAATCTATCTACAAAGAGCCTGTTTTTTTCCTAATAATTATTGCAGTGAGCAGATGTGACTCGAGATATGAGTGAGTTGTTTCTGGGTCAGGACATGTTATTCTCTGTAGCATTGAACACTTGGGGAATAGGCCTTTTAATGTTTAATGATTTAGGGATATGCAGATACCTCTTGTAGAAAAGTTTATCGCCTAAGGAACGAAAGATTTTATTGTGGGAAGTATGAGCCATCAAAATGTCTCTGTGTTGTCCATGCCTACCAGCTGATGTCAGGAAGTGTGTCTTCCAAAACAAAAGACAGGTTATAATGAGAGACAAGAGAGACGGTGAATATGCAAGAGAGGTATTAATGAGTGCTGAGATGAGGAAGAGAGAGAGAGCGAGACAGAAGGCGAGAACAGAAAAGGGAGAAATAGGCTAATACTCTGCTGTTGCTGTTGTGTATCATTGAGTCCATAAAACAGAAAGGCATCATCAAAAAGCACATCGAAGAGTCAATGTATTCCCCCTGGTCTCCAAGACAGTCTTTTGATGCTGAAACACACTTTCTTTCTCTCTCCATCCTCTCCTTCTCCCTCCTACTCTCTCCCACGCTCCCACCATTGCTAGCCATGCTGCTGGTGAATTAAAAGAAAGTATGTCAGTTGGCAGGCAGGGAGGGGGGGAGAAAAGAAAGAAGACATCAGAAAGAATTCATTCAGAGAGTTTCTCAACAAGAGACACAGGCTGAATCTTCGCAGCCCTCATGAGTTGACGGGGCTCGAAGGCGGTTATTTGGGTCAGCCATTATGGGTTGAAAATCCACCTAGATCTGGCCACTCAGCACTTTTAACTTGGGTCACAAAAAAAAAAATATGGGACACATGTATTGACAAGCTGCTTTGTACTCTCATCTGAATAACTTGGCCTCAGTGTTGACGGGGTGCCTCATTTTTTTTAACAAGCAGCACTAAACACATCTACTGCATGTAGGAAGCTGCTGCTGTTGCAAAGCAACTGCTGAGGTCTTGCTTGGAGTACTGTTTAGCACTGCTATGCTAAAAACGCAGCAACTGATTCAATGAGTGCTACAACACGGCAAACTCTCCGCACAGTGTGGTGTGAGCAGGCATGTTAAATTCCCTTTCAAAAAGAAGGAGGAATGAAGTGGATGTTGTGAACTAGGTTAATGTTCCCAGCATGAATGCAGCCTATCTTTGGATTATAAAACACATTCTGGTCCCAAAAGTTCTTCATAAAACACCTGCTAAACTTTTAACAGAATAACTTTAGTTTTAAAGTGAGACTATAGCCCCTTTTCCACCGCAGTCTACTTGCCTTTGTTTGGTTTCCCATTGTGGAAAAGTTGTACCTGTACCGGCTACCAGGTACTTTTTTCCATATCCCCCTCCATCCAGGTTTGAAGCAAGCTGAGGCGATACTAAAATGTGACGTGAAAACATGGCAGACTACTGAGTGATCAGAGAGAATCGTCTCTATTCACTGCGTCATTGCGCGTGCCTGACAGAGGCAAGCAGCAGAAAGCTTTATATTTTACAATTTCAGAATGTTACTTCCACTTCTGAGAACTTTTGAGGTGAGAAATCAACTGTGTAGATTTTGAATATTGACAGTGATGGCGGAACAAAAATGTGCTTGAAAGTTTTCGGAGTTGAGGAGCTCCACAAGTGGGGGCGGGGGAAGCATGCGGGGTACTATCTCTGGGTACTATCTGCAATGGAATAATGAGCACGGCCAAACCGAATTGAGTAGAGTGGGGTCAAGTCGAGGTGAGTTGAGCTGGTACTGGCAATGGAAAAGTGCCATTAGTCACTTTTGCTGAACAACCAAACAAGTGATAATTACAGAATAATGGTAAAAGCTAAAACACAATGTCGTAGTAGTGTGAGCACAGACACCCTATGCTAGGGTTGTGCAATATGACGATATATATTGTTTGACGATAAAAGAATGTCTATCGTTTATTTTGTTTTTTGCTCCTCCACATGTGCCAGATGAATGGAAGACATTTGCATTCAGAATAAACAAACATTACTCAGAACTGAGTAATAGCTGGGGAATACTGAACAGGTGGACTCGGACCATGCAAGCAAAAACAAGGAGCTCACAGCTAATATAGGGGCCATGTCTGTTGTATGGACGAGCCACACAGCACTATTCCAGCAGTTCCAGTCACGAATTGTGTGTCAGATAACGTTAAATGATTTGGCCACGGACATTCAGCTCTGCCTCTCATGTTAGCTTTGTAGCAGCAAGTTTGCTAACCCATGGTGATGTGTGGGTCGCTAACGAGTTGGCTCCTTTAAGTGAACAATCCCGCAGGGAAAAAAAGCATGACAATTAACAAATGGCACTTACACTACTTATACTAATTAATTTTACTAATGAATACTATTTACTAAACCATACTATTCATTTTCATTTGTCGGGAGATATTTGTGTTATACAACTAGGATAGTTATTGTTGACATATCACACTCTTAAACCATCAATATTTCAGTTTATTGATTGCATATTTATTTCTTGTAACAAATAAGAATGTAACTTTTATTTCACTGAATTCACAGAAAATGTTGTATATCAGGATATGTATTGTTATCTGGATATGAAATGACCTATATATACGGAAAAGAGATTTTGGTTATGTTGCACAGCCCTACCAAAAGCTACTGGCCAGAGAGCTGAAGTGAACTTCCTTCACCTTTGCACAATTGTATGTCATGTGGGTCATTCCATATCTAGATAAGTGCAGTAGTCCTAATTAAAAAAAAAAATCCTATATTGTTGTTGATCATTTTCCACCATCGCAGGCTAAATTTGACGTCTCAAACGATGAGGCAATTAGCTCGGAAGACTGTGATAAAGGACAGGGAGTACTGAAAGGTGTGGACATTTAAGAAAGCCGCTAGCTAAAAAGTTAGGGAACCAAATTGAGAAGAGAGTGTTACTGAGAAATTAAGTCAATGACCAAGCTGCAGGTCCGGTAACTGTTTTATGGCAGCTACAGTTTTTTTGTGTTCTTATAAAGTTACTGTGTTTTAAACTTGGTCAGAACCACGAATGTTACAACTTCCAGTAGCAAGTGCTTTAGTGAATGCAAGTTTGTCTTTTTGTACAGCCTCACAGAGCCACCAGCACGCTATAGGCTCTTCAGGTGTTGTTATTGCACTTTGCTTTCTTGTAGCTATTATATTATTTGCTGCTGTTGCGACCTGATTTCCCCTCTGACTAAAAAGAACATTTATCTAACATCCTTCTAATTCTTCACAATTATAAAATATAAAAATATAATCTAAAAAATAATTAAACATTTCTATTCTTTTCACTGCTTGTTTATGAAAGCAATAAGTCACTCACCAAGGTGCTTGAGGGCAGCTCACAGCTCTGCTTCGGATCATGCCCAACATTGGCTCTTAACCCCGCACATCATAACCTGTAAATAAAGAACAGGTTTATGTATAGTTTTGACATAATTCATCAACACATCCCCTGAATATCTGATCTTCATCCTAATTCTTTGAGCAGTTATACAGACCAAGATCTTTTCCACCGCTTGTTAATGATGTCAAGCCCAGAGGCTACACCTTTATCCATGTAGTTATCATTTCCCATAGTTTTTCCATCTGTGAATAGCTTGCTTCTTTTTGAAGCTTCAGCATCAGAATCCACACTGACTTGTTAAATAAAATAACATAAAATGAGTGATAGCAAGGCATAGAGAGAGAGAATGATGCTGCTTGCAAAAAAACTTTTATACTGATAACCTTTGGTTGACTTTTGATTTATGGCGCTCTTGAATGCTTTTTGTGAGAGACTTAGCATCTTGTTTGGCCGAGGTCATCCATCAATATCTCTGTCAGGCCCTCAATGACCACCTCGCTCGGGACAAACACCAGCACTGTCCGCTCTGATATGTACTGAAATCCTTTATTTATCTGTTTGGATGCTCTAAAATAAGGACTCAAGGACAGTTGTTTCCAACACAGCAAAACAAACTGACAGACTTGAAGAGTAGGAATAAGTTTTTTTGCAGAGATGAGCTGGGGACCCGATGTGCTAGAAACTGTTTGACATGAAATCTGTACTTTGGCTTCTTTGAATGTGATGGTGCAGAGGCAAGAACTGTGTGTCCTGTGAGTAGGAAGTTGGGCCAGTAGGCACGGCTGGATAAACAAATATATCGACTGGATATGCTGTATTAAACCTTATCCAAAGCTTCTAACCCCTGTTGCAACACAGTTAAAAATGTCTTTTTTTTGCCTTTTTTCTAGAAAGTCATGATCCAACTATAATGATTATCCAATATTTGGCCTTGTGTTACACTTTTGCCCTCATGATTGGCCAAGCCTCATGATAGCAAAAGCAACTGGCAAAAGATTGAGTTGCTTCATTATGTGGACTTGAGCCTGTCCAAGAGACAAAATATTGCCATATTATCAACAACAGCTCCACTTATACCCCCCCCCCTCAAATTGCTGAACAATGATTATTTTAATGATAAACTGTGCAATATATCTTGGGGTTAGAACCCCTATATACATTATAAAGGCTCCAGAGGAAAAAGATTAAAAATCTATCACACATACCCCAGGGGACTCATACACTGTGGAGAGGCGGGGGGGCATTAGAAAGCTAAGCTCAGCATTTCTTGAGTAATTATGCATAAACAGCGTGTGATATAGCCAATCTATATTTTCTCTACCTGAGATGGAGGGGAGGTGATTACGCTCTTAAAGGTTTTCCTCACAGAGGCAGTGCTCATTTGAAGTGTTTTTTAATTGAAATACATCCATTCTATTTCCAAAAGTGACAAAATATATTCAAAGTACTGTTCACATGTCAAATGGGATGTGAAATTTGATGGAACTAGCTATTATGGAATGGGGCTTATTAATTAACTTCCCATTGGTGTAAAACAAACAAGAAAAAAGCATGCATTTGCAAATACTTTTCTTTGATCTGGATTAAATTATTGAGTAATTCAGATGTTACAGGCTTTTCTTCCATAACTGGATTTTCAAGAAAGTGCACTTTTTAAGGGTCCCTCTGGCGATTTAGTACTTGTTTTCCACAAAGTTTGGAGATATGAAACAGACAGATGTCTGTACATGGTTGCTGGCGCCTGGAGCCAACCCCAGCTGGCACTGTGCAAGAGGTGGGGTACACCTTGTGCTATTCCATCTCATGGGCCAACACATAGACAAAAAACACCCACACTCACACCTAAGAACAATTTAGAATCACCAATTAACCTGTATGCCTTTGGACTATAGGAGGAACACGGAGCACTCGGTGAGAACCCACGCAGACACGGGGAGAACACGCCACTCCACACAGAAAGGCCTGGGATGACCAAGGATTGAATCCCAAAACTTCTTGCTTAAATGTTATTCTTTCCATTGAAAAACGTTTTTTTGCTTACAACCCTTCATGCTAGTTGGTGACAAAAATTGATCTTCTGTCAGCTCTGGTTTCTTGTCAGTGGGACTTTACTGACAACAGCACCATTGCAATTTAAAGTTTGATTTATCGCCTCTGCTTTGAGCTCCCTGTTCAATAAGTGACGTGATGAATTTGTTTAGAAATTACAAACATGTTTTACTGTTCCACTATTGACACCCACAATTAAAGTAAAACTCAACACTGTTGTTCCCAGTTGGCTCTCTCTACAAGCGGTCCCATAGAGAGTACAGTACATTATTTGAGACAGGCTTATCTTTAATGAATTGCATTACTTGGATTAGCCAGCTGGTTATTAAAATGAATGAAATGCAATATATTATTTACACTTACTAGTTAACCCTGGTTTAGCATCTGTGTATTGTATCATTAGGGTTGGCTACACCATTAACAAGTGCTTTAGTAAGTGCTGAGATACAGATTTAGGTTTATCTTTCTTCGATAACATCTCCTTTGAGAGATTTGAAGAACTAACACCCAAAATTACATTACAACACATTTATCTCCAGTTTAAATGTGCTGTTGTATGATGATAAAATCAAAAATAGTTATGTGTGGATCCCTTTGGTGGCTCTGACCTCCTTCTAATAGCCTAATTACAACCATTATCTTTGAAGGTGCCTGTCTTCAACAGCAAAACGACCATATAGGTCGTTTCAGCTACACAAAAGTACAACTATTTATGTTTATTGTGGCAGTGACCCTTAGTGGCCGTACAACGCAAAGACATAACAAAGACGGTTACGTATTGGTGGTGGGTTGGGTGAATGGATAGGAAATTAACTGTTTTTCACCTGGGAGACCAACATTCAGGTCCTGTGTAAAACAAGATGGTTTTGTTTTTTTTTAATAAAGTGAAGTAGCATTAGCTACGTTTGCTTCGTAGCGTTAGCGTTAGCTACCTAGCTAACTATGTTAGTCTTAAAGGCATTGGCAGCCCCCCGTAGCCCCAGGGGTGTGTCCCTAAACCAAAGTCAGTGATTGCATGCATGTTGACTGGTGAACTTAAAGGAGAAGATGCGTTTAGCAACTTAGCCGTTGTTTAAATTCACCTAAATAGTGTTTTAGACGGCTAGCTGTAGTCTCGCGCTTGTTGTCATGTAAGAGCCCTGTTCATGTTGGACAGACATTTTAATTGCATTTTGTGTCTGTTAAGAGGCACAAAGACACTCTTTATGTATATGCCCCTATATCTGCTGTTTTAGTTGAATGGGAGCTCTGGGCATTAGGTGTAGCAGCTCCGTGTTGAAAGCACCAATCCGGTTCATTTTTTCTTTTCTATAGACAGTACTCACAAAGGTATAACGATCAAGATTAACTTAAAAATTGGCCGGAGTTCTCCTTTAACACCTCCTTGGTTTCACCTCCTTTGTGTCGCTGCGGTCTGCATGTGTTTGTCATGCAACGTGATTAGGTCACGTGATTTACATAATAGACCCAGTCATGAAATTGAGTTTGAAATTGCCGTTTTGGGAGGCATGGACAAACGCCACCGGTAGGGGTGCTATTGCACTATTAGATACACTCATGTGCGCCATATTTGGAGGTTGGTTAAACGCCGGCGGTTGGGACACTATTTTAGGATATGCTCATATGACTTGGAGGTTGCTTAAAATGACCTATGTTGTTGTTTACGTTGGAGGAGTTTTTGCTTTAAAGCAGGATACTCTCTATAGGTTATAGTTGTGGGGTTCTAGTGCAGCTTCCTCTCATTGATCTACTGTTTGAAAAAAGGTGGTTTCTTGGGTCATATTTCACAGATTCTCCCAGTCAGAATTTCCAAAGATTTGCAATAAAGGGTCGGGACTATACAGGTTTTCTCACATCTCACAGTGAGTAGTTGGAAGACACCTGGCATTCAATAGCACAACTACTTGACTTAGTGGAAGGTTAACATTAACATATTATTAACATAAATATTTACCAAAAAATAACAAAATGTATATATTTTTTATCTTTTGTGAGATTAATGCTTGCTGTTAACTAAATCTTCCCCTAGATGCTCACTTTAGGAACAGTTTTGCAATAATATTATCGGACATCTAAACTGCTTGTCAAGCTAAACACAGACATTGAACAGCATTATGCTGAGCAGGTACATACAGCCAACGTTTTTGAATGACAACTGTATTTACTGAGGAGAGTTATTTAAACTACCCACCTGCTATATGACACAAGCACTGTTTGGGTGTATACTATTAGTCTCTAAATAGGCTATAAATGGGTAACTTGTGTATTTTCTGCTAAGCTTATGAAACACTATAATATCTGTAACAATGGTAGCTGTAAAGATCAAGAATAAGACAATAAATTGACAAAAAATTCATAGATTAAATCTAAAATTACTTTAGTTTTTGTTAATTAAATCTAGACTGGAACTAACAATCAAATAACTAAAAGTCAGGTGCCAAAATGATCTGATACATGGCACTGTTCTGGAGGCAGCAAAAATCTAATTGGGTGAAGGTAACCTCAACAGTCAGTATAAGCTAATAATGCAAAGACTTAAACTCCTGATACTAACTAAAAAAATTCCTTGAGCAAAAATAAGACCTTTTTCATAATTTCATACAACTTTTTACCAATTGTACCAACAAGTTGCCAAGGGAATTGCAAACTTGGTAGCAATTGAGATGTTGATTTGACAGGTTACAATGCTCAACAATAACCTCCACTGAGTGTTTTTTCATCTTTATTTATCCAGGAAACTACTGTACTCTTATTCACCAACACGCTGACATACATTCATTGTTAACAGTTAACTTCAGACACAAAAAATGCCCAATGGGGTGGAGGGGTTGCCAAGTAAAATAAAAAGTCTAGTAGTTAAGTAAGTAGCGGCACCACAACAGATAGGGATTACATGCCTTGCTCAAGGGTACCTGAATAGTTGAGGAGATATTCTGTGTTAGTGCTAAGATATGTACAAGCAATCTTTCATTATTTCAAAATTCTCAAGCTTTATTAAAATGTTTTTCTGATGATTTATTGGCTGTTTGAAATGACTGTTCATTGTATTAGCTTGCTATACATGTACAATATATTCAGATTCTTTATGGAGTGTTATGCATGCTTGCAATACCAAATACACAGGTACAATGTATATCATTTATTTGATGGTTTAACATGATAATCTATTGAAAAAGGAAGAGAAACATACAGAGATATACAGTATAAATCTAAGCCTAAATACATTTTGTGGCAGCACAGAACATTTCACATTCCATTATGGGACCAAGGCCATACAACACCTGAAGTCTTTGATGACTTCTTTTTTTTGTTACTTTTTTCTTTTTAATGTAGGCTCACATGGCATAATGTCATCTCTAAAATGGCAGCTCTCAAGTGAGTTTGCAAAATATCTTTTTTTTTTCTTTTTTATCTTCCCATGTTACGAATTGTAGTTGCATGCACAATAAACAAGTATCTGGAGTTTGTAACAGCTACCGTCTCTTTCACCTTTCAACTGCACTAATAAGTTTTGGTAATTTAAGAAATGACTCATACAATAACCAACTGCAAAAAATCTTACCACATGACTCGAAAGTAATCATTTAAATCGAAGTGAACTAGTAAGCCAGGAAGATTTTTTTGTCTTGTGCTGTAAAATGGTTATTTTCAAGTTTCAGTGTTCAAGAAATCTGTCTTATTATATCTTATTTACAGATCACTGAAGCTTTATCAAACGTTTCGGAATTTCATAGGTACAAATTTTCTCCAAACTACACAAAGCAGCTTGAAACATCTTTGGACAAACTGGTTCCATGACGGTAACATTGCTCTTCCTTGAATGCATGAGATCACGAAACATTGATTTGTGCCCAAGACCAAAGTCAAGACATCCTCTTTTACTGTGTGTTCAGACAGAATGGCAAGTGACTTTTAGTGGTAGTGCAATTGCATATAGTCAATGGAAAGACGCGACTTGACACAAAGACATATCTGCAGGAGTTGAAAATGATACTTCCAAACTTCCAAAAAAATTAGGTGAATCCCGTGGCTGTGTGAATCTCCTTCATAAACATACAGAGGCTGGCGGAAGTACGAATGAACAAACGAACTGGAGTTTCTGGTGTTCAGTTTGAGACTGACACTCATTCCCATGTGGCAGTGTGGGTCAGTGCGTTGCTAGCGAACTTACCGCCGGCGTGTGGTTGGTATATTGGCTTTTTCGGGGCAAAGACAAGCCGTCGAGTTTGCGCAAATAACGCAACATGGAAATTTGCTTTGCTTTCTTTCTGAACACACCTTTAGCAAGATGTTTTGGCTTATTATATATAGATATTTCATCTAGAACTAGAGCTTTCCTTTTACATTGAATCCTAACCTGTTCTCATCCCAGGGCGTCACATATGGATGCTTTGTCAAGACCCCTTGGGGTGTTCTTTTAAACCCCTGGTTACCCTTTAGCGTGAAAAAAGCATGTGGTTATGTTTGTGAAATGTCGCAGCTTGGTTAGGTTTAGGCACTAAAACTACTTGATTGGGTTTAGGGAAAAGTTATGGTTTGGAAAAGATCATGGTTTGGCCTTAAATAACTACGCTACTTACATGATGTAAATTACGTAAGTACCATGACTAAAAGGAATCAATTTTGACTTTTTGTTTCAAACGGGATACAAACACTGGTTTTCTGGGTGGAAATCCAGTTTTGGTCCACCCCAACTCCTTCTGTACTCTGACTTTTCTGTTATTTAGAGTACTTCTAGCGTTGAACAAGGGCACCAAAGACATACCACACGATAAAAGACGCGACAAAGAGTAGCTATATGACGTTATGGGAATGAGAACGGGCTGTGGATCCAGGTCATATGTGTACTGTACCCCCCTGTCTACACAGTAGAAAACAGGACAAGAAACCAGCAAGAGACTTTGGGTCCTTGAATGTGGAATCAGCTAGAGCCCTAATTAATCTGGGATGAGGACAATCCTGTTTCCAGAGAGAAAATTGCATTTGTGCAGCAACAATCCAAGTACAATACATTCAGTTCTTAGTCATATATCAATCAGACTGTACAAATAAACTTTTTTTATACTTCAAAGTGAAATTGTTCCCAACTCTTGAACAGACCGAGCTTCTAAATCACAATAGAATTCAATGTTATCAAGTAGCGTTTTTTTCCTACATGTATTCTTGTACATGCACAACCAGTGTTTGTATGTCACATATCTATGACTGAACAAGAATGCTTCAAAGTTTCATAATTGCCCATGAGTTGTAACTGGTGGACTCCTCTGCGACCTTAGGTGAAATGGCACACAGTTTATCAAAAGAGTTAGATAGGAGAGCTATTTTTATCCACAAAACTATTTTACGTTGACATTTGTCCATAGTCAAGCAAGCAGCACAGAAAATAAATGGTCTACCCACGCCCCTTCTCTCACAAGCTCTCCTTATCCATTCCCCATCTTTCTCACACACATGCACATGCACACACTCTTAAAACATCATCCCTTCCCCCTCTTTCTTCGACACACGCAACGTCAGAACGGGCGTTACATTCTGATGGAGAAATGATGACCATGGCTCATTATCCTCTCCCTGAAGAATGGATCCGATACATTCAGCGCTAGTATGTGCTTATTGGTCGACAGACCGGTTATCATGGTCCGTCTGCGGAATCAATGAAATCCATTTGCATCATCTGCTGCTGTATGGCGGGGCATACAGTAACTCTAAAATGCAGAGTGAACATACATACAGTGTCTAGAGTGGAACTTAAACAGGATCGGATGTTTGAGAAGATGCATTCAGAGTGCCTCACGCTCAAAAACTAAACTGATCCTTGAAACTGACCCGTTGCTAAATTTGTTTAATCCTTGTCCTTTTCTTTTTTTGCTCGAAATAGCCTGACAGTTAATAGCCAGTATGACAATCACAAAATTCTCAACATTTGATCATTTTCATTTTGGGCTGTACACACAGTATATATATATATATATATATTATATATATATATATATATATATATATATATATATATATATATATATATATATATATATATATATATATATATTATATATATATACACACACACGCACACACGCACACACTTATGTATATGTACATACCTATGTACAAAAAATGGGTTTCATACCACGGCTCTATCACCATAACAGAGTTAGTGTGAGCGAAAAATAAAATAATAATAATTCAACAAGATGGGTTTGGAAATCAAATGAATACCTGAAGACACAGAGTACAAAAATATCATAATATTTCATGGGTTGAGTAACCATGTTGCCCAAAAGGCCCTTGGCAGTTGTTTTAAATTAAACTAAGACAGTTTTTAGAGGAAGTTTGATAAATTTGAGTGCAATTCTGTCATGCTATCACTTGAAGCGCTGTTGCCAGAAGGTAGAATGGGTAGGTAAAATGGCAGTTTCATACATATTTGTGCTTTTTCCCCCCTTCCACTTATCAAATGACCACAAAGGATATTTCAGTGGCACTTTTCTTTGTCAAGAAAAAGATGCCAAATAGCAAAAAACTCTGAACCTGAGTCACAATCATCCTGAACAGAGGAGGAAGTCCTCAACTTTAAATTATTGTGTTTGGGTAAAGGTTTACCAGATCAATGCCATGATATAGTTAATAGCAAGTATACTGTATATTATCAACACTATAAACAAATACAGTACACATAATCAGAGTCTTTTCCTCTGTAAAGTCGTAAAATAACCCAAGGCATAAAAGGAGTCATTACTTTTCTACTATGGCTGATCATTACATGCATTAATAGTGCATAGGGTACCACTCAAACATACATTATTTTGTTTAATGGACTTTTAGGAATTTCCTGCACTTATCTGACCACCTGTATAGTATAAAGTTTTCTTAATTATTATTTTAATTAGAAAAATCCGTGCGTTAACTGCTATTCATGTTTGTTTGTTTTTTGCAAATACTGTATTACTTATTCAATTGCTGGCTTTGTATCTCTCTATTTACACATTACTGAGAGGGCAAATGTTGGGAAATGACTATCACAAGTCCCAATTACAGTACATACTTTAGAAAATAAAAAGAACTTCGTACTAAGGATTCAAAGACTGCAAATATAAAAACAATTTTGACGAGAACTTGGTCCAAAACTCAGTAGTCTTTTCTCAGTCTGTTTTTTTTTTGTCTTGTAGTGTTGCAGTCTTTAACTCGACATATTCCATCATGTATAAAAGCAACAGAAAAAAGGACAAAAGAGAAGAAAATGGGAAGAAAAATCAAACAAAGAACAACAAACATCTTAACAAAACAGTCCAATCAGACATAGTAGAGCCAGTAGATGAGGTTGAACAGTGAGAAAACGGAGGGGAAGATGATCCGTGACCAGCGGTCGATGGCGTTCACATCCGTCAGGTCGGGGATTTTGATTTTGAGCTGCGAGGACCGCCTCCGCAGACGGCTGCGTTTTATCTGGGTGGAGCGGTCCAGGGAGTGGCGGCTGGCGGAGCGAGGGCCGACCCCGCCACTCTGTTTGCGGTACTGGATGTGCGTCGAGGCCGTGCTGTCCAACTGCACCATGGACTGAGAGTTCCTAATGTCCGCCACGCTGGTGGTGATCTCGCCTCCCGCCACTTCGTTATGGATCTCCAAGGTGGTTAGCAGGATGTTCCCATGGCCTTGCGGTTCTGCCTAAATGCATAAAAAAAAAAAAAATTCAGAAAACTAATTACCAACATATGTGCAGATAAATGGAACAGCTAGAGAGGACACTCCCTGAGATTTTAAAGGCACTCTCCCTTGGTGTACAGTGCGTTCAAAAGATACATAAACACTGACAGATGCAAACCGATTGCAAAGAGGTGCAAAATGATTACAAAGTGACGCAAAACTAACTAAAAAGAGATGCAAAACAACAGACAGAAAATTACTACAAACGGAATCAAACAACCACAAAAAGACGCAAAACGACTACAAATACATCAGTGTCATTTGTCGCCATTTTGTGTCTCAGTCTGGATGTCTTGCTCCTATGTAGGAGGGGTGGGGGGGGGCTTTTACATGCCTGTCTCAGGGGCCCATTTTCTCATAAACTGTCCATGGATGTCATGTCATGCTTTTGCCATGGCAACAAGTAGGCAACACAAATTGCCCCTCTAACTAAAACTTCCCCTTTGCGGGTGTTCAATTTGAAATGTGAAGTTGAGGCCCTTTGTAATTACCTCAAAAAATTCCTACAATGCAATGAAAAGTGTCGTCTCCGTGGAACATGACGGGGGTGGAGTAGGGAGCAGTTTCAGGCACAGCTTGGGTTTCATGCTGTCATTGTGTCAATGGCATTTTACAATGGCAGCCATTCTTAGCATCCAGATGACCGTTCAAGATGGTCATCAGAGTTTCCACTGATACAAATAATCAAAGAAATGTCAGAGAAATACTTTTTAAAATTATGACTGATTAAAACTATCTGAAGCGGAGGAAGGGGCAGGAAGAAAGAGCAAAGAGAAGGTAATTGCAGAGCAATCAAAATGCTGCTGATTGGACTTGTGAACCTGTTGACCTTCCCGCTGAAGCACATGAAGAATGTGTTTTTCCCTAACTGAAACAATACAAGCCCACATCATCACTTTCAACAATTTAATGAAATACTTAGAAACTCCATGCCTATAATGTGTGCACCACAACACAAACCAACAATCATGGACAATGGCGATCATTCATGCAAATGTAGTAACTGTGGAAGTCCCACATTTCAAGTTTCAGTGTTTGCACAGGTCAAAAGGTTCTTAACTAAGAACTCTTGAGGTGTGTTCAGACAGAAACAAAGCAGTTCTGGTCTCATAACTCATGAGGAACTTTCTTCTTCTTCGTTCTTTCTGTTCTTTCTAGTCTTTCTCCCTTTTCCTCTCAGTGTTAAAATAATGCTAAATTCACATACCATGGGTTAAAAATGTTCAATCTAAAATGTGCTCGCTGTTCCGTCTGAACACAACTATAGAAGGAAGATCCCCTAACTTGTGGTAAGGTCACTCAAAAGTGTTTCATTTCAAAATACTTAATATATCGACATTTTTGGAGAAATGTCACTCACACATGATAAACTTGCCTAAAATTGAACTGTTTTGAAAGTGGCTGACTATAAAGTATTAATCAACGATGCATTCATTCTCATACTTTCTTACACTTTTCAAACTAAAATAATTCTGACTGCACCACTAAGATGTAAGACAGGGGACGTCAGCAGTGACTACACACTGAATGTCAGACTGCTTCACTGCCCCCTGACATGCGCAATGTCACTTGCTGCGAGAAATGTGACTTTCCATGATGATTCCAATGAGTAAAGATATACAGACAGCATGCATTCAGGATGACCTCTGAAAGGAGAAATGGGTTCATATCTGAAACACCAATTTTACAATGTAAGATCGAGCATGAGCATCGTTTCAATGTAGAAAAGACTGCAATGAAAAAGTCGAAGTGCCATGAAGATGTCTGTTGTCGCTTGATTCATTCCATGGATGTGGAGATATTTTGCATCAAGGCAAAAGAAAATAAATAAAAACATCCATGTCAGCTGATGGCAATGGCAGAGTTGATTCAAGGATTTCGAAGAGTCTCACTGAACAAACAACTCACCGAGCGTGAGTGGCGAAGACCTTTAACCTGATTGGACCGTTTTAGGGATGCGGTCCTACTACCTGCCTCCTGAGAAGATGAAAATATTCAGCCACATGTGGGGAACAAATACCAGAAAATTGTTTTGTTTTTTTAAATTCATATTTGGGCTACTAAAGCCTCCACTGAGAATACAGATGCTTTTAAGTAATGTGAAAATGTAATACAGTGCAATTGTGCAGAATATTTTCCTTTGCTGCTTTTTTATCAAAAGCTAACCAAAAAAAACAACTTTAGAATTACTGCAGTTTTGAGGCTGTTTTTCATGTTGGGGTGAAGAAAAATGAAGGAATTCGAGACAGTGCACTCAGACTGTCTTTTCTGCAGTACCATCCTGCAGCATTTTCTGTGGAAATAACCAAATATTCATACTAGATTCCTACCTGAACCAAAATTGGTCACACCGACGACTTCTACCGGTTGGGTAAAAAAGGGAACAACTGTATGTGCAGGTTCACCTACAGTATGTATGTATGTATGTATGTATGTATGTATGTATGTATGTATGTATGTATGTATGTATGTATGTATGTATGTATGTATATACAGTTTGTATGTGTAGGTTCACCTTGAACCTAGTGCAATTCATTTATTGATCTACTTTTTAATTCAATCTTCAACCCATTTATCCACTGCTCATTTCCGTCAGTCCAAGGCCAGATGTGATGTCAAAAACGTCCGGTCAACAAGGCCCAACTCACCCTCGCAGCGTCGTACTTGGCTGCCCTCTCATTGTTGGCCTTCTCTGCCTTCTCCGCTAGCTTCTTTTGCATCTGAGGGCCCCTCCCGAAGAAGATGTAGTTGACAAAGGCGTACTCCAGCAAGGCCAGGAAGACCATGACAAAGCAGCCCATCAGGTACATGTCGATGGCCTTGACGTAGGGGATTTTGGGTAGCGTCTCTCTAAGGTGGGTGTTGATAGTGGTCATTGTCAGCACCGTAGTGATCCCTTTGATAAGGAAAAATTATGTTTAGCTTTACAAGTGTCATTACTACCGTAGAGCACAAAATAACCACAGGAGCTTGAGCCGTCATGAGCCAAAAAGACGTTCTTTATAAGGGTTTAACAAAGATTACAATGAAAATATATACATTATTATCTGAATCATCAGTTTCAGTGATAAGGCATATAAAGCATCCAAATTAGTGATGGCAAAACTTATTTACTGTAGAAGTCAGGAAGTCCTCAGTCTATAAAATACTAAACATCAGCCAACAGAAAATTAATCAATTAATACAGGGTAATAAGTAATTAGTTTAAAGCTGCACTAATCAATAACACTCCCCTGGTGAATTATCATCCGACTCTGCTGTTCCCCTCAGCTCGACAGAGCTTTTTAGTCTTTAAAGACATTTTTTTTCTGGTTTTACGGCACACAACTCCACTGTTTTGATTCATCCTCCAGCTGTTTTCATCAAAGAATATTGAGACACCCCTTAACTAGCACCAAATGGATGGCAGCCAGACTAAGTTAGAAACTAGCTGTTCAACATGGTGGAGCGCTCTAAAGAGTTGGTAGAGACTGGAGCGAGGAGCGGAGTCACTATTAGACAAATAGTCGGGTGGACTTCCTTAAACACGACTCCAAATGAATGTTAACATCACTCCGTGGCAATCAGAATCTGAAAGACTTATTGTCAATGAATGTAGTTCAATGACATTTGAGTGCAACTCCCCTCAATGTACAGTCGAATGTACTATGGAAATAAACAAAACTGTTGTAATTTTGAATTCATGTAGATCTACATCACTCACAGTAAAAAGCTGTGTTTGTGAAAAGGTTAGGTTTTCTGGGCTTTTAAAGTTAGGATTAGAGCTGCAGCTGTCAATTCTCCCATTTTTCCAGGATTCTACCATATTTGACCATTCTCTACCACTGTTCTCCCGTTTACATATATCCTGTATTTTTAACCTGTCAAAAAACAACCCCCTTCCCCCACCCTCCGGTATAGCAGGTGGCTGTATGTAGAACATTAGCGGTAACATCTAGTGACAGGAAGTCATTTACTCAAATGGCACCTGCCAATTAAACTTAGGAGGTTACCCATACTCGATGACAAGCAACGTCGTAATCAGCTGAAATCGCCTGAAAATTTCTTTTCACATTCCAATGTTGACACGTATGGCAACGATTAGACCATTTACTGATTAGTTGTCAACTTTTACATTAATAAACATCTATTTTGATAATAAAATAATTTAGTCCTTTGAGTCCATTTTGAAAGAAAAAAACATCCAAATTCTCTCATTCCAGCTTCTTAAATGACAATATTTTCTGGTTTCTTTACTCTATGACAGTGAACTGAATGTATTTAGCTTGTGGACTAAAAAAAAGACATTTAGGGATGCCAACGTGGGCTTTGGGAACTCTTGCATCCTCTAAAGATCTGAGGCTTTTAAACAAACGTACAGTAAATTCTAACAGCATCATTTCCAAGATAAAATGTGAATCTAACATTTTTCTCCAAGGCTTCCTCATTGCCAATCTTTGCAATCTTTGAGATGGCAAATGTCATGCTTAATTAGTCTAGACCTGTTAGAGCATGAGCCTGTCTTAAAGAAGCAACCCACCATTCTAAGTAGGTTCTGCTATCTCTTCAGTAACATGAAGGTCACACTGGAGAAAACTCCAACAGATGTCTTTCGTGTTACTATAGAAACAAGGATATTTTTACAGAAAACATGTTTGTTCTGTGGCTATTTCCACCGCTACTTAGAAGCAGGATGGACCCATTGGGGGAAAATAATATGATGCTCTTGCCTTGTTGAGACAGTGAGGGGAGAAAAAAAAAAGCTATTTTGTCTGAGCAACTTCCTGATCATTTTCATGTGCGATCTTATTTCACTTGCCTGAACATGCGCATACTGGTAGGTGAGCGCATAACCTGTGCTTCATTGAAATTCAAAGGTCTGCCTCGAAACCTTCAACTTCCCCCTTGGTCATCAAGCAGAAATAACTCATTAGAATAGTGCTACATGTATCTAGCCCTAAGCTCTTAGTAACCTTAACCACGAAGGGTAGCAAGTGGGCTGGTTATTTACCATCTCCCAGTAAAGGCACATTCACCCTTTGTGTATTTCAGCGTGACAGAAAGAGACAGACACTGAGTGAGACTTGTGTAAGATTATAAACAAATAGATGAGTGGGAACTTAATTGGTTTGGAGGTTTGATACATCTCAATGATTTGCTTCGGAGCTGAAAAACCAAACACAGAAAAGTGCTGCAAAAACACAAATCAAAATTGAATTACAGTGTTTTGTAACTTTTTTCCATTGTCCTCGGTGTGACACCCAGCAAGTCTGTATTCGGTCATGTGTTCTTGCAGTGTGCTTCTGTATTCAGTTGTGTTTTGCAGCTATCCTACCATGTAGTACTTTATAGCTGTTAGTGCTGCCGTACATTTCACGCAAGTTGCAGCAAATAAACATTACTCTCACTCGTAATCATGCAAACCCCGACCTCCTGCACGGCAATAACGCTACATCTTATCTAATTATATAGCAGATATATGTTTACTACATCATCCACCTGTAATAAATGGAGCCTATCAGTAGTATAATGCACATGAACAACGCTTTTAGAGTGTGTGTGTGTGCAATAAACTACAGTGACGAGACAAGAAACAGTCAGGGGGTTGGGAGGAGGGAGCAGGATAGCTAAGGTCAGTCTAGCCCTTAGTGTGATTTATTGGCACATTACGAGGCTAACACCACTACCGTGTGTGTGTGTGTGTGTGTGTGTGGTTGTGTCGTCAGAGACACTGTGTGAAAAGCAGGCGTGAACGTAAGCGAGCTCGCCTGCTCGTGCACATGCTCCGTGTCTCTGCCCCTATTGGACGGACGGTGCAATATCTGTTTTGGTTTTTTTTGCTTAACGACAGCCTTGTTCTTTATAGGTGTTCTCTCCACTGCGCCATTACTCTCTGTCCTTCACTCCCTCCCTCCATTCCGCCGCCGCCTTTCCCTCCCCTTTAGCTCCCTCCCGGTGCTTGGACAATTTAATCAAGGGGCCACGCGCCCATGGCCCTCCCTTCCTTTTTCATCACGCCGTTACACTCTCCTGGGAGAAATATAGTTTTATAGGGTTTCTCTCACTCTCTGTCTTTCTCTATCTCTCTCAACCTCTCTCCCATTTTTCTCTGTTTCTTCCCCTTGTCACTCCCCCTGCCTCAATCTCTCCCCCTCTCCCTCTTCATTTATCCTTTATCCCGCCGCCCTCCCCCCAATCTCACCATCGTTTAGCGATGGTCTCCCTCTTTGTTGCCCTTTTCCATTGTTACATGTCCCTGAGTCTCTTTTCCACCTTAACAGCGGGAACAAAGGCGCACCGCAATCAAGCCTCCTCTAATCACAAGCCAATAGGCCATTAGCAACACAGCTCAGAATTATAAAAAAGGACAAGGTATCATGTAGGATGCAATAAAGCGCTATAAGCAGCAATTAATGTTAACCGCGAGAATAGAGGCATAGGCGGTAAATCAAAGCAGTGTTGAACACTTCACACATCGCCTGCCGACAGTGTAAATTGTCAGCTATCGAGTTAGCAAGAGAAAAAATGAGGTTGCTAAGGTCTGGAAGAACATACAGTGAACTTAACTTGTGTGTCTACCATTACACTGAAAGAGCTTCCAGACCAATTACAGCTAATGCCCACACCTTCACTGTTCATATAATATGATTATGAATGAAGGGCAGGACTGTGGGAAAAGGGTTGCAACCAGATTAGGATGCAAGCGGGTCATTTGTAACTTTGCAATCCTTCGGAATTACTCAGGAAAATGAGATTCTCCTTCAAACAATTCAATTGTTTGCCTGCTGCCTCCTTGAATTGATTTCCCTCTGATCGTTACACTGCTCTTACTGGCAGGTTGGCGCACACACGCATGCCCACACACACACACACACACACACACACACGCATGCATCAAGATACCTGCTGAAAGCTCGTAATGATCCATCAAGATAGAAGTGAATGGACCTCCGGTTGCCTCTCTCAGCTGAGGAGACATACGCCGGATATTGCAGCTAGCAGGATTTAACACATAGACATTTCCTCACACACACACAAACCTAAAGTAGACGTACAGTAATGACCGGATATTGCATGCATGCCTTAACGAAAGAAAGCCAACCAGTTCAAGTAGGCAATCAAACAGATATGTGCACACACATGCACAAACACACACTGATGATCTCCAGATATCCATTCCAGTCTCTAACCAGCCGTATAACAGGTAATGGATCGAAGCGTGTTTTCCAAAAAGCATTGTGATACGCTAAGGTCATCACTGTTCCATTATCTATCCATATAAAGATGATCTAAAGACCACAGAAGCAATCAATTCGCACTGTTACGGCGGTCCTGGGGTAAAGATTTGCTGCTGGACGCATGTTGGCGACAGTCTGAACCATGTATCGTGTCCACACAGCAGACTATTCATTAAATACCCACGTTCAAATGAACACAAACGGCGGAACAGCAGAAACACGGTGAATCTGGGGCTTCTAGGGCCGCTTTAAAGCTGCTTTTCAAGGCATCAGAGCTGCAACGATTAGTTGATTTATCGATTACTCGATCAAAAAATGAATTAATCCTTTGTCATTTTTTAAAGCAAAAATGTCAAATATTTGCTGGTTTCATTTTCTTTATAGTGAGGATTTGCTGCTATTCTTTGTCATTTATGTAAATAAAGAGTCTTTCGGTTTTGGACTGCTGGATGGACAAAAGAAGCAATATGAAGACGTCACTTTGGGTTAGGGAAATTTGTGATGAGTATTTTTCACATTTTTTAGACATTTTATAGACTAAATGATTAAATATGAAAATTATCGGCAGATTGATTATGAAAAGAATTGTTCGTTGCAGCCTTACTGGGCATGTGAGATGACCAGCTTAGTTTCCACACATGGGGGCAGAATAAAAAGAAATCAAAATTAAATAAAAAAATAAATTTCATGGAATTTGGCAAACCTATACTTCTACAGCACCTTCAGCAATAAGAACATAATTATTGTTCAAATATATGAGAAATATTACTGAAAACATAGCTCACATCAGGTGCAGAAACACCCACATGTTGCTCTTTAAATGCCTGCGAGTGGAGCGCAAGCACTGAAAAACAACTAGATACGTAACTTCTGACAATCCTATATTTCACCACTTGATAATTCCCACACCCCCTGATTAGGCAACTGCTTTTGAGGGGAGGCGTGAAAAATCAATTGCCAGTTTACCGTTGCATTGTGATTGCCAAGGAAAGACTATTGTCTGAAATGTATTTTTAGCTCTTGTCTTGACAACCTCCATATTATATTTATATTACATTTTCCCTGCCTGACTCCTTATATGTCATCTTGACAAAACTGCTCAGCAGCGTCCTGTGAGGAATCACAGTGATTACAAACCAGCGACCTGCTGCTTCTCATCGCTGCAGCTTGTTTACAGCACACAGGAGGCCCACAGTGAGTGGGCCCTTTGTACCCACACAAGCACTCCTCAATAAGAAGTGAAATTATGATCATTAGAGAGGTGATGTTTTTATAGCTCCTGGAGGCCTCCCAGTGACCACAGCAACTGCAGACACAAGGTCTGACCTAGTTTGGTCCGAGTCAAGGTTGTGTATTCATGTTTGCCCTACGGAAAGGCATGGCGGACAAAAACATGTTTACATGCTGGTCGCAATACCTAGCTAATGTCTCCCACCCCGACTAACAAAGACATAATAGAAATGTTCTTCAAATCCATTTGGCCCTGAAATTTCCAAGCCGTTCCCTAAAGCTCCCACTAATACCACGACAGTATGAGTTTGGCCTCTCGCCGTGTTCGTCAATTTTGAGAAACCATCGGGGAGGTAGTGGCTCACTTTGGTCCCTGGTCTCATCAGAGAAAGCCAAATATATGCCCCTTAACAGCCACTGCTCCTTACCTAGAGCCACTCTGGCTGCTGACGCATCATAGTTAATCCAGAAGGAGACCCAGGAGAGGATGGTAATCAGGATCGATGGCATGTATGTCTGCAGGATGAAGTAGCCAATGTTCCTCTTCAGCTTAAAGCTCAGAGACAGTCGAGGGTAGGCACCTAAGGGAAGAGGAGACAGAAATAGAAGCAGTGCATTTAAATCTTTTAGTTTAATTTTTTTTTCTCTCAGTAGGGTTTTGGTACATAAAAATAAACCCAAAGTTCATTTAAAACATCAAAATGTTGACCATAAAAACGGGAGCACACAGAGACACCTTGTGTTTTTGTTTCAGTTGCCATGGCACGCTCAACAGCATTGGTTGGAGTTATTGCCATGGTAACTAGTATCCCCTTCACTAGCACAAACACACACACACACACCAGCTCACACTCACACACAGAACCGTAGCCCTGTTACATGATGATGTGACACAATATTCTGGATGGTGCTGAAAATCTGAACTTGAAACATTTTGATTCATCAGTTCCCCACGTCTCATCCACCTGCATAATTCATATGATGCTTCTGTGGGATTCAGCATTGCCACAGGAATAATAGCTTTGCTATTGCGAGGAGAGCACATCTGTCATTACTTTTCCATGACCTGGAATATAAACAGTACACATGCGTGCATGTGCATGCCATTCTGATATGAGGGTGATGCATGATTTCTCATCAATCTCCCAGCGTATGCCTCTTTATGGATTGAATCTATGGCTCGTTGCTCCCACTATTCTTAGCTATTTTTCCATTTTTGTTTTATAGTGGAGGAGAAGTGGGGCCCATTATACTGTAATTTCCAATCTGTGGGTTTCAGCCAAAGCTACTTGTGGCGAGCGTGGGTCGACTACCCACTTGCGTGCAGAGTTGGATGGATAGTCACTCTGAATAAACACACAATCTCATTAAGATTCTGTGCCTACTGTATGTTAGATTGCAATAAAATCCCAACAGTTATTCCAAAGGGCAGGCCTGTTCATCAAATGTCATTATCTAGTGTGATTACTACCGACTGATATAATTGACATTTAACCTGAGCATATATATGGGTTTAAATTGGAATTGTGTTAGTTATGTTATATATTGTGTCATGCACACACAGTTCCATTTGGACTTATAAGACACCAAAAATATTTTTGTAGTGGTTAAACAAATGTGTCAAGGGTCGCACTGAAATGTTGTACACACATAGACATTCATGGTGCCCAGAAGATTAAGTTGGTGATCCTCTCGCTTTTCTCTAGGCCCCCAGCAGGTTAATGTTTTCCCTTATCCCATGACATTTCTCAACATCTACTTGATGCATTGGCACACAATTTTGTGCAAACATCCGTGGTTCCCAAATAATTCTTCCAGTGACACTATGAGAGCAAGTTGCGGACTGAAATTTTTGTAATATAATACAGTCCATTTTTAATAGATTAGCTCCATGGTTAACGTTGTTTTAAGGTGGTAAATCTCACTTAAAGGTTCAGGTTTTAAGTTTTAGTGGCATCTAGTGTTAAGGGTTGTGAATTGCAATTCAAGGCTCAGTCACTGCTCACCCCTCCCTGTGCAATGTATGACAATCTACGGTGGCCGTCACACTCTGTGGGCCTCCCTTTATCCAAATTTCACTTCTTTTCTTCACGAAACAACCTCTGTAGAGCAGTTCATCTGTTTGGGCTACTGTAGAAAGCACAACATATAACGGTTCATTCCGTAAGGTCTTTATACACTGCTGAAAACATAGCTTTGTATATTGATTTCTGTCCATAGTTCCTCCTAAATATTACACAGCTGGGCCTTTAAACTGACCAAAGGCACAAATTAAGTGGTACCTGTCATTTGTTTTGTACAGTTTTGTAAGTTTTTATCTCTTAAATCCTCCTTAATCCATGAGGAAGGAACAGTCTGGCAGTCGTGAACAAAGTCAACACACGCTCAACAGACACTTGATTACCGTGTAAGTGTGAGAACAGACTGTCACAGGGCTTAAAATATCCCATTCACTTCTTTAGATGCATCCTTAATGGCAGCTTCTCCTGCCTAAATGGGAACGAGTATCTTCGCACTACCAGATGCGGAAGTGGTTTAAGAAAAGAGGAGGCTGAGGTTCAGTTTCGTGTGGGTTTAGAACGGTACTGGCTGTAACTGCTATACCAAACAACATGCGCGAGTGGGAGGAACACCATGTGTGAGGCCGAGGAGGAGAGAGAGGAAGAACAGGAGACGGGATGCAGAGATGATTATCAAAGTTGAGTGGATGACAGTACAACAATAGAGTCTGGGAGGGAGGTTGGGTAGACGGGAGCGCTGGAGAGTAGGAGGTCTGCTGTCTTTCTTTTTGTGTCTTTTGTCAACCTCACGGCAGGGCTGTTGCAGTCAGCTTTTACATGCGTCTTAATTCCAAGGTACACTAATTTAGCTACAGTTAGGGTTTCTTGTTTTTATTTCTAAAGAGTTTTTTCAGCCTTTCTAAACCCAAGAACAGAGAAAGATAAAAAATGTAAGGAAGGGGTTAAACAGTATGTTTGTCTGTTCCAGTGTAAACTGGAAACTTCAGCATGTCCAGATAACTAGCTTACTACCTACAATAGTAGCCTAACTGAGCCTTATGTGCAAGGCAAAGTAGTAGGCCAGTTAGCTAACTATACTTTTTGGGGTTACAGGTTAAAAAGCCCTGTTCACGATAGCACATCCACCATATTTCCCCTCTATGCTCCCTGCCAGCTTTCCGTTCCGCATTAGCACTGGTGAGTGCTCTTCCTAAAAGCCCTATCTCTTGCAGCGTTAAAAGTAAAACATACTGCTACAAAATTTGAACAATAAAGCATTAATCTAATCTCTGTCTTATTTGTCCAAGCTAAGCTAATCAGCCAAACAATGTTAAGTTACAATGAAATAAAAGTCTGATCATAAATTTTTCTCATCATACTTTATTATTATAACACCAAGACTAACTAGCTTTACACTACAATACACAATGTAGTTTCTTTATTCCAATGCCTTGGTTCACTAACTAGTAAGGATACTCAATTTGTCTGGGACATGTAGCCTTAAACTCAGTCATTAGCCTCAGTCTTCTAGTATGATGTCCTGTACTGTGTGTGACCCTCAGATGTGCATTTAAGACCTCATTTAAAAGATTATTGTTTTAAAATAAGTAATCTGGAAACAAAAAAACAAGCAGGAGACAGTGTTTTGAACTAACTCATAAGAGTTGGCTTAATTAGCTAGCAAGCTACAGCTCATAAAATTCCACCAGAGGCAGTTGTCATTTCAGCAGGCAGGTTGTCCTCCAGAAATTATTTAGTCTAACTCTAAATCAAGGACCCATTGTTGCACAAATGACAATGAATATTGAGTGATAAATCAGCCGCCATAATTATTATTGTCCTGAGAATGATATGTCCCATATATCCCAACTTAGGTGCAGTTCAACTGTGGTGAGCAGATCAGGCTTCTCCTAGTGTTTATTTTTGTTGTTACAAATTACAAAATTACATTTATTTGTTTGTTCATGTAGTTGATTTTGTCTCATCATAATCAAGAATTCAAGAAGTCTTGCTTTATCACCGTCATCCTAATAAAACTGGGATTCATCTAGAAACTACAGTAGTCATCTTTGTATGCAGAGAGAACAAGAGTGCTTGGGCAAACTAATAAATTTCAGTGCAATATTAATTAAAAAATTTTACTTTCAGGTCCGTTTTCAAAAGCTGCTAACGAAGCAGTTCATGTTTTCTAAAACCCACAAACTTGAAGGAACATTCAAGGGCTGCACTGGTAATTTACAGCAAAACCATGAAATATAGATGTTATGGAATATGTTAAGCTGTTATTATTGCAGCAATCTTGACAATCTTAACAACGAGGAAATAGGATGAGGACAACAAAGGGTCGATAGCAATGTCAATGATGAATGCGCACCATGTGCGAACATTACAATGTCACCTAACACAGCAATGTTGTCTGGTCAAGTATGCATTTGCATATGTACATGCATACTGTACGCAAAAACAGACAGTGTTTGTATGTGTGTTTAGACGAGAATAATTGATGCTTTGGGTCTCATTCCATATAAATATATGATGCTCTGAATCCTGGGCTCTTTTTCTGGCAGAGAGCAGAGTAATTGGCATCCAACCACAACCCTTACAAGAGACAGAGTAAAAAGTAAAAGAAGTGACAGAGGGTGTGAGAGATACCAAGACAGGATAGAAAGGAGGGATATAAAGTGAGAAAAAGAGGGAGGGCACTAAAGGCTGGCTGGTGGCACATGTAATGGAGGAAACCTGGTCATTAGCCAGCCTTGTGGGGAGCCTTTGATGTGCTTCACACATCCTGCCAAGAACACGGGAGCAGACCACTGGTCACTAAACTTTAATAGTCAGCCACCCATGCCGATTCACAAACATGTGCACTCTGGTGCGCTCACCTCGGATTCACATATGAAGGCAGAGACATGCATGTACTGTGCTCAGCCAGTTATGACTGTAAACGCAATGAAGCACTTGTGCGACACGGTGGTATAAAGACATACTGTACGCACAGTTACAATGAGGGTGACAGCAAAGGATGTGGTAGCTTGAGCAGTGACTCAAGAGTGAGGCACTTGTGGGAAGACTAAGATGGGGGAAAAAAATCTGTGTAGCCTCCACAGAAATATTAAAAATACCCCAAAAAGCAAACAAAAGAATGATTTACTGTTCTTGTCCTTTTCAGTGTGGCTCCTCCTCATGAGCATAACGTCTGTGAGAAATGATGTTATTACTAAATGTCACACAGCTTTTATTCCCCCGCTACGGCTGTAGAGAAGCTGCCTCTTTGAATGTGTCTCCACTGACCAGATTATATGGCAGTTGGTTAGGGAGCGTCAATAAAGTTCTGTATCTAGGCATAAATGAACACATAAAAATCTTATTAATTTAGGACCTTTGCGTACGACACATAAAAACTAAAGGTCACAGCATGTAGCAGAATACCCCTGCGAGCAATGAGTATTGTTGAATTATCCTTCCACACTTCTCCAAGTTGGCAACACAAATGAATTATATAAAATACAATACTGTAAACACTTGATTGGTGTGTTTCACAACACCGTTTAATGACACCAGACAACAAAATATTTATAAGCCGTGGGCACCTCTTTCTTCTGTTACCATCCATGTTTCATATTTGACCAGTAAATATTCATTAGGGGTTTGGAGGATCATTTGGGTTTCCTGGAGGCCACTGAAACTCAGTAACACTACTTGTTGGCTTTGTTTACAAGCAGTTTCTGACATTAGGTTTATTTACTTTACCATGAAATTTACCATCTGAGCCTTGATACAAAGACTTCAGCAGGTCTACAGTTATGTTTTGTTAATCTAAGCATGAAAACCAAACTATCACCTCTCAGGGTCCAGGACCACCTGACACGGGCACAATTTGCCCTGTAAACTGAAGCGTTTACAGCATGTTTTGCTTAAGTACCATTCCAACATCCTTGCATCACCCTCTGCTACTTAAGGGATACTTCAAAGGCAGTGCATTTCCTCACTTCAACCCAATTAGAAGCACTGACAAACACAACTTTGGCTCTGATGATTTAAGATCAACAGATCAAGCTTTGGCACAGATTTGTTTGCTACAGGAATTGATTAAATAATCAGCTTGAAAATAGGCCAATGCTTGATATGAACAATATCATCTAAAATGTAACATACACTTTTCAGGCATTATTCCCAAAGGAAATTCAGTTTGTGGAGGCCAAAGCCCATACACAACACATTACAGCACAGCATGTACCTGTGGAAAAGACTACGTTTCTGGACACCAACTTGTAATCGACAATGGAGAACTGAGGCAACTCGATCTTTGTCACCCCCCGTTACAGCCGATTCGCCTCCTTTCCAGTAAAACTCGATGTCGTCTGTGGTGTAGCCATCTGCACAAGAAGAAAGACACACACACACACACACACACCAAGGTGTAACCATCTGTCTAACCATCGCAGGAGACCAAGATATGCAGTGTTGCTGATCATCCAACTGGGCTGTCATTTGGGAAGGGGGGGGGGGACGTGTTTGAAGTTATTTCCAAGAACCAGACGTTGCTTTGAAAAGCAAGTCAGTTAATAGGTTCACTTGAGTTCACAAAAATGTCAAAAGAAAATCAAAAATAGCTAACAATTCCTCTGTCCTTGGTAGGTCTTACCGGGTAGTATAGTTTGATAATAAAAAGATAAAAAATAAGTAATACATGTCATAATGAAAGTAATAACCAGGTAATAGCTTGGTTTTAAGAATACGTACATCTGGGTAATTAGACATTTTTGTATTAGGGTAAAAAACAAAGGATAATAGCAAGGAAACACAAGATAGCAACAAGCCAATACTCTTTAGAAATATTAAAGATTAAATTAGATTTTGGTAGCAATATGGTAACTTAACAATAATACGGTCATATCAGTGCAATATTTGGATTAAAACATGGTTATATGGTGACAGAACCTGATGTATGATGTATATCCATTTGAGGAGCTGCACGTCTGTTTAGGCGAATGTACATTAGCCTTGTTGCTGTCTTTAAATGATGACCCTTTGTTTTTGGCCCCTTATTACCCTACTTAAATTTCAGCCTTATATTACCCAGATATACGCATTGTTAATCAGAGTCTATTGCTTTGGTAATTAAATGGTAAAAATTAATTATTACATCTTTATTATAAAACTATTTTCCCATAATTACCATGTTGTTGTCAGAGGTCGCACGCCTCTGGAGCAACGAGGGGTTAAGTGTCTTGCACAGGGACACAATGGTGGATGGGTCACAGTGGGGGATTAAACCCAGGTCTCACACCAAAGGCATGTGTCTTATCCATTGCGCCACCACCACCCCGTTTTTGGACTTGATAATAAAGACAGAATATCTTGGCCTGTGCTGCTCCAATTTTGACCATTTCTTATTAAACGTGTAATATTAAATCTGTGGAATACAGAGAGCTGAAGAATTCTGCCATTAGTCACAACTGTCATACATGGATTTAAAACAAATGCTACAGACCTCAAAAGAAGAAAAATTAACCAGGTTTGATATTGATTTGCTCAAACTGTAAAAATTCACATATGAGACTGTGTTGGTTTTCTTCTGAGCCTGTGCAGAGCGCTGACAGACGGTCCTTAAGGCATTAAGCATTTCTACTCACAGCTCTCTATCTCCAGAGTGCAGTTCTGTTCATCCAGGGGATACCTCCTGAGATCCATCATACACGCTGCTGTTGTAGTTATCCTGAAAAAGAAGACACAGAAAGGGTGCATGAGAGAATATTATAGATACTGTATGTGATTTACACAAATTGTATTGAAACGAATATGGTCAGAAAGTAAGTATGGGAGGAAGGGTGACTCATATTTTCTGGCAAATTGGAATTATTATAAAAACAGCAATTCAGGTAGTTACTTAACAGGGAAGCATAAGGGACTGTGGGAATACGGTTACTATATTAAGGTGATGGCACTTGACTTTGTCCTAATATATTTAAAGGAAACTAAAAGTCAATTTGTCTTTACACCGAGTTCCTCATTTGGCTTCATATTACTGGAGACTATTGGCATTGTCATCTTAAAATAAGATTATGGCACCCTCTCCAAGGTAAAATGCTGACTGTGTAACTGTATACATAATTATACTATAGATCACAAGCAGTCCTCACACTTGTATTTAAAACCAGTTCATGTCTCCCTCAACAAAACTGGCTGCCCTCCATCCAGTGATTAAGTGAAAATTTGTGCAAATAAAAATCATATTGAGGCAACACATTTTGGCAGACTTTAGTGTCTGCTCATCTGAACTGGGTCATGAGGAGGTATCCCTTTGTTTATCAGATGTATGAGCTCAAACGGCTGATGATCAGACAGTTAAAATAAGCAGCAAAGTGAAATGCAAATCCAAAATGATTTAGGCTAAGTCTGCCCTGATTAAAAGCCGGCTGCTTGGCAGTTAGCCACTGCATGTCTTCATTCAGTAAAGACTCAGATGAGGCTGTGGAAACCCATTAGGTGATATTATTATACAGCTAAAATTATAACAACATAACAGTAGGTCTGCAAAATGTAGACATATTGTTATAACTGACACATTGTTGAAAATGCATGTGACAGAAATACAGTTAGTGGAAAAGGAAGAAGGGGTTTTTTGATAGAAGAGCAGCTGACCACGATCCACCCGGCACAATCAGGCACCGTGGAGTGGATGCGGTGATCGGTCAGAGGGGAGGAAAGAAAGCTTTGATAGAAGCCATGTTGGCCCAGCTGACTTTAGGCTGATCCTAAAGGACCAGTCTGTGCAAAATTGGACTCTTGTTCACACCTGGTGCTTTTTTTCAGAAGTCAGTTTTTTATAATTCCATTTCCCCCGTGACCTTCATTAGATGTCATTATCATTACTCTTATTAATTTTTCATTACACTGGTCCCAGCCTCTCTTGAGCTAAAGCGCAAACACAAAATGCAGCCAGTTAGCTCCTGTTAGCTACAGCAACAACAATGTTAACAACAATTCTGAACTAGAACTAGAGGCCGTTACTGTAAATAAACACAGGATAAAGCTAATGTGACTGAGCTCTCCATTAATTTAGCTTAACAAGGCTGCACATGCTATCTACTTAACCAGCTATCTAGCTAGATGGTCTCTGTGAAATCACCAGTAGGTTTCTGAAGTAGGTTTTAATTGTGAAGTAAATGCGGGTAGCTCTGGCTGTCGCCATCTTAGCAGTGCCCGTCCTGCCTAACTCCCAGCTAATCCAAAAAATGAAAAATGAAAATGAAAGAGGTGTAGCGTCGGTAGAACTGAGGATGGTGAATGAAGCCTGACTGCACCTGTCACACAACAAGACACACCCTTAATTATGCATAATTTTAAGCCCATTATAAAATATATAATTATAAAAAGTCATCCCCGTACAGGTATCATGAATGGGGAAAATTAGCTAGACCATTTTTTATACCTGGCTGTTTTTTTCTAAAGCTGGGCATTTTAACATCAGCTTCATTTTACAGCCCTGGAGGTTGCCACAAAGATACACAACTCCGCGGTCGCTCTAGCCAACCAGAGCTAGCTGGCAGTTAGCCACCTATCTAGGTGCACAACTTTCTTCTAAAATATGACATGAAAAAAAAGTGTCATTGGGAAAAATGTAATTAAAAACTTTGGAAAAAGAGTATTTAGGCATATACATTTTGGTAATGAAATACAAACTAATGTACAGTAAATATGAAAATCTTGGCTGAGGGAACATATAATAGGCATGTTTCTCTATTTTCTGCCCCTCACATCAAGTGAGAAAATAATCATTAGTTGCAGCCCTAGCTCACATTAAATATAGAGAGTTCATTCTTTAACACCATGATAGGAATCTGTAATATTCAGCATGTTACTCAGCCTTACCTGACATACATTTATGTAACAGCTCATATCACAAACACCACGTCACATATCTCCCTCTCCCTTTGATCTCTTGAAAGCATTGAGAGGTCCTATAAGTAGCCCACAAGGCAAAGTGTTATGAACTCCACTTGCATAATCAAGCATGTATGACTGTATGTATGAATACTGACAGATACAAACCCAAACCCAAAGTGCTCGTGCAAGTGCGCGCACACTTTTCGCTTTGCATGCTAATAATTCAAAGCATGAATCCATATTCATAGGTCACTCTAACTCTTCTGAACCTGCCTGTCGAAAGGATCAATGGAAATTCAAAACAAGGGCTTTATGAAACAAATATCAAACAGCTGCAAGCTTAACATTGCATTAATGCACCTTCTAACCTGTTCATACTTCTTTTCATGAGTCATCTCCAAAAGCACTCTCCCTCCCTTTAAAAATCAAATGCCGGGGTGCCCTTGAGCACTCCCCATAATCCTCTGGCTGCTCAGCGACTGGCAGCGGAGAACTGCCAAGTTCTCAGCTTGGGCAACTGTGCTGCCGTAATAGGGCTTTAAACACAGATAATTAACTTGACACGAGGAAACATCTGAGAACATTTTTGACCCTGAGATTCATTTTGTTGCCTGTTGTGGGGAGAGTGACTCTTTCTCAAGGCCCAGAAAGTGCACATTTCCACTCTAACAACATAAATAAACTCACATTCTACACTATACTGCAAAACACAGTATATAATTACATGTAGAATCAAGGATGTGGATTTGGAAAAGACCATAACTAACAATGTTAGTCCGTCTCACAATACTTTCAGACACATACCTTTAAAAGCGGTTGCGAATACGTAGTATCTGTTTTAAAAGGCTCAGTTAGTTCCTAAAACAGTTGGGCACTGTAGTTTTAGTATAACTCAAACAGGAGGATATAGTGCATTTTATGGGACTATCTTCAGTTGTGGAGTAACACAGTATTTCATGGCAGTACAACGCTACATGTGGAATTGAAAATATAACGCAGTGGCCGGTAAATGATAATAATGATAGTAATATGTCCCCCAGTGAAATGGTGTGACTCATTGATGTATTTTTAATAATTTTGGGCAACAATGGAGCTCTATGACACAGAGGAATAAAATATATAAGTAAGACTTTTCTTTTACTTTATGACAATACTCAGTATTGAATCTACAATTCATTGTTACTTTTGGTTGTTTCACTGTCTTAGAATTTGTTGACAATTACAAAAAATTAGAGAGAATATTGCCAGACATTGTCATATATTTTCCAAAACGGAAGAATTGACATAAGCTATGAAAACTTTTAGGAACTTTTGGATCTGAGATTTTTTTCTCAGATCCAAAGAATAATTCAGCATTCACATTTGCTCATTGCCACTTGGCTAAAGAACAATATAAGAACAATAAACCCATCTGATATGTTAGCAAAACTATATCAGGGAAGGCTAACCATGCAGCGTGCATAACTGAACAAATATTTGGAAAAGTGGCAATTTGTTTGCAGTACGAAGGAGAACCCACCTGAGACCATACAGAACGGTTCCATCCGGATGCAGGCGGATCATTCGGTTTTTGACAGTGACTCCGTGGACGAAAGACTTCTTGTCATTGAGGAAGTAGGTGTCGGGGACCCACAGCTGGTCGGCAACCCTGTTATCCAGGGTCAAGTTGAGGGGGATTCCTATGTAGGCTAGACGCTTGTCCCTCCAGTACTGTTGGAAATACATGGTCAGCGTGTAGTCCTATGGGTACAAACAGAGGGACACAAAGGTAATAAGAAGTGCTGCTGTATTTAACAAGCTGCTGCAGACTTCACAAGCAAACATTAACGTCTCTGACATACTTGCTCTGCCCACTCCCCACTGTTAGTGCTCCTAATATTTATATGACATGACACTACACAGCATCTTAGTAGCTGGAAGGAGTGCAGGCAAACTGTTTCATGTGTGACCATACAGTATGTGCCTTTGTACAACAAGCGTGTGGGCAGGCTGACTCACTTAGTTGCAGCTATAGTGGAACATTTCATAGAAATTTTCTAATATATCAACAATAGTGTATTCCCAGTGTAGGCACAGCGATTCACAAAGCCTCAGTTGAACTATATCAGCACCCAAAAGCTTTTTAAATATACTCTTTTCATTTATTTCAAAGTAGACCCACCCTTGAGATTTACACGACCTTTTTTTTCTTTCAATACACACTAAGTTGGTAGTAACAGAGCCGGAATGATGTCTGTGTGAAAAGCCAGAGCCGGCATGCTGGAACAGGTGTGACGTTTTGATGACGTATTGTATGTGCGACCTGCCACCGGGATATTGCAAAATCTCTGAAGACAACTATGCAATGCTGCATATGATGCGCCACAACTTCACTTGGGTCTGAAGACTGGTTTAAGTGTGTACGTCTAGCAAAGGCAACTCAATGCTCTGTTCACCCGCCATTGTTGTTTTGAAAGCAAGGTCTACTTTCGACGCACATACTCTTCGTCACACGAGATGCCACCACTGTTGTGTTACACGTAACTGATTCGGGAAAGCCGCATCTCTATGTGAAAGTGCACAAGGTTGCAGGATTATGCCACAAGTTTTTGTTCAGTATGAATGAACGATTCTTGGCAGATATTCTTTCTGTGGGATATTGTGGGATCTCTCTATAAAAGAGGCTTTAGGCTCACTTTAAGTTGTTTGAACAGGTGAGGAGAAAATTTTGCTCTACTGCTGACCACTGATGAACCTTAGTGTATATTTTCAATGTTTGTTTGATTTACTTTTTGTCAGTTTCTGATTTGCTGTGGAAACCTCATGTTTCAGGTTGTGCGTTATGACTATTTTCAATAATCATTAATCTATCAGTGATTTTTAGGCAATGTCTAAAACGGCAGTGTTGGCCTGTTGGTCGTGGAAAAGAAATCACATTCCCGTCAACTTCTGCTGTACTTTATGTTTAGTCCTAATTTGCAAATGCAAGCATGATAAAGGGCTCAATCAAGAAGGTAAACCTGGTAAATATTACTTGCTAAGCATCAGTATGTTAGCATTGTGACTGTGAACATGTTAGCATGACACTGCTGCGCCTCACATAACCTCTAGCATGGTGTTAAATGTTATTGTTTAGTCTATAAAATCGAGAAGAAAAGAAAACTGTCAAAGAATAAAAATTGGCAAGATTATTTTGTCTAAACAACAGTCTGAAATCTCAAAGATAATTTGCTGACAATGATAGGCACCAGCTACTACATTTTACAAATGTTCTTCATGACTGAGTTAATTGCGGGTTTTCTTTTAAAATCACTGAAGTGTTTGCAAACACTCAAGTGTTCAACTTAGATTCTGATATTCTTTGTATCTGGCTGTGTAACAAACCATTGCCATCTGGCAAATACGCACTGGCAAGAAGTACTTCAAGTCCAGCCATGAGGACACCATTAGTCCTGTGAAATCAAACGTTTTTAGGACGGTTGTGTAAGTTTAAAAAAAATAGGACGGTAAGCAGATACATGTTTGTGTTTTGCCGTGATTCAAGAAGTATTTGACCAGACCAGCAGCGGCAGCGGAGATAGAGGACAGAGCCCCCTTCCACGTCACATAATCCACTTACCCAAGCTAACAGTCTCTCTTCTCTATTTCTGTTTTTATCTCCGTCTGTCTGCACCTCTCTTCCCCTCTCTCTTCCTCTCTCTCGGGGCAATGCCATGATCTCCCCTCTGCCCGCTGTGGCACTGAAATGAAACCAGCCTGCACCAAGCTGGCACTAGCAGAGACACACATGTCTGTTGGTGCTGCAGCTTTTCGGGCTCACACCAAAACACAAACAAAAATGCAGATTAAAACGGCCACTGCAATGAGCACAGCTTCCCAAAAATGTTACATAACTAAAGTAATTATTTGTCTTTTTGCAGGCCCCTCAGCGCTGTGTTACCAATGCTTAGAAAACAGTGTCTCGGTTTTGCATTTTCATACAATAATAAGGATAGAATTAAATAAAAGTATGCAATTTCAGGCAATTGGCTGCATCTTAATTATTCATTTCTTTATTTTTATTAATACGCCATGATTAATGAATATGTTTTCCAGGTTTGGTGAGCACGCAGGGATCTGAACAGGGAAGATCTTAGTCAGCACAGGATCCAGATTGGTCACACAGCATGAGAAGGAAAGCGCATTGGCACTGAGCCATAAATGTACAGTATAGTGGTGGAACCGAACGATGGCATGTTTGGTATCCGCAGCCCCCTGTGTCACTTATGGTGGAGCCATTTTTCCTGCAGAATGGCTCCATCGTAGTACCAATCATGTACCAACCATGTGGGGAGAAATAAACATATTTTTAAAATCTGGTATTAAGATAGCAGTTACCTGGTTTTATTAAAATTTGCCAGCACAAATCATCTTTCCATGCCCCTTTGACCTGTACTAAACCACATTATTCAGTGATTTTGTTAGAAGTTAATAGTTGGTCTAAAAGGTATGTAGAACCAACATCTTTTTTAGATGATTGACTCATTTATCAAGCAAAACTACCAAACATTCTCCTTTTCCTGCTTCTCAAATGTGATGATTTGCTGCTTTGCTCTGTTTTATATCATTGTAAATTGGTTTTCTTTGGATTTTGGACTGTTTGTTTAACAAAATAACCAATCTTAAGATGTCACTTAATGACCATGGCCATTTTTCACTGTGTTGCTGTTGCTGAACTAAATGTTTAATCAATAGATCCAAAAAATAAATCAATAGATTCATCAATAATGGAAATGATTGTTGGATGCAGCCCTGGAGGTATGTGTGGCAGAAAACGTATTTCCTTAAACATAACAGACGCCGCCGGTCATTTCACCCATTAATGATGAAGTACACACACGTCAGAATAATCAGTGGACCATGTTGTGATGTTTCATGTTAACACGTTAGTTTACACTATTATTTTAAAAACAGTTCATTATCTGTGTTGGTTTATGGTTGGTTATGGTTTATGGTACCAAAAGCTCATACCAACTGAAACATTAGGAGAGTTAAAGGGGCACACCATAAATTTTGCAATTGAGCTGCATTATGGGAATTGTAGCGTTTTTTAAGGTTGAACCATACCCTGAAATAAAAGTCAGGAAAATTTGCTTTAATTTTGCTTTAATTTTAACTTCTTCCTTTCTTTAACCTGACTGGCCTGTGAAAACAGCTGTGTAATGATTAATAAAATGATCTAATACAGGGCTGGTTGGGTTCTGGTGGTGTAGGCAAAATATAATTGAGCTGGAGGTGCAGTATGTTGTGTAAACTGTATTTAATAGGTTATTGAAAGTGACAAACCGCACACGGAGTGTAGCATGCAGTTAACTGTTCTTCTGTTCCTTTAAGTGATAAGAAAATAAATCTGCTTCTGGGATTTTGTGTCATAAAGGGGGCTAAGTGTTATCAGTCATAGTCCCATTAAAGTGGTCAATGTGGATTGATCACAGCATGCTGTGAAAATGTAATTTGCTCTAAGAATAAGCACTGTAGACTTGGATCCCCCCTCTCCTCCATTACCACTGTAACTTTACCCTTCATCAATCCTGACAAATTACTAATGTGTCTCCTACACTGCCTTGTTTTGACCCTTATCACATCATTTCTCCCCCTCCTCCCGCCAGCCTCTGCCCCACGCATTAGGTATGGATTTCCATCTTCCGCCAGAGTCTCAGCAGGTGGGCAGCCCAGCGAGCGTCTGCATTGCCCACACACCTTCTCGTAAGACATAAATGATTTAAATTAACCATGTAGCCTGTACAAACACTTGGCCAAGGAATCCTCATCAATCTTACATGGAGACAATCAAATTGAATTTCAGATGAGGATGTGTGCAGCTTTGCATCACCTGCCCTGGAACTTTTTCCTTTTTTTTCTTTTAGGGAGGTGGGCTCAGATTTTCTATGAACTAGAACTATGGATTATAAATTATTAACAACGCTCCCATTTCCCACAACGCATGAATTCCCAGTACAGCTTTACCACCGCTGTTTGGTTATTAGAATAGGTTTTCAGCGAACATAATGACCAGTGACCAGTGGAAATGATTTCCAGCAAGCCTCAATTATTCAATTAACTCAACTGGATAATCACTTTTATTCAGGGTGTGTGAGAATTCAGATAAGCAGAGTTTTGGCTCTGAACTGACCCATATTCAATTTAATCTCTCTCTCTCTCTGCAGTGCTAGCATACTGACTGCTACGCCGTGATACCACCAGTATCTAGGAAATATCCTGCTAACATTGTTTGTCACAGGGCATATGTTCTCCGTCCCCAGCATATGCTGCAGCTAGCTCATCAGCATAGACCCCTGCTCAATGGGACTGAATTGAAAATGTGTTGATAAACTGAAAAAAAAAGAAGGCTCATCATTACATCTGACATATATCCAAGCCGCTCAATAGCATCATGAAAAATAAATGACCGCAGCTCTGCAAACTTCACATTTTGTTGAGGGAGAGGAAAAATGATGATATGATATGTAATAACCGTGTACTCCATATGACCCTGTGTTCAAGTCAAGCAATTTCAGTCACTTCAGTGTAATTTCGGAGCTCTCCCTCGGGATGGCCCTGAGGCGGTATATCACCGCAGTCCGGGGGAATCCCCTCAGCGAGTTCCTATCCCCCTCCTTCTCCTGCTATAGAATGGTAAAAATAGCACTGTCCCTTATTGAGAGCAAACAAAGGGAGGTGAATGAATTGGGCTTCCTTCTCCAAATGACAGTGTTGGCTTACAATATATGGGATAATTTCCTTACTGTCTAATATCTTATGATGTATTGCCTCATAACAAGGAAAGAGGGAGCGAGAAAAGGGGAAATGAAAGAAAGTAAACAAACAAATAAAACATTTCTTAGCCTCTGTGGCACTGGAGTCCCCATAACTCTACACACTTTGTTTTTAGTATTAGCTTATATCATATCCTTTCCCTTTAAGATTCTGTTTCATTTACACAATAAGTTTTTATGGTCTTCTCTTGTAAAGGTCTGTAATAAAGGAATGCATTCTTCAATGTGGCTTTGGACATAATTTGCACCATGTTTGGGTTGGCAGTTACATTTGGAGAGTGTGAATATAGGCTGCTTTTTTTATTTTATTGAATGGTCCCAAAAGTGTGTCATATGCCACTACCACACATGCAGTGTTAGGGAAGGCACAGTGTGAAGGGGTTTCGGAAGTCTTTTGTTTGGAAAGTAGCCAAAGATTAGATAAGACCCGACCCAGGCCTCAAAAGAAAAAACAGTAGCTGATCATGAGCCGGTTCAAACAGCGACATGCTGTAACGCCTACCCAAAACAAGAAACAGACAGAGAGACTCATGCACGAGCCACTCATATGAACAGATCTGTTAGCTTAAGCAGTACCTACGAATCTTTTAAGACAACTTGTCACTATTAACAAACTTTCTTGTTTTTAGAATTATCTATTATAACGGAATTCATGAGTGGTGGTTCAAACTTGACTCATCCCTTGACTGTCTCTGATCTAAATGGGACCATTTGTTTTCTGAAGACACTTATTAGCGTCTAACTTTATGTTAAATCATTCTACCTTTATTTCGGTCTGTACAGTGCTGCCCTGATGACACATTGTTGGCAGCTGTAAAATTTTCTAATTGTTTCAGATTCTGTAATACAACTACTGACACTGCTAAATCTGTTAAGGTTCTGTCGTACAACGCTCAAAAGCAAGACTCTCTCCTTCTTAAACCTCATATATCTGCCATATCCATTACAGTAAGTAGAATCAGACTGTTGACTGATGACCTTTTCAATAATCCCCATCATAAATCCAGTTGATAGTTTACCTGCCTCTTTTTTATTTGCTACAACATAACGGCTGCTTGGGTGACACAGAGAAAGGAAATGAGGCCGGCGCCTGTCAATTTTAGATTCCCTAGACCAATACACGCTGTGTCTTAAGGGTGTGTGCAACTCAGAGCGAGGCTATTATCAGGACTGTAGAGTTAGAATCAGTAGAATAGGCAATCCTCCATCAAATCATGCGTCCTTTCAGTGGGTTGGCACTGCAAACCAGGAAGTGCCCTCTCTGCTTATTCTAAATCTTAGTGATCATCACTTCATCCTACAGCGTGCTCTCTCCTGAGGCCAATTACATTCCATCAGGCAGGAAGCCGGATGCCGGATAAAAGACATGGGAGTATATTAAGCCACACTCAGAGCACAGAGAAAAGATATGCTCTTTTTGCACAGCTGTAAAACCTTATATAAAATAATTAGGGTGACATAGTTTATGCATTGACAACATCTAATTCCAAGATGTATTTGGATGTGGGAGAGTGTACATTGTGTTTGTGTGTTAATTCACCTCAACACCTAATGAAGTCATCCTGACGTAATTCAGTAGAAACACAAACAAATCAAAGGGAAGCTAATTCATTGGGCTTGTTGTGTTACTGGTGCACTAGTATATTTCTGTAAAAAAAAAAAGAAATCCAAAAAACAAACCAGGCAGGAGGAACATTTGGAGAAACAGAGATATTTTCACCTCTCCATAATGACAAATTTTTTCTTCTTTTTGACACCCACACACAGCCGTGGGTGTATGGATGACTAGCTTGTTCAGCCTGTTCCTGCAACTACATTCACAGCGCAGTCTCTGACCAGTTCCCCGTGTACAGAGCTCTACCTTCATTGTGCAGTAATTTAATTTCCCAATATTGTGATGACTTTCACGAGAGTACAGATAATGGGATAGGATAAATGCCTTGATAGCTCTTACTGCAACAGAGAATCACGCCTGTTTTGTCAGTTCTGCAAGAGAAGGTCATGAATATGAAAACACACCTACACATGGTGGCCTTTTTTGCACTTAAACTTTCTTAATAACGGTATTTTCAAAACATTTTAAATGCAGGCAAACATGATGCTTTCATTTCCTCCTCCATACCTTACATTAAACCAATTGTCCATACAACAAACAAAAAAAACCTTTTAAAAGCTCCCCTCTCTGAGTAGGATAATAAGTGACACATTTTTTGTTAAAGTGACCCCGTCAGAAGTGTACAACTAGTTTACCAGCAAGCACTGCCTCAGTGCACACAATCTATTTTGCCTTGCTCTGATCTTGTCCTAGTATGTGTTTCTCATCAGCAGAGGCCCCTGGCACACCACAAGCAAACCTCAGAGGTAATTAGTACGACTTTCTCAGATGCTTTAGCATCTGCTAGTGGAGGAGCTCTCACTCTGCGAAGGCGTAGAAGTAACTGACTTGGTCGACCTGCCCTGCCAGGTGGACTTATTTGACGAGCCAGATGCTTTATTCACTTGCTGTCTTGCGAGTTCGCAGGGTATTTTGATCAGCTACCACCTACTCTCTCTGCCTGTCCTTTCACTGAATTTCTCACGTCTCTCAATCCCTGGCCCGCTCCGCTCTTTTCTGTTTTGCCTATTCACTCAATAAATCTTTACATCTTATAGTTCTCCACTCCCCTGCATGTTTCAAGTCTGTAGAAACATGAAGGTGAGTTTGCCCGAATGTTGTCCAGCAAAATTCCCAGGGCTAACAGAGCCACAAGTCCACTTCGAAGTAATCATCAATATTAAGATTAAGCAAGTGTACACAAACTAATGGGGTGTACAACTAGTTTTAACATTATTCATAACTCAAAGAGGCGAAGTATAAAGAATAGAAGATGTAATCCAATATAGCCCATAATATATTAAATGGGAACTCCACTGATTTTACATTTAATTACCCAATATGACACATGTACCTTTATCAAACTCTGTCATGATGCAGACTAAATGACTATTGGTAGAGATAACATTTAATCACTAACATTTATACAGATCCAGGGGTATTCTATGCTTCTCTAAACTGACATATCGGTCCTGTTACCTGACTCTAACGGGAAAAATAAAGATAGAAGATATAAAGACAGAATCACGCAGGGGAATGGAAAGGGGATGGCTAAAATATACATTGGAGTGAGATAAAATTTATTAATTAAGGCCCTTAATTGCCAAACCATTCCCTTCAGCATTTCTAACCTCCCCTCTCCCCTAATAACTTGTGTGCAGTCCCTAATATATTACTTTACCCTTTCCACCTTCATAGACTAAGCATCATAAACATCATGATGATGTTTATATGTTTTTGTCCAACCTATTGCAGGGATCAGTCAGTCGTCTCTTTAACACAGATTTATACCTGTAAGAACATTCTATCTATACACTCATTCGCTACCCCTTCAGCTCAACCTTTAAAGGAAAATTCGTCACCTTTTTTGTGGATGACCTGAAAAGGTGATAGAAAATGTAGTAAAATGAAGCAATAAACTCCATAAGTTCTCCTGACCATGCAAGCAGCGCCTACATGTACCAGGGTGCGTTGCACACAAGCTTCTGACGCCCACCCAGCGTGCCACTACAGCTCTGACTAAGCTAGCTGCTGGGTGCTAATCAAAGTTACACAATGTTGTCGAACAGTTTAATTCCTGCTTTTGTCCATTTCACTTTCACGCACTTTGTCTATCGAGTAAATTTATATATAGCAGCAAAACACACATTTTCTATTGGCATCGTAGGGCAACTTGAGCAAAGGGGGGCAAAGGGGGCCCTTGTTCGCTCTCACCAACTCGGGTTTTCGAAGGTCCCCACTGGCCATATCCTCTTACACGGCGACTCTGCTACATTTCTTCGGCCATATACTGTGACTCAAATAAATACGATTGTGTATTTTCGAGCTTAGTTGCACTCATGTTGGGATGCCATTTTTGCTGCTGAAAATGTAGCTAGTTTACAATAGAAGCAAAGAGAAATAGCCTGTAGTTCTTCGGTGCCTCCACTGTCACGTCAAATGACAGAGCTGGAGGCTGGAAGAACTACTTTTTCGGTCAACACAGCAAACACAGAAATTAATTGCTTCGATTTACTGCATTTACCATCAACACCGATTGGACATCCAGATAAAACTTGCCAAATTTTCCCTTTAGTCTCCACATTCGATGCCAAACCCTAGCTCTTTGCACTGATTCATCTGCAACTTTGTTAAATTCTAATGTTCTTTGACCACAACATTACACCTCAAATGAAAATGACCCTTTTCATAATAAATTTGTCTTGGTTTTCTACAATGATGAGAAGATTTGGAATTTCACATCCCCACACTAAAGCTGCAGGACAGGGACATTAACTCACCAACTGCAAAAACGTTAGGCTCGTTACCGGCTTGTGTTTCATTATACATTGTTGTACCATTCTGCTTTTCTCTTTTGCATGCACGTCAATCTTAATGTTTGGCAGTATTGTTCTGCAAATCTGTGCTCCTTGTAGAACACACAGAGTAGGATCCAGGCCTCATTTCTGCATAGCAAGCAGTACTTGTCTCAATAAACTTTTAAAACTAGTATCCCAATTATGCCTTTGAGTCATTCCACTAGGCTGGTGAAGTGGATTTAGAAGCTGAACTGAAATTAATGCAACTTGGAAAACGCCTTTTTTTTTTTTTTTACATAGGAAGAGCAGCACTTATCTGGGCTGGGTTGTTTAGTGTTGCTCAATGGATAAACACATGGCACTGGCAGAACAAAAGCACTCATTATCCATTTCCCGCTGGAGAAATCCCCTCATGCTAAAACCGCAGACGGTCCCAGCATTGGATGGAAAGCATCCACCAAATGTCAAACGCTGGTGCGAAAATAACAAAACAGCCTTGTTCTGGCTTCAACACTCAGCCAGCAATAGTCCATATAACAAGAGCAGATGCACATGTGCAGCCCCCCAGTGCACCGTAGGCGATGAGAAACAGAACTTGATTAATTAGCAGTTTAAGTGATCTCCGGTTGATCAGCTGCCTTCATGTGCTCTGCGGAGAAAAGCCTGGTTGGCCTGCTGGATAATGTTAGCAAAAGAACTGTTGGCAAACAAAGCTTATGGCCTGTTGTTTCAGCTCAGCTGAAACAACAGGCCATTCTACTGTAAAATGTTACATATGGGGGATTTTGCTTCACTTTTTCACTTTTGTTACTGTGTGAAAGCCTTCCATACAAACCTGGCCAGCAGGTGACATTTCATGGGGTTTATTTTAATTTAAAGACATTCACGACTAAAGTTTCTCCTGTTATAATGTAACTTTAGGATGCTCCTGTTATATGTAACTTTAGGATGCTCTATTCTAATTTACTCATTTTCAACTGCAAATATGTTCTGAGATAAATAAGAGGCTTTAAGTATGTTTTTTAACATGTATCTACAAAACATACATATTTGATGTGTTTATCTAACAACATCTGCTTGTAGCTAATAAAAATGGCTTTGTGGGTTTTTTGTTTGGACACTCACAGCACTTGGATTGGGTCTTGGTTAAATATTGAAAAAGTAGGGCCTATGACTAATTGCTTTTTAAAAAGTTGCTGATCTTTTTTCTGTTGATCCATTAATCGACTAACTGTAAAAGTGACCTGAAACACACACAGAATGTGTTTACTATATAACTGGAACCATATCCAATTCCTGCTCTCTGTACGTCCGCCATCTGTCCCCACCACCTCTGTGCAACTTACGGGGTTAACATAATGTGGCACTTCCTTCACTGGAAAAAAAAAACAACAAACCCTCGCCACTAAATACAATCCGGGCAGAAATTGCTCTTCTCACAAAAGTTATTCGGCAAAAGAAGAAATGAGTAGTGTATAAATTGAATTTCTAGGAACGATTGCTTTGGGGATGTCTTGAAATGTCAATCACAGGGCAGAAAGTCAAAGCCAGGTGAAGAAATGATTGAGTCACTAGTACTGGACAAGACTCGCCCCCACACACACATACACCTCCCACCCAAAAAACAATGATAATTTACCAATATGGTGCAGTAGATATGGTCAGTAGGGAACAGATATGAGTGAGTGGCTTGATGGTGTACACATACATAGGTTGAGGTGTAAACTGCTGCATCCCAGAGTGACCTGAATTTGACTCCTCATGACCACAGTGCTTTAGCGACTGTGTTATTGTAAAAGCACATAGGCCCACCTTCCGCCATCTCTAATAAAAGGCTTAACCGTTACACCTACACAGGATATGACACATGAAACGCATAATAGCAGAGGTGTTGATCTGGAATCAGTGATTGCTTCTTGCAGGTTCTCAAAAGGTTTTCTGGATCCAAACCAAATTACCAACAATTTCCACCTGAGCAGGTCGCTCAATCTGGTGCTGGAGTTCTAAAATCTAATTCTTTCTGTGAAAAGAATTGAAAACATGGCCAGTGGGGCCAGACAGCGTCGCTCGCCAATGTGGGTCACCGTCGGCTGGTATTTTAGGATACAATAGCCTGAAGTTACTTTCCCGCATGTGGGCAACACGGGCCAAACAGCATCCAGCTTGCAAATTAGCAAATCCAATCATAGTTTCCTGATAGCTGGCTGCTCAGGGCCTCCTGGGAGGGCACTCCTGAAACTCTGTTAACTACGGCTTGAGAGGTTAACAAGCAGAGCAAAGTGAGAGCTAGAGAGGCTGTCAGTTTCAAAGGATGGTCCAACATTACCAGCGCATACTCTTTGTTTTGCATGTGCATTGTAGGTGTACTGTATTGATTGTGAAACCAATGCTGCAGCAGAGGACCACCATTGTTGGAAAACAGGAGCAGAAAGCTGTATAATTTTTATTTATTTAATTTTTTAACACCCATAGGCTAAGCATTCTGTGTATGTAAAGTAACACTGCCCCTGGCAGCGCAGACAAAGACGTTTTATTGCTTACAGGAAACCCAGCCCATTCATCTCAGCATCACATAATGGCCTGAAAGGAAAAACTGGATTTCCATCAGCACTTCCTACAACAGCAAGTAAGCTAGGGAATCATGTTGTATACATTTATACATTTCAGTAGACAGAAGCAGGACTGCATGCATTATGGAGTCCAATGAACACAGAGAAACATCGTTTATGTGATGAAAATTCACTCACCATGTTGACTTCTGACACCATGTCTATGCTGGCCACGTCTATGCTCATCCCCACTGCAACAGGGGCCCCTGGAAGAGGTTAAACAGCAGAATATGGATATAGGCCTACTCCTCCACACCTGACCACAACACTGTGAATGGCGCCAAAAATAAAGCTGCCTGCCTACAGCGTGAAGGGAAATTAAAGGGGGTATAAATACGACACATACCTCCAAAGTCCGGCCTCAGTCGGATATCATATCCCTTCAGTAGTTTATCCACCGTCTCCTTCACGAAAGACATGTTGCCCGGTTCGTTGACGCTAAAATGACACCAAAAAAACAAGAGAAAAAAACACCACCTTGACTCCTGTATCAATCAGCCGGGGCAATAACCTTGACTCCACCAAATGACAAAAGCCACTCACCTTTTCGCGCAACAGACAATCGAACCGACAACCAGCGCGGACAAGACGCGAAATTGACGAACCCTGTGCAAGGCAAACATCACCCTTTTCTCTTTTTCACCCCCCTCTTCTTTCGTTGTTTACAACCACAGCAACAGCAAAGACCCCCCAATCAACAGTCGAGACGGTTCCGGACGCTCTCCAAATCAGAGTAAATCCATTGATTGCCCAAAAGGAGAAAGTCGCATGAGGAGGGGGGTAAAAGTCAGCAGCTTGGTGTGGAGGGAGTTAGATATGAAATATAGGCTGACATCGCCTCCCCGGCGTGAATACTGGCTCCGCTCTTCTTTGCCGTATCTGACTGTGCAATAAGAGGCTCTTACATTCAGGAGCTGAAGCGCATATTGATGAGGAGGGTGTACAGGGATGCTGCTGCTGCTGGTGGCGGTGAAGGCACTCGGCTTGTTCAAATGAGAGACGAAGCCCAACACACACTGTAAAAAAAATACCCACCAGTAGCTGCAGTATAGTCTGTGTATTCTGCGTTTTTTATTTTTAGTCTATTTTTTTAGATATGTGTCTAAACTTAGATAAGTGTCAAGCTCGGTTTCATTTCTTTATAATGGAAATCAACTTTCTAGTCCTTGAACTGATTATCTTTTTTTTAATTAAACTGCCATTGAAGTCCTCTGTCTATTTTAAGGATGTGTGTGCGTGTTTGAAGGGCCACTCCAGCGATCTAGAAATGCACTTTTTGTTAAGTTGTCGAAATCAAAGCAGCAGAGGCAGATATTCTGGCTTTTAGTCCTGTCAAGCTCTAAAAATACTGGATCCTACAATTCCCATAATGCAGCATCTTCTCATTAGACTCTCACTGAATAGTCAATGCCCAAGTCTCCACATCTCATATTTGAAATGCAGGCTTTAGGTTAAAATTTTGAAGTCTCAAGCCCAGTTAAAGATGACCCTGATGACATCATCAGGGTTATTTTTGATAAAGTCATCTGGGTTACTTTCTCAGACTTTAAGGAGCGCCCTTAGGAGGCCAAGAGAACATTATACAGCTGTTTCACAGGCTAAGTGGTAATTCCCATGACAACTTTATTAAGTAAAACTTTTAAAGGTGAGAAAAGTTTACTTCTGTATAGGACACATCTTATTTAAAGATGTTGATTTATTTTCATTTAGGCTAAATAATTCAGTCATTAGTTCAAATATTTTGATCATCCCCAGCTTGCCAAATAATTTTTTGGGCTTGAAAGTTCCTGAAACAGACAAGGAAATTAAACATTTCAGGACTCAATATTACACCAAATTGCCTCGTTGAAATACACATTTTTTACAGTGCTCTTCACACCATCTGCGCTAATCCCCTTCCCCTGTGTTTCCTATAAAAATGGCGGGACCATAACGGTATAGAGGAGGGACCGACCGCATTTATCAACCTAGTAATCGATTGTTGTTATTGATTAGCCTGTTAATCGCCTATACTGGTCTCTTTTCCTTATCTAATATGTAGGGGTCCACCATAAATTATTTAGGTTTAGAAATTCCGTGCCTAATTAGGGACCGTGTGCGTGCGTGCGTGCCCGCGCGACAAAACACAGTTGGAGTACCTCATTAATAAAAACGATGTGTGTTGTTGTGACATTTCCTACCTCGTGTCATAGATGGCGAACAACTTCTTGTTTCCGTCAACAGCATTCCTGAAAGAAAAAAGGGGTGATGACATCATTAATGATATAGAAGCTTTGAACCAATGAAAACGTGAAAAGGCGGGTGATTATTCAAATCTACTGTCATTCTATTACAACCATTAGCCTAACATAGAGAGACACATATTATCAGGAAAGATTTAGTTTTGTTTATAAGACACCCTGGGCTCCGAGCTACAAATTTTCTCGACTTTTGGATTTACTTTTCAGGCGTTTATTAGCCCTCAGGTGTTGGTGTTGGTTTGACCCTCCCTGGTTTGTTGTGGGAGTGGATTTATCTGTAGGCTATGGTCTGTGTAGCTCCAGGGTCTACTCAGGTCTGTAGCCTGCAGTAAAGCAGGGATCTAAATACCTGCAGGGCAAATGTTGAAAGACAGTCGATTTCCATCATGAGAGCCCCTCACCCCGGTATTTCACCTGGGAATGAGAACGGGTTGCAGCCACACACACACGCAAATCTTTTTTCACACGTGTCAAACCGGTCATCACTCTGCAGGAGCTGTCCGCACCAGGCGTGGTGCTGAAATCAGCCTCCCGAGGGGGACTGGCTGCTGTTTCTTACATTTCCTGGCCGCAGCTCTTGTCCGCATACTGCATTTCCAGACGGGTTTTAAAAAGTGGAAGGAGGTTAAACATCAGACACCATTTACCTCCTATGAAACATGGTACTCGGCTACCCTCTTATGGCAACCGTCAGGATGATAGCAACTTCGGTTTGAGACTTTGTGGAGGAGTACTTAAATGGGAATAGTTGCTCTGACGGCGCCTACAGTAGGCAAATTCATGGCAAGATTGGCTAAGGATAGGTTTCTTGTTTGTCCTTGGAGTTGACACCCAAAACACACGCACACATGCGCGCGCGCACACACACACACACACACACACTAAAACGGGTGAGCAACATCCTTAACAACAGGTGAGAGGGAATTATTCAGTCGTGGGGACACAATTTGCATTAAAAATTACCAGCAGCGCTGCTTTTTTTTATCAGATCATCTCTCAAGTCTCAATTCCCAGCCAAGGGCATACTTATACCCCAGGGGGTACTTCTACAGTCAGCGGGAGGCATGTTGAAGAACTGTCAGCCAATTAGAGGAATAAGAGTTTGAAGTCTAAATATCTGGCTAAAAGTATTCCATAAGTGATTGAAATAGCTAAAAGTAATCGATAAATATATGAAATAGATAAAATAATGAGTAAATTGTTGAAATAGTAGGCATAATGTAGCCTAATGGATGCACAGTTGAAAGTAGTTCAAAGTAACGTATGATTACTAGTTGAAAGCTTTACATCGGATACATGGTTGAAAGTCATTACTTGAAAACCCGCAGCTGATTTTGTTAACATCTGACCCCACCCTACTCCCAAGTTGCACTGCCAGTGCCGCCTCCTCCCAGCCCACCAATGGGGGGCACCTATTATAAAATGATTAGCCTCTGTTTCAGCACTTCTTTCTCTCGCACCGGCAGTACGCGGTATAGCAAAAGTGAATCCAGTCTCCTAGGGGCCAGCCCGTGTGATGCTGCTGCCGCTGCAACACCTCTGGGGGCGATACAGGAGACGCGGTGCAGCAGGCACCGAAGGAGGGAGGCGGTGTAGGCTATGAGGAAAGCACCAGACAGACTACTACAACAGCGCCTGATGGGGAACCGCTGACAGAGAGAGAGAGAGAGAGAGAGAGAGAGAGAGAGAGAGAGAGAGAGAGAGAGAGAGAGAGAGAGAGAGCATAAACAGCCCATGGTGGAGAAAATGAGGATAAGAAGGAGGGGAGCCAACCGACAGGCACGGCGATTAGATGATTGAACCCGTGATCGTCCAGTTTCAACAACGCCAACTGAGACACCCCCCCACCAACCTCTAGCCGCTGTTTGGGGAAAACGCCAAAGAATTAAACCTTGGTGGATCTGCATTCAGGTAGAGCCCCCCATTTCCTCCTAACCCCTCCGTCTTTTTAGGCACAGCATGGCAAATAGGAATAGGAATTCATGTTTTTGGTGATTGAGAGTGTGGAGGAAAAAGGTGATGGTCGAGGAGAGGAGTGAAGGGAGAAGAGAATGGAAGTGGGGGTGGGGGGTGTATGAATGGTGATGCGCTGGATTCAAACGCAGTGGAAGCTTTACACAATGGGGATCATACGTCTTTTCTTCATAAGTGTGGAGATTGTGAGGTCGATGCTCTGGGTGTTGAAGAGTTGCAAATCGCAGCCTCATTAGAGTGTCCCGCTTGATTGAGTGATTCCTGTAATGGTCTGCCTCTGTATGCAGCGGTGCGGTGTGAAGAGTTTCTTTGTGCGAGTTGGGGCGCCTTATCCGGATTGCTAGACCTTGTAGTTTATAATATGAAAAGGACACCGAAACGTTATATAGCGGCTTTGATATCTGCCGATTTTTTGATGCAATTCTGTTCTTTTTTCTCTCTCTCTTTGTAACCTTCTGTTTGTGGATGTGCCTTACAGCTGTAAACAACAAAGTGAGAATTTCAGGCATGGCCAGGCTGGCGCTTTCCCTCCTGCTCCTGTGTGGATGCCAAAATAGGTAAACTAAGAGCTGAACATTTGTGGGACACTTGCTGAAAGCCTTTTGAACATTTAGAAAAAAGTCCAGTTGTTAACAAATTGTGAGGCTTTAAAGTGGAATGCCATTTACTCACCAAATAAAGCTATTTAAAGAATATAACTTTGGTTATCTTATTATAAAAGCAAACTCTTGCTGAGGATTGCTGGCAGCTCTGCCCTCCTCTCTGATTGATCGCATATCCCAGCTGCACTCTGCTGCAGCACTGCTTAAGTGGCTGTCCTGCACTCAAGACGAGCAAAAAAAGATCTTCTGGCAATACTGTCAGTAAATCACTAGAATCGTCCACTGGCTCCACTCTCATCTAAGTAGATGAATGGCTTTTAGATCACATGTTCAATCCAGCATGTAACCTTGTCCTCTGTGACCCTCCCTGGTAATTCCTGTGTGTCAACACAGTGTTCTTTGTAAAAGAAAAAAATTTTAAATCAAGAGTGTAATTTTCTTCATTTTCTCACCACAGAGAATGGGCTCATCCTCAAGAGATAATGCCTTGCTTCTTGCCATATTTAGAGATAGAGCTCATTTGTTTGTATTTGGATCACATGTCAAAGCCTTAATTATCTCTACTGGTAGTTGTAAGCAGTGCTTATGTTCAATAATTAATCACAACAAGCCTGTCCTTAATGCCGCAAGCTTATTAATCACAATAACCATGTCACTGTTGTTGCAGTTTTAACTAACGCCAGGATGTTGCTTTCTCTTTACTCGTCTCCTTGTTTCCTCTCCTCTCCTGTCCTAGTCTCGGCCTGTCCTCTTCAGAGGCTCAGAAGGAGACAGCCGGCAACGACAACAGCACAGTTTTCACCAGGATCCTGGATGGGCTGCTTGACGGCTATGACAACAGGCTCCGGCCGGGGCTTGGAGGTTTGCTGCGGACTCCTTTTTATTCTTACTCCTCTTTTTTTTAGCTACATTGCCACAGTCCAGCCTCCCAGATTGCTAACCTCACCTGCTAACCTAGACCTTTTAACTGTGGGAGGTTCAGTTTCCAGCTGCCACTTCACACACTGATTCCTGAGAAAATGCTGGGACACTGGCAGACACAGGGATAGAAACCGTGTGAGCAGATTGTAAATTTTGCTCCCATGTCAGCTAAGGTGAACGCACACACGCATTGTCAGATGCCATGGTGAGGATCATGAATGCATACGTTCTTCCCCTGTACATGGTACATGGTAGGAAGAGTAAATCAGTCAAGCAGTCTCCAGCACAGCCTGAATTCAGTGTGCTGTTGTGTTTTATTCACGCTTTTCACCCTGGCAACAGCAGATAACCTTGTGAGCTGACAAATTGCCATTCAAAGATGGATTTTTTTTCCCTCTTTTCAAATGGGCTACTGAAATGAATCTTTTTTCCTTTTTTTTTCATTTCACGCCATCCCTGACTCCCACGTTCCGTAATGGCGTGGCACTTGCTACATTTATTCCACTGATTTCAAACCACCCTCTTTTTTTGTCCTCATTGCATTTGGTCTTTGTTTCACTTTGTCCCCCATGTACGCATAGTCCCACAAGAAGAAACGAAGCTTTTACATGCTGAATGCCTGATGTGTCGTGGCAAAAGCCTGCTCTCACATCCTGGTAACGGTTGCTACCCTTGACAAGAGGGCCTATAAATACATACCAGAAAAAAAAAATTCAGACCTTCATTCAGCATTCAACAAGCTGCTCCCCACAGCACAACCAATCCCAGAATCCCAGCTCGCCAGCACCAAATTTACATGCATAGAGGAGATTTTGTTGGCTTTGATGGTACAAATGACAGAAATATGACAATGTTCTACCTTTTCACATCATCCTCAGACAAAATGCACTGTGGGAGAAATCATGGAAATGTGTGGATTCATTTGAGCAGTGGATTCATCTATCTGCAATTCACACGGGTTTGAAATGCCTATTATGATGCTGAACAATATCTTGTATTGCTCAATCCCTCCCTAACATCTTTTACTGTGTTTGTTTCCATGTCCCGCACATATAAGCAACCAGTTTTTCTTTCAGAAGGTTATATTTGTCGTGGTGTAAAAGCCTCTGAAACTAGTCGATTAGTGGATCGACATCCAAAATTAATTTGCAGCTACTTTGACCAGCACTAAAACTAAAACATCCTCTTGTTCCAGTGTCTCCAATGTTCTTTTTTGATATAATTTTAAACTTACCGTTTTGGAGCGCTGGTGACAAAACAAGACATTTGAAGACGTCACACAACTCTGCAGTGGTTATTTTCATGATTTTCACATTTTATAGACTCAAAGATTATTCAATAAGTTGAAACTAATTATTAGCTGCAGCCCTAGGAAAAGCACTGAGCACTTTAAATAGAAAATCTATACAGAAAATGTAATTTTCTTTCAGTTGTAACAGATGTTATAGTGTTATGCAGCTGTGGTCTGTGAAGAAAGTCCCAAATATGACATATATATGAGGGTAATGACTTTGACTTGTGGATGCATAATATTGAAGATAAAACCCCAATATTTCTCCTATATTGGTGGAATTAAAAATCTGTTAGATTGACCTCCCACATTCCTCAAACATTCTCTGTGCTCTCTCAACAGAGAATGTCACAGAGATCAAGACAAATATTTTTGTCACCAGCTTTGGCCCGGTGTCTGACACGGAGATGGTGAGTTCATCTGCAGCAAACACCATAGAAACACAGAGTGCAGAGTTGGACAAACACACACACGCACGTCTCCGAATCCCATCCAGACGACTGTAGGTATTTTTAGATCAACGCATATATTTACATTTCATGAGACTGGCACCAGTACCCCTCCTAGTCCCTGCTACTACACTCAGGTCCTAGCTGTGTCTTCTGAAGATTGGCTCCTCTCTTTTTTTTTGGTTACTTGTAAATGAGAGGAAATAAATGTGCATGGCTTAAACTTTTAAGACTGAATGCAGTGTTGCTGGCCCATTCCAACTTGTTCCAAATGATTCATCCCTTTATTTATTAGTTCTCTTATGAACTTGTACTGAGTTCCACCTGGACAGCAAAAAGCACTAACTCTCCTCTTTCACTAAATGCCCTATTACATGGTGCCATATCTCTGCCGCACTTTGACACAGCAGTGATCAAACTTGCCACTTTCCTACCATTGACTTGAAAAAGTATTGACAGGGACGTGCGACTGATTAATGAAATGTGGCAAGAGACTTAAATGGGTTTTGCCGTCCATAAAAGCTTATATGTCAGTCTGCTAACAGCATAATTGTTCTGTGGGATGGAGTATTGTATTTTATTTCTTGTTCATTTGTTTGTTTGTTTTTTAGCTTGAAGCGTGTCTGTATTTCACACATGAGCAAATAATGGATTTTTATACCGCAGAATCTTGGTGGATTAATGAAGGCATAAAGGAGGAATGACTGTTAGAGTGAGAGCAGTGTTTGACCATCTTGTGCTGATTGATGATTAAGTGTACAGAAGTAGTTAAATTAGCTTTTTTGTCACAAATTTAACAAGAAAATGTTTTTTAAAAAAACAATTGTTAAAGCTCCATTAGGGAAGAATTCTGTGTAAAACTACCCCAGTCTTTTAAATCTCGATAAGAAAATTATGCTGACAGAGTCAAGAAACGGAAACGGAGACCCTTTACAGTATATATGACTTCAAATTCTTGTTTTTGGTAAATACACACCACAGAATGGGATGTTCTGAAACTTAAGAGTGTAGAAATAGAAAACCATCTCTTCATCCATAGGAAGATCTTTTGCTTTTGGCATCCCTTCAGTATCTTTTGGAATAAACATGATCACAGAGCAGACAGATGAGAGCAGTGTGCAGTTTACTGACATCGCTTTACATGGCCTCTGGGTCCAAACAGTTACCTCTCACTACTATTTTGTTGCTCATATTTCTTGCCTTTTTTCCAGAACAGCTCTTTCTGTGAAAGTGAACTCTTTTTTGTTTTTTTGCTTCCCTCTCAGGAATATACCATAGACGTGTTCTTCCGCCAGAGCTGGAAGGACGAGCGTCTGTGCTTCAAAGGGCCCATGGAGATGCTGCCGTTAAACAACCTGCTCGCCAGCAACATCTGGACCCCTGACACCTTCTTCCTTAATGGCAAGAAGTCTATTGCTCATAACATGACCACGCCCAACAAGCTGCTGAGGCTGAAGGATGACGGCACTTTGCTTTACACTATGCGGTAGGTGTTTTTTTCCTGTTTAATCACGTGTAACAGGTGTATTCATTTGCCTTACACACACTAAATAAACTATGAAAACTACGAGTGGGTTTGCTTCGCAATAAACCTAATAATAAACCCTTTTGGTATCCGAGGTTACTGGCACTTGTTAGATTTAGAAATTTCATGAATTTCAAATATGTCGCTAGTCACGGAGAGGTACACAAGGGCCGAGGTTCCCGTATTGTATCTCAACATTTTTAAGTGAAGTGAGGACACTTCCCATTTATGTGCCCTGCAACTTTAATTTGGGGTTGGCGGGTTAGTGAAGGGAAGGTTTAAAATATAAAATGAAAAAAGCAGCTGGCAAGGCCAACATACTGCACGGTTTGAACGCCGAGAGAAAATAGAGTGATAGACACCCTCAGTCTGTGAGTCAGACTGTAGGAGAATAGTGTCACCCAGTGGCCAATCAGAGGCATTAGATTTGTCCATATGACAGTAAGAGCAAATGAAATATCAAATATTGAGAGCATTTCTTTAAATTTTTGTTCTTCCAATTCTTATTCTTTCAGTTGATTTTTTTTAAACTTACATTGTTTGCATTATAAAAAATATAAAAACCAGAGTGAAGTGTCTCTTTAAATGTAGGGCTGTGAGAAGAAAAACTGCAGAGGGACATCATCCATTATGAAAAGCAGCCTCATTATGAACTATAGTTTTTGGCAGTGATGTAGATAAGAAAAACAGAAGAGAAGAAACAGGCCAATAACCAGATGGTGATGAGTAATAACTAAACCACCCGTATTTACTGTGCACAGGGACAGAAAATTGGCTTTAACATATTGAGAAATGAGCCCTAAAAGTAACTTTCTGACTGACAAATAGTTTTTGTTTAGTGGAACGGAACAAGGATTCACTGTGACCTTTGGACCAGAGAATTAATATAACGCTGTGCTTATCCTCAGGAGTTCCTGTAGCTACAGGACTTAAGAGTGACTGTATCACGGATGAGAGCACTCTATCTGATATCAGTGCCACCCACAGGGAGAATAATGCTGGATGGAGGACAGATTATCCATATGCAACCACCCTGACATACATACATATCCAAAGAAGTGCGTATTTATAGTCACGTCTTTGTCACACGCACTGAGCGCACACAGTGAACACACATACACCCGCTGCGACTGTCAAGCATGTTCCCCGTACTAATCGGTTATGTTGATGCTGAACTTTAACCTCAAGGCTTACAAGTAAGGGATTGCGTGAATGTGCAAGTGTTCATTTCCATATGTGCCATTTTATGGAAATCTCTGCATACATGTATTGTATGCACAAACGTATGCATGAGCAAGACAGAGCTCCCGTAAGCTATAAATGGCATCAGATTCCCTGCCACAGTTGAAATGAAGTAGCAGTAGGTTGCTTTTAATGCGTTTAATTGTTACAGTACTGTGCTTGTCATTACAAGCTGAGCTTAACCACTAACCACAAGCAGCCTTGGTTTTATTCCCTGCATAAACACAAACACACAGCCATCTGGGTACTTGCAGGTTACAGCTTTCTTTCTCTTTATGCCTGTTTGCACTATATGTTATCTTGTTTTTGTTAGAATAAGGCAAATATGTGTGTGGCGATAATCAGCCTTTTTGATCTATACCCAATGACGTGATTAACCCTTGTGTTTTGTTGACATTGGCTTTACTTTCTCATTGTATGGGGTCCCACAAACTCTGGTGCAACATTTTCCTTTAAATATTTCTCTTCCTTTTCTTCTGACCGTAATAAAACTAAGCAAAACTCAACATTAGAGCATAGCACAGGAGCATTTTCCTTGTATTTACCCATGATTCTCTGAGACCCCAGAACTAATGTGTCATTGCTTTGTAGCAGACTCATGAAAAATGTTTATAAGCCATTCTCATAGGAAGGGTCAGGATTTAAAAAAAAAAGAGCGATTAGAGCATTAGGATTATATAGCAAGATGGCTGAACTACTGTATATACTACAGTCAGGGATCATCATGTGCCCAAACATCTCCAGTGTGACCACAAGGCTGATTATTTAGAGCAAACACCTCACACTTTTTTCTACACACATACATACATCATATATATATATATATATATATATATATATATATATATATATATATATATATATATATATATATATATATATATATAAATATACACACACACACATTATATACATATACAAGCACATACACTTTTTTTCATAGCATACAGCATCCAACACCACATGTGCTCATCCCCATAGGATTCACCCAGACAAGTGCACTCATCCAACACAGATGCTACTCTTAAAACATGTACAGTACACACATTACTATGTCTGTGCCCCTGCTTAATAGTAAGTGCATGTTACAAACATTACATCCTCTATCACACTCACATTTCCACATTACGTATGGGTGTCAATGAAAGCTGCCCTCTCTCAACCGACTAAATATGATTGTGCCGCCGCCTCATTTGAAAACCATTACTCTGTGGAGGGGCGGCTGGCTTTGCAGAGCAAATTTCTATGCATTTGTCTCCATGGATAATTCATAAAGTGCCCCTTTTCTCTACTCTTCGTGAGCTTAATGCACATGGGCTTGATGGCAGCCTATAATAGCTGGATACCAGAAAAGTTAAAACATATACAGCTTTATCAGCTGGTTGAAACCTCTATATAAACAGGGAGTGAGTGCACTGCACACCATTATCATTAGGTGCAGTTGAGTTGCTGTTCTCATTCATGCTCTTAGTGTTGCCTTTAGACTTATGGCCCTCTATCTGATCATTTCAACATGCATACTGACAATTTGCATAAGTGTCAAGTATAATGACATTGTTCCTAAGTTGATTTTCTTGTGTTCTTCTAATGGTTCTGCCCCCCTGACACACACTGTGGATATGTTATATAACCCCAACTCAACTGAGACCGACTGCATGTGACTCTTGTTAGGGTGAAAAGACATGGTGGCGCAAGCATGGTGGCAATTGATAATACAGCATAAAGCTCCTGGACCCGAAAACTCAGCCCTTTCTGTTTTAACTTTATTGCCCAGGTTCTCAACGTTTTTGCAAGGTGCTGTGATGCGCCGTTTTCCACTCAGTCCATACTGGCTATAGTATAACAGATTCATGTGAATTATACTAGTCTGCTATCTTACCTCCATTATTTAAATAATAACTGCAATGGGATGCATAGATTTGGATTTCCCCCCGGCACAAATCACACCCGTAAAGCAACTATCTTTATAGGCAAGGCCACATGAATAATTAGAACATGGTATAATAGCCAACAGCCATGTTCTCATTTATTTATCCCAAAGACACTCTTTCCCCTCCTCCATACAAAATCCTTCAGCTGTTTTAGACACAATAATGCAATTGGATAATCCTGCACTGATGTGGAAAGCAAGCTGAGCCCCAAAACAGTCAACTCTATAGGGACCGGAGGTGGCCTCTTATCCCACTTTGCTATGCTTCGTTCGCTTTTAACGATCTAATTGAGAAACCTCCTGTAAGTAGATACATAATGTGCAGGAGGCTGAAGCAAAAAAACATGACCCAAGAGGGTTATGCCACATCTTGGCGACACAGTTATCACTAAGTTTATAATACATTCAGTGAAGGAAAAATGATGGACCTTGTTCTGTAATGTTGCTCCTAAGCCTGAACAAAAGCCTATGCCAGAGAAACATTTAATGTAATCAACATTAGATTTTGTGCACTGGTTTCCACTGGTTCTAACCACTTCACTTTCCTTCATCCAGCCCATTACAGATAATCATTATCATATCATTGTATTCTGTTTATCATCATGGAAGGAGCAAGAATACCCAGAGGGACTTGATTCAATCTAGGGCAGACAGCTAGAAAAAAAAAAAAACAACAACAAAAAAAGAATAATTGTGATGTGTGTATGCCCAATTTGTATGCTTGTTTTACTTCATCTTGCTGTTCTTTCAGGACACGTTGATGTACCATCATGGCAGCTAAAATTATAACACACCATCTTGATGATTGTGAATGACTCTGAGAAAATTAGATTTGAAAAGCTGTTGTTGTGTGCTTGTGATTGATTCAAATAGAGCGAATGAATACATCTAAATGAAGCAGGAGATAGACTTCACCTCAAGTCCACAGCAATTCAAATGATGTTCATTAGGAGCGAGAGCTAAGATTCATATTTGAATCATCTGCACCGACGGGTGATTGGCTGTTGGCAGAACAGTTTGTCCCAAGGGTCATTTAGAAAAACACTAAAGCTTCCCTTTCTTTAATGGAAAGAAAAACAACGAACACAGAAACTCTGTGACCACTAGGTGGTAGTATTGCCACTGTAATAATAGAGTTGCTGAGAGGGAAATATGGCACTTGAAAGTGTCAGACATGAAACTGTCCTGTTCCATTCTACTGTTTATAAATAACCATTTCCTTGTAATCCTTTTGATCCTAACACTAGATGAAATGTATCTCAAATCAGTCTAAAAAACAAAGCGTTTTCCGCTTTCTTTTTAGATTATGTCCCCTTTTTAGAATGTTTAATGGCTATAATTGCAAAGATAGTAAAGCTGCGACCTTCCTTCTAATTGTTTTGGTACCCTGTAATTTTAGTGAATCAACAGCTGTGGCTGTTCCTGTAATTGCACACTGCTCTGGTAGGAGACCTACATGCCCATTTAAATTTTTAAAGGTTAAATAGTGAGTGTAAAAGAAACTAATATGAATTCAAAATAAATTACTAGCTAACATAAATTGTGCATTTCTATGTTGCTTGTCTACTGAATCTCACATTGTGTCAGTGTTAATGGATATTTTACATGTGTTGCCTTAGACTGACCATCTCAGCTGAATGCCCCATGCAGCTGGAGGACTTCCCCATGGATGCCCACGCCTGCCCTCTCAAGTTTGGCAGCTGTGAGTAAAATCCCTGCTGTGGATGTCTACTTTCATATTCATCTTGTTCTTGGCTGTATACTAATGTCAGCTAATATGGTGTACAATGGTGATATTTAGTCCGATGTAAAAAGTTTAATCTAGAGAACAATAAGGAATAATTTTAGACAGTGTTGGGTAATTGACAAAATGCTGCTGCAGAGAGTTGGTCATTATCTGCTGAAGCTGAGTTTGCTTTCCTTGCATTAAATTCAGTTTTAAAGTGAGGTTGTCACTTTTACTGAACAGTGGCCACTAATGCTAAACAAAGGTTTATCATTTAACTAAGCTATTTATTAGCAGCACAAGTGAAGTAAAGTCTGTGAAGTGATTCAGTAACGTGCATCATAGACCAACATTTAAAGTGTACTAACATTAGCCACCATTAGCTAATGGTCATATCAGAACAAGTAATCATATAGCAAAATCCCCAAGTGAGCAATAGTGCATTTTATTTCTTATGAATTCAACTTAACTTATGTACATATATGTTCATATACGTACAAAAGACACTGTTTCTCTACTGTTAGCCTAATGGACCTGTGATGCTGCTAATTTGAGCAATGATTTTAACAGATATTTTTGGTCTTCCCTTTTAACTACTATTTAAAAACTTTGGAAGAGGTTACTGCCAGAAGAGAAGAGAAGATTACCGCATGTTCTCCAACACTTAATTAGGCCAACGAAGGGTTTTCCCAAATGCCTTCTTAACGGCATGGCTGGCCTCCCAGTGAGGAAATGTATAGAACCTTGAGCGGCCCTGCAGGTATTTAAAGACAGATCTGGCCAAATGCCACACCTTGGGAGCCTCTTGGGCTTAAAGCATGAGGCTCTTATCTGCAGATTTCTATGAGGTGCAGTCCACACACTCACTAATTAAGAGAAGCACATTTAACCACAATCCAATTACTGTGGAAGGAGCTGCTGAGTCTCCCAAGGCAAACTCTAACCTTGCCCTGCAGGTGAGTAGCGTAAGTGTGTAATAGAAATAATGTGCTAATAACAAAACTGCCTTTTTATAAGGTGAAGGGTCATAGTAAGAAGAAAATAGTTGCTTTCATTGTCATTTGTTGTAGTGCTGAGAGTAACTGTGACCTCTATCTGACCTGACGGCTGATTTAGCCCTCATCCTCAGGTGAACAATGGTACAGTGCTGTACATACTCTACTAAACCTCCAAATTACACTGCAGCAAATGTTGACTCAAACATGATAATATAGTTAAACCTGCATAACAAAAAGAAATAAAAAAAGATTACAATCCCTTTTCACAAAATTAACAAAATGGCTGAAAGGCATGACAGACATTAATCACACTAAACTGTATTTTGACTGTATCCACTATTTACTATTGTCATCAGTGTGGGATGAAAGGAGACAACATCCGGTGTAATGAAAAATGGACTAAATTAATCCCCCCAGTAAAAACAAATTGCCATTAAATCTCTCCACGCCCTCCTTTGATAATTCAGGGAAGACCTACAAAGGCAGAGAGCAGTTACTACAGTACAACTAAATTTCAATAAAGTTATTTATATAGTGCCAATTCAAAACATCTCTCATTGTACTTTTCATTTAGACTAGTTCCCACCACGAGCAAGCACTTGGCAACAGTGGCAAGGAAAACTCGTTCTTTACAGAAAGCAGTAAAACTGAGGAAAAAAGGGGTTAAAGGGTCTGGCCAGCAAACTGAGGTTAAAACAGTTATAATGCCTTCATTTATGGCTTTTCAGGTTAACTATTTTTTTTTTAGTTTTCCTGTCCATTTTAACAAGTTTTTTTTTCAATAATTACATTTTTATTACTTCATAGTCCATAGCTTTTAACGAAATGTATCTCTGTTTTCTCTGCTAGATGTCTGTGTCCATTTACGATTATTATTTATATTGAAATTAATATAATGAATTAAGGTAAAATTTAATATATTTAATGTGTTTATAGGTAGCTTAACAACACCACATCGTGTGGTGTTCGTAAGAGTTGGAAGCTGAGATTGCAGTTGCTGCTACCTTGCTAAGCTAATGTTAGTTTCCTTTAGCAGGAGTTTCCCATGTTAGTTTTACTACCACGTTTAGTTTAGTGGAATAACAAACTCAAAGAGCTGCCAAGATATTTGTTTTGTAAAGCAGAGATTTTCAGTTTCACAGCTACGGGCTAAGGTTAACTGTGACTAACTTTTACTTGATAGCTTGTTTGCATTCACTGCCTAGTTGGTTACCAAGCCAGAGTGCAGTCATTTTTATATAGACAAAAAGAGCAATAAGCCCAGTCCTGAGCCACATTTATGAAGGTCATAATAGTCTCTAAGTGTGCGTTCATGCACCGTCTTCTGTAGCTTCATGTGTCCTCTCACTAGTGACAGAGTAGTGATATACAGTACCCTGCCATTAACGCATGAAAGCCTGCTTTAAGGTCGGTTCAGGTGACGGGCAGCTAATCCCTTATTTTGGGCCACAGTACCTGTATCCTAATTTAGCTACTGGCCTTCAGCCTTACAGCTATCAAATAGTACTAGAGTAATATTCTATGGTATTCAGTTAATGGTGAGCCTGGCGATGTGTATAATTTAACACAAGACACAATTATTTTTCTTAAAATAAATCAAGCTGATCTTATTTCACCATTAGAAACATATAGAAAGTAGAGTTGAACTGAACAGAAGTGTCTAACAACATTTGAGGAGCCAGAGTGGTGTGTTGGAATTGTTGGTGCATCACACACAAACTGTGATGAACAGTCTGGAAAACCATGACAATTAAATCTGCATCAGTAAAGGGCACAGGTTGATGCCAACTTATCCAGACAGAAGAGCAGTTGCTAAAGAAAACTACTTTCTCTGAAATTACCACATGATTAACATAATAGACAGCTGACAAAAAGTCATTTGGAACTTTGCAAAGTTGGTCTTTATGGCGAGGCGGAGGTTTAGAAACTGCTCGTTTGAGGTACACAAAACCTGGACACCTGAACAGTGGGAAAACAATAAAACACTGTATACGCTAATGAGTCATCCCTCCGCAAGTATTGCCTTCAACACACAATGATCCTGCTGAACATAATGTAGTAGTGAATCATTTTAGGATTTTGGCTTTCACATTCTAAAATATGAATATCTGAATAACTTATGAATTAACTTTCATGAACAGCAGAAAGAAATCGGACTCCTCCTGCGACCCGAGTCAGCAGATCTGAACATCAATGAATCTTCAGGATAAGGATTTCCTCTTTAACGACAGTCAGTTCTGGACTTAAGAGGATCAAAAAGAGGGCAGGAGTTGTTCTAATGCCAAAGGATGGCCCAAATCCTTCTTAGATACTTAATGTACACAAACTCTGAATTTGTCTCCCGCATGCAAATAAAGTTGGTTGGCTCTAAAGACTTTACCACTGGGAAAATTAGGATAATCAGTAAAGATCTGTTTATAAACAAACTGTTGATTTCACTTATCATGAGAACTACATAAAAAATCTCTTACTATAGTTACTTAAAATATCTACAGATTATTTTATAATTCGTGTTCTACTACTATATTCTACTATTTTATGCTGCTCTTATCCTGTCTCCCTCAAAAAAATGCTTTAAAAAAATAAATCATGCTTAGGGATGGTATTGTTAGGATTTTATTGATACTCCTCCTCTTATGGGTTCTTTGCCATTCCTGAAAGTGCTTTTAAAATACATACACATACATACAGAATACATTCAGGACAGGATTAGAAATTTATATTTTAAATATACCTAATAGTTGTTTTTAGAATAGCAACAGTAATGTTTACAAAAGCAAAGTCACTATAAACAAATAAGTTTATGCTTGTTGAACAAGAGTATTGATTATAGCCTACTGGCTTTTTAATCGCAAAGGTTTTATTGAACTTACTTACAGTAATGAGCGTAGTTGTTGTCAACGAGTACTGGCCCTGCAAGGTCACACCGTCCCATTGGGCGTATGGACAGTTGCTGGATTTGTGGTCCGTTCAAGCACAACATATTTGTTTCTTGGCAGGTTTTAGAAAAAGTTCCCTCTTGATTTTTACTCCCGGCATAGTGTTCGCCTGTATTCCCCCCATTTCCACAACTACATGCTAAAAACCTGAGGCTAAAGCTACATATTTAAAGATAAAAAGTTAGCATCCATACCAGTCAGTGATCCATGTAGAAGACATGGAGTTAAAGAAACACCATTGTTGTTGTATTGCAGTTTAAATCCAGTTAAGCCTGGTATTATTAATATGATAAGGAAAAATGTAAGATCGGACTCTTATTTTGTTTCAACATATCCCCGTTTGGGCTGCTAGCTTACATACTTAGCTCTCAAGTAACTTTGCTGGGGTTCCCCAAAGACAGAGCTACCTATGCTAGCCTAAAATCGACATAATAGCACCCAGGACCTTCCTTCACACATTAGGGAAATACTACACAGTGGATGTGATTATTTTTTACCTAACCCAACAAACTAATGTAACTTAGTAATGTGCTCCTTGATCTTACTTACTAATGTAGGTAGTAAGATAGTTTGCCAGACATGCTAATGCTTGCAGCTTCTGAATTTCCTTACACTTTTGCTTTGCTTGATGGCTGGGGTTTGCATTCCATCTTGTAATGGAATGCAATGTCAGTCTACATTGGTTTCTTTTAACTATTCTAACTATATTTAACTTTCCTTTGAACTTTTCTAACCTTAACAAGTAGTTTTAGTTTCCTACTTTTAACCAAATCCCAGCAGCAGAGGTGACAGCAACCTATTTTGTTGTTTAGATTTGAGGACTTGGTTAAATTCTATTTCACCATGTCAGTATTGTGTTTTTTGTGACTTTGAATGATATCCTTTATATTACATATTGATACAATCTGATTAGTAACCTACCTAGGGAGTGCTGGGACAAATGAAACGGATGAAATAAACAACAATTTCCCCGAGTCCATACAAGTAGGCTACGCCAAACTACATCAGCAGTCAAATATTTTTTTATAACAAGTTGTGTCTATTGTTTCATGTGTCATGATCATATGACAGATTAGTTAGTACTTTAACACATCCTGAATGTTACAATGTCAACGTTTTTCAGCACAGAAGCGAATCAAGTCAGGAGTCATTGTCTGGACGATTGAAACACTCTCTTGCCATTCTACTGTAAGAATGACCATTTCTTTCATCCTGCCACTAATACATTGTATGGAGTTTATTAAAACTAGTGTATATCATATTGCACCAACAGAATATGCCAGGACTCAGGATCAGAACCACAGAAAGGGGCGTCTGTGAATGTAAAAAGTGAGAGAAGAAGTGAATAGCTGACCTAGTCTTTTGTGAAAAACTGTAAATTATGCAATATGATTAGAAGAATTTGAGGATAATGTACATAGGTCTGAAAACCCCCCAAATATGCATTGATTATTAGATCATATGTTCTAAAAAATTAAATGTTATATATTTTTTATTAAGATGAAGAACATTATATTAATATTAATTAAGGACAATGATAATAGCATAATAACAAACCATTTAAACGTATACTGTAGTGTTTCTTTCGTCCCAACTGGTCGGGACTGCATTCTTAGTCAAATTAGTCATTCCTTGTTTGTACAAAGTTGCACCTGGTATTGATAGAACACATATATGAGATGTTGACCACAAGAACAACAATTCTACCTGTAACATTATCTTTTATCCAAAAAGTGTTTCAATTGCCCCGGCTCTCCCCTAATGCTGGACTGCTATTGACGTGAATGACACACTGAATGTTGGTAACTTGTGTTGTTTAGGAAAAACACATTTTGGTTTGTAAAATTCTCTGCATTTATTTCCTTGAATATTTCAGACAGAATCACTCAGAGTGTGTAGTGCTACTGTATAGTAGGTGATGAGTTTGGCTGAGTTGTAGCTCGCCTCACACGCAAGGTGGGAACATCAAAGCATTAAGCATGAACTGTTGAAAAGTTGGCACAGGTGCACCATCTTGCCTGCCAATGTCTTTAGATCTTTGTCTACGTAATGAAATTCACCAATAATCCCTTATTTCAATCTAACTGCTCTTCAATTAAGGTCCTGGCCTTTGGCCTAACCGTGCCCAAATTTTAACAGTACATATATTTTACACCAGTATCCTGCTGCCAATTGAGCACCCAGAGTAGAAATACTCAAGTTCAAGATATTTCCTGCAGAACAGAAATAAACAATGCCAACACCATTTGTGACAATCAGAAAAAACTGTTAAATGCAGCTTTGGTTTGTACTGTGTTCTATTCATATATATTTAATGTACTTAATTGTTTAAAATAAAACATCACACCTATTTTCCCAGTTTTGACCTCAGCACATTGATCTTACATGTTTCTTCCTCAGTATTTTTCCAATCTTATTTAAGTTGAAATGATCACGAATGTGCCATTTGTTTTTGTAATTATGTCAAAACCTTGATATAGCGCTGATCCACAAACAGGTGACAATAATCACAATCAACAGTAAATAAATTACATAAATTATATTTTCTAATAAATAGTGCCCTGGTATTGAATGTCAAGCTGAACTGTGACAGACAAGACAATAAATGTGCCTTTCCAAATCTAATCAATCTGAATCCTTCTTTCCATGCGAGTTACAATTTTCTTAAATCTTACATTCAATCTTTCCATAGTTTAGCTTTCACTAGCCAGAAGATGGATCAATGTCCAGTGTTTTTGCAGGATTCACAATGAATAAATGGAATAGCAGGAGAGGCTTCAGATTTTTGGCTGTTGTGTAATGTGTTGATGCAACACATTTTGGTTAATCTGACTCGGTCTGGTTCCTGCTGACAGGGGAACTCACCTCTGACCCACAAGTGTGGTTTCAACAAAAATACACTCAAATATCCGCCCACCCACCCACATACACAAACTGTCTCTCACACACACACACACACACACACACAAGCAAATTCTGTTTTTGGCCTTAAGCCTGCAGTCTAATCAAAAAGTGCTAGACAGACTCTGCACCAACACTCACTTGAATACACACACAAGCACATGGGCACATAATATGAGCGATGACAGGGTTGAAAATGTAACTGAAACTGTTATGTTACAACTCTGTTTAAAACAAAACGTGATGTTTTGGATGTTGGCATATTTAAAATGAACACTTTCAGTTGTAAATTCACAAGTTAATGTCAAGTCATTTTTGTCGGTCTGTCTTTCAGATGCGTATCCGGTGTCAGAGGTGGTCTACACTTGGACTCAGGGAGCTGCTAAGTCTGTGGTGGTTGCAGAGGACGGCTCCAGACTCAACCAGTACCACCTTATTGGGCAAACTGCAGGCAAAGAGGACATACGCACAAGCAGAGGTGTGTGTGTGAATGTGTCTGTAGATAAAGAATATACTTGAATTTACAAAAAAAGATAACAAAAATGCACATATACAAATGCACATAGCTAATGTAGCTAAATGTTACTGTAAAAAATGGTATTGGAATTGTACAATGTAATAGTTAAGTAGTAGGCTACTGTAAGTGTACTGTACTCCCCTATGCTACTTGTATGACTGCTACAACTTATTCTTCTAATCCTGCTACACTAATAGTTATTACTGGGCTAAGTTTGAACTTGCAAAGACCCCGTGCAATCGGCTCCTGTGCCACAGACATCCATTATTGTCAAAAAACTAGTAGCGCACTGGATGACATGTTTCTTCAGTTCCCAACAAATACACTATTTACACCTGTTTCAGCGCACACCTGTTTTAGGAAATTACTTCTTTTAAAAATTAAACTGTGAAAATATACTTATGACTCATTTTGAAAATTTGTTTCTGTGTTCAAGTTGCTTTAATTGGGGCTGACTGTCACAGAGAAGGCAGAGAAGTAGGAAAAGAGTGAGAGACTAATGGAATTGTTGGTTTTGGCCTTTTATGGGGATGTTGACATGAAGACAGATAAAATATTGCTGTATCCTTTAACGTTAAGACAGTATGTAATGTAAAACGTTATAAAATAATTCAAAAGCATTGGGACCACATTGCAATTTTAAAAAGTTTGTTTTTGCTCTGACTCACTCACCAGATCACTTTCAGCGTATCATCCCTGAGTCATCTTACTAACAGACCCAGACGCTGCCAAAAAGATCTTCTACCATGTCCATAGTGCAACAGTTTTATCCTCACTTTATCTCACTCATACAATCACCCTTTTTCTTCACCTTTTGTGTGCACCTTTTCTGTGAGTACATTCATACTGTATGTGATGCATGATAAATGCAATGCCAAATAACATAATGTAACTAATTCTAGATTAGAAAAGATAAACGCTGCGAGGAGAGATGGATGTGCGAGGCAGAGAGTAAATGTGGGAAACATTATCAGGAGATCAGAGTCAATGAGTGGAGGCTAGTGGAGGAGAGTAGCCTATCCCTCACACAACCAGCTGTCTACAGGCCCGGGACAGCCCTGTCAAACAACACTTATCCCCGCATGAGCCCATGCGCGCGCAAACACCCACGCAAACACACACACATAGAGCTAGAGAGAGACCTGAGACCTAGGGTTAATCCCCCCCCATCCAACCACCCATCAGCTTTTGCATAAGAAGATGACATCACAGATCAGTCAGGGATTGGTTGGTTGGCTGTCTCTGAGTGTATCTGTGTGTTTGTGGGTATGTGTTCTTGTGCATTTATCTGTGTGAGTATCAAATATCCTCACAATAATGGTATATAAAGCCTACAAAGCAAATACATTTTGATGGCATGCATACTGACCTGGTTAATACTAGGTTATTTCTGAGCTATGGGCTAGGTTTAAGGTAACAAATTACATTTCAATTATAAATACAGTTACAGTTACAAGTTCGGCTTTATGGGTTGTGATTAGAGCTGTTTCATTTTTAAGTTGAAAATAATGGACATAGTTTGACTTGAAATTTAAGTAAGGACCTCACAAAAAGAGAAAAAATAATCTGTGTCTGTATGTTGGGATTGGACAGCCACGCTCTGACAAGGGGCCGGGGGGGTGTTGAAAGGCATCTGCTTAATACTCTTATGTAAAACTGAACTGTAATACACTTCCCTCCAGTTTCTAGTAGAATCATTATTAAAAGTGTGGATTTCCCCTGTTTTTTCTATTTGCGCACCACAACTGAAACCTCTCTCTTGGTGGCTGACTCAGTGGTTTAAGAAAAAGGCTTGAGTATCCGTTGGGTGAGGGACTGCATTGCTACCTGGCTGGAGGGCCGGATTGCTGTAGATTGTGGTTTGGTAGTTGTCTGGCTAGCAAATGTCTTCTTCGGTGTTGATGTACTATATATTTACATATAACTACTACTATAACTATTTATTATTCTATAACAACTATTGGTTGCTGCAGTCCTGGTAACTATGAATGCAATTAACAATTAACAATACTAGGAATACTGAATATCTATATATTCAACATCAGTGTGGTAAAATGTTCCCACAAGTATAACCAATCTGAAGTCTTTACTGAAAACCATTTATATGAGCAGTATTTGCTGATTATTTGAAAAGTGTGCTCCTATAACACTGACACTGAAAGATGACAATACATTAAAAATATGAAAAATATTGAACAAAATGATTCTTCCTTAGAGTGCAACCTGCAGAATAACTTTTTTTAATCAAGTAGTGTTGTTGGAAATTCATCCAGAAAATACTGTGAATTAAAGGAAACAAAGTTACGTTTACATTCAGTGTGACTCTATAAAACACTGTGTGCATCCTTAAGGCATGACAAATCTCTTCCTTGCAAAGGATTTTTTTTTGTGTATTTTAAGTTGTGCATACTAGCTAGCCATGTTTGCTAGATAGCTAATATCGTCAAATTAAGCCGTCACATTATGCCACATTTTCAGCATCATTCTATCAGTTCTGGCTTCCGTACATTTGTTTAATGACACCAACTAGCCTTTCTTCTCATACGGGTGATCAGGCAAAGACCAGGCATAAATACACTTTTTTAAAATCCTATTTCTGTAAAGAAATTTACTTTAATTAGTTTTCACTATTGATTATTTAATCAATAGTCAAGGTCATTTATCTGTCTCGCAGTTTACTTCACATTACCTTGTTTGTCCCAAAATCATCAAACCGCCATCTGGTGTTGTGACTATTACAAGAAAATGCTAAACATTATCTGTGAATTCCATTTAGCCGAAGGACTAAAGGCAGGAAATCATCATTCATGCAGCTCAAAGCTTCTGTCTGGAAGGCGTCCAAATCAGTGGTGGAGATTGCTGATGAGTTTGAGTTTAGGGGTCACATTCAGTCCAGCAGGTTAATTTATTTTCTGTATGTGTTTGACTCTCTTGCTAATAACTTTCCCAGAGCAAACATGGACACTTTCAGATGTCGCAGAACAGTGCTTTGTATTTTGATCTTTAAATGGAATATCACCACCTTTTGTGCAGCTGACAGCTGTTACTGGAGGTGTACTCCAAAAAATAGATTCCACATTTGTCTTTTTGTGCCTGAATACAACTCACAGCCTTTTTACATTTTTACAAGTTTAGCATCAACTTTTCAGTTTCTTTGCAACATGACTATATTTGATATTTTAGTTTAGTTTCAAGATACCAGACAATTAGAAGGTATGTTCCCTAGAAGTTCACCATGGCTGGACTGTCTTAGTCCAACATGGTAGTGCATCATCAGAAATGGTGATGGAATAGTTGTATATGAAGGGGAATAAATATGTTTTAAAAAAGCATTTGCTGTGAAGGCCAGTAGATTTTTCTTTGCTTTGAAAATGTGAGACAGAGTCGAGCTGTCACCTGGCGTTAACCATCGTTTCCCTGCTTGATTAAAAGAAGTCTGACAGCCGCCTGCTGTTTTATTTGGTCTAGACATAGTAATGAAGCACTTGTACACCTTGAAATTCAAAACAGCAGTCAATTAATGTTTGTCTGGCCTTTCTTGTGTTGTTACTCTCAGCAGTAACAGTTCCTCCACTTGCTCAGGCTCCACGGCCTCAATAAAAACAAAATTGAGACTTCTCAGTTTTAAAAGTCAGTCAAAGTTCGAGGTATGTATGCATCAGTGTGGGAAATCTGAATGGTGACAATGGGCATCCTTGCCTCCTTCCACATATAAAATCTTAGTAAAACTAACTTTTAACCATTGTTTTTCCATTGAATGAAATGCTTCAATTTCTAGGAGATGCTGAAATGATCTTTAGCATTTCATTTTAGTTTATAATAAGCATAGGTCTTGAAACTTAATGTATAGAAGCTCAAAACACAGCATGTATGTTGTGTTGTGAGACTAATTAGCACATCTAATCTTAAGACAGCACTCTTGTTTGAGGACATGAGGTTTTTTGAGGACTTCTGAGGAAATCTGTATGGCGTCTCAGAGAGCAATACCTTTCCTAAAATAACTCCCTGACTCTAAAAGTAGATTACATGTATTATAGCAAGAGTTCTATCTATAGTCTGTAGAGACTTGTAGGGCAAAAGAAGTGTCCACAATATAATCACTGGTCAGTCAAATGTGCAAGACAGTTAAAGGCAAAAGCCGTAATTTTCCTACTTACCAGTTGACCAGCATGGCAGCATTGTTCCCCGCAATAAAAGGAAGTTCCCCTCGGACATTGCGAAATACCAATCCTTGGCACGAAAGCAATAAGATCCACCAGAGGAACATGTTCCTCCTCATTCCTCTGCCCCCAGTCCTGTCGGGATCCATGCATCAATGACAAAGGTGACCCTGGGGTGTCCCAGGTCGGCAGCGCCTGGATGTGTCCGGATGCTTCCGACAGCAGTAGAAGTTGATGGGGTAGTTGTGAGCCAGACGGCCTGGAGTCATGAGGGCGTCAGAGGGCCCAGGTGATGGGGTCGCAGTAAGAACTAACTGGGTTTGGGATCTCCTGATCGGGGCATGGCCCTGGCAGTGTTGTTGATAAGTGTGATATGTGGCAGTTGTTTGCCGTCAGTACGAGGTGCCTGAAAATAAACAAATTTACCTCACTTGCAGGCCGGTGTCAGTTGATGCTGTGATGCCCACGGAGCACTTTCTGAATTGCTTTTTCTTCCCTTCGCACGCCAGCCAGTCATGTCAAGAATGTTTGATCATTATTCCACAAAGAGCTGCCAAACAACAAAAAAAAAACAACATAAAAGATAGAAAATGTCCACACGGTTAGCCCCCCTCCATCCCACCCGTGATTAGCAGCACTGAGTGTCCCTCTCCGTGGCTTACAGTGGGTGCCGAGGTGTGTGTCTGCGTGTGTGTGGTGGCTGTCAGCAGTCAGAAATCATGCTTCATGTGTGTTTCACAGTGTGTGTATGTGTGTGTGTGTCGGTGCCAGGATTGGCAGGGCTGGCAGTGGGCGGGTCTTAGAACTCTGTTAGGATCCCAGGACAGGAAGCCTCTCCACCCCCCCATACACACACACACACACACACTCCCTCTCTTTCTCTCGCTGATGGCAGGATGCGGATTGTAACCAGGGATTAGGGAGGTTCAAAAATCCGATTTTGCCTGGAGAAAGCCTCATGTATTACTGTGTGTGTGTGTGTATGTGTGTGGGAGAGAGAGCTTGCTTGCGTACATGTGCCCTAGTGTGTGGAATATAGTCATTGGGTTTTTCATAGCGCCTGCAGTCGCAAACTGCTGCTGGCGAGAGGATTTTTTAAAGCCTCAAATGCAATCTTCAGTTGTTTAACTGAATACTGTGTCCCCTCTCTTTCTCGCTCGCCACACTTTCTCTGTCCCTGGATTTACCACCAACTGCCATCGCCCCCATTGTCGAATCCCCGACATTAACGGCAAAATAATCTATTGTCATGTCCTCGCAATAATTAACACCGCTTGCTCTCATTTTTCTGTTTAATAATGGATTTGAAGTCAGGTTAATTTTCGCTGTTATGTTCAACTGAATGTGAAATATTCCCTTTATCCCAGCTTAATTTTTTAACTGTTCCACCTCCGCCGCTTTTTATTCTGCAGTTGCCACCACCTCTAATTATTTCATTACAGGAATGAGGAGAGATCCATTCGTAGGGGGAGAAACATGAGAAGAGTTTATGGCCGCTTTTAAAATATGTTTTATCTAGTGATTTAGGCACCATCAAGCCAATTTTAGATTTTAGTCAACTTTTTGGTCATAAAAAATAATTTAGCCAGTAATGATTATGTTGTCCTATGTGGTTACATCTGATGTAATAATTGCACTATGTGCAAACACTATTTACCCTGGTGTGGTTGAGCTGGGAGCAGATCTCTCAATCATTACCAGACATCTAACCACTCACCTTGTTTATTGTCCCTATGTAACCTTATATCCTTTTTATTTCTTTATATCCCTCCAGGAGAGTACACGGTGATGATGGCCCACTTTTACCTGAAGAGGAAGATTGGATATTTTGTCATCCAGACGTATATGCCCTGTTTCATGACTGTAATCCTCTCCCAGGTGTCATTTTGGCTAAATAGAGAATCAGTTCCTGCAAGGACTGTTTTCGGTGAGTGAAGCCACTTGTTTACTCATTTCCTTTTTTTTATTTATCTGGGTAATATTCCTGTCATGCACATTCACACAAGGGAGAATAACAACAGTTGCCCACTGAGCAGCAGCACTGCGGTGGCTTGCAGTTAAGAGTTATTAAAGCGCCCACCTTTGTTGAGTGAGGGGAGACTGTTACTCGTTTCAAGTCAGCCTGTGAAAACTCAATTTAAACTTGTCACGGCCTTTGTATGCACCCAGGGGTGACCACTGTGCTGACCATGACCACACTCAGCATCAGCGCCAGAAACTCGCTTCCTAAAGTGGCCTACGCTACAGCCATGGATTGGTTTATTGCCGTCTGCTACGCTTTCGTCTTTTCTGCCCTCATTGAGTTTGCCACTGTGAACTACTTCACCAAGAGGAGCTGGGCCTGGGATGGCAAGAAGGCTCTGGAAGCACAGCACCCTAAGGTACAGCTTGTGAGCACTAAACCCATTACAAATAAACTTGGTGGTGTCTGTCTGTACTTTAAAAGACTATATCACTGGTTTCACCTGTTGTAGCCCATAAACTAGAAATCCACAATACCTTCAACCATTTTCCAAAGCATACAGTAACTTTTCAGACAGATTTTCCACCATCCACACAGCCTGGTTTCATAACATATGAAAATCAGATGTTAAACCTGTGTGAAATAAGTCATCGTTTACAGTGAATAACTTCATTGTCACCTTTTGTTTGTCAGTTACGTAACCACTGCAATTGTTTGCAGGGATCATTTTTAAAGCTTTCCTTGGTGCATTGTTGTTTTGAGATTGCCAAACAGCACTGTATTTATGAGCTACAGTATGTTATCAGAACGTCACACCTTGAAAAAAAACACAAAGCAAGTGTGAAGGCTGTGAAAAGGATAATATGAATTTAGTAATTTCTTGTATTCAGTAAGCTTGTGTTTGGCAGGTGGGTATAAAATGTTCTCCAAATCCATGAACAGACCAACATGGTGTAGAAAATGGGCTAAGTAAAAAAAGCAAAGCACTAGTATGGTCCTTTAACACTATAAAAGAAATTGTTTGACATTTTGTGTGTCTGTTATACATCTTGAGCCAGGAGTTAGCTTGGCTTAGCATTTATACTGGAAGGGAAACAACTTGCCTCTGTCCAAAGGTATAAGAAAAAATATCATACCTTAGCTCTGCATAAAGACTAGAGGTAGAGGCTAGCCGAGCTCTATTCAAAGGTATGAGAAAATTTGCCAGCAGTTAAAGCCTTGCTAATTAACAGTAGGTAGGTAGATTTGGTTGCCATTAAACAAAACCAGGTTAGAGTTTCCACTCTTTATGCTAGACTAAGCTAACTGTCTCCTGGCTCTAGCTAAGTAGTTGGAGCATAAATATATTTCCAAAAACTCAAAACTGTTTCTTTAAGGAACCACTTTAATAACCATGTGTAGCATTAAAGTGATATTCCCAAATGACAAATAAGTTATCACCAGTTTTAGATGTAGGCTATGAATTCCACTGAAGTATTTTTATACTACACCACACAAATTGCATCATGAGTCATCAGGATATTAATATCACTTCACAGCATTGATTATTATACATTGCTTGCTTTAATATTGCCAGAGAGGCCTGAGAAAGTGGTCATGCATCTGTTAGCAGCTGCGATGAAACATATACCTGCATATTGCAGTCATCGTAAATAAAAATCTAACTGCCACATGAGTGAAATTCAGTTACACAGCACCCCTGTTATTTACCAGAATGTTTTGCCAGAAAAGTTTCACTTCTGTAAAATCACTAATCATTCCCCCGGGCCATCTCATGCTGCATAGCAGAGCAAATGGCAGCTGTACAGGGCTTCAAACTAATTTACTGCACTATGTAATCTGTCCCGCTGTAGAAACGAGACCCCATGGTGCTGTCGAAAAAGCCCAACAACGTTTGCTCGGCAGGAGTCAATTATACGCCCAACCTCACCAAGGACATGTCCATCTCCACGATCTCCAACACGACGTCGGTGCAGCTCCGGGCCTCTGAGACCAAGGTGGTAGACCCTAAGAAGACCTACAACAGCGTCAGCAAGATTGACAAGATGTCGCGGATAGTGTTTCCCGTCCTCTTTGGAACATTCAACCTCGTCTACTGGGCCACGTACATTAACAGAGAGCCGGTGGTGAAAGGAGTGGTCACCTCTACGTAATCTTTCTCTCTTTCCCCCCTTTTTTTCTGAGACGGAGAGTTTGTATGAGGACGGAAGTTTGAGAGTGGGTGGACTAAAAGGAAAGGGGTTGTTGTGAAGTCTCTGCCCTAGACATAAAAAAAACAAATATCTGCGCTTGAAGAACAAAAACAGACTATACTCAACTATCTAATTCAAGCACTTGGATGGATGCAAGGCTGCAACAGAACCCCTTTCCCGTTTTTCATGGCTGCTTGATCACAAAGAAACTGATGAGAGAGCTGACGCTTTGCTTCTTTCTCATCTATCCTGCTGCAGTTTGCATGAAGCTCTCCTCAAAAGGAAACCATGGACTCTTTGTCTTGAATACTGACCATGTATATGTCAATCACTGCTTAAATAGGGGAGCACACTTCATCGCTACAACTTGAGGAAGGGTTTTAAATTGAACATAGGCATTTTGAGCAATTCTGCCTGCACTTACACGTGTCATGGAGGAGTGAAATATACTGAGCTTATGCTATGGTAAGAAAACCTGCAATATACTGTATGTATTTGAATTTGAAAAATGCATTTGCCATTTTTTTCTCCTGTGGGTGCTCATGTGTCTCTTTGTACATCTTTACTTGAAGATTCAAACCCCTCTGCTGCAGGCCTGGTTTCCCAAAAGCATTGGAAGTCAGAGTCTCAGTGGAAAATGACACAGAAAAAAAAAGAATGCTACCTGAAGGTGACAAAAATATTTGGAAGCTCATCATTGTAGTCGTTTGTGAATTTATATTAAATTAAAAAGTCGTCTTTTTGAGGCAGCTTGCCAACAAGAATATTTGGTCCACTTGAACTGGGTGACTGGACAGCTGTGGATGATGTGTTCAGGACACCTTTAGGAGTGGATATATATGCTTTAACTGAATTTTGAGCCCAGGTTACTCAGCTAGGAAACTAATATTCACACTTGAGAGACCAGTGCTCGAAACGCACAGTGTGTCACATACAAATCAGCAGCGTGATGCTGAGAGGAGACTGTCATTCAGTGAGATGACCAGGGTGCCAACCCTTATTTAGGCAAGCATCAACACCGCTAGGCTGCAGGGGCTGCTTTCACAAAGACAAACTTTGACTGTGGCTTCATATAGACATCTAAATTAAAGTCCTTACTAACTTGAGTAGGACTAATTTGCCATTTGTCTTTATTTATGTGAAGCTGTCCAACTTGCATAAGACTAATCTAAGCGCAAAATTAAGAGTGACCTAAAACTAACAGAGCACTCTTTATGAATATCTTTGTGAAATCAGCCCCAGGTCTTCTGATCCTGACCTTTGACCTTTGACTCCCTATGTGGAGAAAAAGAAATCAGCAGCAATTTAGTATCATTATCCCCATTATTTTTCTGCATTCTAGTACAACTGTCTCAGATAAACTGCTTATATGTCAGCAAAAATAGGGGGGGAAATCCCCCAAATTTACAAACAAACTTACTGTAAATGTGTGGTCTCACCTGGAAAGTGACATAGCAAAATCAATCTGCGCAGGAAATATGTAGCTCTAGAAGCTTGGTGACTTACAGTTCTTGTTGGTGAGCAACTGCTAGTTGGAGAGCTAAATGCCCACATGCTAGCCAGTCTAGCTAGTTTTATCGAAGAGGGAGGAAAAGCTCAAGTAACTTCCAACCAGAGGTGACCACTGTGCTGTAACAAGCAAGCGTGTTTGCTTGGTTGCTAACAGGCAACAAATTCACACATTTGTCTGCTGACCACGTCTCTTTTGTGGAGAAGTGCATTAGAGTTAAAGGCGCACCACAGCTAATAAGCTACTAATAGATTCCTCCATTTTGGGCTCCCCATCTTGGTGTTCCTTTAAAACTCAGCATTTTCAAGACGCCTACTTCTTGGTCAGCAGTACTAGAGATTTGCACTGATTTTCTTCGCTCTGCAAGCAAATCCCCTTTCAGTGGGATGAAGTGATTTCCCTGCAGATTTTTAAAATGTGTGACAAGGCCTTTTAAGCTACAAAGATTTTCGGAAGTTATGCCGAGTCTCATAAGAGCATCATGTAAATAAAGTCATTCTCACGTTTGAGTCTTAAGCCCTTAGAAGAAAAAAACGCTTAAGTCTTATGTTGACTTTCAACTTATTAAGAGTTTTTGTCTGATAACCTTTTCTTAATGTTTGTTTGTACATGAGTAAGATGTGTTTCCTCTTGTTGCTTGCAGAAGAGCTTACATCTTTGAATCAATTTTCATTTCTTAATTTCAGCTACATTGATGTAATTAAACTGGAAGCAATGAGCACATGTTGTGGCATTTCGGCTCGAGCCCATCATAGCACAGCACGTGTGAGTTGTTGGACTATAGTGGTGAGACATACTCAGGAACAAAAGGACTCATGCCCCCAGCAGAAGAGTTGCCTCAGAATAACTGTTTCTTCAATCTCATGGATTTTAAACAGTGTAGTTCCCTCCTGTCACCTGCTGCTAGGAGCGTTGTCCCTGATAACTTTTTGCCGCCTAACAATGGTTTGGTGAAAAACCATACAAATGAAGATGACATCAGCTGCTACTGCACCTGCTTTACTTTGTGAAATGGGGACCTACAGTAAATATCTTCATGATCTCTCTCAAAATTCTTTCCAAAGCGCTTTTATCTTGAAATTTTTTCCAGCAGGATAGCCTGTAGTGTTTTCTTGCTGGTTTGGGTTGTTGATGTTTTATCTGCATTTTATGTAAATCTAATGTGTTGCTATCTGTCAAATGCTCTATCAGCAGAGCAAAGAATGTGTGTAAGTGTTAACCACAGCAGCAGTGTAAAAGTAAAAGTCCAGATGAACAGACGTTACCAACCTCCAACCTCTGTATTTGTTTTTCTTCTCCCTGTTTGTTCCTGCTGCTTTTACACATAATCAAAAAACAGCTTTTGTTTCTGATTATTCATTTGTTTGTTCTGAACTTCTTCAGTGGTGTTTTATGTGAGCTGGGCAAGACCTATTTGTTTGCTCCCAAAAGGAAATGAAAATGTAATAGCCATTTGATCCCTAATCACGTCAGTGTATTTAGCCTCCATTATTTTCTCTATGGACGGAAATGTCGGTCTGCCGGTTGGCCGCTCCAGCACCATCATCAGGTCAAAAGTTAAGTTTGTTCAAAGTTATACCTGCACATAGTAGGTCTAGCATAAATGCTAGCTTTCTGAAATAATGATAAAGTACAAGAATCATGTAAATGCCAATAGATATGGCGTAGCCTCATAACATCTAATTACAATTATTGAGTGACATGCAGACTGAGGTTACTGTGCTACATTCTGCACCAGGCTGTGCTAGCTATGTTAGCTTAATTTAAAAGAAGCAAACTAAACATAATGGAAACCTAGAGGCCTCTCCACTGCACCTGTAAAAAACTGACTCCAGATGAACAGTACTGATAAAGCTGACCCTAATTGCTGACCCCTTCTGTAGACTACATCTTTCTTGCCGTCCAAGAAGTGCCCCTGTCTATCCACCCGTCCATCCATCCATGTAACCATTCCTCTCTTTTCTATTGCCCCTCCCTCCTTCCTTCAGCCACTGTGACAGACTCATCTGCCATACATCTGTTAGAAAAGGGATTTAGTTCCGCTTAAGTTACTTTCACCCATTCAGGGGGGGCCCTTACAGCAAAGCGCTTCATTCCAATTTAAGCCTCGACTGGCCCAGACGATGACAAATGCTTGTTTTTCTCTCTGCAGTGTCTGGACAGCTGTGGCTGGTGCGTGTTGGGGACAAATTTAGGATTGATTATATGTACTTTATCCAAAGCTAGCTCACGGGCTGTGAAGCAGACTAAGTTTTGAACTTGGGTCTCTCAACTGGAGAATGTAATGCACATGCAGCACTCAGCTTAAGGAGACTAATGCAGGGCTGCAATAGCAACAGTTGTCCATCCCAGGAAGGGACAGCCATTACACATGCATGAAGTTTCTCTTGTTTTTAAGCCTCAGTAAAGAACTTTGATTATTTTGGAGGACCTTTGCTTGGATTTAGCAAAAATGCTGCAAAGCCATTGTAGCAATAGCTGGGCTTAAAGTATTTGTGTTATTCATTATTTGTTTTATGTACTGTATTTGTTTTATGTACTATACTTCAAATGATAAAATAAAAAGGATGAGCAAAGATGGTATTCAGAAATAATTATTATACAGAGCAAAGCTGCTGTATATTATAAAATCCCTCTGCACAAGAAGGGAAACTGACTGCAGTTCTTAGTTGTATCGATTTGAGTCCATATTGATATTTAATGGTTTATGACAATCATTTGATGCATATAGCGTCTTTGTGCTCCAATTCCAGGGATCACACATCTGCCTCTGTGAAAGCACCACTCTTGTTACATTCTCCAGTGAAGACTAATATGACAAATCAACTTCGTAGTTACAGCGCTGCCTTGTCTCATTTAGAGAGGCATTGTCTCTCTAGTTATTTTCATCGCCATGTTTGATGAACAGTGAGTGAGTAGCTTTTTATAGATGGTAGTACTTTCACTTCTTAGATTTTTTTGCTTGTTTTTGAGCAAACATAACAAGAACATTAGACATCTCGCTGGTCACAAGAGAGGAAAATCATTAATACACTTACTTCTGAAGGTAAGTCATCCATTTTATGGGCTTGTAGGCAGTGGTGGAATGCAACTAAGTACATGCTCTCATACTGCACTAATGTACAGTTTTAAGATACTTGTACTTTAATTTAGTATTTCCATTTTATGCTGCTTTATACTTCAATGACTACATTTTAAAGAGAAATAACAATTTTTTACTCTGTTACATTTATCTAACAACTATTCACTTTTCCAATAAGGTTGTATGAAAAAATCTGGAATAAACTAAATAAGATTTTGAATGCAGGACTTGTACACCATGGTATTGCTTCTTTTACTTAAGTAATACTCTGTGTGTGTTTTCCTGACAGTGGATAAGTAATATTCACTATATGGACAAAAGGGGGACATCCCTGTCCGAATACTTTTGGGGCCTCTTTTCCATGGTGTGGGTAACTGCAATGTTGATTCTATAACATGCAATTTTAGATAACAGTTCCAACAGTTTGATGACAATGCCCCTCAGCACAAAGCCAGTTCCAAAAAGAAATGGTTTTCCCAGTTTGGTGTGGAAGAACTTGACTGGCCCACTCAGAGCCCTGACATCAACCTTATCCAAAACCTTGAACTAGACAGTGTGAGCCAGGCCATTGTGTCCAACATCAGTGTCTGACTCACATGCTCTTCTGGATGAATGGGTAAAAATTCACACAGACAAGCTCTAAAATCTAGTTGAAAGCCTTACTAGAATAGTGGAAGCTGTTAGGAGGGGGTTAGGGTCTCCATGATAATGCCTATGGATTTAGAATTGGATGTTATAAAAGTAATGTGTAAGTGTCCCATTACTTTTGTCCACATAGTGTAACTAAACAAATCGCAGTTGCACTGGACTTTAGTTAAATATCAGCTTTAATACTCCGGAACTGCGGGTCGTTTATGGAGGTCAGTGCAGATCAAGCATTGCTGCCTGTTTTTTCCCCACGCATCAGCCACCAGGGGTCAGCGAAGCCTCTCGGCTTGCACGCAGTGTGCTGCTGTGTGGATTTCAAAAGTTTGTAGGCTGAACACTGTGCCCTACTGTGTTGTGCGCCTATTCACAAATTACTTATTTTGAGATGTCGAGGGGAGCCTCGCTGTGACTCTGTGGCACGTAAACGGGTGTGTGAAGCCTGAATGTGACTTCCAGTGGCAAATCATCCGGCAAATAGCAAACATCAATATAAACAAAAATCATGTACACATCCAGTAAACTCAAATCGTGCTGGGATTTTATGACTTTATGCTCATATTTGATCATACCACGGTGCAGCATATTGTAAAATTAAAAACATGAATAAGGTATTAAAGAAAATCACTATACTGGATTGATTTTAGGGTGGTCTGGTTTATAATAAATAAGCCAATAAACCCAAATCCACCGCCTGGGGTTCAGCACTATTGAATCCTTAGCTAATTGTATAATTCACTGGAATACTTCCAAAAACATATGCTCATTGCTATAGATTTTTAACTACACAGAAAAGGTAAATAAATAAATATTTTGATCATGACGTAAGCTGCAACAAAAAAGGCATTTGATTTTTCATGCGGTTAACGTGCATTTCAGTTGTGGTTAAGGTACTGTATGTAGCCTGTGCACTGGCGTATGAGTCACGCAAGATGCTCATCTATAAGGTTCACCACCACTACCAGCAGCGGCACCACCACCACCACCAGCAACAGCAGCAGCAGCAGCAGCAGACAGCGTCACCCAACCACTCTGTTGCCCACACAGGCGTTAAAGAGGGAGGTGGGCGCTGCTGGATCAAGTCGATTCTACTCCCCTCGGCTGGACTGATCACACTGATTGATCGTCGGGTGAGTCCCGGAGGAACCCATACGAGGATCTTGGAGGACAGGAGGGAGGGAGACCGCGGTGTGGTCTCAGATGACACACAGAAGAAAGTGTGTGGGCGGATAAGGAAGTTCAGAGCACGGATTGATGGTCACACACCTACTGTACTGGCACTTTATCGCAGCAACGGCAGCGGCGTAACACCTGGATCTCCATCCACCAATTTCTGTGATCAGATGGGATCCGCGCATGGGAAAATGACAATCAAGTTTGTGGTCATTCTCTTCACACTTCTGCTCGCTCAAGGTGCTCGGTGAGTCTCATTTGCGCTTTTTTATTTGCATGATCAACAGCTGAGAGGTGTTTCTTTTGAAGCTGCAAAAGTTCAAATGTGATTATTGTAGGGTTTGATGGCAAGTGCGCACTTCACGTGAATGAGTCTGGCTGACAACGCATGCAGTGTTGTGTTTTTCCCCCTTCCTTTCTAAGGGCTTTCCCCGCACATACACACAAACACACAAACACGCAGACAAAAAGGACAGCAACCATTTATTGCTGTGCCCAAATACAGACAAGATGCGTTTAAACTCAAGGCACTGAGACAGCACACAAGATTGTTTGCAGATGGCAAAGTTTTTCATGACAATAGTGTTTATTAAAAGGGGAGCAAAGGTGGCACACATAACATGATTAACGACCCCATCCCCTTGTTTTTTTTCACTCCACCCTCCCCACCACCCAGTTCTGATCTACTGAAATATGGCGACGACGACGAAGATCACCACGATACCACTGTCAATCAAATGCTGGTTCCCAGGTCGCACCAGGAGGATGCCACACTTATACTGAACAATTTGCTCAAGGAATATGACAAGACGCTACGGCCGGATATTGGAAGTAAGATTGGATTATATTCATACGTTTTAAGCTTGAATAATAGCCCCAAAAAACTTAGCGGAGTTCAGTGTCACTGGCGCTGTCCGAGGTGCTGATTGTTATTGGTTAGGAGTGGAGCTGTCCATGGTCCTGAAACTAGCTGCAGCACTGGATGGGGGTTGTTGTCCCCCTTGGGAGCTTTAAGGCTATTAAAAGTCTCTTGTGTCTTATGTTACGTATCAGCTTGTTCCAGATCTTCAGTGAAGCTTGTTTACACAGTGAGCGATTCACACACTCAAGACTCCATGTTTTTTTTTTTTTGTTTTGTTTTATGGCTGCACCATACTAACTATTCTGTAACCATCATTTTACTCGCATTTCCTTAAAATACAGGCTGACATATATGATGTCTTTGGCCTCTTTCGCATGTCCACTAGAATTCAGAATAAAGTTCTGTTAGATTGCACAATGTTTGGCTGCACAGCAGGAGTTTCTGTGATACCATGCAGGCCATGGCTTCCTAAAAACATTTGTCTATTTACTGAAATGAAAATACTGAAATTACTGAAATTACTGAATGTGGTTTCAGTGTGAATTGTATAACTGACTATTAACTGTTTTCAATATATTCATCCGCTGAATGCCTTGTTTTGTCTATAACATCAGAAAATAATGAAAAATGCCTGTTATAAATTAATTATCATATTTTAACTCAGTTAAACACTTCATAGATATTCCCTTTACTAACTAACTTATGACAAGCAAATACCTTCCATTTAAAACTGACGCCAAAGAGTGTTTGGCCTTTTTGTGAGTAAGTAAGTCAGTAATAACATTTAGATACGAATTTTCAAAACCAGGCTTTTAAAGTGCTTCACAGTTACAGAAATACTAGAAAACATCCACTGTTCATTTTTTATCTGAAGGCTACCTGCAGTTACTAGCAGCACTATCGATGTAGGCCTTCCTTTGCTGTCCTTTAATAGAAACATGATGTCACTGCTGTCTTAGGAAAACTATGTTTCTCTCCGAAATTTCATTTTTAACAATTAATGATTACATCCTCCTTTATGGGTTGCTAAAGGCATATAAATGGGGGATAAGGCATCTTTCAAAAAAAATGAACCCATTTTATTAGTTTTCCAAACAAACGAAGAGTTCCCCTCACGAGCCTCCTTATCGGATTACCAAAATGTTTAATATTAAATTTCTATCAAATTTTTGGCAGACTCTATGGGACATTTGCCAAAATTCCATCCACTACTGTTGCGTGAATATTAGGAGTTCATGAAGATATTTATTCTCTAGTCGGCTGCCATTAAAACTCTGCAGAAGAAGAAGGGACGCAATTAAAAGAAACTTGAAATGGTGAAAAACAAAAAAGCAGAATCTAAAGAGAAACAAATATGTTGCTGCATGAAGGCAACATGTAAAACAATACACAATAACTTAACTGTCATGTGTTGAGCACAGGCTGAGTTACATATGTCTCTTTCTCTGTTTTACACCTGCAGGAGACTGTAGTGCGGACATACAGTACATATAAGAAGGTGCATGTATGTGTGTGTGTGGGTGTGTGGGTGTGTGTGTGGGTGTGTGGGTGGGTGGGTGGGGGGCTTGTGTGTAAGATTGGGGGTGGTAGCTTGAGTACAAATCATTCTCTGATTGCACCCACATTATTTCTGCTATGCTCATGGTGCAATCAAAACTTCCAAGCTTCTTGGAGGGGGAATATTCCCCTTCAGAGAGGCAGGGAGGGCTGGTCGCTAATCACATGGTTACTGGTTTGATCCCAGGAGTGTTCTCACTGGATGGGCCAGTGGTGGCTGGGAAACGTTCCCTGTGACAAGTGTGCAGTCATTACCAAAGAACCATTTATTGTTCCTGCTGCATTTCAGGAGTCATTTGGAGAAATCAAGCCAGTCTGAACATGTACAAGTGTGAGGTGAACTTACTTGTGAAATGATAATCACTTGGGTTTTAGTTTGATGGTGGTGGGAGGTATATATTATGGCTCTATAACTTAAAAGCAGACTCTGTGCTCATGAGCAAAGCTCTGAATCTTGTTGTAAATGTATTGTGTAGTGTTTAGACAGTCTATAGATGTTGTGGCCCTATAGGATGTTTGGTTTTTATTTTTTGTAAATTTCCAGTTTACGCCTGCTTTCCCTGGATTAGGATGTTGCATTTACAATCAGCAGTGCGCTGACAAAAATCAGAAGAATAGTTGAACTGATATGTGGAAATCATTTGGGAATTGCTCTACTCTACATTTTGGAATAAACACAGTGTGTTTCTTAACTTTTTCGATGCTGTAGTTGCTGCTTTGTTTCCTGCAGCTCACAGTGGCATTTTCTATCCACACTGAATTCCTAAATCTTTGCATGCATGCTGATACACACATCTATCCATGCTGAAGACGACCCAGAGCTGGGGTCAACAGAACCCAGGGCAGCGCAAACATTAGCTTTAGCTAACTAACCCTAGTCCACTCAAAGCGCTTTACAATACATGTCGCATTTACTCACTCATACACTGAAGGCATTTCCATGCAAGGTGCCAAGTGCACATCAGAAAGGGACTTAGATTCATACACACACCTCCTGGGGCACAGCTGCCCCATACAACATTTAACAGACATACTATATATATTCATTAATATTAATATGTAAGAGGAAGACTTAAATAAGTAATTTACCCTACAGTTATGTTGACAGTTATGTACAGTTATGTTAATATATACTCTTATGTTATCATTATTCATAACAATCTTAAATTGGATAAAGAAGAATATAGTGACAAAATAGAGAATGCAACCTAAAAATGAAACAGGTTATGTTTTTCACCTAAATTATTGATTCACAGCTTGGCTAATATCATGCACATACAAGTGATTAATGTGAAGAATCGGATGAAAACATTTGTATTCATGCTAAAGGTTTTCATGTAGTGTAGTTAGTGTGGGTCACTACTCTCGCTTATCAGATATTTAAAGAGACCATGTTATGCTCATTTTCAGATTCATACTTTTATTTGCGGGTCCTACTAGAATAGATTCACATGATTGAATTTTCCAAAACACATTATTTTTCTCACACTGTTCATAGCTGCATTACTTCTTATCACAGGAGAACATACTTACAAAGCATTTCAGCCAGGACTATTTGTCCCTAAGGTGTGGACTTTGCAGAACTTTTACAAAAAGAGCTACATAACACGCTCAAGGACCCCCCACCTTGAAAAAAAAGACATGAGTAAAGCTCTGAATGCAGTGCAAAAATACTTAATTTAAAATAAGTCTTGCATTCAGAACCTTAACTTAGTAAAAAAAAGTATTTATTTGTTTTGAAGGTATCAAAAGTAAACTGCTGATATAATGTTTTATATCACATTATTGGATTGTTAATAAGGGTGCATTGAGGTGGAGGCAGTTGTAATTACTTTGTGTCCAGTAAGCTATTTTAATCAATGGCAGATCAATCTGACGGGTTGTGAGATGATTGATGGGAGGAAACAAGACAGTTCTGCTTCACAAATCTGTATTCATCAAATTTTTTTGGGGGGGGGGCTTTTTTGGATTAATTTACCTCTCCAACCGTTTGAAACCATCTGAGAAGTTCAGAGGTGAAATCTCCTTTTTTTTTTGCAAACAACACTGCTTTTTGTAAGAGGATACAAACCCAAACCACTAGTTTCATTTTTAACAATGCATTGCATTTTATAATCTTATCGTGTTTTTTTTATGTAAAAGTAAAAGAAACTTCAGCTGCCGGAGGACTGTGGTAGACGTAACAGAACAATCTGTCCACATATGAACGATATTGTGTCCATCACCTGTATGTTCACAAACCCCACCAGTACTCTTATAATCACGTGTGTGCTTTTTGAAACAGCGTGTTTTCATCTGCAGGACTCACAGGTCTGAAGTCATTTTAAGGTTTATTAAGACTCAGTCTGAGACTACACTCTGTACCCTTGAAGTTGTCACAGCCGAGCCCAAAAGGCTCTCATTTGTAATGGTTTCAGCTGGGTGTTTTTAGCAGCGTTACGCTCGAGGTGAAGTTTCAGAAGACTTTGTGGAAAGACTCTGGTGGGAACACTTATCTCCAGATCATTAAGAGTGTTTATTTGTGTTCTTAGGTTATTTAAAATGACCAAGCACCCAGTTTTCACAGGCAATAACCTGGTGGGAATTGATTTTTTTCGCCTGCGCCGTCGGCTCACTGGGCTCGGTTCAGCTCACCTCGCAGAGGGGAAACTCCCTCCAGCTCTGCATCCATAATTAAGGATGAAATTTTGATGAGCTCCAGTTGACAAACCTCACTATCGTCCATGAAATGTTAATGCTTTTACAGGATAATGTGAGGCAGCGGAAACACACGGGCATGTGTGTATGGGGAAAGAAACACACACACACTCAAAAAACATACACACGCAAAGAAACACACTCGAAGACGACGCTGAGTCAAAGACAGATCTGGGACATTTAAGTCATTGTAAAAAAGAGTGGGTTCAGTTGAGAACTGCTGCAATGAATCTCTGTGAAACACACACACAAACACACACATGTACACTCACATAGGCAGCCTGCTCTGAAGTCAGAACAACATGGCTCATTTCTGAGACACACCTGGATTTTGTCTAAATCAAAGTCACACACACACACACACACACACACACACACACACACACACACACACAACACACACAAAATCAAACAATGCTTTTTCGTTTGCCTCTTTTTTAAATATGAGCAAGTTCTCTTTGTAGTTCTGCTTGTTTATATGCTGCTGGCTGTGGAACCAGAGAACACACTGTTTTAAGCATATTTGAGATTTTTGTATTAATTGGCCATTAATTCAATATTAGAAGTGTATTTATATCTCACAGTAAAGCTCACTTTCTTGGTGAAAACAACCTCTTAAATAAAGTAAGCCGATATTTATATTCCCTTTTGCATATTCGACCCTTCTACACGTGTTCAAATCCTCTTGTAAGGCAAATATTCAAGGACGAAAACAATAGCCACACACACAGACACACTATATATAAATATAAGAATAACTTCTTGCGAGAAGCAGGAGGAAACCGCTTGCCTGTTGTAAAAATGACTAATTGTGGTTCATGGAGTTAGGTGCTTTTTTCCCACATTTGGACAGAATGAGGCTAGCCGTTTCCCACCGCTTCCATTCAGCATGCTAAGCTAAACTCTTAATTTTTAGCATATCAAAATGAGATTGATCAATCAAGAAAAGAAATAACCAAAATTTAGAACTACTTGAAGTTTTGTATAAGCCACAAATGTAGGATTGTGTGATTATGTCAAAAAATTCCCTCCCAAATGAATTTCCTTTTTATTGCAATTTTGGTGATCTCAATTCTGAATACAAATGGTGTTGGATTTTTGTGTGTGTATTAAATGGATAATTTGTAATGTACACTTTGAGCAACTGCTATATTTCTGTTGGTCAAAGCTATCTTTAAAACTAGTAGTTAAATAAATACATTCTGTATTTTGAAAATATCATTAGCAAAAGCTAATCACGTTATTCACCCTTGAAATTTGAGTCTTCTGACTCATAAGAAGTAGAGTTAGTTCACAGCTAGCCATGTTACAACGAGCCAATACATTCTTTAAGTGTTCTGTGATCAATTGTCCATTCACTCTGGCAATAAGAGGCCTCAGGGCCGTCTATAAGAAGTACATTTCAGTTCCACAGCAGTGAAGTGAAACTGAAGAAAATAACAGAAATCCGTGGTACAACATAACAGGGTTATTATCTTAGTTCTCCTTGTTTGTTTTCCTCCTGTCTCTTCCGGTCTTGTGAAGTCAGCAGCAAGCCTAATCTTCATATAAAGTGGGTGACTGGTCCACTTGTGAAAGAGCGACCCACATTTCCCCCGAGCAGAACAAGTGTTGAGCCTCACCTTAACCGATAAGAAGCAGTTCTCCTTAGATGAAGATGAGATGCTTTTGTGTCCCTATTGTGTCACTTTCCTTTTGGATACAGAGCGTGATCACTGTGTGCGATCTGTGCGATCCTAGTGTACTGTGCGAATGCGTGCATGTGTGAGTGTGTGTGTGACGGAGCGTTCGCGGGGGGTGTCAGCGTTTGCGTGGGTGCTCACCAGGGAATCCAGGACAAAGCGGCCTGGAGTAGAGGGCTTTGTATGCTGCGAGGACTCTCCAGCCAGGCACATTTAGAGTTTTGGGAGCCAGGGATGATTCGAGGAGTTCGATTAAAGTTAGGTCTGAGCCGCATTCTAAAAATACACCGGGCCTCCCAACAAATTAAAAAGTACAGTTAAGAAAGGTTCAAGTCTTTGTGCCCCTGAGACTTGAGCCCAATAACAACCAACTCAGGGAGGCTTTAAAGGCAGGCGGCTACACAGAGTGACCCACAGTAACACGCACATTCTGGCTGGAGTGAATTGATCGAACAAGTATAGTGTGTGTATCCTGTATCCAAAGGCTGATATCTTATTCTACTGTGCCATAGAGATCAGTTCAACACTTTTAAAAACACATCTCACATTCCTTCATTAGCATAAACACACACACTAGTTTATTTTGACTCAATCCCACATACAAGTATGCCAAATTAGCTATTAGCACTTCCTATTTCCAGTGCCTGGATGTAGACAACTCTCACTGGATTACTTTGACGAAGTGGCAAACACATTTTAAGTGTCGAAATGACAAGGAACATTTTTTTCTTATGACATCTATCTGGATTTATGAGACACACTGAATCTATGGATATGTGCATCCTGTCTACGTGTTCAGATAAGGAAATTAGCCTCATCAACAAAAAAAAAACAAGAAAAAAAGTCACAGTAATTCTCAAAAGAAATGACTGCTTAGCAGCCCATACATAAACAGACATCGGATTAAGCTATTACCACTTTAAGAAACTGCCCCCATTTCAAATCCACTAGCATTTTAGAAACAGAAACATACCAGAGTAAGTAAGTGAACCCTATCAGATTTAAACTCGAGAGAAATCCTAATTTTCTTTCATAAAAGGTTCATTCTAAACAAGCTGCCAGGCCGCTGTTTTTCCACTCTGATTAGGCACACGGTTCAGTGTCAGCCTGCATGCAAATACAGTCAATCTGACAGCTTTTCAATATAGCCAGGTAGCTAATCCGGTTGCAGCTTGTAGCTTGTGTGTGATCGCAGACAGTGGTCTACGGCTAACACGCTATTGATCTGCACTGATTGACCAGATCGTTGCAATCATATCCGCCATTATTGCCTCTGAATACAGTATGTCTGGTGCCTACAATGAAGTCAGTGGGTGGGAGTGAAAAGGAAAGACTGTGTGTGCCTTTCAATAGGAGATGTATGTTTCTGTGTGTGTGCGCAGCTGTAACCAAGAAGCAGCTACTGTTGTGTGCTGTTGTAGTTGGACTTAACTATTTTTTTGTCTATCTATATTTACTGATTTGCTTTTGTTTAACTATAAGATTTGTGGTCACTGGTTTGGCTTTCCTTATACACTTTTACACACATTTGATGTGTGCATGATCTAAATGTGTATGTCACTAAAGAGAAGGACCTCAGATAAAAGCCAGGTGTGTGTCAGAAATAGAAACCAAAGCTGCTCAGACATCATTGGTTTGCAGCTGCTTCCTGTCTCTCTCCATCTGTTTCTCTTTATATCACTCTCACTCAATCACCCTCCCTTTCTCCCTCCAAGCCTCCATGATCCTTCCTTTGTTTCCCCCTTTAAACCTCCCCCTACTTACGATCAATTACTGTACATTGCTACATAATTCACATCAGTATTTGCGGGCCAGATCCAGGCTTTTTTTTGGAATCCAAGTGAGAGTTTGACCCACTTTGCATCCTATATTAAAATGTCATAGATCCGATTCAGAAGTCATGTCAGATCCAATCACTCCAGGAGGAACATGAGAGCGGACGATGGGATGTAGGCACTGCAGCATTTGGTGAATTCTACTCATGTCCTTGTACTTCATACGTCAGCAGTTCTACATTTTTCCTTTGTTTGATAAAAGATTTAGATATATTCTTTGTTTTATTGAAGCATAAAACCAGTAGAAAATGAGAATTAAGGAAACTTAAAATTATTTACTTCCCTACTTACTTATTTAGAAAGTTCCGTCTGAGTTTCTATTCTTGTCTATATTCCAATGCCAGAAATAACATGGAAGTGTTTGTCTTGCACTCAAGTGCTGCGATTGCATACTGTCATGCAGCTTTAACTGAAACTGAATGGGAGAGGATGGGAAGCGATGCCGCCACATTTATCTTGATCATCAGTTCAAAATGAAATTCGTCAAATATTTTGGTTTATGACCAAATAACTACAAAACTACACACATTCCCATAAGCCTCTGCCATAATCTGTGTTCAATGCCAAGCTTCTGGCCTTCTTTATGTCTGTGGTGGAAAAAAAGATGAGAACCTTTGAGGCATTGGACTCAGCAAGGACAGTGATTTCTTAATAAAGTTTTATTACCATAAGTGCCTAATAAAAGGCTATGTGTTGTCTGTTTAAACTATGATAGTCTTGTTCAGCAGTGCTGCAGTAAATGCATAATATTGCGCAATATGTTCCAACAAAGTAGGTGTTTATATGCCAAAGTGGCTCTGTGTTCAATGTGGGCTCAAGCATGTGCCTTTATGTTTATGTGACATTCATGTGAGTGGCCATGTGATGTGTTTGGATAATAATTGGTATCAGGTCTTTATAGTGTGCAAACTTTGTGTTATTCTCATCTTATTAGGGCTGCAGCTAACAATGATTTTATTACTCAAAGCTTCTGTAGAACATTTCATCGATTCATTGATGCATCTTTTAAGAAGTACTTTTGCTTGGCAGGTGGTAACGGGATCAGCTGTGTACGTTGATAGACGATAGATATTCATTAGTCCTTTCAGAAATTCATAGTGTGTCATAAAATATCAGACCAATGATTAGCCCTACTTGTTATACCAACAAGGACTGAGTAGGTGTCAGCAAGCTAAACTAAGATGGAGACCATGGTAAACATATTAAACGAGTGTAGGTCAACATTGTCATTGTTAGCATCAGTGTTTGGAATAACGGCGTTTAAAAGAACGGCGTTACGTAACGGCGTTATTTTTTCAGTAACGGGGTAATCTAACTAATTACTTTTCCCGTCGTTACAACGCCGTTAACGTTACTGGTCGTTAAATGCGGTGCGTTACTATGTAATAAACTGTGTAATCCGAACGCACCAGCTGGCTCACACAGCTAGTCAGGAGGTGGGTTAATAACGAGGTAAACAGTGCTTGAAGTGGACCGGTACGCTGCGCTCTAGCTCGGGTGCCTTTCAACCAGCGATTATGTTGGCTAAGGCAGAGTCATGTTTCTTGGTAGCCAATCAGAGCCAGTGTTTTTACACACATGCCAGCACACGCGCCACACACACACACACACACAACACACACACACCAGCTAAACAGAGATTCGATGAAGCAGCGGAGATTTTCTTTAAGAGTAGGTAACGGAAATAGTTACTTTCCCTGGTAACGAATTACTTTTATTACAGAGTAATTCAGTTACTAACTCAGTTACTTTTTGGAACAAGTAGTGAGTAACTATAACTAATTACTTTTTTCAAGTAACGTTCCCAACACTGGTTAGCATTTAGCTTAAGTTCAGCGTCCAGAGCTGCTAGATTGGCTGTAGACTCTATTTTAGTGTCATTCTGCACATGCATGGCTTTCTTTATTGTGTTTTTGATCCTGGAGAAAAAAAAACCCACACCTTGTATATGCAATATAAAAAATCACATCTCTACATAGACGTATGTATATATACACTACAAGACAATAGATTTTCAGTAATGTTATCAGGGCTTGACACAGATGATCAGATTTTTTTAAGGATGCAACACCTCCAAAAAAGAAACTTCATAATAAAATTACAAAAACTAGCTTATAAACTCTCACAGTGTACATAAGGAGAGTTTTAAGAGGCAAATATGAAAACCCACTTAACCCAAGTACAAAAACTATAAAGCTCTATTTTCTTTAAAAAAAAAAACTGGAATGATAAAATCCTCATTCCTCAATCTCAGCTGCAGATTTCTGAGATTATGAATCCAGATGGCCTCTCTCGGTTCCCTAAGAAAGTTAATATCACCCCTGGTCAGTCCAGGATTGATCCTATCAGAACCAATAAAATAGCTCCAGTGTTCTCTGATCATATCTTTTAAGGAATGAAATGTGCATTATGCCGGAACCTCTCAGTTCAATTTTGATTTCCAAGGGACATTGTGGTGCATTCAATTTACCTCAGAAGTCAGAGGTCGGAGCTGGGAATGACATCACACCCAAGTTGAAGGCGTTTTGCATACAAGTCGGAAATCACAACTAGCCATTTTTATGCTGGTTGATGAAACAAACCCACATTGTGCGACATTTACTCATACTAAACACAGTAGCAACACAGACAGCAGTTGGACAGCACTTTGTTTGAAAATTTCTGAGACACAAGTACACAGAAGTGCTAATAAACAGTATAAACCACAACCACAACTTTCACTAATTGTAACTCAGAGCAGCCATCTTGGATCATGAAGTTGGGTAGTGCTGTTATCCAGACATTCTGAACTAAGGGGCCGTTCCCTTTGAAATTTCCAACTTTGAACTTGGAAATTACGACTTCCCGTGTCAAATGGAATGGACCATTATCACTGGACACATACCACAATGCCTCTTCACGCAATTGGATAAACCTACAACCACTCAGAGCAACAACCAAGTGATGTAGCACTGAGTGCCACATGCAAGTTGGGGTGCCACTTGGTCTGTTTTTCACAAACTTTCTCAAGTTACAGATCAACAGTAAAATGCGTTTCTGGAAACATTTAAGGTGGGAAATAGGCAATGCAGTAACAGAATCTTCATTTATATTTGATGAGTTCTACAGTTTGATCTGAGTTTCATGAACCTGGTGAGTGCTGGCTCAGACCTACAGCTAATAAGAACAGCAAAACGTTTGACATGTGACTTTCCAAATTGTCCCTCTGTCAGCCATCATGTCAAACCCACTTCATATTAGCTGAAAGTTTTTTGGCGTGATTTGATCCACTTCGGGTGGAAATCTCTCTGAATGGGAGCGGAGCCGCACGTATCTGACAAAGCAAATGAAACATGAGCTTGCAGATTTGTCTGATTCCCAGGCTAATAAATCACGCTTGCACAATATATTATTGTGTGTGTATATATATATATATATAGTATTTGTGGTCAATTTATTTTAAATTTCCTGTGTTGCATCCTGACTCCTGATTTGCATAACTGATAAAGACTCCACAATCTTGTGGTGTATATGGAAGTTTTCTTTCAGTCTCTTCTGGAAAACACCCTGACGAAGGCCAAATGCTGAAACAGTACAAACTTAATTCAACATTCAACAGAAGTTCTTCTTAAGTTCTGCACTTAATTCAACAGAAGTTGAATTAAGTGCAGAATTTTCCTGTAAGCCTGTCATTGCATTATTTTTCACTTTCAGCTCAGAAATAATTGAAACCTGTGATATGGTGATATTTCTGGGCCTTTGTTAATGGTGTTTCTCCAAGCATTGGGTCAGTATGACATCCCATTCATCTTGGCTCCCAACAAACTCCGTAATTGATTGTTTTTTTTGTAGACTGGAAAAGGGTGAAAACAATACCACTGTGTGCTAAAGTAAGTTATATTTTCACTTGAAACTTGTTCTCATATCCTCAAGTAACTTCCATCAGTTGATGCTACATTGAGGCTCTTTGATCTTTGAATTTAAAGATGTCTGTCTGCCTGAAAAGGTGGTCAACTCGATCACAAACACAGGTGGATGTTTTTAAATTCATTAATGAACAGAAGCTTTTTGAGAAGACCACAAGGTTACTGCATCAGAACATGCAAGCTCCCTCTTCATTTACTCACTGTGCTTTTATTTGGTTTTCTGGTATGCATTAGGATTTTTGAAACTCTGACTGATAAACAACCTAGAAAAGACATGTTCAGATAACCACAACATGCATGCAGGCTCTTTCCGATAAACTGTGTGTGGACTCCTTCATTAATTGTCAATTTTCCGATTGAAATGTGTTTTAACTGCATAGCATTCAAATCATTAGATCCACTTAATGAATTGGCTTAATAGTTTCTTCTTTCTCATCACTGTAACCACCCATCTGGATCAAAATCAGTTATGTGGGGTTAGTCATTTAATGTAAATAAATGTGTGTCTTTCGAGTACAGGGATGCCACTGTGGTGTCCAACAATAATGCTGCGATGATGTGTTGAGAAGAAACCCGCTTGACACTGTTCTTGATCATAAAAGTTTATTAAATCGAAGAGTTCAGCATCAATTACAAGCTCTGCAGCAGCTTGGAGAGTGACCCAGCCCGATGGCCACTCTGCCTCACTGTACATCACACATAGCTTATATAGGATATGTTTAGGCATCTGTTAGGTACCAGAAAAAGGTTTGAGTCTGCAAAGTAAGAGGTCAATCCCTTAGAAGGGCACAGCACTATTTAAAGTTACAAAACAAGGGGTTAGATTCAAACTCCATAAAAGGGTTCAGTTCCTACATAACCATCAATCACTACTCTCCCCGTAGATGGTCACTGACCCTCTGTCTTGCTGCTACAGTGTTATTTGAACTGTTATGAGTGAAATGCATAAGCACTGGGCAGCCGTTACAGTCAAGTGCATAAGCACTAGACACTACATATTCCCCCGAGACTATTGCGAGACTAAATGAGTCTTTAGTTTGAAAGGTTAGAAAATGTGGAAATAGAAAAAGTGATGCACCAAACTCAGTAGCCAGTAAGTAAGTAATAAAGCATTAGGCCCAGTAGACATCAGTGATTTTAATGTTCTGTGGCTTTAAAAAATAATATTTCTATCTAGTTTATATTCAAAGGTTTAGTGACGTGATTGTTTCACATTTACTTAAAAAAATCCTGTTAATAATGTGTTGAGTTCACCGCTCTGCAGTCTTCCAAATTCAGCTTTAGCTAGCAACCCTGTTGTAGAGTACATTTAGAGGTTGTTAGCATTCTTTGAGCGTAATTAATCCAGGAAAAACAAAGTGGAAACATTCGACATTGGCCACCAGGATTTGCAAGAGTTCAAACATAACCTATAGTATTCAATTAGCATATAACAAAGTACTATTACTGTTGGTGTTTTACGCTAACAGACTCAAAAGACACACATATAAAGATGTGCTGTGAAAACACGAAAATGTGAGGGGAAAATTTCAATTACATTACAAGCAAGCAAATAAAGCCCACTGTTCGGCTAACCATTGAGCTACAGCAGATAATGGTGTGGTGTGATCACAACAAGCAAGAAAAAGTATTGTTACATTAAATGTAACAATACTCAAAGGTCACTTTGTTTCACCTACCCACCTTAAGTACTAAAAAGAAATTGAGGTCTAAGGAGAAGTGTGTCCCTCTGTGGTTGCATTTGATGAGGTTTTCCTCCATTGCAAGGGGCAGAGTTAACCAATTAAAGGGGCCCCTTCACTGATGCATTGCTCAGTCTGTGAAAACAGTTGTATAACATCTTCTGCGGCTCTGGAGGACAGTTCTTAAGTTTAAAATGACCATATTTGGATCTATCTGGATTATGCTTCATGCAGAGGGGCGTCTGATGAAGACGATCCTGCAGTATTTCTTTTTTAACAGCACTTTTTTGGCTTTTTTTTTTTTGAGAGATAAACAAACAGAATTCAGGGAGTGAAAGGATGAGAGGCAACAAAGGTCTCAGCCGGAGTCAAACTGGCAGCGTTGCGGTTTTATAGTATGTGCCTTAACCAAGCAGCCTTCCACCCGTGCTGCTTCAGTCTTTCTCGTGTCCTCTAATTTTATGAAAGTGCAATGCTAAATCGCGGAAGTGCATCTTTAACAAACGTGGAGTCACAGCCAGGTTAGAGTTAAAAAATCTGTGACACTGTCAGAAGTAATTTTCAGAAAACAACAGTTAGTGAGATGCTTAAATTAAATATCATCATTGACTAACCTGTCAATTATTTTCTGTCTATATGTCAGAAAATAGTGAAAATGCCTGTTAATTTCCTCCAGCTCAAGGAGTTGTATTCAAATTGATTGTTTTATTGGTCCAACAGATCAAAAGCAAACGATACCTGCAAAAGACAAGCAAAGACATTCAGTTTACTGTCATATCTGACAAAGAAAAAGCAAAGCAGCAAATCTAAACATCTGCAGAACTAGAACTAGTGAATTTTGTCTTGAAAGGCTTTTCACCTTTATTACTGAAACACATATTACTCATGACAGAAATATACTTATCAACATCATAAAAGGAAGTGCAGGGATCGGATTGAGTGCAGCTCCCGTCCAGACAACAAGACCAGCCAGACTAAACGTTAATGCAAGAGGTGTGATCAAACCAGGAAGAGTGGGATAAGAGCTAAGCTAACCCAGGTTGGACCTATGGCTATTCCACTACCAAGGCCTACTTCTGGCTAATGGCCGGTCACAGGAAAATAAAATGGATGAAATAAGACTCGGGCTCACTCAGCAACAAATCAGAGACTTATTTATTACTGAGACGCCTGCACCATAATAAAATATTGCACTCGATAGGCAGGAGGTGTTCTGCTCTGGCACGTGTTTAGAAACAACTACATCCACCTTGAGGAATATACATCGCCAGTGACATCACATGATGTACACGTGACCACTGAGAGATTAAAATCATTCCCCAGCCAGAAAGCATGAATGAACGGAGAGGTGAGGGCCCTATACAGAGCCAAAAAAGCTGCCAATGCCACTGCAATACCAGTGCGAGACTGAAAGCTGGCTCCAAAGAGGCAAAGCGGAGACAGGAGACCTCAATCCCAAAGATTTGTGTTAGGCGATCATAAACGTCACAGGCTATAAAAGCACGAGCTCATCATGAGTGAGGCCACATTACCAGATGAAATTAAAAACCTTGTATGCTTTCTGGATCACCTCAACAAAGAGTCCGCTGTAAGGTCTCTTCCACCTCCAGAGGACCGGCCACCGTCAGTATCCACAGCAGATGTGAGAAGAGTCCCGCTGGGAATGAATTTGAGTCAATCAGCTGGGCCTGATGACATCCATGGCAATGTACTAAAAACCTGTGACAGGCAGCTAGTTGATGTTATCCCTGACATTCTGATGGAGCGATTTAAGAAGCTGGTTCTCGCACACATCCAGCCAGCCAGGACCCTCACCAGTTTGCTTTCAGTAACAACGGATCCACAGAGTATGCCATCTTCCCTGCCCTCCACTCAGCCCTCACGCACTTTGAGAAAAACAACACCTACAACAGAATGCTGTTTGTGGATTTCAACTCAGCATCAAGACAATGAAGACAATCATCAAGACAATCCCCCCCCCCGTTTACGCCCACAAATGCAACCCCCGAAATGGAAAGAACTGTGTTGTGAAGTTTGCAGATGACACCACAATCATCGGCTGGATTTCAAACAACAATGAGACTTCATATCGGGAGAAAATAATCTTGCAGAGAGGTGCACAGACAACAATGTACTGCTCAACGTCATCAGTGGAGCTGAGTTGGAGCAGAGGAATACTTTCAGGTTCCTGGAAAACAGTATTACAGAGTCCCTAATGTGGTCATCTCACATCTCCACGCTGGTAAGGAAAACATAAAGGCAACTACAACCTAATCTCGTTATAATACCCTGTGTAGTGAAATGATAAATAAATCTACCTTGTACCCAGTTAAACTAAACAAACTGAATCATTTTAACGGCTTATTGTTGCATCGCTAAAATGAACTCTTTGCAGAGATACATGTTGAATGATTTACCTCAAGGAGTAAGAACAGTTGTCAAGAAAATTATTATTTTTAACTAAAAACCTGCAATGTACACATTTGCAACATGCACTACAAGATAACAACTGCTGTAAAAAAAACTGCAATACTCTCAAGAACCTGTAGGGTGACAGCACGTTGCACACAGCTTCGGCAGTTTTAGGATACAAAACGGAGAAGAATGGGCAAAAAGTGTCATTTTGTTCATACCCACTGCCAGAACTTCTTACGTAACATTTTTTGGTGCAGCTTAAAGATAGAACCACCCATTAATATAGCATTTCTGCTGGAGTAAAATAGCTGCTCTTTCCACCTCTGGCTCAGATTTAGGTGGCTTTGGGGCTGACTTGGTCCTGGCAGGCCTCTTCTCCTTGATCCTCACAGAGCTGACATTTGGCACAGCGGTGACACCTCACCAGCTGAAAGGACAATTCTCAGATGAGCCTCCTCAATATTTAAAGTCCACTGACATTTCATTAGATGAAGAGGAGTTTAGATCCTGGCAAATGCTTCTTCTTACATCTTAGCTAGCCAGGTTAGGCGAGCTGACAATCACCTGCGGGAAGGCGGTGCAGGAGCTCCTCACACACAATGTGCACATGCATAGACGCAGAAGACATGAATGGATACCTACTTGCAGACGCACACACACAAGCTGGCGGATGGAGTAACCTTTTATGAGCACTGTGATGCAAATGTCTCTTTAGCTCTGTGTGTGTGGGGGTGTGTTGGAAGGGCTTAATGTCTCAGGATTACCAAGTTTTTTCTAGAGTTTTACACTCTAGGTTGTTTACAATAAAAACTTTCTCCAATGAAGCATTTCCCTCTTAGTCTCTTAGTACAGTTTCGGACCCACAATGGGCAGTTAAACAAATGATCAAAATTAATGCAGAGATATTGGCAAAGATATTGTCAAAACATAGTGCATGAGCTACCCACAATGCAACTCAAACCCCTAGTTTCTACAGTGTCTCTTACTCTTCTACTAGAAAAGGAAGAGACAGGAAGAAAATCAAGCAGGACTTTTGTAGGACACAGCTTGCTCTTCTTATTAATTTAAAAGTACTGATGCTCAAAAGTCCTCACATTTAAATGTCAAAGAAACAAAGCAGAACCTGAACAGTTCTTACAGTTTAAGGTTATGGGAAGCTCCAGATTATGGTTTGTTAAGGTTTTGTGGTGGGAAAGGCCTGCTGGGGCTCAGGGGTTAGGGCAGTTAGGGTATTCAAGTGACATAACACAATTTATCAGATTTCACATGGCCACAAAAGGCTTTCTCACTCATAAGAAATAGTCCTCCCAGGACCTGTAAACAGACTTTGATGTGTAAAATCAGTGCAGTTCCACTTTAAGGTGTATTTTCAACAAAATATTCCCTTAAGCCATAAGCCTTTTGGGTACACCTTTTTGGGTTGATACTAGAACTGTATATCGACCTATCCAATTTTCAGCCAATCAAATGTCTTATGACACTGACTTCCTCAGCCATATTTTGTCATGTATTGTCATCTGCCAGCATGGTACATTGCATGTGGGACATTATGTTGCCATAGTGATGTCTGCCTGTGTGTTGACAGGCATTGTGATCTTAATAATTTGTACTTACAGATAAGATGATCTCATTATAGTTTGGAAGACTTACCGCAGAAATTAATTAGGTTTAGATTAGATGGGTTAGATTTTTTCCCCCATACTTCTATACATCCTTAACGCCTGAAACTATGGAGCTACCTGCCAAGTGCACACAAGTATGCTGACAGAAATATTTGCAAATTAATGCAGTTTCCTGTGCCATTTTTAATAACACACACACACACACACACACACACACACACACACACACACACACACACATAGTCTGAGGAGGCAAACAGCAGGCCTTGACCAGAAATGTAGCTTCTCTCAAAATGTTTAATTCATTTCCAAAGAGAGGTTGTGGAGCTTTCATTCCTTCAGCATTTATGAGTTAATGAGAAACCACAAAGGACCGGCCAAGCAATCATGTAGAGCTTTAAAGCGGTAGGCTGATACCAAAGTGAAGAGCACTGGGTGGTAATAAGACCAAGCTGGGTCTGGATCATTGCTGACACATTTCCCATCCCCGTGAGCTCTACCCATTTAATCGATCTGTGTCTCCCATGTCCACTCCACTCCAGCGAAATCACCAGTGGTTAGCCAAGGACTTTTCTTTTGGGTTGGGGGTGGATAGACTTTAGTAATTTACTGAAGCTACTGCGGAGAACAAATCAGAGGGATCGTTTTTTGTGTGTCTCTTGATTCTCTGGCTATAATATTTCTTTCTGATTACACCAGATTTTATGGGAGATATAAAATGCCTGAATAAAACCAAATCAAACAATGAAATACAGTGAAATACATTACACGTTGTTACATTTACTTTTTATGCATGCATGTACTGTCTCATAATTAAATTAAAAACATATAGTAAAATTTTTTTTTTTAGCTTTTTGTCCTTGATGACAATGAATTTTTCATTGTGACATGAATATTCCATGCCACATTAAAATCAAACCATAAGAGAGACAACAAAGTGAGGACATGTATTTTGACCACCAGAGATTCTGGATTCTGATTAGTTGGAAGGTGTAGATTAACTTTTGGTAACCGGACAGTTTAACTGGACACCTGGGACATAGGTGTTTGTTTGCAATTTTAGATTAATGCAACAGCGAGCGTCATCTGAAGAGTTTGGAGCTAGTGATTTTATGTGACCAACATCATCAACAACTGAAAATTAATTAGAGCATGAACAGCATCTCTGTCAGAAATACATTTAATTTGTCTGATTTTGGACGTCCAAATCTTTCCACGGAGGCAAATAACAGGTTCTATAACCACCTCGTCATCCATTACAATCATTTTATTATCCATTGCATGCAGCCCAGCAGTCAGGCCTGCCAATCAGTGGTCTAGTCTACGTGATACACAGGTATACGCCGTATACCCACAAGGAATAGTCAAAGATTTCTGTACACCCACTTAAAATAGTGAGATGATATGTAACAACATCGTTTTGTGGCATAACTTCCACACTTTCATTTATAAATTCACACTGTTTGTGTTGCAAAGCTCTGAATTGACGTTTGTGGCTTCAATGGCCTGTGACCGGGATCTGACGTCAGCTACCAAACAACAACGCAGCTGCGTGGCGATCACTCAGTGCACATTTGAAATTAACTAATGGGAATCGCTGAAGGAGATGTGAAACGCGAGCAAACTCAAACTACACTCTTTCAGTGTTTTCGTAAGCTTGTAGCTAAAGCTGCTGGCACTCCGGGTGACACGAACGTTAAAGTTACTGAAATGCAGCAAACAAGCCAGATGAGGCTGATGCTATCGTAACGTTACCTGGTGAGTGAAAATAGCATATAGACCTGTGTTATCAGTAACGCTATCAGTAACAGAACTGTAACAGCATTGTTGGTCTTTTGAATTGAATCTAGAACTAGTTAACTAACTTTAATGTGGTGGATCAATGAATGTGGGATACTGTGTATGTGTATGTATGTGTGTGTGTGTGTGTGTGTGTGTGTGTATGATTTTGTGTACAGTATTAGCAGTTCCTGGATGCTTGCTCATGCATTTAAGCTGATACAGTATTATAAACTACGTTTGACAATGTTTTTGGAAGATGAGCTTGAGAGGATGTGGGCCACTTTTGGTGTCCTCACTGCTAATATTCTGTAAGGAATGAGTTTTGGTGATAGAACTGCACATAGGCCTGTGTTCATTGTTATTACTGCTACTTAAAAAAGCCTCAGTTTTCCATTATTGTTAATAATAGTTGCAACTTGCACTGTGAAATGTGCATTTAAAATTGCCAGATGATAAAACCAGATTCATGTAACATCTAAGGCTAAATGTAGCTGAGTTAGATGGTGATTAACACTAAACATTAGACATTTCCACCATAAATTGGTGCAAAATGTCTCTAAAATGCAGGAAATTAAATGTTTAATGCTCAAAAATCTTCTGGGGGAGGACCCCCGGGCCCCCCAATCATGTACTCATCAATGAAAATTTTTGTAAATACTATTAAAATATCTTGTAGTCTTTGTTATATTCTGGTCTTTATACTCACAGACTCCAGAATATCTTGTTTATCACCCAACGGGTGGTGGTTTATTAAGCAACAAGTTAGCAACGGTGCAACGACATAAAGCATGCGAGCCTCTGCGTGCAACCTCTTAAACGGTCCGTGCTGTGCCCTTAAGATTACCAAGGTTCCGCACCGTAGCACATTAACCCATGCTAACCAATCACTATTTTAACAGTCTTGATCTCGTGACTCCAATATTCTGGACTGTCACATCTCATATGCTAAGTGTTTTGGCACAACTGTAATCTGAGCCCTAAAATGTCCCCACCACGTTTGTACACAAAGTGACGCCTTTCCCACGGTCACTGGCTGCAGCCAGCTACCAAACAGGACGCTGTTTTACTTTGGTCATGGCCATGCCCCAAGCTGTAATTGGACAACTGATTGTTTTCACCCCCTTAATGAAAACTAAGTGCTTTGCATTTAGAATTAATTTAGGAGACAAATTGTTAAATTATTTTCCCTTTTAACAAACGAAATCTGAATGAATGCACTATAAATATTGGATACTCTATTTCTTTGGTTGATTTTTTAATTTAGGCATTTTAACTCCTACATAAGATCATGCAATCAGAAAAAATGGGTATAACCTTCATGCTTTTGCCACTCTGGGGACACCTAACTTCACTGAAGACTGATGTGGCACCTTTTTTGTCTGAAACTGCTAAAATATCATCCCCTGCTTTAGCTTGTTTGGTATTAGACAGTTTCCATTGTTGTGACTGTACCAGGGGAGCAAAATAATGCATAATTCATTGTTTACCTGGACACGAAGTCTAATTAAATCTCCAGAATGTCTCCAGCTGTGACGGGTGTCTCTGATTTTTGTTTCCTTGTGTTAAAGTGACAAAGTTGCTTGTGGAAAACTGGCAATGCAAGTCACCAAGGACTTCTATCAATCTTATGTCAGTCTAACAATAAGGTGTATGTGTGAATAAGGCATCTAATATTCTGTCTCTTCCCCCATCAAAGAGATTATAGCGTTAACCTCTGTCGTGGCAGACATCCGACTCCTAGTAGCATTATTATAAATAGATTCTGTCATGATTCTTAACACAATATCCAGGGATAAGCCTAATCTGAGCCAAAAAGCTTTCCATTTGCACCACAATCTTCAACAGTGTGAGCAAAGTTGATTTTACTGTCCACATAGCAGCTTGTGAGTCACGTGCACATTTAATTCAATCAATTAACAAATTAAATATAATAAATGGGTGATATGCTACCAATGAAACCAGGCATAAGAGTATAAGTATTAACAAAATTCAATTGAGATATAATTTATTAAAAAAAAAACTAAAAACGTGCAAAAATCTGTGTGTTTGTGTGTGTGTAACACGCAATATCGGCCCCTTCCCCTTACTTTGTGAGTTATTGCCTGGTGTTAGCTGTGTGATTGCCTGGTGGCGATTCATAAGCAGTGAGACCTTTCCCTTTCCCTGGTTCTCATTAAAGCTCTGAGGGAAGAGGTGCCTTCCCAGATCTATTATATTTGGATCAGGGAGCTGAATACAATCTGGTACAGTACAGTATGTGCTCGCTCAGTCTTTCACACACCTACATGCACAGACCACAAATACACAAGCACTGTATACACACCTACGCAGCTGGTCAATATCTGTGTAGTGGGGAAGTCTTTTCATTAAGACTTACATTTCTTTTCTTTATCTTTTCTCCTCTAGCACCTTGATGAAAGGCCGTTGTGCTATACCGCTACTTTTATACAATATGTAGCTATTTTATTAAAAGTACTGCCACTTGTTTATGTAATAACTGTCCATTCATCCATCCATCCACTGTCAACCGCTTATTCTGCGTACAGGGTTGCGGGGGGCTGGAGCCAATCCCAGCTGACATTGGGCGAAAGGCGGAGTACACCCTGTGCTGGTAGCCAATCCATCGCAGGGCGTAATAACTGTCCTTTTATTCCAAATGTTGTAAAGAACACAAAGCCGTGGAGGACAGGAGTGGATGAACCCGGTCTAAGAAGTAAAACAGACCTGCCCACATAAAGGCAGGGATCAGTTCATTGGTCAACACTACACCTGGCATTGTATTGGTTGGGGGACAGGCAGAAAAAATCTCAAGAAAACATTTCACAAGTGCACAGAAAGCCTGAGCGCAAGAAGAACGTCTGAAGCTGGAACACAGGAAATCTGTGTAAGCAAAAGCATAACTGAGTGCAAGCATACGGTTTGATCTGAAACAGAGCCAATCTAAGCGCTTTTGAGTCAAAGCATTACAAAATCTGAATGTGAAATAAAATAATGCTCTCAAAAGACCACACTCTTGAAATAGAAGATAGGAAAATAATACCATAGAGTAGACAGCTGCTTTTAGCAAACAAACTCTGAAAACCTACTGTAGACTACCTGTTGAGCAGCAAACAGCATTCAAAGTTAATGGAGCATTAAGCACTTAAAGACCCTGGAGGAGTTGGTAGAGACCAAAACAGAGCAGAAAGACTTGGACTTATATTAATCAGGTGGCCGAAAACAGAAGTTGCTCCATAACAGCTGGATGTGTAAAGAGGCAACTGTTTACAAACAAGTGTTGGTGTAGCTGTTTCCAGTTCTTATGCTAAGCTAATCAGCTGCTAAGCTAACTAGCTGCTGGCTTTAGCTACGTATTTAGAGTAGACTAAGAAGAAAGCGAATAAGCAGTACCACAAAATGAACAATTATTCCTTTAAATTTTTCAAACTCTGCTCATCACAAATTCACACACCTTACAGCACTTACGGGTTTATGGGTTTTTGAAATACAAGGGATTTTGCTATCATGTGTCAAGCTGTGTTTGTGCACTATTACCTAATTAAAGTGTTATGACACGTAAATTAGTATGTTCAGGTTAAGGCACAGACAATAGAGCCCCTCTATCACGATATTTCCTGTTTTCTTTTTGCTGTGCAGCATCGCATTTTATGTGTTTTCAGAAATGTACTTATTCTTAGAAAGGGTGTCAAATGATATAGCTTTTCTGGGCAGAAGAGTTCAGCAGTAAACGTCACCTGTGTATAAAGGACTATAGTTTCCCAGTAGTTGGGTGATTGCAGCTGATGTCCCTCTCAGCAGTGCAGATGGCTTGCTGCAGCTTGTCCTTGGAGTGAGTAGCTGCTGAAATGTAAAGATGTGGGTCAAATAGCATTTGAAAATAATTTTTAGCCTTTGCTTCTTCCTGCTTGGGAGAACCAGATGGCTTCTGTCCCCCACATTCAGTATGCAGTTTTAGTTATTTAAACATTTCTTGGAGGCAGAAATAGTTTCATTGGTTGAGTTAAACCCCAGTGGGATGAACCAAAGAACTACATTTTTTGTCATTAGACTGGAGCAAAGTGAAAATGATAGAGGAGTAAGTCATTGCTATTCATATCATTTTTCTATCTTATGTACATTTTAATAGTAATTATAATTTTACTATGGATGCTTCACTAATTGATTAATTTAGATACATTGTTTAAATGTAAGGGGGCGGTGGCGCAATGGTTAAGACTGTTCCTTTGGTTTGAGAGACCCGGGTTCAATCCCCCACTGTCACCCATCCACCAGTGTGTCCCTGAGCAAGCACTTAACCCCTAGTTGCTCCAGAGGCATACGACCTCTGACATGTATAGCAATTATAACTTGCTTTGGATAAAAGCGTCAGCTAAATGTAAATACGGTATTAAAAATCAGTAAACAGATATTTTGGGGAAATAAAACAGACATTAGCTTTGTGTTGAACCCCTAATATCTTGTCGATCTAAGTTTTAACTTGGCTGTTCATACCATGCCAACATGCTAAAATTAACTATATTAAATACAGAGTGTAGATTTTATTAACTGCAAATCTACAAATGCACTGTTTGGATGGAAATATAAAACTGAGGAATGTCTCTACCCACTTCATTTTTCGGTGTCTGTATCTCTGTTTCTATTTAATTGTCTCGTGGTTTTCAACCGTTATGATCAAACCTTTGTGGAATGGAGTGAGCTGGGGTGTGCCCTGACATTTTGCTCGAATGTTAAGTAAATATATCCAGAATCTAACATATTCATTGGATCGATTTTATTATCCCTTTGTTTTTTGAGAGCGTCTTATGAAAATCAGTCAAGTCCTTTACTCTGTTTGTGTTTTCTGGCACTGCTCAACAGTTTTGACATTTTTCAGTAATTACCAATTTGTGTGCGTGCGTAGGTGTGTGTGTGTGTGTGTCGCTCTCTCTCTCTAGGAAATTTGTTATTTTGCCAATGGGTGGTGCAGCCATGCAGGCTGAGAACTGCTGGAAAAGACAGCAGAGGGAGGTTTCCTCCTAAGTGGAGCTGGTGCAGTCACATACATAAAGATTAGATGGCACTTTGCAAAACCCCTCACCCCATCTAGACCTGTGACATTTATGATAACTCAGCTTTGGTACCAAGGGTTGATTACCTTTTGTTTAATGCCATATTCATAGAAATACATTGAAATATTGCTATTATTGCTATTTGGAAACTTCCATATGTTTTACTTGGATGCCCACATTAAAGAGTTTTAAGCTGAGTTATTGGGCTCTTCTCTTTATTGTGTTGTATTTTGCAATCAATCAGTAATGTTTTCTACCTTTCAAACACTGAGGAGAAAAGGAAACCAACATCAGTCGTCTCACTGCCAACTCTGCAGTTGTGTTGACACCGTTCAATCAATCTGGAATGCCAAAAAGGAGGTTTGGGAGCCTACAGAAAAGGGCAGCATGGCCTACTTGTGATTACCGCTAGGGGGTTGACACCAGAGGGCTGACACAAATATTCCTGTTGTGAGCTCATATTTACACAATATCTGTTATGATGGACATGGTTATAAATTACAACACTAACTGATGGTTACAGGCAGCTACACAATCAAAAGTGGAAGTTTTGGAGGTGTCTTATACACTTATACTGAAAGTGTACAAAACACTTTGTTTGCAATAACACCTCTATGTTCTGTTTTTATGATAAGGGGTACTTTTTTACTAAAATACTAAAACAAATGTCCAGCATTTTCACAGTTCTATAAGGACGTTTTTACACTTACTCTTAAAAAATGAAATCTGTACTAGAGAAGTAGTCAAAGCTCGTTAGATAAGAATAATCGTTATGTACTTCATTTAGTATCTCAAAAATCAGCTTTAATTCCTAAAATCTGTATATGTAAAAAAAAAAAATAGAAAATTGAATCTAATGACATTTAACCATTCACTCACAGTGTATGCGTTAGATTTGTGGTTTACATCTTTCCAGTTACATATAAAACCAAAGCGACACATAGACTGTATGCTCACAATTGACGGACCGTGGCAGCAACTGTAACAGCTTCTTCAAGCAAACCAAAAGCAATGTGGGCTTTTACACATACCAACAAGGGAAGAGAGATGTCATGCATGACATGATGTGTAATTAGTGAGGATGGCATGTCCACCAGAGTATGAAACAATGGATTACAATGACAGTGTGTGCACACTACACTTCTGTGGATCCATAACTGACTTGAACTATGTGACCCATATAACTGAGACTTAAAGGGATAACTGAACAGAAGCTGTAGTTACTCGCAGACTGTATTTGTTCCACTAGAAGAATACAAATAAACTATTACCAGGAAACAAAGTGATCTGACATTTTTTGACCTATTTTTATTTGCATACAACACAGAATGAATTATTATTTTTGATAAATCTACCCATTTCCTATGACTTTAAAGGGGAATTGAAGAAATAACTTAAAATGAATGAATCCAAATATTTTGCAGAAATAAATACAATCTGCAGTTTGAACCCAGCTCCATTTTGGTTCAATTATGAATTGAAGTCAGCAACCAATTTTGTTTTGTTCACCAATTCAACAATGAAGCATGTATCAACTCTGATTTGCACAACGGAGTTACATATTTCTAAACTCTGTATAGCCTATGTGCAGTTACTGCAGTTTCATTTTTAGCTCTGTTTTGCTGACAAGTGGACATGATGCATTTGTGGAAATAGTAAATTTCAGTGGCCTAATACCTTTATATGGTAAAACTCACTAAATTTATAGTAAGTGAATTTTGGCTTTGTGGGACAGAGTAGGTCACAAAATATTTCAAGCACTGTCCACTTGTAAGCCCTTGTTAAACACTGTTGTACTGTTGAAGTCACTTGAGGCAAATTTGGAAGGCCTATCGTACTGTAGATGATGACTTGGTAAACAGGATGTGATTAACTATTTTACAGCACATTTATTTTGAAAGTGAGCTAAAGCTGTGAGGCTAACCTCACACAGCCCCCTGATGCCTCAGTACTCCCAGTAGAGCTTTCCATCGGCGCTGAACATATGGGAGTTGAACGGTCAACTGGGATATGTATGTCTGCAAATGTGTGTGTGCCTGTTTGCCAAGGCTGACAATGCGTAATGCATTCGTCATGCCAGCCAGACCAAGCAGGCATAAAAGCCCTTTATTCTTAATGGAAGCCCACAGGGTAATGTGGTAATACAGATGGGGCCTGTCATGCTTTTCTGAAAAGCAAGACGAGGAGGAGAAGTAGGATGAGCAAGATGAAGAGGAGGAAGAAGGATTCATCTGGCCTCTGTGGATCATGGTTTCTTCATTAAAAGTGGAAAACTGGGTTGATAGACAGATCGATAGGTAAATAGGTAGGTAGCTGTTTTAGCGTCTTCCCATATTGATTAGAAGTTGGTTTCCTTTCAACTTTATTTTTCTCTTTGAGAGATGAAAGAGAGTGAAACAAGCTCTCAAACAGAAGTATAAAACAAGAAATAAACAGTAAAGTAGAAGGGGAAATATGTCCTGAATATTCTCTTTTACAGCACCGTCATCATCTGCCATGCGTTATTTGGACATATGTCAGGTCGACTCAGCTTTTGTGATGGTTGTGTTTCTTCAAAGATCCACACACACTTCCAGAGGAGGGAGAAATAAAAGATTGAAGGGAGGCTGGAAACACTGGACTGTAGTTATTTCCGTCTGGTAAATAAATCTAACTGAAGTAGTGATTACTGTAACTCAGTAGACCAAGCTGACTAATGTCTGCCTGAAACATATCTTCAGTCAGAGTATCTTTGTCTACCTTGATTATCTGCTGGTGTAAATTAAGGACAATTCCCTTCAGGTTGTCCCAGTTTCCAAACGCTGCAGAACTAAGCTGTAACAGATCCATTTTACATCCCATGTTTCCACTTGTGTGGTCTTTTCAATTTTCCACTGTAAATGGGTCTGAGGGACTGTAAATCTCACTGTCACATAGGTTTCCTTCAGGTACACCATAATCCAAAGACATGCAGCTGAGGTGCACTAATGTATATTGCCCAAAAGTGTGATTATTGTTTATCTCCGTCTCTCTTTGTCTGATGGCGAATGTCCTGCATTGTGTCCTGGGGTTCCCCCAATGCATGCAAAAACATGCTCCAGCCTCTGGTTACCCTGAATGAAGAATGAATGAGTCTCATGTTATTCCCTACACTTTGTACACTGTGATTATGTATTGTCCTGTATGCCTTCAATTCCAAATTTCCCCAAATGGAAAATAAAGATTTGAGTCTGAGCATAAATTTGGGTTTGATGGCCTGTAATGGTGCCAGACAATGCATAAAAGAGGGTTAGAGATGCTAGTAAGTGACCAAAATGATGCCACCAAGAAGCCCTTGAAAATGAAGGTACATGGTGGGGCGATCCAGTGTACCCAGGTAGCAGTGTTTGCGGATGGGAAGCCAGTGAGGGATCACACCTTATTGCTGCATTATTGCCTCCCACTGATTAATCAGAGGTTGGCACAAGCGCTCCAACCTCCATGGCATGTGAAAAGAAGTGACTGGCAACACAATGTGAGCAGGCACGCCTATGCCCCCTGTAGGACAGTGACAATAACCAGCAACTGATTCTACTAAGTAGAAGAAAAGGCAAACCAAGATCTACAGCAAGATCTACAGCCATGCTCCTTGTGGCAGAATGTAGGTGCTTTGAGCAAAAAGCTAAAGCCACCATGCTGACATGCTCATAAGACAATAGCAGGCTAATGTTTACTATGCTAATATTTGTTAATTATTCCTTAAGGCTAATGGGGAAGTCATTCATATAGTAGGTATTTGGTCATAAAGGAAATAAATAATTTGGCACTAGAGGAGAAGTTATCAGATATATAGTGGCGGCCTTAAGCATCTGGGGTCCCGTTTCAAGACCAATTGTTTGGACCTTACCAACCCCATGTGGAACAAATGCACAACATGCACTTAATCACGTCAATTTAATCATTGCCAATTTTAAAACAATTTTTAAAACAGTACATTAACACTGGCGTGGCTATGATATTCTGACATAACTTATGCAAGAGAAATCCAACAGAGTGAAACGTGTGTCAACCAATCCTGGTCTCCCCTACACAGGGATGCAGAGAGAGAAGGTCGGTCTATATATTGACGTCATACTAAATAGTTCATGCTATTCATATGTTTTTCATATTCATTTGAATGGCCAGGATACCTTACATCTAATAGTTATTAACAATTTTCAACAATTCGATAACGATTTACACTACAGCAAACTTGAACATCTTATGTTAAACCAGCTACAGCAACTACAGTCAACGACAGGAACTAATGCATGAGAACTGCATGGAGATGAAGAGGGAGAGATGAAGAGGTCATTATTATTGTCTGTTGTTAAGAAGGTTTCTTAGAGGAGATGAGCGTGGCCTATATAATCTGTCTATTAGTCAGAGACTCTAGTCTACAGTGTGGTTCATACACTTCACTCATACACCACAGGATTGTGTACGACACTTCTTTCTCATCCACATGATTGATCCCCTTCCCCCACTTTCTCTTACTCACTCTCTCTCCAATTGATGGTTTTGATAGTGCCAGGTTTTGGGGAGTGCTACAACCCCCTTAGCAACCCCTACTTCCTGTGCCCATCCCTCTGCACAATGAGTGAAACAGTTTATTATAAAAGTGGGTTAATTTGTTGCAAGTCAGTCAGGGTCTGTTGGAGGGCAGGGCCCGTTTTAATTGAAAACATAGTAGTAACATAAGTTAAACATAGCAAAGGCCTCCAATGGATTTTTTTAATGTTGGTGTTGGGCATAGAGCTGCAAATTGGTTTCATAGCTATAAAGAATAGTAAATTGGTCATCACTTAGAACGTGCATGATGCTACACCGGTACATTTTCATTGACAAGGCCGGCCATTGTTGTTCTTTTGCCTACCTTGCTGGACTGCTTTGCAAGGTATGAAATATTAGGACCAAAGCAGGAAAGAGGGTCTTTCGTCCTGGAATGAACTTCGCATTCCAAACAATTTAGCTGCATTTGAAAAAAGAATATCGCACAGTCTAAGAGGCACATGCACTTGTTAATTTTTTTTATCAGTTGTAGTTAGATATCTACATTTGGTCTGTTTTCATTTGCATGGTACTGTATTTTTATTTTTGTATTGTGTAGTGTTTTGAATTTCAACCTATGGTTGAAAAATTGTTTTTATTTGTGATATACAGTATCCCTTGTGAAAGAGACTACGTCTCACTGGGATTTTCCTTTTAAAATTAGGATTAAATAAAATCAGCAAATTGTTTTTAAATCATTAAGTGAGGAGAAGATGAATGTCTGACAATTTTCACAATATTTTACTGAAAACCAAATGTATGAAAAGGGGATCACCAATGTCATTAAAATGTATCCTCTAAGGACCATGAATGTCAGTACAATATTTGTACCAATCCATCCAGTAGATTTTGAGGTTATGGCAGCTCTGCTTAGTGTGTATTAATTGTGCTGTTGATGTTAGTAATTCTGCCGGTTATGCAAATCCAGCTGTGTGAATCCCCATCGAGAATTGGTCCCTCCAGAAATGAGACTGCCTACTTCCTGGTTGCTATTCTCTGGCGTCTGTGATTGGGGTGGCTATGATCTGATCTACCAATCAGAAGTCTCCAATCAAGCCCAGCTGCACTTTAAATAGTTTGTGTGCCCACAGTTCAGGACAGCTATGAACCTGTCAGCAATTCGCCTCGCTGTTGTGATCAGTTGTGATTTTGTATTTCTTAGTGTTGCCTGTCTGTTGCTTGTTAAAGTGGCTTCAGACATTGCTTTTGAACTTTTGTAATTCACTTCGTTTGGTATAGTGTGCCAAGTATTGTTCACTCCTTAGTTCTGAGACCTTATAGTCTGTGTTTGCAGGATAGCTGCTTTACTTTGGCTTTTGTAAGCTTATGGGTGCTGACCTCTTTTTGTTTTATTTCCTTGTGCAAGCGCTGTCCTTAGTTAATTAAACACTTTACATTACCCAGACCCATTCAAGTTGTTCCTCATTTCACTCCCAGTTATGTGTTACAGCTCTCCACAACGAGCCAGGTCGTAACACATAACATTGCCATGCTTAGGGCCACACCAGTAACTAGCTAAAATGTGAGGAGAAACATAAAGTATATTTCCTCTTTCAAGCCACAAAAACTGTTGGTGAGCACCAGGTTCTTCACTGTATTTGCTACAAGCAACATTTAAAAGTCTCATGCTACAGCATTGCACCGCTGAAACTGAATGATGTTTTTTTGAACAAATGCAGATTTCAACCTAAAGATTACAGAGAACGTTTCTGACTGTAGGCATAGCACACACGAATTGTGAAACTAATTTCAGAAGTGCGGCCGCATTGTTGTCCCTCATTGTCCAGTTGATGGAGCAGAACACGCTGTTGGAAGTGAATCAACGCCTCCCAGCAGGCCTCCACTGGCCCAGCACATCAGGTCCCTGGGGACATAGCACGCAGATGTGCGCACATAAATACACCCGCATGCATTTCAATTCTATGATTCATATCAACATCGAGAGCACACTAAATGACTGTGAAGATGCTGATGATTTAACAATATAGAAAGTCTTTAATGGCAATGAACCATTAAGAACAATTGAAATGAATGTAACATGGGTCATGGATTCATTAAATAGCTCTTTCCCCAATGTGTGACAACTAACGTGATTCTGTTACATGCAAAACAGATGGCACATCTAGTTTAGTGCACTTAATTGATAGTGCTGCTGTCTGTAGATGACCAAATAATAACACTAGTATATTCCAATTGAAGTCTACTCGTTAAGCAACTAGTTTTCTTTTTGTGGTGCTGCTGCTCACACCTGAAAGCTGCTCTGTAAAAACATCAGACTCTTCTTGCTGGATAACAAGCAGCTTGACTGGGCAAGGTCAAGGGTTAAGCACACTGTTCTACAGCACCATTTCTTCAAGGAAGAAGGGAGTATAAAAATGCAAAGTTGAACATAATTTTGTGGGCTTTTAAGCTGTTTGCAGTCTTGTGCTACATTGAGGCAGTGCTGCAAAGGACAATGCAGCAGCCACGCTTCAGTGTATCAAGGAAATCGTAATATTGTATAGTATAGAAAAATAAGGCAAAGATAGATTTTCCCATCTTTAAAGGTTCACAAGTGCTGTGAATGGATCTGTAAAGTATCTCCGGTGTGAGTACAATACAACGCCCTTCAATTATCTTATTTTTGGCATTTTTCAAAAAGACTCCCTCAGAAGTTTTTGACAACACACACAAATGCAGGACGTTTAACCCAGCAAGATTCTATACACGAACGATCTGCTGGTCACAGTCCTGCAAAATAATACAAACCGACTATTAAACTATCACACAGGGGTGCAAGAGCTCTCACACAGTGCTTAACCTCGTAATGTGTGTTGTAATCAGACGGGCTCAACCTGCATTTACACTGATGTCTGAAAGAGGCTCTGCAGTTGTTATATTCAATAGCACTCCAAAGGGAGAACATTGTGTTTGTGGGTGAAACAGAATGTTTATATGTGTCTTGTCTGTAGCCTAACTGCAGCTTTTCACTTTCACTTGGCACGTAATGCCCTGCGGTGTAAAGAGTGAAAGAGAGATTTGGTGCATAGGAAATATTTTTAAAGCTTGTTTCACTGGATCTATTAATATAATGAGAAAGAACAACCCTTGTATGGTTTTCACCTTTTCACCCATTAAAGTTTAGGTTCACATCTTTTCTTTGTCAGCTGTAACAGGCCAGCGGCTTCTCTTAATTTTTTACACCATCCCTTTGTGCCATTGTAACACTTATGATGTCTTACAGTTCCCCTGGTCAGTGATTCCTCCATGTGTGGCATACTTACGAGCACATTTTTGTTGCTACCAAAGACTAAGAGTCTACAGCCATGCTAACGGCTCTGTGAGGGTGTACTTCACAGAGCAGCGATCCTTTGAGCTCAGTGCTAATGTCAGCATGCTAATATGTGCAAAATGACTATGCTGATGTTTAGTAGGAACAATGTTTACCACGGTCACCATCAGTGGTTTTTCATGCTTATATTTGCATGTGCTTAAGGCCCTTCATTTGCTTCCCATTGGTTTCAGAGTGCATTTTAAAATTTCAACAATTAATGACAGAGCCTTGCATGGCCAAGCTCCCTCTGAGGTCTTCAGGCCAAGACTTTTTTAACTTTTTCCAAAACACATTTTAAGACAGGAGGTGATCATGCTAAACACCTGAAGACACAGCTTTTTAGACAAGCTTTTAACTAGCCCTATGGTTTTGTATTTTATGTAGTTATTTTATCTGTTTTTTTTATTTTTTACTGTAAAGCCATTTGTGGCCCCTCTTGTCATTAAGTTTACTTACTAATAAGCAGTAAATACAAAGTGAAGCTTAGGCTGATGTGAATGTCATTAGTTTAGAAGGTCTTAGGTCATAAACCACACTACTGGACAAACTGATATTTTCACTTGATGATAGTTTCACTGGAAATGTTAAGGGATCACTAAAGTGATTACAATTTATCCTCTGGGGAACATGACATCTACGTAGCCAAAGAAAACTCCCGCACACTGTCTAACTTGCAAAGAAAATATTAACACAACGTTTGGGTAGTCGACCTTGTCCCCCTCTGACGCACCTGTCTCCTGTTTATAGATGTTCAAAGTTAATTGCTGTTCTGAACATGACATCTATAAAATGTCTTGGCAACCCAGCCAATAGTTACTGTGAAATTTCAGTCTGAACCAGAGTGGTAAACCAACCAACACACAGCCAACCGAATAACTATGCTGCTTGGGTAATGTCATAATATTGTAGCCATGGAAGCCCCATGTTGTGTTAAACACTGTGTAACAGGTTTGAGTGTATCTTTGAGTCTGTGTGTGTTACTTAGATATTTAGTTTAGAGGAGGTAGGGAGAAAAACTATCAGCCTGCTGTGAGACATTAAAAATCAAAGCAGCATAATGTGAGAGGTGTAATTAACCGTTGTCATACATAAGGACAGCTGTACTCGTGCATTTGTTATGATTACATTATTTATGATCAAAAACTAGCTAATTGACAATTTTGATAACACAGCCAAACATCAAGGAATTGCAACAACACTTTACATGTCTCGAGTCTAATTAACCTGGTCAACAACAGATGAAGGACATGCATTGAATTTGTAGGTTGGGTAAACAATGTGTAATTCCAAGAAAATGTGTTGTGTAACGTGCTCTTTACAGGAAATATCGAAGGACATGGAATTTCATAATGAAAATATCTGTATAGATTTTACACAAACATATGCAGCCAGAATAATCCATAAACCCCACGATAAAACTTTTTCATGTAACATTTGTTCACTAACAACTATTTTTCTTTTTTTCTTTTTTTTTTACTGCATGTCAGATGCAATTTGCCTTGTTTTCTGTTTTACAGTAATCAAACAAACATAGGTCTGGTACCATTCCACACTTCTGATGCTCCAATTTCTGCTTCTTAGAACCAACCCAAATGTTACTGCCAAGCAAAATTAGCCAAGATCCTACATACTGACTCAAAATGATATTAACTGCCATGGTAACACAGTAACTGCTCCAGGAAGCAGGGTGGAGCCTTTCTGGTTTCAAAAGTAAATCTTTCCTCTCTGGCTCTGCCTTAATCGAAAAGAAAATAGACTCATTTTATTTGTTAAGGTGACACTGAAAGATGATAACCTTTGTTTTAAACTTGATTATTGATTTGATATGTGGGCATGGACACATAACTGCAGGATGAAAATGCTGACAAATGACAAACCAAATAGAATGACTGCATGTATAAATCTCTCATGTCCTACCTACAATGTGTGCAGCCACCATCACTCACTCTTCTTTCCCTCTTGCAGTGAAACCAACAGTCATCAATGTGGGCATATATGTCAACAGCATCGGGCCTGTTTCATCCATCGATATGGTGAGTTAAAGCATTTTCTCTCTCTCTCTCTCTCTCTCTCCCTTTCTCCCCCAGTCTCACACACACACACACACACACACACACACACACACATTTGCCTGCTGTTGGACATTATCATCATCATAGATGAATGCTGCCATTTCTCACGCTGTATTTGGAGGTCGTGTGGGCCACCACAGCTGTGTCTGAGCTGAAGAAAGCCAGGAAAAACAGGTGTGGACGCTTTGTGCACATCCCGTGGATCAGCTCGGATTAAGCAAATGAGTGAGTTTTTAAACCCAGTAGAGTCATAGAGATTCTGCTATGAAAGCGCTCTGCTATTGATTCAGACAGCAGTTAGTTTCCCTGTGGGGGGGAGAAGACCTCCTCTCAAACTTGGGCATAACAAAGTGTTATTTTCTTTCAGCTTTTCTGCTTTTTAGCTGTATTTAGTTACTGGATATTTTTGCGCCAGCATGGCATTTCCCAGAATAAAGTTTGATTAGAATGTCTTTTGGAAAAAGACCAGGACATGAATCGATGCATATTTCATTATAAAAGGCTTGATCAGATGCCATAAAACATAAGAAATGCTGAATCTGAAAGCTTGATGAGTGGTAATGAGAAAATAGCTATACTTTTTAGACAACTGAAAGCATAAGCAGTCTGTTGTTTGACCTTCAATGAGTGCGGTAGACTAAATGGATGCAACCTTCCATTATGTATAATGCAAAGGGCCTTTTTTAATTGTTGTCAATATACTTAAATATGATATTTATTTTTCTGCTTGAATGATTTCTCTCAGAACATCTTAAATGTATTGCTTTGCAAATATTAAAGGAGCTAGACATGATAATGAAAATGTTTTATCTCTGAACTTACCAGATCACCAGATGTTGAGTTGAGACTGTTGCCTGGCAACATAAAATATTTCTAGATATAAAAGCAATTTAGCCTTTTTTACTGTCAGCACTACCTTGAAACTTTTATTAGTTAAGATTGAATCTGCTCGTTCAGAATTAAATTACAAACTAATGATATAACTGCATGGCCCAACTTGGTGGACTGAATGTCACTTGTGTACTTCATGTGCAATGATGTGCTTGTCGTTGGCATTTGATGTTATTATCACTGTTATTTTCCAGAAATGTATTTATTTAATCAGTAAAAATTATGCAAGGCAACATCTACCGGCAAGTAAGGAAGCAAACATGTTTATCATGTTATTCAGATATAGTGGAATACATTTAAATGAGTGCTACAGGAAACAGTAGCCCCAAATTAACCCTATTAATTTTATGCCAGAGCATTACTATGCAGCCATTTAGCAGAGGACACTTCGGATTCCTCCCAAAGTGCAAATGTGTAAATTAAATTTGTGATGTAGTTGTTGACTCTGAGGAGCCAACAGGAGATGCACAGTCACTTTGGAAAACACTGGAAACTTTGTAGTCACCATAGACTGTGGGATTGTTTGTAATTTCCTAAACTATCATTAATCCCTTTACATGATGGAGAGAGTGACACTAAGAGAGAGAAGGTTACCAAACCGGGACCTGCACCCAACATCTGTTGGAGCGAGCGATCTCTCTTTTGTTGCTCTTCCTGAGCTTTTTTCCAGTTTGGGTTAGACTTTCCTTATCCAAAATGAGTGTCCAGGGATAGACCCCGTGAGATAAATTTGTAATATGATATCGGGGCTGTATGAATAAAAATACCAACCATGTCAACAACATGGTTTGACACTAAAAGGTGCAATCCTTAATATATCAGTCCTGGGTGATTTGGGATACCTATGCTTTTTTATGGTCATAGAAAGAGTGATTTAATACTACAGGTCCCAGAATTCTGGAGGAAACAGACTTGTTGTGCAGCTACTTTGTCAGGAATACTGGAGACAGGAGAGCAACTGGTGTCTCTGTTTCCAATGCAGCCAAACAATAAAGAAGTCATTCAATTACTGGTATCTACTTTCAAATGACAAGCAAAACTTTGTGTTTTCCTTTGACTTCTTCACAATATAAGCAAGCCCATATTTCACTAGTCAATGCTTTCAATTTAAAGCAGCAGCACTGGTAGGAAATGATTGGTCTGCATTCACAGTAACTTTATACAGCTCTGACACAGTGTAAAAAGAGTGAACAGTAAACAGTCAGGCTGATTTCAATGAGATGAAATTATGCTGAATCCTTTAAATCCTATGTGCAAATAATGGCACTAATGAAAACCCACTATATAAAGAGGTAATGAGTGAAAGTAAATACACTGAGCAAGTTCACATTTTTTTGCCATCTGTATAGAAACCAAAGGAATCCATACAATGAAATTCTTGTGTTAAGGCAGTCTCTAATGGTTATTACAGGAAAAATGCAGACCATAAATAATATCACAAATGGGGTTTCATTCTATTCAACTCTTAAGGGATAGTAAGTGATTATAATCCAATACACTTTTATTAAACAGCGAATAGTTCCTCGGAGCTTAATCCAGTTTTCCTACACGGCCCTAGCACTTTAAATCAACGGCAAGATTGCTTTGATAGAAGAAAAATAAAAAATAAATTGATAACTGCTGGTGCTGAAACAGATCTCAGTCATGACAGCTACAGTTACTCACACAATCACTTCCTCTTAAAGTGATTGTGCTTCTAAAATAAAAGCACAAGAACGTCTTTTGCAACAATGCTTCATGCACAGTTTATTAAAAGCTTTTACTTCGAAGAGTTTTGGAAAAAAAAAAGCCGTAAGTAAATGTGTGTTTGGATTCCCCAGAATTTTCTCAGGGAAATGAAACTAAGTGTCCATAGGGTTATGAATTGGGGATCAAACGCCGGAACGCGCACACACACTGCAGCACATGCTTTATTGTGAGCATGTGCAAAAGTGTCCTTTTATTCTATTTGTTTAACAAGGGAGAAAAAAAAACACATTAAGTGGAATCAATCTCAAAACCTAACTAACGGGAGTCCCGCACAGTACTGACTGAGCTAAACGTGCACATGATTTGAAATAATTTGACTTTGTTCTGGCTGCCATATAACAGCTTGAAAAAAATTTGGCCCCATGCCAGACTTATATGCCCCCTGCTCCCTCCTGGCACTGTGACAAAGGGGAGATGGCCAAACAGCCAAAGGAGAAAAGATCTTAAGACTATAAAAAGTAGGGCTGACCCCTAATAGTCCAAGATTCGATGCTTTGATGGGTGGAGCGTGATTTGACTGTCAATTTCACAGTCAAAGCTTCGCAGTGAAACAAAGATTGTTCCATTTTGGCGATATGGGGGTGCTCAACGTCTGATTTTACATAGAACTACCAGTTTTCTCCCACTAACTTAATATACAGCCTATTACAATCTACATTTAATGCTGTAAATAAACATGGAAAAAGAAAAAAAATTAAATAAATGTGCGTGAATAAATCCAAAATTGTAACCCTAGCCCTGGGTCATCAGTGCACATGTGTATGCGAAGCTTGTATGTGTGTAGTGGTATCAAAGAAACATTTGCTGACGAGACTGAGCAGAGCCATCGCTTCACCAGTGTTGTGCCCAGTTGTCGCACCTTGCAGTACTTTCAGATGAGTTATCACAGTTGAAGAACCACACAAGGAATATTTTTAAATAGCCGGCTACTTGAAATAGACCCATGAGGAACCGCAACGTGCATGCAGTTGTCGGCAGCACGGCACGCACGCTAAACTCTGCACAAGACGGGTGAATGGCAGAGAGACAGAGAGAAAAGGGTCAACAATAAGCGTCAGTTTAGCTGGACATTTACAGTGTAAGTTAAATGAATAGAGACTTCAGCTCTGCAGCTTCTCAAGATTAAAGTGGAGCCTTCTTCCTTCTGCAGAATCACTTACCCCTCCCTTTGCAAGTGCGTGGAAGAAGCTGTGGTGTCCAACACGCATTGTCGGCTCTTCTGCTAAATAATACGTGTGGTCCTCCATTTGTCCAAATTTCTCCTCTCTTCTTACTTCTAAGAAACCAGACAATGACTACTACTTCTTTTTAATTTTTCTACTTCTTATTCTTCCTTTCTGGTATGTATTCAACCTAGTGACAAAAAACACTTGTAAAGCACTTTGTCTATTTGGGCTACTGTAAAAACATGGTGACGCAACATGAGAACTTCCATGTAAGGGGACCTGCAGTGTATGTAGATAGAAATGGCTCATTCTAATATAATATAACATAAAACATGTTATGTTGTTTCTTTTAAACACAACTGAAAACATAGTTGTATGAAATATTGCATTTCTGTCAATAGATCCTCCTAATTATATACACTGAACCTTTATGGATTATAACTACACTAAATGACAGAGCAAAATTAATTTTGCCATGCATCAGACAATACACTAGTTTAAAAGGTCAGAAAAAAGACAAATGTACACAAATGTACTATCCTTGAAGGTTACATGGGAGTGGATTTTCACTTCTGTCCCATTCCACTATCACAAAAATACTCCTGCCCTGTCCCTTATCCCATGACAGACTAAAAAGAAAATTTCTGCCCAGTCCAAATCCAGCTAGAATAACTCCCACCCCAACCAGTTACCAATAAATAGGAAAAAAACAGAAAATGGCATTTATTGATGTTAGAACTGCTTCCGTTTAAGCTTTTTTCCAGTCCTGTGATGAATAATGAAAGTAACTCCCATCTCAAAAAAAAAATGTCAGCCAATTAATATTTTCCTGAAGAAACTCAACATAAGACAATCGGCTGCAGGGCTATTGGATTGGACTACAATACATTGCACAGGTGTTTCTTTTATTTCATCCACCCCCTTTATGTTGTGATTTGCACAATAAAACGATGAATGCATAGCAAACTGATCATTACTCCAACTGAAGCCCCTGCAGGGTGATTCAGTAAGAAAATAAAAGGCTCCTGATAACACTAAAGGGCTTATTTTACCATGATGACTTCCTTCCTGCAGGTTTGTGCGTATTATATGGCTGCTTACAAAAGACATCAATCAAATGACACTGCAGATATAACCGATGAAATGCATTCATTACAAACTAAGGCCACAGAGAAGATTATGTTGAAAAGCAGCACTGTCTGCACCAGAGAGCAACAGCTTTCGTGAGCTTATTTGAAGAGAAAACAACAAAATGGACCAGACGCCCATGGCTAAATGTAAAAGAGAAGTCTGAGCAGACCTCAGATTACTTTTTACTGGCCAATCAGAACTGAGCGTTCAAGAAAGCTGTGTGAAAAGTGCCACTGTGCCACTGTATATTGCACTTGGCAGAGATGTAGTGCAGGAACAAGGACACAAATATAAACTGAGTTTCATAAAAGAACAACCTCAACAACAGCTGAATCTCAAGTATGTTATTGCTCTTTCATAGAAAACATTTTCAGCCGCATCAAATTATAAACCAATTTATAATTTGCACTTTAATTTGACTTTTTAAAATATATAATATTAACAAACTTGATTTGAAGCACCTCACAACACTTTACGAGCATATCTGGTGATGGATTTTAAGTGCGGCTCTAATGAAAGGCTGGAATTAAAAATAATGCCCAGGTTGCAGAATTCAAAAGTGGTGCAGATGTGGCAGTCATCGTAACATCAGCAGAGCTCTTGGTTCTTACATCCAAGATTGTGACACCACAGCAAAGTTTGGTTAAAGTAGGGATCCTCAACTACATTTGTTCAAGAATTTTTCTAAGCAGACACTATGTGCGCTGGACTTTCAAATAAAAAAAATGTATTTAGGCTTAGTTGGACTTTCATAAAATGAACGGTTATTTAAGCTTATTACAGTGTAAATCTATAATAATAACTACATACTAGATACTTAACTAGAAAATGCCCTCAGACTTCCACCAAGGAGGTAGTTCAGGAGTGATAGTTAGAATGCAGTTCTGATTGGAAACATCGTTTCTTCTGAAATTATGCATTTACACAGTTATTGACCACGTGACACCTGTAGTTACTGGTGGTATCAGCAAATGTTTAAAAGCCCTGAAAACAAATTTCTCATTCATCTTATGACTATGTGATTGTGTCCTACATAAACAGTTTTCAGTGATTTCAGTGTTTTTGTGATTTTACACAGAGATCAGCTGAGTTTAAGATATAATTTTTTTTTCCAAACCTTTACTTTTTTTGTTGCTTTTTTAGTCATGGATATTCACTGTTAATAAGAAAACTTCAAGGGACATTAATACTGGTGCCAGAAAAGGGGGCGTACTAGTGAAGCCCTGGTACTGATTATTTTCTCCACCTAAAAAGAAAAGAAAATTTCCTTGGCACTAAGCCTGTTGCAACACTGAATTTAAAGTAGGCACAACATATACTGCATCCGTTACATGAACAGGAAAGCACCTATGGAACATAACTCTTGGATTCACAGGGTTTGGACTGAAATGCAGCTTTGATTTCATAGTCCCCATTTCTAAATTCAAACCTTCATAAATTGTTGATAGAGTTGAGCCGTTTCAGGATGTCCTTGTTTATATTTATAACTTCAACTAGCTATGCAAATTTGTTTATTCTAGCATTTATTTTATGTGAGAAAATCTCATAATTTTCCATTGTACTTTTGTACTGCAAATGTCCATGTATACAAATCATGTAGACTCTCTTGTTATTGAGTTACAATTTGATAGGAAGAGAGTGAAGCTTCAACAAAATAGGACAACTGTACACACATGCACGGTGGAGTAATATAGTTGTTGGGAATTTAAAACTCCTGTAGTAGGTCAGTGAGGCACGGCTGGACTTGACTTGGCTCGCTGTGGGAGCCCAAACTGTTTCAGTGGAGAACAGGATCCCGCTGTGACATCCCAGTGATTTTCCTCTGTGTAAGCGCTGATTGGCTTCACCCTGTCAGGGCCGGTGGATGCTGGTCAGTGGAATGTGAATCCCCGGGGTTGACTGGACTTGAATTAGTGCAAAGTCACAACTCTTTTATCTCTCTCTCTCTCTCGCCTGTGTTATTTTTTCCAAAGCGCCACATTCACTCTGTACTGCACTCTTCCCTTTGCTTGAATCCAATCCATCATTTGGCTTGAGACCTCCATTTAGCGTGTCCACTTCCTGCAAAGTTCATGGGTGCCTATCCCAGCCAGTGTGTGTGTGACTTACAGCTGAAAAACCAGGTCAAATCCCTAAGGGTGTATTAGATGTGTGATCAATATTGATCATACACACACAATCACTGTCTCCAGACATCAGCAACTAAACTCAGGATACTCCTCATCTGCCTTTGAACAAAACACATTATCTTTCCTCATTTGCTCCAATGGTAATAGGTACTGGCTAGGATGAGCCAATACCAAATGAAGCTGATAGTAATTTAGGACATACTGTGTTGAATGGTTGAATGATTAAAAAGCATTAGCGGCATTAATGTCAAGCGAAAGTGCTGGGCTTTTATAGCTGGTGCTGGGAGAGTCAGATAACACAGACGGTAAATTGACAGACAAAGATGGACGCACTTTGACATCGACACACTATGTTCTTGCCGTCTGTGCCCGAGCCAGCGAGTGGGTGGCACCTTGAATTTGCCGCTCCACCATTGAGCCTGCCAATGTGTATCAACCAGGCATGGAAATTATTAGGACCACCTGTTCTGCCCATGAAATAGACATGAAACCGAGTGGAAGCCAAATGGAAGAAGCAAGTAAAATATGTTCAAGCCTTGAGACAAGTATGACATGGAAATCCAGTTCTATCTAAAAAAAAAAGATTCACTAAATGCTGTTAAAACTGTTTCTGCACACTGCCAGATATATAGTGCTGGTGGAGGAATACAAAACTTTTCGAAAAGTATTATTTTTTACCAAAATACTGTCAAATTTTAAGAAATTAATATATAATTGAAACTACATTACCTTTACTCATTTAACTTAACTAAAGTGACTTACAATTCCTATATATGTCAGAGGTTGCACACCTCTGGAGCAACTAGGGGTTAAGTGTCTTGCCCAGGGACAGATAGATGGATGTGTCACAGTGGGAACGGACCCTGAATCAGCCTTAAAAGCTACCATGTGTAATTTCTAGAGCTTCACCTAATGCTTATTTCGATTTAGCTTGATTACTCATTTGTTTAGTCTATATGTCAGAAAACAGTGAAAATCGTCTTTCAAATGTTTTTTTTTTCTCGAGCTAACATCTCAAAGCCAAAAGATACACAGTTTACGATGATATGACGCAGAGAATAACAGAAAACCTCACACTAACGAAATTGGCATTAGAGAATAATTAGAAGTTTTGTTTGCTTCATAATTGACTTAAAATATTCATTAATTATCAAACATTTACATCACATATGGACACATGGTCAAGACCCATCAGCGTCAGTTTGTAACGCAGTGGGGGATGCCCAAGTAGTGTTGTTGCCTAAACCTAACCAAAATGTAACGTTTCACGACTTTATTAACATGCCGTTTCAAAATGGCCATGGTTCGAAATGCTGTTGCTAACTCTAATGGACGTTGCTTATTTGTTGTTGCTAAGCATTGCTAACTTGACTGCAGAGCCTTAAAAATCTAAAAATGACACTAAAGGGGTTAACACGCAACGCCAAAGGGCCTTGACCATTGTCAGTATTTGACGAGTCGGGAGTTAGAATGTGTTGGTTCCTTCATTATGATGTGCACACACACACACACACACAGCAGTTTATTTTAACTCAAACCCAAAAACCTGCTGCTTTAAGAACTCACTATAGCATCAAATGCTCATTACTTCAGGAGATGAAAACAGTCCCCAACAAATGCACTATTTACTTCAGTTTCAGTAACGTTTGTACTTGAACAGGCACATCACCAGAATTATCTGCACCGCAGCCACTGGACTTGACTTGCTGCCATCGGCCAGAGTGGAAGTACTTCATTCAAACATCAGTGAAGACTCTTCACTGCCGAATGAAGTGTCACAACAGATCATTTTCACCTATATGTGGAAGTGTCGGGCTGCTATTTGTGGCTGTGTGACAGTTGTGTGGCAGCTCAGCTTTTTTATCACATTCACAGTGAAAACGTACTATATCTATTTATAAAGATGTGTTTTTTACCGGAAGACACTCAAGGCTTGATTGGTCATCATCTTACTATGTAGATCTCCTGTCGGACCTTTATTTAGTGCTTCACCCCAGCGGCAAATTAAGGGTGCAATGAATAAAGATGTGCTTTGACCCTCTTCTCGGAGGTGAAATGGCTGGCTATTGAAGGCCACAGTTGGTGAAGTACATAAAAAGCAGTGTTGGAAAATAGCAGACAGTCCGCGTGGCCACACACACACACAACAAAAAGCTCATCCTAATGCAAGGAGATAACCAAGCTAATGTAGTGCCATGTTAAATTGCGTTAGACCCTATAGTTGTTTTTTGTAAATGAGTGTGATGGAGACAAAGGAAATGAATCATAGTAACATTGCAGTTAATGTATTTTATAGCATGGGGATGATTCAATATAATATATAAAGATACTTAACATAAGTGTTACTTAAGTAAAGGTATGTAAGTATAAACAGCAAAATGCACTTAAAGTATTGAAACTAAAATTACTCAATGCAGAATGTCCCCTGGTACTATCATATATTAAATTATTATTACTCACGCATTATCGTGAAAGCAGAATTGGACTGCTGTAGTGGGTTAAGGTGGAGCTTATTTTGAACTATTTTGTATCAGACTGCAACTAATGATTATTTTGTCCATTGATCGAGTGCTTGTTTGGTTTGTAAAATTTCTGGTTTGTAAAACATCACAATAACCCAGAGCCCAAAGTGACACCATCACAATGCTTGCTTAGTCCAAACAATAGTCCAACAGCAGATGTCCACTTAGACAGCTAATGCATTTCTGGTCTTTTTCAATGGTGGGTTTATTTTTCTTATTTTGCTAATCCATTTTGTAAACATTTGCACAGAATTCTTCCATCGAATGGAGATCCTCTTGATTTTAGCTGTGGTAATTACTCTTCAATATCTGTGTTTGCTCCTCAAGAAATAAATTGTCCTCTGTACCGCAGGACAGTTATCCCTTTATACAAAGCAGATCACCCATGTTGTTTTACTGATGAGAGACTAATTTAAATTCTTTAAATACTAAAATACTCACCCAAAGTCATGATATTATTTGTATATTACTGACTCTGTCAAAAGCACTTGTACCTCTCTAACATGTCCATCTGAACTCATTGCTGGTGAATACAAAGGGGTTGATAAATCCAGTACAAAGAGCCAGCTACATTAGTCCAGAAAAAATGTGTTTACATGACTAATCTTAAAGAGAGATGTCAAACCCAGCTAAAAGAATGTGAATGTGTGTGAAATCCACTGACGTTTCACACTTCAAGCAGAAAGATACTTCTTTCTGCTTCTTTTCCTTCATCTTTGATCACATCTGCTCATTGAGGTCCTTTATTTATTTTTGGTTCTACTTGTATTTTGTCCTGCTGGTGGAGCCTCGGCCGGTGAAGACAAAAGACAGGTTTTCATTTATTGTTTTTCCTCTAGTCCTTATCATCCAGGTTTGAGGTCATTCACAAAGACAAGGCAACCAAATTAGCAGACACTTGAGTCCCGGGCATGTCGACAATGAACACATTCATCATTCCATAGTTAAGGGAAAAAAGACAGACAAAGCCGGGGACAGTGAGTCAGAGATGGAGGGGACAGATTATTATTCTCATTGGCACGCCATCAATATAGCACAGCCCTCAGTCTGCTTGGCACAGAGATCCTGCATCTGTTACTTACTGACCCAAAATGTGAAGGTGGTCACGGCAATACAGCACAGCAGTAGTTTTAATTTGTGCTTCACAGCACATTTTTATTTTGTTTATAGTTTTCTTCAAATGGTGAGAGAGCAATCACCACTATAATGATTTTGACACACTGCAATAGCCACAAAAGAGACTGTGAAAAGCAGCCTTTGTTTTTAATACATTTTTAACTTCTTATTAAAATCTTAATATTGCTGCATAATTAAGCAGTAGTCTTAAAATATGGTCATTCTTTGGCCATTGCAATATCGCTCTGTCAGTTGGTCTAGATTGAAATATCTCAACAAGATGGATCACTTCTTCATCTCGAGCTAAAATCAAGTCAAACTTTGGTTTATGACCACATACCTGCAAAACTAATGACATTCCCATCAGCTTCAGCTGTGCATTAATGTTAATTTGCAAATATTGGCATGCTAACACGCTAAACTAAGGTGGTGAACATGGTATACATCATACTTGCTCTGCATCAGTATGTTATTCAGTCATGTCATTAAGTGCATTTTCATCCATAGGCTGAGTGGAAACGCCAGACAGACGTAGAGTCATTGTTAGCATTCAGCTCAAAGCTAAGTACCTCAGTACAGCCTCACAGAGCTGCTAGCATAATAGTGAACTCTTAGTCTTGCTATACATTTTTAATTTTTCTAGTGTGTTGCAAAGTTAAGCTTTTCTTCTCTCTGCCTGTTAAAGCAAAAATGTATCACAGCGCAAAGTGGGTCTATGTACTTTTTATAGTTACGTCTTTTCACATGAACCAATAAACAAATAAATGGAAATATAATCGGGGGGTTTTCTACCAAAATAATACCAAAAATAAAGAAATTAGAGGAAAAATAAATAAAAATAAATAAACCATCAATTCATGCACACAGGACTCTTGCTGTGTCAATGAATGAGCGGATTGTTTGGTGCAATTCAGTTCGTAATATTGTTCAACCTAAGTGATAAATGTGTGTGCAAAGTTGTTACTGTGAGCACTGATATTTAATTTGGTTTCCAGCGTAATGTGCTGTTGCTCAAGTGAAAGCAGAGTGTAAATAAATCAATCTGATGTTTCCCCCTCACTACTGGGAGGTAGGTGGCGGTGTGAGTGGTAATGGGATGCTCCACCTATGTGATTAAGGGTGATAAAACAGGAGTGTTTTCACAAAATAGCTTGCTTATTGCTGCTTTAAATTAAATTTCATAGAATTTTGCTGCATGCAAACGGTCATGGGTGTAAATATGAATGGGATTGGGAACAGGCAGGTGAAAAATGAAATGCATGCTGGACCTCTGACTCAGGGATTCTCGTGTTTATCCTTGTTTTATTCATCACCTGTAAATCTGGTTTTCCAACAAACCGGGCTCAACCTGTGCCTGCACTTAAACCTCGACAGAGTGAAAGAAAGTGTGCACCCTTGGTACAACAGCAACAGGGGACAGACTCACTGAATAATTGAGTCCACAGAGATTGAATTCTTCTGAACTTCCACTCTGAAAAGACAGATGAAGCTATTTTTGTGGTGGGGACACTTACAAGTAACACATACAAGAGCACACGTGGATTCACTAACATAGATATACACTCCATACTTGCACGACTCTATCTTTGATTTGTAAATACACACATGCGCACACATACGGCGAGAACATACATCAAAGGGTCCGGCCCTCTTCAGAAGAGACACTTAGACTTAAAAGGGAACATTGTGTTTCCCTCCCTTGCTTCTCCTTTCATTTTTTGTTTTATTTGCTGCTCAATTTTGCTTTATGCACTGTTGTATGTAATGTTTGTTAATCTGTTAATGTTAAAGATTCAGTTTGATTCCTCTTTGCACGTTATTGTTTTTGTTCACTCTCACCTCTTTCTGTAGCATTTGTGCACCTGCCCAGAACCAATGCAGGCATGCAAAGTTTGCAACTAGTTTGTGAACACACAGCAGCTAAAGAGCCAGATATTTCCCTCAGGAGTGGAAGGAGACCAAAACAGAGCTAAAACAAAGTAATTATTGGACTTAAATGCATCAGGTGGCAATAAACACAACTCTAAATGCATTTTAATATTGCTGTGTGTCTGGTGGATGTTTAAAAATGTTTTCAACTGTTTTCTAACAAGTTTGCTCTACCAACTTATTTGGTAGAAGTAGTATACAATTTGTGTAGAAGTAGTCTCACCTCCATCTCGTCAAGCTCACTAAGAGCTGGAGAAATTCAAGAACAAATGTCGCTATAAGTGCCCTGATATAGTGGCCTGTATTAAACTCCAAATCTATAAAATTATGCACAAAACCTTGCTATAGCAACAACAAACAGCCTTTCGTGGTAGTATTTTTTTTAGATAATCTTGAGAACTCATTGAAGTTTATGAGGTCTGGCTATATAAGATTAATGAATTAAAAACAGGTGCAGTATGCTTTGCATATGCTTAATGCAATGTGCACTGATTGCAGGGGGGGGCTGATTCAGGTTGACATGGAAACATCACGACAAGTAGTTGCTGGCTCTGAACAAGTTAAACAAAGCACAGACAGTTTGTCAATCAGTCCGCCTTATGATAATCTAAACATCACTGAGAGTGTGAATCATTTCAGGACATAAAGCATTTGCCTGAGGGTGGTCTAGTACCGAAATGTTGAGTTAATATATTCTTTGCAAGTGTGCGGGAGTTTTCTTTTGCTAGGACGTCACGTCACGTCACGAGATTCAAGATAAGTGGTGGTGTTTACTCCACAGCCTCAAAAACTATAGTGCACTTGGAGCTCATTTGTTTCACTGAATACAGTCCACGAGAGGGTCCATTAATTATTTTGCTCTGTATTATTTTTGCATCTCACCTGTCTCACCATGAAACACAATGGCTCCCATCCATGTTGTCTCCATTCAGTTTTGACTACATTTAAAAGCATGAGCAGTGCCGCTGATATGATTACTCTGACTGAGAATTTATTGCACTCTTGTATAGCAGAGAATTTGTGCTTTTACCAGTTGTCAAATGTCACTTTAAGTGCCTTTAAATGTAGTCTTATTTTTGCGTGTGTGCAGGGGAAAGCACGCGCGTGTCTGTATGTGTGCGCGCCGGTTTGTGTTTTTTGTAGCTTTTCCTTACTTGACCTTCAATAATGTGACTCATTTAGGTACTAGAAGAGTAAGGCTGAAAAAACTCAGAAGAAAAGGTTAGCTGATTGTAGTGCACAAGCCCCCTTGCACAAATACAATATTAAGATAGCCTCATAAGCTAATTCAGAAAATGAAATGGCTTCCACTGTGCTTAATTGCATTCTCTGAGGTGGATGAGAGACCTCTGTGGCCTGGCAACACTAGTAATAAAATTAATAAGGATTTTTCCTTACATAGCTGCCATATGTGACCTTTTTAAAAAGGTGAAACCTGTTGAAACTAGACTAGAACCTCCGCCAATATTGCTCCACTTGTTGCACTTATTTCTTCTATTTGCAAAACTTCATCCATCCATCTCCATCAACTTCATCCAGCTTTTAGTTATTGATTTAAAAATGTATTTCACCATTGAAGCCTTAAGTAATGAGTCTTCTCAAAGTGGATCCACTAATATATTTTTGCATCAGTTTTATCGCAGACGTTACGTTGGGACTTGAGCCCCACTTTCCTAGCAATTGTGTTCAAATTGGACTATTCTTCACCTCACAATTTACAATCAGTACCAATGCAGAAAGTAGTGCCATTTATGTAGCGAGGAAGTAAGGTTGTGGAGGTCAGGTTGGTGAATGGGAGTCAGATCTAGTCAGATCTTTATGTAGGAAACATGAAGTTGCATTATCTTGTCACAGACCTGCATTTGACGTTCACCTCTTTATTAACCCTGACCTGAATCTTCCGTTAGCTAAAGGTTTTAGGGAGCTTTCACACCTTATCATGCTCAGCTCGAACAAACTCTGGTGTGTTTGCCCATCTTGTTTGGTTCATTTAGGATGGTGTGAAAGCTGTCAATAGAACTCTGGTGTGGACTAAACAATCAGATCAAGTATGGGGTCATTTACACTGGGGACATGATAGCTGATGTTGTCCCCACCACTTTTTGTGGTGGCATTTGTTAAAAGTGTTAGAAAAATTGTTTGCAGAAAGAAATGTTAAATAACAAATGAAAGTGCTATGAGAAAGTTTTTTTGGCACAATAAGAAAAACATGCAAAGCAATTTAAATATTGAAAAAAAGATCTGCATAGTCAAAAATTACTTAAGCTAAAAAAAAACTGATTACTTTATTATATTCTCAACTGTCACCTGCCACCTGAATTTTGTGTTTCTCCTTATATAAATAAAGACATTTCCACCATCAATTGGTGCAGATGTCTCCAGAATGCAATAAATTAAGTATTTTATGCTCAAAACCTTCTGGGGGAGGACCCCCAGATTCCCTTATTGTATATTTCATCAATACATTTTTTTAAAAAAATACTATTAAAATATCTTCTTGTCTTGTTCTTGTGACCCCAATCATCTGCATTGTCACGTCTCATGGGCAAAGTGTTTTGTCACAACTCTAATCTGAACCTGTAAATGTCACCACCACTTTTCAACACAAAGTGACGCCCTTGAGATCAAGACTACCTGAAAAGGAGGGTCTTGTCTTGGCTGTGGCGTGAAAGCAAAATGGACCAATCAGAATTTTTTGATAGCAGATATGTGATATTTAGCACATATTCAAAAGCGACTACTATTAAATCTATCTCTTGAACATGAACTGTAAGGAAGCATATAAAATATATTTATACAAGATTTTTTGGTGGTATGCACATAATCATGTGGGTGCTGATCAATCAGATATTGAAAAGGAGTTATAACAGCAGTGAGTTGTGTTTGTGTCCTACTCTGTGTATTTTGGTAGATCCCAATTAAATCAGGAAAATTAGATGTTTTTAACAGGGCAGGTGGACAAACATGGGAAAACCTGGTGTACCAGAAGCTCTCCTGGAAGGATCAGCAGTGTAACATGATTGTGACTGGCCCGGGTGCAAATACTTTTCTTGTGGCCCCTGCACCAAAAAAGCATGTTCGTTTACACACGGGACGACAGACACACGACGACTCCATGCAACTGCAAACTTGCAGCCTTTGATCAGCACCACGGACAGCAGCCAAAGTGCCCAACACAAATCCTATAGTCTGGCCTCGAGTCAAACCACCACAATACTACTCTGAATATCCAACAACCGAGATAGCTTCAGCTAGCCTACAATAACAAATCAACACAAAGTAGCTGACAGGGTGTCAATAAACCCAGAAAAAAAATAGCAATCAAGAAAAGCACAGTAACTCATTATGCCTACACAGTATGAATGAATGGATGACGGCATCTAAACATGATCTATGTCACATTTGTCATGGTCTCTCGTGGGCCCTTGTAATCAGCTGGGCCCTGGTGCATTGAATCGGCTGCACTATACTAATGCCACTGGAAAGGATCTACTGGAGGAGGCAGAATTACCTTCATCATCAGAGCCACACATGTTGTGCTTCCAAACTCCCAAAAACTTAAACCAGTGGGCTGGAGAAGATCCAACATGTCCGCTCTAACAAAGAATGGCAATTCAAAGGTACAGCCTTACCAGCTGCAAAACCAGTTTTTCCCCAAGGCTTAGGTAGTCCTGAAACTGGTAAGTATCCTGGAGCAAAGGAGAACATCTTCCCATCTCCCCAAAGTTTCCAACTACAAGGAGGGAATCAAGCCTGCTAGACACAGCCTGTGACTGGAAGACGCAGGTGGATGTAGACCAGAAGCTCATCTTTCTGCAAGGGATCATGAAAACAAATCTCAGGCCAGACCTGATCTTCTTGTGGTCTACCTGATGGAGGTCCCTATGCATTTTGGAACGGTGCCTTGGGTAGGCTACAATGAGTGAAGCATATGAACAGAAAAGGTTAAAATACATACACATAGCAGCTGAAGAAAGGCTGCAGGGCTGGAGAGCACAATTACCAGTGGAGGTGGGTTGCAGAGGTTTTGTGGCCATATCAACCACTAGGTTCCTGAAAGAGATAAGTGCTACCAGGTCATTATCATAGTGTGCTGAGAGTAGCAGTAACTGGCTATGGCTAAAGAGAAAGTACCTGATCTGGGCTGTAAGGTGACCATCAACCTATAGGAAGGGGTAAAAGCAGAGGGGGTGCACCTGGGACGCCAGTGGTTGCTCTTGAGCCCTCTGAAGGTGTCATTAATGAAACACCAGTGAAGGTGGGTGCCCATCTGATGACCCCAGTGAAGTGATTAACCCTACCGCCAGTGACAGTCGTCAAAACTGTCCTATCAATGAATTTCCTGTCAGTCAAAATTACTTCCGGTTCACAGCTCTTGGTTTATCTGCCAGCAACCAGAACTGTCCAGAATTGTCCAATATCAAAGTTGCTGTTGCTGTGGGTGTATTCTTGAGGAGGCTCCCCAGTGAATCCAAGCAGGTGAGCTGTGAAAGCAATGAAACAATGCAGGGCTGTACAGAACAGATAAAGCAACGCAAAACGCAACAACGCAAGAGATGCCATTACCGGGAAAGAAAATAAGTAAGCAGAACAGGTGGGGCTGGGTGTTGGAGGCAGATATCAATCATTCGTGCCAGTATGCAGCATGTAGCAGGTGGAACAAAGCACATCCAGCAGCTCCAGCAGTGTGTAAACATGGCACTACCTTTCTGTCTTGATTAAATGTGACTGAGGACTTATCTGAATATGATTCTAAGAATCAGCTGATACTGATTAGCTGACATGGCATTAAGTACAGAATCACTAAATGTTGTTTGTAGTTCCCTCTCAAGCATCCTCTTAAATCTTTCAATTATCATATTGTCCCTCACTTTCTTTGCCCTTATTAGACTCAGTCGCCTTGTACTGTTTCCTAGCATTCCTCATCCACTTGCTTTTCCCTACAGAAATGTAGTGTTTGAAGTGACACTCGGCATATAAATTAATTATGAGTAGTGTGTGTTTGATTGACAATTCCTAAAGCCTGTGGAGAAAAGATCACCTGTTCAAACACATTGAAATAAAGCCTGAGGTATCAGGATATGTTTAAGGGCATGCTGCTTGTTTGAGATAAACAAGAAAAGGCGCACGTTGTGCATTAAAGCACAGGTCTTTAATCCCGCTACTGCTGCTGATACCAGTACTATCACTGCTTCAGTTTTACTTCCATTCAAGGGTGTAGGTTCAGTTTTAATAATGCATGTTATTTTATTGATCTGAGACTGAAATTTTCAATATGATAAATATGTTCAAAGCAAATGTTACAAACAAATAACTAGTAGGATCTTCTCTGCTGCAAACATCAGCAAGCCAACATGCTGACAGTGATAAAGTGAAACATTCTCATGTTTAATTAAATTTTATTTACATAGCGCCAATTCAGAACAAAAGTTCTCATTGCACTTTTCATATAGAGCAGATCTAGACTGTAACAGCTAAATTATCTATGTTAGAGAGCCTACCTTAGGACTAACTGACCTTACAGAACAGCTGAACTATAATCAAAGGAGGTTTAAAATCATGGGCAACTAGACTGAAGAAGCCTCCTGGATGAGAGTCGAAACATCAAGTCTTCTTCTTGAAGAAGCCTCTTAGATGACAGGTGAAACATCAAGTCTTCTTAGAGAAGCCTCTTGTATGAGGGTCTGTGAGATGAATGCATGGAGGTGAATTCAAACATCTAGAAGCCTCTTGAAGAAGATTCTTTGGTAAGAGGCGAAACATCTTCAAGTGTCTTCAACCAATCCAGTTGCCCTTATTTTTAACCTTTCTTGAATTACAATAATAAAGTGGATTTACAGTGGCCTATATTAAATTGAGCAATGACCACAATTTAGATAATGTCTCAAATTTAAATATAAAATCAAAACAACTGATGTTAACAAAATCTAGTATCATTTTTACATTTACATTTAGCTGACGCTTTTATCCAAAGCGACTTACAATTGCTATACATGTCAGAGGTCACACGCCTCTGGAGCAACGAGGGGTTAAGTGTCTTGCTCAGGGACACAATGGTACATGGGTCACAGTGGGGGATTGAACCCAGGTCTCTCACACCAAAGGCAGCATCTTATCCACTGCACCATCACCACAATGTTTAATTGTGTTATCATTGTTTCAACTATAAATGCCATTTGCTTTAAATTCACCTCCATACATTTACCTTCAACCAGTGCAGCCAGCTGACAATGTCTGAAGATTGCCAGATCATACTTCTACCACTGCTACTACTTCTTGTGCTACTCCTGCTGTGTCATTAATATCATTAGCAGCACTACTGGCAGATAAATGAAAACCACTGCTGCTCCTTCCATGTCCAGCTCTGCTACCTCTGTTACCAGTGCAAACCAAAGTAAATCAGACAAAGAAACACAGGTGTCGATTGTACCTCAAGCCAGATGCTCAGTGAAGCACAGCTGACAATTAGCGTCATTTTTCATTATGTTTCTTCCTTCCTCACAAACAGACTTCAAGTAAACAGTCAGGTATGCAAATCATTTCCTTTGTTTCTTTCAAAAGGTCTCTCTATTTGATTCTTAGGAATGAACAAGACAAAAGCATGTTTATGAAATTAGCTCCACACACACGCACGCAGGCACAAACACACACACACAAGCAATCTTTAAAATGCCACTCATATCTGCAGGTACCACACAGTTTTGTTTATTACACATGTGACAGAAGTTCATCATCGCCCCTAAGCGGTGGTTGAATGGTCGTGTTTACCGTTATTTCTGCCCATCACACACAAGGAGCATCACCGTGAGGGTGCCTGCGGGACAAAGCAACAGTGATGCATTCTGGGTGAATGTGTTTATTTGGGGAGGGGAGGAGTGGCGGTGCGGATGAGAGGGCTCAGAGAATAAAACTGCACATTTAAATATCATTCCCGATGATGAAGTACAACAAGAACTAGCACAGAAATGGATATATCACTTGGAGAAATCGAACACTCTTCATGTTTCTTTCTTCTTCTACTTGAGGGATTGAAAATGTAGTCCAGCGACCACTTTCCCAAGGTCTGGGAGATATAAATATTTCACTTATAAATATTTATACCAACTATGCGGCATCGGTTTTGCCTGAAGAAATACATTAGTCAGTGATCTGCGCTTAAGTTTGAGATTCCCTTCACTGCAAAGCATAATATAAGAAAGTGCAAGACGGTATTCTAGAGCTCACTGGATTCTACTTGAGCAAGCAAGATGAAGCAGAGTAGTCCATTATGAGTGAGTTGTAATGGTGAAATATTTTTGGTAAATTCATTAAGAAAACCAGCATAAGAGAAGAGAGTGTAATACTGGTGGTGAAAGAAGAACACAGATCCTTTACTTAACAGTGTAAAAACATTCACTAACAAGCAACAGTCTTTGATTCAAGAGTTTTATCAACAACATTTATTTAAAGTATTCAAAGTAGAAGTTGTCATTATGCAAAATGTTTTTGGATAACTATTACTGATGCATTATATAAGCAGCATATTTTAGTTCCCATGTGCCAGTAGAAAGTACGCTGACACGAAACACCTGTGCAGGAAGTGACTGACTGTAGCTTTTAGGCCACCAGCATTTAAAATGACAACATTGTGAGGCACAATAACTTCATTACAATTGAATTGCTGCGACTTGTGGATGCACTCAGTGTTGAGTTCAACTTTGGCGAACTTTAACCTACTAGTTCACGCCACTGACTGATGGCAAACGATCTTGACAATGCTGACATTTGAAGGAGAGTCCAAAATGGAGGAATCTAGCGTAGCTTACTAGCAGTTTTAAAAGGGAATAGTTTACTGACATTTATAAAACTGATGGTACAAATGCATCTTTTGAATAAAGAGTCCCATTAGCGACCAAGCTAACGAGCTTGATAACTTGCACTTACTAACAGATAGCAGCCAGTTCTAAGAAGTGTTCGCAGTCTTCAATAAATGATGATCAGAACAAAATAGCAAAGTAGAGAGAAGAGAGAAAGAATCTCAGGGAACTGTTGTGACTTAACGTTATTTGCACTGTGTTAGTGGTTAGCGTACCAGCTACAGTAGTTCATCTGATAGCTCTGCGAGTGGAAACTACGCCACAAAGATTCATTTAGCTCTTTCTGGTGTGAAATCTTATCTTTTAATATTGTAGTATTATAGTTAATCAAGGTGGAACTGATTTTAAAATTAACGTTGCTGTTTATGTTGTGCTCCCTGCGGTGCATACTCCTATTGTGTTCAATCAAAATTCGTCACAATTAACACACAGTAAAGGGTTACTGGTTTGCTTCTGGGTGTCTGACATATAATGAAGGAAAGGGAAACTTACATCAAATCTAAATGTACCTAGTTACATTCCGCCACTGCGTAACAAACATTTACACCCTGACACACACATACAAACAAAAACACATTTCACTAACATTCAGTAGAAGGAATATCCTTCTCATTAAATTTTTGATGAGGTTTATTTTGTTATAGTTTTCTGCTTTCTTTAAGTTTTATTTGTTCATAACCAGGCAATCAATTGAGGACTCCGCAGTTAACAACGGATTACTTATCTTGATTACTGATTTGAAAATGTTGATACCAGGAAACAGTAAAACACTTTTTGATTGAAAGTGTGCAATCTGAAACATTCAGGCAATGGAAACATTTCTGCTCAGCGAGTGTAAAGATTTCAATCTCGCTCCCACTCAAAACAAAGTTATAAAGATAGCACGCCCTCTTGGAAAACATGTTTTGGTACGTGGATGTGGAAAATGTGGCTAAGCGGCATTTGTAATTGGTGAGGAGCAATCTGCCTCCATGCAAAAATGATGAGGCTGGATAAGGAGGGAGCTATTTGTTCTGATGCTGTTCAAGTCAAGCTAATTCATTTCAGTCAGACGTGCTTTGGTGCCAACATCCTTGGGCTTTAATATTGGATTTCACATTATCAGACTCTGAGGGGTATTTGCATTCGCAAAAAGAGCAAGGCCAGCGTTGCTGATTTTTACCCACCTTTGTAAAAGTAAATTTGCTTATATCCAGTGTGTGCTGAAGGAAAATTACATCTTTTAGGGAGGGTTGCTATTATTGATATGGTAAAATATATTTATGTGAAATGATAATATTCTGCAAAAGTTTTCTATCATATGCATGAAATATTGTCCACTCCACCTTTACCTTTTTTCATGAGAGTAAATCAGATTCACAACACACATGAGATGCGATTACTTTTTGTTCTTGTGAGGGCTTCTTGGCACTTCCCGTACCTATTCGCTTGCTGTGTAAAAAAACTTAGCTGGGGCAGGAGGGAAATAGTTTATCCCATTCTGAATATTTTAAAACCAAAAATAAAAAAATTATACACTAAATAATGAACTTGCAACTCGTTTTCTTCTCCTCTTTTTATGTTGGATTTTCCCAGCAGAGAATATGCAGCTCAAGTCACCCTTGATTATCTCACCTACAGGTCTTTGCTTCATTGTTTTTTTTGTCAGTAGCCGTGAGTAATGGACTCCCTCCTTAATGCCTTCGTTTTCTGACTTTGAAATGGATCCCCAGGGGAATAATGCAAGCCTCTGTAGTTAATTTCAGTCAGATATCTCCCAACACTCGGCTTCATTGTTTTGCATAATGTCCATGACTAATGGACCCGCTACAGCGGCTTGTCTTCCAGGTGTAGTCCCCAAAAGGACCCGGCAGAAGCAGAAAATCCCATTCAGGGATTGCAGTGAGAGTTCCTGTGCGCCAGGCGTAACATGTTACACTTTGTGGATTGCTTGTCACTGTCAGTGTGTCTCCCTATCATTATCCTCCAAAGGTCACGCAGGCAGATAGTAACAATGGGAATTTTGGTGGCAGATGTATAAGGAAGGTCAGGCCAATTCTAACGAGATCAGAAATGTCAGAAAATGTATGAAATTGTGATATTTGGGGTGAGTTTGTACATGTGTACTTCCCTTTACTCTACTTCCAACATGTGTCTGCTGTAATGAAAAGGCACAGGATAACAACCTGTGATGTATCTTTTGATGGGACACCTTAGAAACTTTTGTTTAAAAATGAAACCCTGTTTTCTGGAGAAAATCCTGTTTGTATAATCTCATACTTAAATCTAGATCAGTTTTCTGGATCACTCCGATGCGGTCACACATAATAGACTCTGGAATGCCAATATTTCCCTTTTCTACATTTCATTTCAGCAAAGGATTGTGAATGGCTTCCAAGGAGTTCTCACTGTCTGACCTTATCATTGATGCCTCAGTCCGCCCTGTTTACATTCTACAGAGGACTCCCAGCTGATGTGCTGACCTTCTGCTGGCCATGTTGGAGATCCTCAGCTTCTGAGGAACGGGAAGCTGTAAATTGCTTTTCATGTTTCTCAACTGTCCAACTCAAGGGTATTAAAACGTGTTTAACCCCTGGGCTGTTTTAGATTGATCTTACAGAATTTACTATACGATCAATTTTAATTTCAAACATTATCTTTATTTTATTTTATTTATTTGAGGAGGACCATATTCAAATGGGAACTGTAATATTATTTATGTACTTTTTATGAATTTTTTATTTTAATCTCAGTGGAACTTAATTAAGTTCCACTTAACAAATGTTATATAAATTCAGCAATTAAATGTGGTGTTTCATATTGTAACCGTATAAAACTATTAGCTTATTCTTGTAGTTTTCATATCCAGGACAGAAAAACATAATAATCAGCATTTGTTGTAAATAATCTTCAAGTTAATCCAAAGGATGTTTGTCTTAGGGGGGAAATAGAGGCAAGCTGCATGGTTTGCAAAACAAAATGATGAAAATGTTCATGATACATTATATTGCTATAAAAACATAAACATTAATTCAGTCAGCCAGCTAGCGTGAAATGCATTGTTACGATATATTTAGTCAATGTAGACTATGTACAGCATTGATATTTGCCGTATAATGTATGACCTCGTCACTCCTCACTACGCTGTGGGAAGAGACAGTTGGAAGTGAATCTAGGCTCGGATCTTGTAATTTATCTCTCTACTTTGTCATCACCCACAAGTGAGGACAGGGAGTGGGGAGGAATAACTTCTTCTTAGGGGAACGTAGACTCAGAGCTGAGCTGGTGGGTGGCTGGGGTGGAGGTGGGGCTTATGAAACGCTACTATGACCAGTAGCGGCAGAGGTGGCATAGCTTTCAGATGAGCGGTGTGGCAGCAAAAGAGTGAGCAGAGCTCCAGTGGCTTCAGTGCACCGCCATCATGAAAAGGGTGTGTTGGCTATTTACAGATGATTGGATTGTAAAATTACTACTGGCCCCCTACGCCCCAAAAATACAGCTGGCCAATCACAGTGCAGTAAAGGACTCGCCCTAACTGAGGTCCGACACTTTCATGGTTGCACTCCATTCACTCTAAAGCAAAAGAAGTTGTTTTCTAGCTTTCTTCTGCCATATTTTTCCAAGATATGGTCAAACGCTGTTCCTGGGGCACTTTCAAATCAGAGAGGTTGAAAGGAGAAGTACCATTTATTCTCTTTCCAAAACAAATCCAGAAAAATGTAGGCTGTGGGTTGTTCCTAATGTGATGTTAGTTAACTAACTAACTAAGTTAACTAACGCTAGCTAACTTCCTAATGAATGTCACGTTATAAATCCCTACTGTTCTGCTTTTTAACAATTGTAATAATGAATAGAGGCCTACCCAGCTTTACAGGAACACTGTTGATCCTTAATTTCGTTGTCTTTTGTCTTAATTGTCCAAGGGTGTGGTGGTTCACGTATGATCGGTAGGCTTTAGCTTCTGTCTTTCATTTTTTTCACATCCACTTGAGTCAGTTTGACACTTCAAGTGTATAATACAACTGCAAAACTATCTGCTTCTTTCTGGGATCACTTTTTTTCCAATAAGTTTGTACAATATTTCTCCGGGGAGTGCAGTAATAGACAGTGTCAGCGCCGTGATAAAAGTCTAACAGCTCCGACAGTAACTGAGGGGGGCGTGGCTTAGGGAAGGGTCAATGCACTGCTCTGCCTTTTGACATTAATGCTTTTGGCTGCATTCACCTAAGTATTCTACTGTAATATGAGCTGTATCAACACCTCCACCTAAAGCACTCTTAACTCCTCCGTCCCTCTTCTCTCTCATATAACTAGCCCTACATTTGTAAAATTATGATTTTAGGAATAGCAGCCTGTGTTTTCTCATGTGGCGCTGCAGTCAAAGTAAACATTGTGGAGTCAAGATCACTACATTATCACTGCAGTGAGTCTATGCTAGTGAGTGTAGCAGCTGACTTGAGTTGACGGTCCTAAATTGCTTTGCAAAATTAACTACTTAGCTTGTTAGCTTGCTAGTGACAAACTGTTTCTTGTGCTATGGTAACTAACTGGGGCAAAGCTGTCACATCGGTGGATTCCTTTTACTTTGTGGCGGAGTGGTAATGGGGAGGTTCACGAGAAATCTGGGTGGGCCTGCACCATTTCAGGATAATGTGTCAGCTCAGTACACAGATCAGTTAATCCAGAGCTGATCACTGACTGTCTCCGCATACGAACACACTAAGACACTCACTGCCGCCCTCCCAAAATGGTAATGTCTTATCTTGACCTCAAGTCTGGGCATTCTGTGAAGGTGTAAAGTATAAACTCTGTGTTAAATGAGAGCAGTCTTCCAGGCATCCCAAAGTGACAAAGTTGTGGAGACCATGTAACTCACTGCAACAAATCAAGGTTGTGTTTGTCAAGATAGTCTTGAGGTCACAGACAGTGGGAAGTTATCTTTTCAGAAACTAGAATTCATTTTCAGAAATGTCACTTGAAAGGTGTCAAATAGCGTTGTTTACTTGTGGTCTCACCTACCCAATCATTTCACCACTTTTATAAATCAACTCTTTTTTGGGGGCAATTTTTTGCCTTTGAAGATGGTACAGCTGAAAATACACAGGAAATGCAGAGGAGGGAGAGAGAAAGACACCATGCAGCAAATGAGTTTGGTGTAGAATCTGAACCCAGGCGGCTGGGTTAAGGAGAACCGAGTGAGCCGACCGACGCCGCTCATTTCTCCCTTTTACAAAGAAACTCATGCCACTAAATGGAATTGTAATTAATATCTGCAGTTTTCAAAATAAAAGCGCTTTCCACTGCACCTCTGTTTGTAATATTACCATGCTGGATATACACCAGCTTTTGAGGATATGTCCAAGCTGGTATTCATATATTTACAGTAGCCTTTATTTGTACACAACTAAAGTTGAGATTTAAGAAGCAACTGCCACCACAGTACTTGAGTGTTAAGCACTAAATTTCATTTTACTAATACAACGGTACCGTGCTATTTGGAGTATCTGCCAAGACCTGGGTGAGTGAAGACAGCCGTGTAGCCGGCTGTCAGCAGAACCCACATCTATCTAAATTTAAGAGGAATGCGATTCATTAAAAGACTCAAAGATGGTAAAGATCAATGAATGGCACTCTTTGAGTAGCTATTTTGTCAGGTTATATTTAGCAGTTATTTGGATGCAGGTTCTCTAGAGTAATATGAAGGCGATAGGACATTTGTGCTGAAACTTCAAAGTCTCTAAGATGGGTGGTTGCATTAATAACTCGCCAGCCAACTGCAGTATAACCAGATACACACCTCCATGCAAACAAAGCTTCCTCTCCCCAACATTTAGCTTTTTCCTGTTTTATTGCTTTCCATATATTTTCACCTATCTGCTAAGCTTGGTGGATTAAGAAAAAGTGCATTCAAATCCACTTTTTCAAGGATTTAACTAATTGTGTAATGAAAAGAAACCTCTAGACAGATGAAGGTTCTTACCATAACAATGCCAACAAGACAAACGCTTTGACTTAATTTACCCTAATTCTCTCTACCCTGATTCTACATTCCCATGCTAAAAATTCTCACAATTAAAAGAGGGGTCATTGATGAGGTGGAGAAAAAAAGTGCTGAAGTAAACAGTTTGTGAGATGGTATAATTTAATTTCCATATCAAAAGCATAATGTGTATTTGAGTGTTTCCAGTGAGTGTTGGGCTGCTTTAGTATTTCCTTTGATGTGGACACATTTGTGTTCAAACAAACACATTATCAGCTCCACCAGAAGGACTAGACAGAGACTCCTCAGCACACACACACACACCTCACCCGGCACATCTTTCTGCCTCTCTACTGCTTTAAAAAGGATTGTCAGATCAGTATATTGACTCTACTTTTCTCCCCCTAGGAGTACCAGATCGATATTATCTTCGCCCAGACCTGGGTGGACACCCGTCTGCAGTATAACAGCAGCAGCATGAAGATTCTAACCCTCAACAGGTATACTGGATTTACTGAAGATCTCCTGCAAATATACACCTTTATTCCAAATTCCCGAATATGTCAGCTTTGCAGCTGCAGCATGGGTACCTATCTATTAATAATTACAGTACAAATATGTTTTTTAAATTAACTGTAACTCCACGACACTGCTGTGAGTCTTTCTTTCCGCTATTGTGTTTCAACATTTTCATACTGTGAATATCTCATTTGAGAACAATATTCTTCCCTCTCTCGGGAAGAGGCCTGTAATTAATGGAACAAATTGATTGATGTGCTTTGTTTTCCTCGAGTCGCCCGGGTATTTTATTATCCTCTTATTGGGAAGTGGAGCTGCTTCATGCATTTCAGAGAAATCTGAAGGAATTCAACAGCAATCATTTCTTACCTTCTGCCCCCTTCTCTCTCTCGCTCGCTGTGTTTCTTCTCTTTGTCTGCCTGTTATTCAACCAGCAATATGGTCGGCTTGATCTGGCTGCCCGACACCATCTTTAGGAATTCCAAGAACGCAGACTCTCACTGGATAACGACGCCCAATCAGCTGCTCCGGATCTTCAACAATGGAAAAATACTTTATACACTGAGGTAAAAACCTTCAGAGAAACTAAAAAAACTGAACACAGTAGATGATAAAAAGAAACAAAAGACTGTTTAGAGATCCAACAAAGCCACATACACAACGAACAAATGGCAGGGAGCTCTATTAGCACCTAAACTAAGAGTTTACAGCAGGGAAAATCCTTTTTTATGTACATAATTGTCTGCATTTTGAGTGCCAACTGTTGATAGTGACTAAAACATATTTACTGACATATGAAAGTGACAAACACAGACACTCAAGACTTTAAAAGACATTGAAAAATATGGACAGGGCATCTTGGTATTTGACTTTATAGCTTGATGTCTTCTTAGCAGTTACTGAAAGCATACAGTCCAAATTTGGGCTCAAGGAAGAGAGCCTGAGTCCTGCAAGCAGCAATGTACAAACTCATTAATTAGCAATCATTGGTGCATTTTGCAGATGAATTCCAGATGCAGTCAGTTTCATAGCATATCAGTTACAGTGGTTTCTGACCACTATTCTCCACATAGTTTTTTGTTTTTGAACTGTAAACATAATCACATATTTTAAAAAGGGTGTAAAACCTGTTTTTTGTGTTAAAAAAACATTGTATATATAGTCCAAAATTATGTTTTTTGTACAAAAATTGCTCTGTGTGTGTCGCTGGGGGGTGTTTCCTTGATGGAGGGATGCATCCTGTTACTATAGCCGCATTAGAGACAAAACACAAGTGGTAAACCTGCACCTTACTGCAGAAGCCTCGTGTTACCTTTGGATGAAGTTTTTGCACAGAACGCAAAAAGGGCCAGAGCTGGACTCAAACAAGGGGTGCTGAGGTTATGCTTGATGCACACTCAAGGATCTGATTTCGAATCTTAAAAAAATTGGGGGCGCTTATAATCCAGCCACAACATCAAGATTATGTCAGTAAACCCCTTACACTACAGAATAATTAGGGTTGATAATTGCCTCAGCAACTGTTGGGAGGAGCGAGTCGGACCCAAAATCGGCACCATTATCATCCAGTGTGCCAGCATTAGGTTGAATGCATCCTAACCATTCTACCTTCAAGAAAATTCTAACTACTCATGTTCTGGTGGCTTATTTTAGCTTCTACTTACACTATATTTATATATATCTGCATTTCAATATTTAAATTTGAATGTCTTTTTTGTATCTTTGCTCCAAAGCCTTCCTTCACCTCCTGCACAGGAGGATAAAAACTTCTCTTACAACATGTCATGTCTTTCTCATCATTTTGCTGTTCTTTCTGACAGCTTCTCAGCAGTAAAGAGAGACATGGAGGGTGGGTGGATGCATGTGTGGGTGCACATATGTGGCCTTATAACAAAATAACCCTCACAGTGCCTGAGTCTACAAAAAAAAAAACCCAACAACCTCAGAGTGGACAGGTTCTTTTTAAATTTGAGTGACATCTGGGTTTATGAACCCTCAAGCTCTGACATGAGCTTTTTCTGTCTTGAGGATCCAATTTTACCTGTGAGTCCAGGATTTCAAACTAGACCTTGGTCAAATAGCAAACACCACCATGAGTGTTTGTTTTCAAGCCCTTGGAGGACTGGATGCACAGTTCCCGTTGCATCAGGCGTAAAGCCATAAAGAGTCAAATCAATCCAGTGAGATGAAAAGATCCTTCTGACACTTTAGCATTCATTGTATTTGCCATTACTGGCTTCGATTAGTTCTCTGAGTAAGTTTGACACCTCTCATTGTGTGCAAATATTCAGAAGGGAGCAGTGTGGCTCAATGGACAGCCAGCTTTAACATATTATCAAGCAATTCCTCTTCTCAACCCTTAAACTTCCCACAAAATGTTTGGGTTTTAATATCTAATTTCACTTCTGCTAATGCGCAACCCTGTGATGAAGTTGAAAGTGACTGCTTCATTAAAAGGGTATTAAGTCTTAAAGAGGCATATGTTTGGGGGCGTATTTGCATTGACTGATAACATCTTAAACTCACATCTCATTGCAGTACTCTTTTGCTGCTTGCTCAGGCTCACCTCAGCTCGACGCTCTTACCCAAATTTATCTCCTTGGCTCCCTACCGGGGCAGAGGTGAGCATGTATGCAAATTGGGAATTTACATCATGGGTACTTTGTTCTCCCACAAACAAAAGATGACTGAGGAAACACTCTTCCCGCTACGAATGAGGTTCCTGTTTTGTGCTATAAGTCAGTCAACTAATGAGAAACTATACCGGGAACAAAGACAACACAGAACAAGTGAAAGAAAAGGCCCATTTTCATGACAGTTTTATAGACTTTATCATGTCCAGTGAAAATTCATTTTAGGATGATATATTTATGTAACACACAATATAACTTGAGTCCGATTTAAGTTTATATTTTACACGTAAAACTAAACCCCTGTGTCTTTGTAATCCCCGTTGCTTTCCCAAAACATTTGGCGTATTGACTTGTCCAGTGATCATGGCTAACTACTCCTGTTTTTAGAAGCTTGCACGCCTTCAGGCCCTGACCTATAAGTTAATGCTGTCTTCGGCAAAAACATGTCTGACGCTGATGCTTAAACAGTTCTGCCATTTTGAGGGATTTCACACGTCAACCGAGCAACCGAGTGTGATCCGGCGCCATCTGGTTTGAAGCCAGCGCTTCATATACTGGAGCGCAAAAAGTCTGCATTATGTGATATAAGCCATATGATGAATACCGTGCATTCAGCACGACGTGCTTCATAGGACGACCCGAAGGATTTTTGGTGCCTTGAATGTCTTTGTGTAAGCATTTCTCTCTCTCTGTCTCTCTCCAGGATGACCATCAACGCAGAATGCCAGCTGCAGCTCCATAATTTCCCAATGGACGAACACTCCTGTCCTCTCGTCTTCTCCAGCTGTGAATATTGGCAATAGCATGCACACACACGGACTATAATATGCACATATTCATGTATAGCGATGCCTACACATGTAATACCTGGTAAAGTCAAGAGTCTACAGCATTTCAAAGGTTGTTTGGGGGCCCTACATTGAAGTATCCCAGTTACAGTGGAAATCATTGATTAGGGGATTGGGTATCAACTTCATATATAAGGAGAGCCAATTTCAATTACATGATTTGCATAAAGTGCCGTTATATGAGACATGATGCTGGAGCTTTAAATATTGGTTGAAGACACTAGCTGCTCTCTTGTCTTGTGCTGTGGTGCTTAACTGAGAGCTCCACTAGATGTAAGTAACTTGTAACATGTCTTTTTAATTTGCGTTTCTATCTCTTTCCGTATATAGTCTCTCAACCTCCATCTGTGTCTGATAAAACAGTGCGGCAGATTTACACCTGCATTTCCCATGACATTAAAATTCAGATGCAATTGAATTTAATGATCAGTCTGTGATAAATAAATCAGTTGCAGCAGCAGCTGTTTTGCATACATTCCCTTTCCCTCCGCCCATATTTTGAACAGGAACGCCTTAAAATACATATTGCATGAGCCTAACTATTTTCAGCTGTAACGCTTTTCTTCCATTTTACTCAGGCAAAATTTGCTGTGGTCCGTTAGGACATAAATACAAACACAGTTTGGCTGTTAAGCCCAATAGCAGGGCTGCAGCTCCAACACATTCTCATCTCAGGGTGTTAAATACCGACACTTTGAGAAAGCTTGACAAAACGTTGGTATATGACGCAAAAGGTACCCTTCAGTGTCCTATAAGATGCCTTTTTAATCTGTGAGATGTTTAGGCAGGAAAACTACTTTGTAGGTTTAGGAAAATATTGTGTTTTGGGTTGCAATAAGTACATTACGTGACTATGTGACGACGGATGGGTAAATTGCTGTTGAAAGCCCAGGGCGTCTCATGCAGACACTGAAGAATACCTTGTGTGTCAAATAACTTGTCAGGCTTTCTCAAAGTGTCGGTATTTGACGTTCTGGGATGAGACCCGGCTCGCAAATCCTCAGCAAACATCCAGTTTAAATTCGACAGGTCTGCTTGCAGTGAAAACTCATCTTGAACTAGGTCTCGACATTAAATATTCTCTTTTAGACTATTTTTGTATTTTGTAAGTTCATATTAAGAGACTTTGAACCACGTTTAAATACAGACAGGAATTTACACACAAACAAGGATTCTTTGCATTATTAAAATTAAGGCCTTTAAAGCCAAGAAATCGATACAAGGTAAAGTTGAAATATTAATTTACTTGTAATTCTCTTAAATGATACATTTAATTAAATCTTATGTTTAAGTTAAATTCCAAATAATTGAACAGTAGGTTATCAGCCTGAAGATTTCTGGGAATCTTTTGTGTCAACATCTTCTGTGGTAAAAGGAAAATAGGGGTCCAGATTATAGTTCTGCCTCCACATGGCTCATCAGATTCAGATGAAGGATCATGCAGAGGATGAACTTAATGCAGTGAGCCACTAGTGACTCTAATGATGAGAGCTTAGAGTAATAACCACACAGACAGTTTAGTTATAAGGATTTTTAGGGAAGTAAGTAAAAGGTGTCCGCAAGAGACAGTTCCAAAATTTGGGAACCACAACTTCAAAGGCACAGTCTCCTTTACTTTTGCGTCTGGAGCAAGAAACAGTCAACAAACCCTGATCGGTGGACCTGCTGGTAACATAAAGTAGGGCAGCAGTGAGCAGGTGCCTGACCATGCATAGCTTTGTAAGTAATCACAAGAATCTTGACCTGGATTCTGAATCTGAACGGGAGTCGGGGTGATAAATGTAATAAAAATGTGAATAATAGCAAAATTGCTAAGCTGAGAAAACAAATCAAACACTTCCACACTGGTCTGGAGTCAGGTGTTACTTTTGACCAGGCACTATGTTTCAGACTGAAAATTCAACAGATAAAGAAATGGAACCAAAGACGAGACCGAGACATGCATAAAAGTTTTATGAACATTAACATTCAGGTAGATAAATAGGCAATTCTGTCATATTTTGATATTTATAACATATTTTAACTGTCCTACTGTCTAAATGAAAGTTTACACAAAGGGTTAAGACAGTCTTATGTCTAAAATATGTCATCAGCAGTATACAAAAATTGGCAACATATCCCAGGAGGTACAAAAATATAAAAATAAAAATAGATTACTCAAGCTGGAAAATAATGACTACATTGTATCAGCTATTCCTATGTTTTTTGCACATTTAAGGGGTTGGAGGAAAATGGCATGATGACTGCATTAGCACTGCCAATGGCGGCTTTATGCTGGCATGAAATGAGAGTCCTCAAAGCGTTTACTGTTCCATTAACCAGGGCCTTATTAAGTTACCCACCACCTAAAAAGCACTAAAATCACATTGGATTTTGTAGGCCAGGTCATTCTGTTAGACCAGACATCTTCCACTGCTGGATATGATTTAATTTGGGTAATAATCATTACCTGATGCGACTACAGATGGAATTATTCGTCACAGGCCATTATTGAACCTCCTCTCCACATTGAGTTTGGATAATCAATTGACTACTTACGAGCAAATACACAATTTGTTCATAGTGTGATGAGACGAGATGTCACAGCACTGTGGGTTGTGAAAGAGCTATTGACCCCAAATGGGCTTCCCTCATGTCTCTGCTCTCAGTGAAATGATTTGCAGTAATAACTTTCTTGTCACTTCTTGACCATATTTTTCTGTCTGTAGCTGCAATGGATGAGCAGCTAAGGCCTTCAATAACACTGAATTAAAAGTTTTCCATTTACTGAAGCAGACTGCTGCCATTGCCCAAGCATGTTGATATCCAATTGCTCAAAATCACAGCATAATTTCATGGTGTACTTTTTAGATTTGGCCTCTCAGTAAACTTCATGATATTGTTCATCAGTAATGAATACCAATGCAAGCTCTGATAGCAAATATGTTTTGTTTTCCTAAATGAGGCGGTCTTCAGAATGCCCCCCCCTTTAAAACTCTGCGCTTTATTTAGGACTTTAAGATCAGAGCAAAATCCTTTGATAATTAAGGAACGACAGAAATAAACTAAAAGCAACTTTAAAATGGCCAGTGTGCTGTAATGTATAAGGTTTAATTACTTCTCAGAGCGGAACACAAGTTTCTTGATAAAAAAAAAAAAAAAACTTTCATAACATCTGCCCGTTTCAAAACATCCAGAGTGTTTTACTTTGTATATATGAACATGTCATATCTCTGGAGACAGCAGCACAGACATCCATATCTGCACATATGAGTCAACTCTTTTGGAAAATGTAAAGCTGCTCTCCAGATTTCCATATGACCCTGATGAGCTATTCATCCATTTAGAAGCTCTAAAGAAACTCTTTCCATCACGCTTCGTTTTACAACATAGCCTACAAATGACACATTCTGTGGCAGATGGTTTGGTTTCGCTGTAGGAGGAGGAGGAGGAGGAGAGAGGGAGACGATGCAGACCAGAGGTGACTTGTAGTCTTTCTCAGTCAGTGTACATCAGGATGACATTTGATAATGAAGCTGCGTTTGGCGCTCGATTTTTTCCAGCATCCAAACACATAATCCTTTCTCATACACTGGAACATCCACTGTTATCAACCTCTCTTGCCACTCAAGGCGTGCGGCTGTTAATGTATTATGATGCTGTAGCAGCTTAATGTACAAGGCTTTTAAAATGTTCCATCTCTTCATCATGAAGCAAATTAGAAGCCTCCCCATTATGGCTGCAATCAATTTCATTTATTGAGATAGAACACTATAAACATGATAAAAGGCATTGATGGCCTCACTAATCTTACTTATTCATTAGGAATCTTTTCTGATAGCAGACATATTCGTGACAGAGGAGCTTGTAAGCTGCTGTATTTTTCTTTACAGTTTATTCATTGCATAATATGTAAAAACAAAATAACATTTCTGAGAACTAGTAAGGGGTGATATCGAGCCGATTGCTGACACTAAGAACTAAGGATTGGACTCAAACGCAGGGCACTACAAAGCGAATATTCAGTCATTTATTAAACTCAAACAGAAAAATTGGCTTACATGTGGAGTTGTGTGCAGAAGTCCAGTAACAGGTAAATCCACAATAGTTCCACCAGGAGAAAAAAAAAACAAAACAAAAAGGCCCAATCCAAAAACAGGGAAGAATCCAGAACTGTAAACTGAGGTCCAAACTTTAGGGGAAGAAACACACTCAATGACACTGAAGGCATTCATTACAAAACACACACGAGCAGGGAGGGAGTGAACAGGTGAAACACATCAGGTAATCAATGGGGAGATGCAATCAGGAAAAAAAGCCTGACAATGAAGACCAGACCCAGGCAACTTAAAAATAAACTAGGAAGTAAAACTCAACAAAAAAAACACAGAAGGACCAAATCAACAGAACAAAACAGAGAACATGGAACTAACGAACGAGAACACAAAGACAGGGAGGGATAAATAAAAAACTAAAACACTCAGAGGAAGTACTTGAGCTAGAAAAAAACTGGAAAACACTTTACATCAAAACCAAAACCTAACCACAACATGAGGTTAGTGTGAAAGCCATGAAAAGCCTTGACTGTAAGCACTTTGGACTCATGCAGTTACCCACGTCACAGGCGTAGCTGCAGTCTCTAAATAACAGCCCTTGTGGTGCTATTTGGTATGATATATGCATTTTTACTGCACATACCATCACATATGAACAACAGTATTTGTGTCAGATAAATGCTGGCTGTCGTTGCGGGCGAGCAGGTAATTGGCTGTGTGCAAGAAACTTAAAATTGAATTTTTAAGTACATTTCTCTTTGCTTCTTGTAAGAGTGACTTCATGGCCATGGCCTGGATCCTCTCTGTTTGTGACACTTCAGCTCCACAGTCTATCCAACAGCCTTCATAAAAATGTTTTTGGGATTAAAGGTAGATTTAGATGGACATTGATATTAGCAGCTTGAAAAGAAATGATAGCCTAATATGATGCTAACAAGTAAGTAAATCATTATGTAATGAAGTCACAGCTATGCAAATTAGCCGCAACATTATCAAAAAACATGTAGCACCTTTTCAGGCTGGCTTTAACTACTGGGCACTAGATGTTTAGATATCGCTAGAGGATAGAAGTCTATTATTTTAGTAGACCCAATACTACTTTTTGCTACCTGTTATCAAAAACAAAATGGCTCAGTTATACCAGCTGCAAAGTGATCCCTTCAAAGTAAAAAATGCAGAATGCACCAAATAGCAGTGCTGTTGAAACAGCTGAGTCATACATTTAAAAATGTAATCAGCAGTTCAAAAAAGATGAGGACCTCCATCAGGACCGCCACCGTTGTCACATTATTTGAAACGTCTCCGCAGGGGTTTTTCAATGGTCAATCGTAAGAAGTTGTCCCTCAGAGTTTTGTATTCTTCACAGCTCTGTTGTTTTCATTTTGAAAACCTCTGCTAAAAATGGACTTGCGTTAAACTTTTTGGGTGTCAGTGGAAAGAGCAAGGAAAATAATGCTGAATGCTTACAGTTTAAACATATTACCAAAGCAGTTGACGCTGGAAATAAACTGTTAGTGACCTTCTACACAGGTTTGGCTGTTGAAAAGAGTCGCTAAGATAGGTGCTTAGAGTCAGCTGTTTTCTTTCCCCTAACTTTATGATAAGTTATCTTTCCTAAACACACTGTATTTCAGACAAGGGGAAAAACTGGACGTTTTAACACAAGGCCTCTTACATATACTATACATACACACATACACAAACGCACATGCATACTGTAAATATACTATGTACTATGAGCTCTTACTAGGATTTATTGCTGCTCTTACTAGTATGTATTATCAGTTGTTAGATCTGTATTTGATGCTCTGTTGATACTTGTAAGTTGTTCCTCAAATGTAAGTCGCTTTGGATAAAAGCGTCTGCCAAATGAGTAAATGTAAATGTAAATGTAAATAAGGATGGTTTGCACATTTAAGACAATGAAATGAGCTTCACAGAGTTTGGAAAACCACATAAAACTATTCAAATTGGGATTATCCAGATGTGGTAAATTGTTATCAAGAAAAAAAGAGAAAATTTCAGTTGTTATCCTACATTAGTGCCCCGGGGTGTGAGTCTTGTCGGTTCTGGTAATTTGATTGGTGCAATGTATTTGTGAGCAGACTGTGTAATATTGCTTCAATTCTAACGCCCACACAGGCAGTGAACCAGCTGGGCGGCAACACTGTTGGCCGACGTAGCCATTTCTTAGACGCATCTATGATTGATGATCAATGTTCATGATATGAAAAATATGCTTACACAAAAAGCGAGGACATTTCAGTTTCAATTTAAATCCCTCATGTCTCTACTGACATGATATTGTTTCCACTGGCAGATGTCCTCACCGGACTTAGTTTACAGCAATATGGCAGAAACTGACATCCTTTGACTTCTTTGCTTGGAGGGTAGACAGGAAGAATATCAGAGCCAAAGCCACAGAAGAGTGTAATGTCACACTGTGTGAGAACATGTTGCTTCGGGGGGCTTTTAAAGGCATAAAATGTGACAAACATTTTGTAGCTATGAAGATACACTGGTAACACAATGGTAATACTGTTTGCAGTTAAGATAATTGTGCCAACACACCAACAGAAATATGATGGCAATAATGTTTGCCATCTATATTAGTATTTGAAAAAACACCTCTATTGCATCATGGTGATTGCTCTTCTTGGTTATAGACGGCTATCCTCTAAATGAGACTATTTACATAATTAGTTTGGTTTCCACTACAGGGCACAACAAGGCTCGCCACTCGCTCATTATTGCTGCCACTCATTTTTAAAATTGCTTCAACTTGTTAAATGAGCTCAGCTTCATTATTACACGAAGACACTGGTGATGTATTAGCTTTCATAGAAATTCCACATTTTGTGCTTGTGTTTAACTGCTGCACCCAGCGAGGAACTGCAAGTGAAATCTTGCAGTCACGCCCAGGATCAGTACACTACCAAGTGGCTTTCAAGCAGGTCATTCTCCTCGGCTCCTCCATGGAAGAGTGCTTTCACTCGTCACTGAAGTCTAACAATAGGCTTGTCACAGAAGTATATGGAAGATGCAAACCCTATAATCTTACACTTGAAAAAATTCCATTTATATAAAAACAACATCAAGCCATTTCATGAAGTTTTTCTTTAAAGTAGCCTTTCCTTTTCCCACCCATGATCACAGTATCTTGCAATAAAGCAGACTAAGATAATTTGATTCAAGAGGATCCTTAAGACCCATTGAATTGTAGCCTACTTGTAGAAACAGGTGGAATTATTCCACTGAAATTAAGATTTTAAGACAAAATAATGCATTGAATTAAATGAGAGGGTGAGTATTTGTTCACCATGGGTGCACTACAGTGGATTCCAAGCAAATAAGTTAACAGTAAGTGCTCTCTTGGTCTGCAGGCCACTGAATTGCCAATGAAAACTCACTGCATAAATTTGTATAAATCATGCACCAATCAGATTTAAATCATGCATACAATAAAAACTGTATTGTTGCGTTATTCACTCCTATATTTTTTGCCTTCAACTTCATTCTCTCTGTCTCTTTCACACACTTAACTCACTCTCTGTGTGGTTTCTAGACGGCTACCCCCGAGATGAGATTGTGTACAAATGGAAGCGAAACTCAGTGGAGACGTCTGACCAGAAATACTGGAGGCTTTACCAGTTTGATTTCATGGGGCTCAGAAACACCACGGATGTGCTCTCAACGACAGCAGGTAAGAATGCCGTCAACAAGAGGTCAAAGAAAGGTCACAACTCTGGCAGTTGAGTCCCAAAAAGCATCCTGAGCGGTTGAATTTCACGGCTTATGACTTTTCTTCCACCCTACCCTCTGTAGAGGTCAAAGGTCGGTTTCGGCTGCAGACTAGCAGCTGGAACTGGCAGGAGTCTTGCATGCTGGGTTCAAAATAAAACTCAAGGTTTGCACAGGTTCACATTAATGCCATGCCCATAAATGTAATCATATAACTATAAGCTCAAAGCTCATAAGTATTCCCCTCGGGTGTAAGGGCAAATAGGTTTTTCCACTGACATTAATCACCAAGATTAAAGATTAAAAAGGAAGTTTAATTATTCACTCCTTTTCCTTCTCTCTTCCAGTGCTTTCAGTGTGGTTCTTAGGCCTTGTCTTCTTTGATGATTTAATTTAAGTTTCTTGTTTGGGAGGCAGTGTTAGCTCAAGAAATAATGTTGCTCCAACAGGTGCCAGTAATTATACCAACAACTGGCATGGGGTGGACAAGTTGCTAATACATTTTTAATGCTTTCACGTGACCCTCGAAGACAAAGAAAGATTTTAATGGCCCAATAAGTTAATCATCATAAATGAGGGAGAAAGAGAAAGAGTATGACGCAGCAATTGTTAACCCCTCTTAACCTTGTTTATGAGTTGCATAATCGTACCATACAGTCTTTTGTCTGTGGAGAGACATGCTCAGAGCTGCATAATATGACCTCATTCAGCTTTCTAAGAGTTGAACCTCCGTTCATGAATATTCAAGGGACAGGAGTACTTGGGATGATTAGGAGAGGGATAACAAGGAGTGGCATCGAATTATTAAGGCGCTCAGTGGAAATTAGTTGTACAGCTTCATTTTGCAAAATGTTAAAGCATGGCCGTGTTTGTTCCAGCACTCAAACGTGACATAGCTAAATCAAATATATTATTCTTTGTAACTAACGGCATGAACAAATTCTGTTGTCTGTTTAACTGTATCACCCGTTGGGAATACTGATCAGGCATTCTGTTTATATCTAATGAGAAAATGCCATTGTATCTTTGTTCCTGATCATACAAAAAAAGCTGACTGATGAGCACACTCATCCAGAGACACATTGATGGCCTTATAAATTAAATGTTTTCCTGGACTCCCGCTGCATCATCAAAACACAGCCAAACTAATTTTCTGCTGAGATGCTCAAAGGCAACGGCAAACCTACACATCTACCTCATGCTGTTCAAGAAAATTAGCCGTTTTCTCATTTATTACCCCGTTTCTTTTTCCTGTTTCACTTGCCGGAGCTCCATCTCCACACGCATGATGATTAGATCCCCAGCTAAAAATACCTATCATTAATTTACATCATGACAAACTTCGAAAGTGCTGTGTTTCTCTTCCTTTCTCTCTTTCTCCTATTTCCCTCTCTGTATGTGTCTCCCTCTCTTCGTTTTATCCTTCATCCCTCATAAACACATGAGGTATGGAGCTGTTTTAATGAGGACAGAGTGGACAGATCCCAGGCCACAGCACCACTGGGGACCCCGCCGCAAATCCTCCGTCGTTATCAATTCAGCGGCGTCCTCTTCAAAAGGCCCCAATGCGAAATCCCAAACACTTCACTGCTTTGTTCTACCATCCCATTGCAAATTCCCCAAAAGCCTCCATTATGCCTTCTTCTGCGGTTACGTTGCAGACATGCTGATGCTCGTCCGTTTTCCCCCTTCACATGTCCACCTTGGAAATGTTTTTGAATGCCTTTTTGTAAATAATCTGTAGCAAAACTGCAATCCCATGCCTTGTTTTCTGATTGGATCACAGATGACAATACTGATATTCCATTTGCTGTCCCTTCTCTGCTCAATGAATGAAATCCTACATACATCCTTTCACTGTGCTCAATAACCTGCTGACCACAGATCACATGAAACTGAAGAAAGTATTATTGCATGCAGACATGACCAGGTATGCAGATATTAAAAAAGAAAAGCATCAATTGACCATTTAATTAACCTCACACTAGAGCAGCTATTATCCAATCATAGTTTAGCATTTATAACTAGACACAGCATGCCTGTCTAGCTTTGGATTTCTTAACAAGTTGAAGCGGTGCACATGGGGCTCTAATAACTACTAAGCATTTAAAGAGTTTGAAGGCTTTCAAGCCTTTCCAGAACCAAACACACAAAAGCAAAAACTATTATATTATGTTTATCTTCTCAAGGCAGTTGTAAGCATGTTGGGCTAACTAGCTAACCTACAGTAGTAATGGAGCGTTACTTCCAAGGCCAAGTTTCATCCTTAACTACTATTTGTTTGTCGGAACAACTCTGAAAGTCTGAGAAAATTTTGGTACACGAGTTGTTGACGTCATACGTAGAAACATGGCGGACAACATGTTTGATGGTTAGATAGATCAAAAGTTTGATAAATAAATGACATGTTAGAAAAAAAAAAACAAAAAAAAAAGTAATATGATATTAGGTTATAACGGTTAGTTTGCTGTGCATGTAAAGTGACCTAGATTTATATAACCAGCAGTATTTGCAGTACAATCAATATTTTAGTGGTTTCAGGTAATGTACTGGTGCAGTACAACTCTGGGACAAAAATCACTCTAATAGAGAGCTTCAAAATGTTTCAGCATACTTGGAAGACCTTGACAATGCAAGACATCTTTGTAGTAGCATCCATGTTGTTTCCGCATTCCAACTTAGAAGCACTTAAACACACTGAAGTCAAAAGAACAACTTCACAAAATGGGAAATGAAATCTGAAAATGGGACCCTCCGAAGAGTTAGAATTGGACGCTGATAAAATCAATCTTGTCATTTCAGCCGACAAATTGACGATGGTCAGCTAAATATGAGAACCCTGCTTTTGTCAAGCTCTGTCTTAAATCAAGTAACAATTCTTTTGAAAAATTACCCAAATCATCCCACTGTTATCGTAGTAAACTGCACACATGCAGTGTAAGAATGCAAAGCTGGACAGGTTTAGCAATAGTAACTAATGGGGGCAGGGCTGAGCAATGTTCATTGACTTACTGATAGATAAATGGATTTTATTGTCCCCAAGAGGAAATAAGTGTGCATTATACATGCCTCCAGAAGATACATTCATACAGTACATAGAGTACACTCATTAAACATCGCATCATTACAACCTGTGCACACACGCAAACAAAGCCATGCACAAAACCTTTTACTGGAATGCTTTTTTTTCCATTTGGTGTCCTGTATCTGCGTTCACATGGGAGTAGTGTGAAAAATAGGTTGAGGGGTAAAGGTCGTGGTCATTTCACGTATTTCTGTGAGATCTGGTTGCCAGGGTTATGTGCTATGGCGAGTGCCAAGTAAGTGATGGCTCTGTTTAGATATCAAGGTCTGAGAGGTTGGGGGTTGGAAGACCAATTATTTCGGAGATGGTGTGTGTAATACGGGATAACTTGCTCTTGTTGGGAGACAGATGAAGAAGGAAGCAGCAACAACATTTCAGCTGAATTGCCACAAGCTCATTAATAAAACAGTTTTCCCAAGAATAATCTTTGCAACTTCCAAACAGAAAGTAGACCTGAATGTATGGCATAACAGAGTCTGTAGACAAGCGTAGAGCGGGCAACTCGGACTAATAAGTATTCTGCAGGGGCGTGTAAACAGAGGGGTTGTTACTGTCCTAACAGAATGTAAACAGAGGGGTTGTTTGCTGTGATGCACGGCACAGAAGTCACCACGCTGCTGTGTGTATGCACACAGCCATAGATAGTCCATCTGAGATTGCTCATTTTTTGCAGCCCCCATACAGTAATTAATGCAAGTGAAACAGTATAATACTGCAACATCTGCAAAATAAAACTGTGCATAATGATGCATATCTTCTGTGCATTAAATTGTCAAAGGAAACATTCTGTCAGCAGAGTGGAGAGTGGATGTGAGCTATGTCTGTCTTGGTCTGCTTCTGTCTTGCATTTAAAGGGAGAAGGAGAAGCATCATTCAAGCTCCAATTAATTGTTGTTTTATTTAACCCTACCGGTATATAAAATTAAGTTGTTTTTTTTTATCTCACCACGCTTTGGATTGCTTTAGAAGCAAACACACTTGAATGGGTATATAAAACTGGACAGTTTTATTTTGGTTAAGAAGCAAAGTACTCTGATTTGATTCTGTGCTGCTGTGTTGTGATTAAGATTTCCTTTGTTGTTGCATTGCTTTGGAGATAATTAACCAGGTAATTTGCATTAGTCTTATACAGTACAGGCAACTAATACGTGATTACATGGTTTCTGCCTTAATGGGCCATATTTATACAATTCCTTTCTTTATAGCATTTTTGTACTGACAACCACAGGATTTACAGAATTGACTGAATGAATAAAAAGTAATTAAATGCACCACACATCTTATCTCAGCGTTCCACTTCCACTCACTACATCGTTATTCCCCAATTTGCTTTAACAGTCACCAGATTCTTAAAAGTCTGTCTGTTCTTAAGAGACATCTATGTAAGTGGTGTAGTAAAGGAAGTCTTGAAACTGGGCAGCAAAAAAAATGAAGAAATTATTCTGCCATTTTGGTGAATGACCAGGGCTGTTTATAGACATTTTGGTGCCCTATGCGAGACATCCAATGTGGTTGATTGTTTCACTGTAATATTTCATAATTATTATAAGAACTCAATTATAATCACCATCAAAAGATAGTCTTTCAATTAGCTTTCACACGCACTCTCAGTCTCACCCTGGTTTCAATCATGTTCAGGATATGATTTTAACATCATGCAGGTTCCTGATTGTCCGTGACTCATGTCATTTATGTAATGTAACATATTCCTTCGAGGCATTTGCGACCATCAAAATGACATCCACAAAAAGTTCTTCTTTTTACCACCTTTGACTGTTGTACCAGGTGTCTGACAACATCATTGAAAGGATCTCTATAAGTGACTCCAGGTGACACCTTTTGTTTTTTTAACAGGAATTATCACTCAAGAACAATTCTCACTCTGAAATCTTGCGAGTTGTTGCAGGAAATGCCAAAAACTGCTAGCAAGACATGTGTTACTCCAACTCAACAAACTCCCCAACTTTCCACCTGCATCTTCCTGCAATAACAATCTTGCGAGGTTTCAGAGCTTGAATGAGCGACTTTTGTTTCCTGTTAAAAAAAAAAGGGTGTCACGGAGAGTCACTCGTAGGGATCCTATGAACGTTCGCTGAAGTATGTGAAAATGGGGCCTAGGTTTAAAAATACCAAAATGATCATTTAAGTTGAGGATGCACCTAGATTCTTAGTACTCCGGTTATGAAAATGTTATAATATGATGTTAACATGGAACACAAGTGAGCTGGTTATGCATTTACCTGCATATGTGACTCGTACGATGAGCAAAATAAGCAGTAGCCTGCAGAGTCTACCTGCAGGAGTGTAGTGTCCGAGGTGGGTTTATTTAACAATGAAAGGCTGCATTGTGTAAGTTTGACAGACTTTTAAAAATAGAAGGAGGGCCTGAAATTAATTAATATCACTAATAAAATTTTTCCTGCTCTTTTTTGGCACCCTCCAGCTGGTGGCATCTGGCCAATAATGACCCTGACGTCACAAAAAACTAAAACAACAACAAAGAACTGGAGGAACTGTGCAGATAACCATTACATGTTCTGCACTGATATACATTTGCAGTGTGTAAGCGATAAACACTGTCACCACGACGCTGGTGCACCTGGCGATTAAAATTATTCTTTCAATTCTATGTAGTGCATGAGGTGAGATTCGGCATTTGAGCAGAGGGCAAAGGTCTTCCTCTGCATATGTTTTATTCAATCCGGCTTCCTTTTCATGGAAATGTCTGAGTGGCAGCAGATTATCAAAAGACATTCTTCAGTAATATTTAAAGTAATGCTTGTCTGATGCGTAGAACTTTGTCAAGGTTACAGAACAATGGCTTTTGTTCGCCAAGTGTTGTAGCTCAGTATCTCCCTGCTGCTGTCAATTAACGCTCGCAATAACAAGCATCCTACTGTAGACGGACCATTAAAGAGGCAGTCGAATACATTCTGTCACTCTCCACGTTTTTCTTCTCCTCACACTGACAGTGCCATTGTTGCTCAAGTTAGAGAGAAGTTTCTTCCTCTGTAGTCTGGGCTCCATTAAGGTTTCTCTCCCCCTTTTTTCTCTCTTACTGTCCTCTGCTCTCTTTAAAGCTTAGTCACCTCATTTCTTTTCCAGCCATCTCCTCTCTTTCCTGTCTCCTCGTCTTTGCCTTTGTCCCCTCCGTCTGCCTGCCTGCCTTCCCGTTTGATCCAGATTATCTTACTTTAAGCAATTATAGACCTAATTTCAAACTATCAGAAGAGGAACTGAACACTTTTCTGATGCCTTGTATGACCAATAATAACAACTTTGACACATTTCAGTGGACTTTATCGGCTCTTCGCTGAACAGAAACGGTCTTAGTTAAAGATACTAAAGAAGTTAGATTTCAGTACAGCCTTAGACACTTCTGACGATCTCATTAGAAAACTGGACCGACATCTCTCTGAAATTGTTTCAGTTAAACTCTAACAGAAAACGGCTCTTTGTGTGTGTGATGTTCTCCAGGGGTCATTCCCCGGCTGGGTGTTTTGTAAGTGCTACACCTAGATTCTCTTCCCAAACATAATACACAGATCTATCCTCTTATAAAATCTACTGATCTGCTTCTCTGATAAAACGCAGGATAATGGTTCTGGCCTCTGTTTTGATGACCAAGTTAAAAGCACGGCACAATGTAGCCTCCAGCAACATAGCAGACCTTTTAATTACTCGTGAGCCAGTGTGCTGTTTCTGATCCTCAGAGATGGTGGTCTGTAGTTTATGGGTGGATGTCTAATGTCTAAGTGTGACTTACAAAATAGCAGGGTGACCTTGAAGTATGATGCAACTTAATACAACAGACTCTGCAGCCACACAAGCAGCCCTGTGAGCTAAATGCTAATGTCAGCATGGTAACATGCTCACTGTGACAATGTTAATGTGGTGATGTTTAGCAGCTGCGATATTGACCATGTTCATCATCTTAGCGTGTTAGCATGCTAATATTTGCTGAATAAATAATAATATAAAAATAGTTTATTTATATAGTACTTATTAAAACCAGAGATTATGTTCTTTAAAAGGAAAAAAGAAGAAGAAAATAAGAAACAAAATTAGCACTTAACACAGCTGAGGCTGATGGGTAGTGTCATCCATTTTGCAGGTATTCGGTCATAAACCAAATTACTGGACACATTTAAATGTGAAGTTAAAGGATATTAATTAATCCTGCAGGGAAATGTGGATGTCTGCACAAAGCAAGGTTATTACAATTTTGCATTTTTCATTTGTTTTTATTTTGTTTTCAATTTCAGTTTAGTTTCAATTCGTTTTTAAAGCAGATTTGGCTTGTTCAGTTTAGTTGTTAATTTTTTGAAAATGCTTAATTTCAGTTTAGCTTTTATTATTTAGTATTTAGTATTAATATAGGTTTAGTCTTTGGGAGTCTGCCACTTTCTCTTGGATTCGCCGCTATTCCAGGTTGTGGACTAAAACTGACACAGCTAAGAAAATGGAAGACAGATTTCATATCAAAATACTGGGCTTATGTGGGCCCCACGAAATAAATCGATATGGACGATGACATTTACGCTACAATTTTACTTTAGTTTTGCAAACATAAAGTACATTTTCATTTAGTTATAAAGTTTTTTGTAGAGCCTTGTTTCATTTCAGTTAAGGAAAACTTTTTTTCACACCTATAGCTTGTTATTTTGTTACTTTTCATTAACTATAATAACCTTGTTACAAAGTGCCAACCATTCCATCCATCAGTTGTCCAGACATTTGACTCTACACCACAAACTGCTGCCAAATTCATTAGGATACATCATCTGGGAACAATGGATGTCTGTACAAAATTTTGGTCCAGTAGTAGCTTTTGAGCTATTTCATTGGACAAGTTAAAATGTTGACCTCTGGTGGCACTAGAAGCTGAAAAAGTCAGGGGATCACCAAAGTTATTTCATCCTCTGAGGGTTGTGAATGCTGGGAGAAAATAAATGGCAATCCTTCCAATAGTTGAGATACTTCAGACCAAAGTGCTAAATCAACAGACCGCCATCGCTAGAGCAATGATGCTGTATTTATTATAGGGTTATCTCTTTATTGCAGTTTTTATACTCTATTTTCTCTCTCTCAACAGGTGACTATGTGTTGATGACAGTGTACTTTGACCTCAGCAGAAGGATGGGATACTTCACCATCCAGACCTACATCCCCTGTATCCTGACCGTGGTCCTCTCCTGGGTCTCCTTCTGGATAAAAAGCGATGCCACGCCTGCAAGGACGGCGCTAGGTAAACACCTGCCAGTGTAACTGCATGGGCAACTGTGGGGAACATTACTTCCTTTCAAACTACCTGTATAACTTAAACCTCCTTGAGAGCAGTAATTTGTTGCAGTATGTTTTTTCATTATATTGCTTTTTATTAATACCCACCAAATTGGCAGATAATGATGAATGATCAGCAGTAGGGAATAGTGATGTCCGATGTTTTGTCATCCATTTGCTTTAACTAAAGTGATGGGAATACTTTCACCAGATAATATACAGCTCCCGACCACTGCTCATTCAGGCTGTAGCTGTGTGAGTCTAATATGAGGGAAATGAATCAGAAGTCGTGGCAGGATTTAAAGCTTTTTTGATCATTCCTGTTCAATCTGACATTTGGACAGCTTGACAGCAAAAGCAATAATCTCTTTTTTTGATTGGTAACTGCAATATTATTACTCAGTCTTTGTTGCTGTAGTTATTACCGGCAAAAGCAATCATGTTACTGGAACATTTGCACATCACTCAACATTGTTGTTAAGTCAGAGAAGACAACACATGAAGAAAGATGTCTTTTAACTCTGTGTGTGCTTGTGTCATTCTTTATCAGCCATTCACAAATGCATGTTTCACAGTACTTAAGCTGTGCATACAGCATCTTTGAAATGCATGTCTCAGCAGTGTTGTTTGATAACTTATCATTTCTAATCTTACTTTTCTTTGCATGTGTTGACCATTATTTTGAATTGTTTTCCTCCCTCACTGCATGCCTAAGTTCATTTGCTTCCCTGTGGATGATGATATTGTGCTGATGGTCATTATTTAAGGTGGAATTCAAGGTAAGTGTCTGACAAGTTCATGTCCATAATGATTTGTATACAGTGAATATATATATATATACACTGCATTTATCCAATATGCAAATGAAAATATTACCTTAGGCAGACTATCCAGTTATTAAAAGTTGTTTTGCAACCAATGATTTGATATTGTTCAAACACTGTTTATTAACACAGAACCTTATTTTACATTTCAGTGGATATTGCAGAATTTTTTAAAAAATGTTTGGATTTAGGGAAAATAAGGTAAAAATCCAAACTGAAAATATCACTTCCTGTAAACATCATGTCACTTCAATAATTACTTCAGTATTATATATTTAATACAATATGTTATGGGAATAACATTGAAGAAGAAAAGAGGCTGAAACCAAACAACACCAACTTGGTTCATCATCACTGAGCTGACTGATATTAACTGTAAACTGTAAAGTACAGCTGAGGCTGACGGAGATGTCATTAGTTTTGCATAAATTTGGTCATAAACCAAAAGTAAAATTTGGCTCTTATGATGCTGCTAGATGAAAAGGGACATGAATATCACATCTGTACTAAGTTTCATGGCAATTCATCCATCCACCAAAGCAGTCTACTGAACAACCAGCAGACAGGCACTACCATCCCTTGAGCCATACCTCTAGCTAAAAATAAATTCAAACAGCAGTAAAACAAAAGCTTGCGAACTTGACAGAGATTATAATAACACATTTCTCACAAAAGCAGCCTGACCTCCTTCTAATTGCTAATTTTATTTTCTGATAACCTCCACAACAATAAATTATACCTCCATGTTCCATGGCTAAGCCTCCCTCTACGCCATTTGATCATTACATATAATCCTAATTAAAGTTAATGGCTAATTATTCCATAACTGGTTTACTTATTTGATAGAATGTAATGGCAATAAATTTAACTGTTGGTTTCAGCCATAATGCCGACACAGAAAACAGGGACATGGGGGCCAGATGCTGCTGATTCTTAGAGACAGAGGGATATTTAGTGAGGGTTTTACTGAACAAACAGGTGCAACTTACAGATGAGGTTGGCAGTCATCAAACAATAATCCACACTGGCAGGAAAAATTAAAACATCAGTGGAGGTGAGGACAGTCCAAAAGACAAAGCATGATGAGACCAAAGATGGATAGCAGAATAACCATGACTCCAAAACACAGAGAAAGTCCAAAATACTGTGAAGGCACAAGGAATACTGGTGGGATACGAGACACCAGGTAGCCACACTGAACACGCAACAAATGAAAAGCACAGCCCAAGTAAAGACACCAGGAAGGATAAACCGAATGACAAGCAGGTGAAACACATCAGGCAATCAGTGAACACAGAAAGGAAGTGCAAGTAGGCAAGTAAAGAGACAGAACACTACAAAATAACACAGGAAGCCAAGCACTCTTAGACCCGTGAGGACAGAACAAATGTACAGCTGACAAAACCAAACATAATCACGGCTAACCAATCATAATCATAATCAAGGACAGCAACACAGAGACAGGGTGTGACAAACACAAGAGGGAGGGCATAAACAAGGATAAAACAGAACCAAAAGAAAACACACAACATAAAAAAACCCAAACCATGACAGTAAAGATGGATTTATGTTAATTTAGCATTTTAATAACTTAACAAATGTAGATGCACTGCCCACCTGTATGATTGTATGATATATTGTTTTAGTGTGTTCAGCAGCATCCTGCTCTCACTTATTTCCTTTCTCGTTTTGCTTCATAAAGATTCAGCAGAATACATGTTCAACAGGACAGGTCAATGCAGGACTAACATTTTTGGGAGTGGTTCCTTATTCACTCCCTGAGGTTGTGACATAAGAACTTAAATTGGAGTACAAATTAAAACTCTCCCCAGGTTTCACAAACAGACCACACATGTTGCCCAAGAAGGCCCTGAATACTAGAGTTGTACTGTCCACCACCAGAGCTCTCTGGCACTTTGGCATTACTTGTTGAATGGGGTTAGACGCTAACTCATTAACCTCCACCATCCAAACTTTCTCACTTGACCCAAGAACTCCTCCCACGCCGACTTCGCTAACCTCTGACCCTCGATGTCACTTGCATCGCGGCAGCACCCACACCTCTGAAGTGCTTTAATTCCACTCAGTCCCTCCTGCTCTTCATCAGCCTGCCAGTCAGCCAATATCACAGAAGGTCATCTGGAACGGAACGGTAATAAAGAAGTCATGTCGGAGCTCTGTCCGTCCCTATTCGTTACCAAGCCCAGAGAAAAAAACTTTCCTGATAGTTGAACAATAAAGTCGTCTCATGTTGTGTTGGAATTCAATAATAAGCTAGCGTTATTAGTCACGCGTGCACTGGGCCAAATGGAGCCTTTTCTTTTGTGCTGGTAATGAAAGCTGATCGTAATAACTGATACTACACTTGCAGTTAGGCTGATGAAAGTTGACACGGTGACAGCTGAACATCAAAACAGTGGGAAGCCGATGAGATCAAGAGAGACAACAACACAAAGGTTTATTTTCAGAATGTGCTCAGAAATGTGTTTGTAGAAGCTGCAGATATGTGCTGAAATACTATGGCTTTTTCGCTCTTTACCAAAAGCTGATTCATATGATTTTTTTTCATCTCCCAAAAGTCTCATAACTAGATTAAGATATACTGGAGAGGTTTTACTTTATATTCATTTTTCTAGGCTGGGGCCGTTTTTTTTTTTTTAACCAGTGCAGAAAAAATGTACGGTCACTGAATCGCAGTTATAGCTACAGCTGTTCCTTTCAGCATTTACCTCAATACTCTCTTAATGTGTATGTGCCTGTCTGTCTCTCCATCATTCACTCAACCCGTCTGTCTGTCTGGCGTGGAAAACAACCCAAGGCAGTCAAGGCTCAGTGCGTGGGGTGGTGGTGTGATACATGACCAAAGGCAGTGAAAGGCTTGTGATCTCCCTTAGACAACAGGTTGCAAGCTGTCTCATTCCCGATAAACATCCACATTCAGCTCAACAGAAAGTCATTTAGCCTTTCTTCCCTAGTACATCGCCCCTTTTTTCAGGTCGGCCTGAGACGTGTTCCCAAGGCTAAGGGGAGAGGAGAGATAAGAGGCAGAAAAGCTGGGCGCAAGAGAGGAACAAAACAAGAGTGTAGAGCAAAGTGAAGGCCTCTGGCACCTAATGGCAGTGAGAAATGTCACAAGGAGGGAGGAGGATCAAGCGCAGCACAGAGAGGTTGAAACCCAAGAAAAAGGCAGGTTATGCGCCCACCCCACTCCTCAAGGCAGTGTGTCTTGACAAGCTGCTAACATGTTGCAGGTGGTTTTTCCAAAGAGCTGTCACTCACCAGCTACTCCTTCAGAGGCAGGGCGTTTGGATAGCAGCAAGCGGGAAGTAAAAGAGCTGAGCTCAGGTTGATTCCCATTAGACCTCAATCTCTGCAGCTCAGGTGGATCTTGGCAGAGATACGGGGCGGTTGTTGATGGAATATAACACCCATCCCAAGGCACAAGTTGAGAATGTAGAGCTCAAGAGGGTAAAAGAGAACTTTGGCACTGGAGTTAATTGAACAGGGCAGTAACATCCATCATCATGCCACACAGAGTTGTCCAGGGTGAAATAGAATATCACAATGTCACAAAAGTTCACCTAAAGGATAAGTTAGGTATTTTAAAACTGGGCCCCATTTTTACATATTTTGGTGTTGAAATGATTAATAGGTACAAAAAGTTTTGGAATCCATGCAGTAGATGTCTTTGGCCAGCAGCAGTGAACTGTCTGCAATGGCTGCCTTCAAGGCATTCGCCGTCAAAATCGCATCCACAAAAAGTGCTTCTTTTTGCCACTAGGAGGCTCAGACTGTAATACCAGGTGTCTGACAACTTCGTGGAAAGGATCCCTATGAGTGACTCCCCCGTGACACCCTTTGTTTTTAACCAGACACCAAAAAGTCTTGCTCAGAGACAATTCTCACTCAAAAATCTCTTGACAGGCTAGCTGCTGCAGGAAGATGACGGTACCTATTAGTCATTTCGACACCAAAATATGTGAAACTAGGGCCCAGGTTTAAGAATAGAGACAAAATCTAGTAATGCTGGTATTTTTGGTTTCATGTGCCTGTGTTTTGAGATGTCCATCTGTGAGATTTCTGCCATCACCCCGCATTGCTGTTGACATAATCAGAAATGACAATCTCAGCAGCAACATAGGGGAACTCCACCGATTTTACATATCAAAGTCTGTTGACAGGTAGGCTATTGGGGAGTACTACTACAAATGTTGAAAAAATGGCATAAAGCCTTTTGTGATTCCAGAGGGAGCTGCGTCAGCACAAAGGATGTCACGTGATGTGATGTCACTTCAGCATAGATTCAGTATAAAGACTACACGTTAGAAATCAAATGAAATCTAGGGGTGTTGAATTAGAAAGAAGTAAGTAACCTCTGTACCCCACCTCTCATATCTGCTTGATGCTAGTAGATCAGAACCTATCCAACCTCCCTAAGCTGACTCTTTGGCTCTAAAACAGCATCTCACTACTTCATCCTATACTTCTGACTGGCAGTATTTTTTCTATGGCATAGGGCTACTTGAATCTAAACATACTGTATGTCATTTTGTTCTTCTTGGGAAAATGTTGTTCTTTTTACAGTTTCGACTAGAACAATTTTAAACCAAATACACTGTTTAAATGTGCAAAAAACACCCTGTTTGATTTGTATGTAATCATCTTACATGTTGGGCCACAGCTAGGAGCAAGCAGTGGCAACAAAAGAAGCTTATTTCTCATCATATGGGTGTGGTGGGGAAAAAAAGGAGATTGCATTTAAAAACCCAAGGTTTCCCTGCGAGAGCTGTCATTCTCACAAATGCTTGTCAAAGGTGATATGTCAGCTTGGATATAAGCGCTGACATGGTTCCTCGTGAGAACTCTACCAGGGAGGGAGTGAGTTAAAGATAGGTGGTAGTACAGAGACATCAGTCCCTCAGACTGCACTGTGAAGAGATGGGGGGGGGGATCAAAATCGGATGCTCTGCTCACCACAGAGACAAACTTGTTATATGTTTGGCTTTGTTTCTCTATCAGAGCTGTTTCTTTTTCACAAGTGATACGGTCTTATGGTAGTTGTTAATACTTCCAACAAAACAAGTGAGCCACAAGTAATTAAGTTAGTAAGTACAGACTTTATTTAAAATAGCACCTTTCCCAGAACAGTCACAAAGTGCTTTACAAAGCATAAAAAGAGTAAAACAGGAAGACCATTTATGATAATCGTTAATAAGGTCATTATTGTTTACAACTGTTTTCACACCAACAAGCTGTTAATATGCTGTAATTGAAGCATCAATACAAGGAAGTTCTCTGCCCTTAAAGTCGCCTCATATATCATGCTCCGTAGATCAAACCATCCGACCATCAGAAAACACACGGCTGAGTAATTATGGTGAGTAGACTCGCTGCAGGCTGTTTAGTCTCCTTGGTCAGAGGGGACTCATGTAGGGCCATCTGACTGATTACATGTGTGCGAGATGTGGCTTCAAGTCAAGCCCTCTACCGTGAGTGTGAAACACCTTTAATCAGATTAGATTAAAGTTACCACATGTAGCATTTTAACCTCAATCACTAGCACATTAATTTGAAAACATCAGCATAATTACCACAAACAAACAAGGCTCTCGCCGAGGAGACTGTCAGCTCCTATGTACACTGGGTTGTACTTTGCGTTGATGTGGTGAGAAACCGGCTGGAGTGCTCCACAGCTCAAAACGGGAACGCCTTCACTTTTGCAAATAATACGCACTTTTAGTCCACTTCATCTCTTCTAACTGCATAATTTCAACTTCACATTAGCCTACTTTGTCAGGACATGTCTATTCACCGTTATTTGGGGCTGCTGTGATCTCTAATCTGTATTCTTGCTCTTCCAAACAAACCTACTGATTCACTGATACAAACAGAGAGTAGCGGCACCCTTTTTGATGACAGGGAGAAAATGAGTTTATGGGAAACATGGTCTTACAGCTAAGATTTTTAAACAACATGCTTGGTGTTTGTGTATTGAAACAAAAATGATGCATATTCTGTGGTTACAGACTCTATTTAGAAATGTTGTCTGGTTTGTTGCTTAACACATGTGCAGTTGACACCTGGTCATTCAACAGCTGGTTCATTGCGTACCTAGTCTGATAATCCGACTAAATCAACCAATCAGAAGCGAGTGATGTATACACCATGTGGCCAACATCATTTTTAGTCATCACTAACGCTGCAGGAGCAGGTTGTTAAGAGCCAATAACTTAAAGCTGCACTGTAGAGTTTTTTTGCAAACAGAAAAGTTAAGTTTACAATAAGTGTTTCTCCCTAAAACACGTCGAGTGTTTCCTTAAAGTCAAATAAATGGGTTGCATTTCCTTCCTCAAGAACCACAGTAATGATTACTTTCATTATCAACTAATCTACTGATTCTTTTCGTTGATAAATTATTCACTTGGTCCATGAAATGAAAGAGAATAGTAACAAATGCCCATCCAGTAGAATTTCAAAAAGCCTATATATTCACTTTTTACGTTGTTTGTCAATTCAGAGCACTGAAACTGCTTCATAAACACTGATTGCTTGGCCAATTTTGTTGTACAATCATGCGTATAGTTTAGGTTTAACACGGACAAACCCAAAATTTCCCAGCTTTTCAGTTAAAATTTAAAAACCCTGGTCTCAGGACAGATTAAGTCTGTCTCGTGACCTGGCCACTGATCCTTCACTGGTACTCCTCCGTACTATTTATAGACGCTCCTTGTGCACAAACTGTGGTCTGTTCCACCTGGTTTACCACTGCACAGATAACAAAGGTCAGCGCCGGATTTTTGTTAACATATTGTGGCAATACTCCATCAACACTAGACGTGTATGATGCTATTGTATTTTATGTCTTATTCAAATCTTGTTTTCTATATTTACTTACATGTAAAAAAAAAAAAAAAACTAAAAAAAACACAATGACGTTTTCACGTTGCCGTGATCACACCATCAAATTATTTATCACAGAATGTCTGTAGCATATTTGCTTTGTGCAGACATATGCACTGGAGCTTTTCTCACTTCTCTGTGACGGCCCTCGATTTTCTGTAGATGTGAGACTTTGTGTTGCTCAGATCGCCTGCACAGACAGGAATCACCCGGTTGCTATGGCATCCTGTAGCGACAATTCCCACAGAATGAATTAAACTGTACTAAGAAGCCTCATGACCTTGATTTGAAATAGCAGCCCATACTGTGAGCAGCCGGTAGTTAGCTTGTGATATAAAAAAAAAAAGTAAAAGAAAAATAATTAAATAAAAAAACAGTGGTGTCAGTGTGCTTCATTGAAATCACACAGTCTACAGTACACTGGGATTTCAACAGATAGTAAGGTATTAGAAGCAGATAGTTGCTCATTTACCTAGCTGGGCTCTTAAATCTAATGAGCAGGAGGAAAGAGAAAGTCTAGACAAGCACTAGACCAGAGGAGGTAGCTTGAAATAGACGGGAGCAACTCGTCTCTATGGAAACCACAGGCGAAAACAGTGGCACACTCTGCCATGAAAGACATGTGGGAGATGAGGATGAAAGAGACAGAGGAGAGAGGGAGAGAGAGAGAGAGAGAGAGAAAGGGATGGAGAGGGAAAGGCGGGGTGAGACGCGGCAGGAAGAGAAAGAGGAGAGGATGAGAGGGAACGGCGGCAAGCTCACGAGAATAATGTGTGTGTCACAGCAGTAGATATCGATGCCCCCAGTGGGCATTAATGTCACTAGGTTGGTCTCTCTGAAAAGAATTGATTTCATTTCACCAACAGAACACAGTATTCTCCTTTAAGACACCGCGGGGAGTCATTTCTCAAACAATGTCACTGATGACACAATGAGACACAATTAGAAGTTATCTCCAGTCAGGATAGTTGTTTACCAGCGTGACAGGCAACTATTGATACTCATAACAGCTCCTTTCACAATTTGACAACTCTTTTCGAAAAAGGTTACTCACCTCCCACACATCAGTCGCGCTGACCAGGTACTTCCCCAACCTGGCTATTACGCATTTTCAATTCACTGAGAGTTTTCTCTATGGCGGTCAAACCTCATTTCCATCACTCATCCCTGTTATTAAAAGACAAGTGCAGCGCTTTACCTCTCCGGAGGCTAACTAATGACCACAGTCTGTAGATCGCTCAGGATGTAACTGTCAGCACGATCTGAGAAGTCCAAAACAAATCTCTGCTGTGAATTGTCTAAATGTCTTGTGTGTCTATATAAGTATGGAGGCAAAGAAAAAAAGAACAGAGGAGTAACAGATCAAAAGTTATGCATCAAAATAAATTGAGATACTAAATTATGACTTAGTATCGCGTAGCTTTGACTTGGCATCTCAGTTTTTACTAAATACCTTACAGTTTTGACTCAGTATCTCAGAGTCCAAATTCCATAAACTTGAAACTTCATTTGACAAAATACACCAAACTGCTTTACATTACATTACATTAGTGTTAAATTAATACCACGCCTGAATGAAAGAAGAAATGTCTGAAGAAATTAACAAGACTAAGAATCTGTTCCAACCTCTGGTACCTGACATTTCTTTTTCCCTAAACGTTCTTTTCCTTGGTTAGACCAATAGATGTTTTGATATCTTTGTCAAGAAGAAAGGTTTTGGTGCTGAAATTGTCAGATTATTGATTTCCCAGCTGCTTTTGTAACATTTCTGTGCAGTTATCTGTCTGCCTTCTTATTGGTACATTTATAGTACTTATCCTGCAAAACTGAAGTCAAACTATTTATTCCTATTATTTATTTTTAAATAGATTTAATTTGGTTTGACTTTATTATGTTAAACTTATGCACACAATCTGGGCAGAAGCCCCCTCATCTTCATATGATCATATCTGACCATTTTCGGGACTACTGAAAAATGCAAATACAGACAAAATGTATTTAATGGAGGTAAACCTATGCAGATTGTTGAAAGTACACAAATACACTTCAAATGAAGGGGAAAGAAGAGCTATGTGGCGCTAACATGCATAATATTTGGCAATATTACCTGTTTAGAGGGGCCAATGTGATGACTCCCTGCACTTTTTAGAAAAAGTAGTGCTTGTTAAAAATGTGTGCCTCACGTTGGTTTCACCTATGGCATTAATAACACTGAAACAACTGGATAATGGCGGAGACACTGCTAAATAATCAGCTTTTCCTCAGAACTAAAACTCCATTTCAACACATTTGTTTCTAACACATATCAAACCTGCGTGATGGCGATAACTCTGTTTCAACCATTCATTACCACATCGGAGTGTATAAGCCCCGCCCCCACAAGCAAACCTCACCCTCACTGTTCAGATCGGAGCGGCTTGCGCTGTACTCTACTTTATTCAAAGTGTATTATTTCTGAATGTGTCGCAACACTGCACTCCCTTGGGTCCACTGCAACACACCCTACCGACCCATGAGGTTGATTGGTTGAATGGTTCTCGACATAATCGAAAAACAAACACACACACACACACACACGCTCAGAGATTCCTGCCTTTATTAGAGAGTTTGTAACATGATGTAATTTAAGGATTGATGAAGAAGATTCAAATGTTAAACAGCTAGGTACAAACTAGGGATAAATGTGTTACAGATGACGAAATGCTTTGGATTATTGATTTCAAAGCTCCTTTTGCAACTGGATTTTTGATGCAGTTAACCATTTAAAAAAAAAAACTTGAATAGAACAGAATTAGCCAATGGAAGGCCTCATGCTTTATGACATCACATTCTTTGATGAATGTTGAGACACCAAGCTGGAGATCGAAAGTTGGATTTCTTCACTCGATATTTTGCAGCCACGATGGAAGCAACACAAAACCAGAGAGTTGTCAAACCGAATAGAAGAAACGTGGAGACCCAGCGTCATCCAGAGCTGGAAGACTCTAGAAGAAACAGCAGAAACTTTGCGGGGAATTGGCATTGCAAGAGCAAGTCCAATTTTAAACTCAAGAAGGACAGAGTAAGATATGATCTGCTGGAGGAGAACACTGCTCTCAAAGCCCAACTGGAAGACTCCCAGTTCCAGCAGCACCTGTTCCACTGCAGATTTGCAGCAGTGGAACGAAAGGCCCGGGATTTAAAAATCCAGCTGGAAGAGGTTCACAATAAGTTTAACTACTCTACTGCAGAAGCTGAGCGAACCATTAAAGAGCTCAAAGACCAGCTGGAACAGGCCCGTAGCAATGAGACCAGATCTTGTCTAGAGGTGATACAAAAACTGAAATTTGAGCTGAGTGAGGCTGGGATTGAAAGAGTCAATGCTGCTAACAGGCTGATTCTGGCTGATAAGATCATGGCAAGCCTGAATCGCAAACTGGAGGAGGCCAACAAGAAATTGCAGCAGGAAAACAGGTGAAGGCTGTGGACTTGGAGGAGGAGGCCAAGCTGCACAGCTGGTTCAGCAACAGAAGGAGATCGTGGCTGAACTGAAACAGCACAGGAGGAGAAGGCCTCGCTTTACCACACTCTGCAGAAGAAACAAGAGGACCAAACCAGCATGGAAACTAGGCTGGATGAACTTGAGTCTGTGATGAAGCAAGAGTTGGACAAAAAGTCCAAAAAGAAAAATAGATGTTGGCTGGTCTCGATATTTTCAACCAACAAACCAACCAATAAATCAACAAAAGATAATTAAATAAATATAAATAAATGTGTTTCAATTCTGTATACGTTTTTTTAGTCAAGTTCACATTAAAACAGCTCTACTCAGATCATGCTAATGATGTTTTAGTATAATTCCTTTCAAATAATTGATTTCTAACATTTTCTCATAGATTTTTTCCCCTATAAGCACTTTTTTTTCTTTCTGCCGACTTTTGTTGTTGCCAGAGGTGCGAGAAACAAGCTAAATTTAGTCCGCCACTGTACATTAATAAATTTTTTGTTAAAGTATTTGTATTTTATTTAAGGGATGTGCTTAAATGAAATATAAATACTTCAACTTTGAGACTTCATAATTAAAAGTGTCCACTACATTCTGAAGAACATATAGATTTTTTGATTCCACTACAAACATGCATTAAATGACTAGTTGCTAGTAATTTTCCAGAATAAGATTTAAAATACATGAGGGGTTCCTTAGATTTCATGTGCTGTTAAGATTTGCTCTTGATACATTGTCTCCTATAATAAGTGAAAAACAGCTTATGGTATAATCTTTGTACGTTCAAAGTTAATTTTTAGATTTCGATTGGATAAGGATATTGTCATTTCTTGTTGAAATATAAGTTACATTTAACTTAACTGTGCCATCTCTGAGCTTGTAGCCTGTTTATGATGGAGTTTTAATAGGGAACCATATGTTCTGTTTGACATTTTTTTTAAACCTGAATATTGCCATGGAATAAAAATGTTAAATCTAACATCATTTCATGGTAGAATTACATCGGTATCATTTTTCTGACACTGTTCAGATATTTTCAATGAAAATACAGAGATAATTAAATAAATCCAGGATGATAGGGCTAATAATGCTAAGAGACACAAACGTGTGAACTGCTCTTGTTCTCTACTATAAGTGAATGTGTTTTAAAAATGATGTCCTCCCCCCTCATATGCCTCACGGTGGTTTTGGTGTGCTCTCTACCTTTTTCAGACCATTAGCAATATTATTTATAAAAAGCGACTAGCAACAAATCTAGTGAGTTATTTCAACCATCAGGAGGAAAGCAAGAAATATATAAAAGTCGTTGTAGGCTAATTTATTCCCCTGCATGTTGCTCAGAGTAATTTCAGTCATTGGCTCACCCTCTCCTCTTGCACCATGCGCACGCAGGCAGGAGTGAGAGTGAGTTACTATGATTATGGGGATGCTGTTAGTCTCTGTCACTCACAGAAGGAGAACAAGGTGAGGTGGTAGATAAGCAGCAGACTTAGCAGTAGTGATGAGATCGTCTCATTCGTCCACCACCAAAATACTTTTTCCATTGCATTTGTTTCTGGGTGGAACCATTAAAGACTGCAACATCTCATCTGGGTCTAATGTTCTAGACACCAGCTACTTAAGCAAGACTGGTGTCAGTTTTCATGCATATATGAACCGTATCCAAGATCTAAAACAACAGTTATAGTCATTCAGGTTGTGAAAAGTACAAATTAAAGTTACAGTATAGTAATATCAATTTTGCTCATGAGTCACTGATGACAATATTTTGTTCAAATTTTAAAATTTGAAACCTGCCATCTTTGGGGGATTTTGCCTCTGGCAGCCTATGTAGTAAATGCTTACAGCTTACCATGTAATTTCAAAAAGTGTCATTTTTATGCAATGCGATGTCTGGAAGTTTCCACTGTGGTTGAGATTATTATTACAGGATTCCAGAGCCAGCTTTTTACCACGTGTCTGTTGAATTATGGCTGCACTGCTTGAATCACTTCAGAGACGAATTATGTCTCAGTCATGAGAACGTGTCAGGATTTCCCTCAAAATTCTGACATGGCTTCCCTGTATAATAGAGGTTCTTAACCCATCCATTTTAGACCATGGGGAAAAGACAAACAAATGTAAATGTACTTTATTTGTCACATACACATACATGTTGCGATATTCAGGAAAGGAAAAAGAAAATGCAAATATTAGATTTTTTGATCATTTTAACTATTCTACTTCACCACACTCAAAAGAAATCCCCACTGCAGCTGTTTAATAGAACACAGGATTGATGCAAGAATGGGGGCACTTACCCAGAATACCCCATATGCATTATTAATGGTGATTAATAAACCTCTGCCCACATGTTATATAATCACTGACTTCCGCATGGGTCACCCCAGAGCTGACCAGCTATTCATCACGCAGTCACAGAGAATTCTTTTTACAAAGTATTGCTCCTGAATTCCTCATACATGCATTCCCTTCCCAGGTATCACCACAGTGCTGACCATGACCACCCTAAGCACAGTCGCCAGGAACTCGCTACCTAGAGTGTCTTATGTGACGGCCATGGACCTGTTTGTCACCGTCTGCTTCCTATTCGTCTTTGCTGCCATGATCGAGTATGCCATGCTCAACTACTACTCCTACATTGTACGCAGACCTCCTGCCAAGACACAGAGAATGGTAAGCCTGTGGTGAATGTGTGCGTAATAAGCTGATACTGTAAATGAGCACTGCAGTTGCCTTTTGTTTATGTCCACCTCCACTGCAGCAAATGTTCTTCTTAGAGCAAAGATACATGAAACAGTCCAATGAGTGAGTCACACACTGGGCTGTACAGTGGGCATCTGTAACCAGTATCATTCATATAATGTCAGTTATCGATCAGTGTGGATGTATTACTGAACATGAAGTGACTGTTCACACAGCGACATACAAAATGAATACAAAGAAATGAAAAACAACAACTAAAAGACATGAAACGACCAGAAAGAGACACACAAATGACTCAAAATAACCACAAAGAGAAACAAAACAACTGCAAAGAGACGCAAAAGGACTAGGAGTCTTTCAGTGTGGGTGTCTTGCTCATGTTTGAGAGGTGGGGGCCCTTGTTCATGTCTGTGCCCAGGGGCCCATTATCTCATAATCTATCCATGTGTTTCAAAACTGTATTAATAATAATTCAAAACAGGCTGACAAAATATGATAATCTTGTTACTAAGGTGGTTCTCATTAGTTTAAGGACATTAGAGTCATGGGTGCCATAGCAACCTTGGGGGCCCTGAACACCCACTGGCACCCATGGGATCAGTACCAATGATTGTGATGTAGCTTTCTGGACAAATAAAAACAAAGAATAAAAAAAGATAAATCACCTTAAAATTTGAGCCAATCAAAAATTTGTGGAAAGTGTGAGTGATAAAGTATTTGTTCATGCAAATCTGTTCCTCTGTATTCGGGCCTTGTTTTAAGTTGATTGTGTTATACACTGATCTAGATGTTGCTTCAGAGACCTTTTCCAATACTAAAAGTAACATTCATTTGAATGCTGTCTGTGTTTTCAGTCTTTCAGATTGAATCCATATATGTATAAACAGTATATTAACAGTGCACAATGTCTTTGCAGGCGACTAACATGTGTGTCTATCTGAGCACATGTGTGCAGTTGAAAACATCTCTTTTCTAGCAAATGCTCCAGTGCGAGCGCCTAATGCTATGTGTGGGCGTTCTCAAGGTTGCACCTGCTGCGAAAGCTTTAATGGCAGATGCACACATCTACGAAGACTGAGTCAGCCACCGCTGCTGTCATTTCCCTCTCTCCAGATTTCCCTCCCTCTTCATTATTTCCTCCCAGTGTAGTGGAGTTCTGCTGAATGTGTCTCAAGGCTAAAAAGACTGTCAGCTTGGGCTGAACAATTAAGTTGTGTTACATTCAGTCCCCTCCTCTGCATTTCTGGCTCTCCGCTGTATTTTGGCCTGGCCTGTCTGTGGGGAAGCCTCATATTTCCCTCCCCCCATCCGTGAGGCCCCTTAGTGCCGCCTACTCAGTCAATTCTCTTACTCCACAAGACACATCTAACTCTCTTTCTCTCCCTCTCTCGCCTCCCACTCTTCCTCTAAGATTGGAATAGAGGACTGGAAAAATGTGTGAAGATTTTACCCCAATTAGGTTGTCCCACACGATTTTATAAACATCAGGGAGGAAGTCACATAATGAATTTTCTCAGGAGGTACTTATTCGGCATTCCAGTCTTTTTCAAGCTAGAGCTGCATTATGAGAAAATAAAAAGAATTTTAAAAAATGACTAACAGTGATTCTTGTTATTATGTTTTTTTTAATCAGTAGTCTTACATTCAACATTTGAACATAAGTAGACTATTGTACTTAATTCAATTGAAAATTCCATTTCCAAAAGTGAATATCAACTTTTTAAAAACCCTAGACATCACTATGCTGTTTCAAAAGTGTATCGATTCACAAATGCTTTCTGCATTGTTGGTCCCATTTTGTTGTTTGTACTGTATTTTTTTATTTCAACTGATACATGTACAAATGTAGATAATGGTGGCCTACAACACTTTGACATCTATTCAGTACATCAGAAGTGGACCTTAATGGAGTTTTTACGCAATCTAGAAATCAATAAATACATATCAGAGCTTTGTGTCTTAATACGCTTGCCATTTTGCACTAACAATCACTTGCACAGACTGTAATCTACTAGAAGTGGCACAATTTCGCCACTATAGCTTCAATAAACCAGAACGCAACACAGCGAAAAGCATGTTGAGAAAGGCATGCTGCCACAATGATGAACCTAGCCTAATTTTCATGAACTTGTCATGTTCTTTTGCTTCTTTTTTCTTTAGCTTTCTTTAAAAGTAATAGTACTTCTGCTTGAGCAGATTCAACAAAACCAACCATCAAAATACTAAGTAATTTTAGAAACTATGAGTCCTTGATGAGGAACACAAAAGCGGACTTATTATATTTCTGTCAATTTTACAAGCCGAAATGACAACTGTCGCTGGCAGATTGTAGCAGCTGTAGCTTGCTAATTAAACTGTTAGCATTACATACGCGACCATGTTAAAACACTGAAGCTAAACCTACATGTCTCAGGCAAAACGCTAACACACAGGTTATCTGCACTTTTGTGCTTATGTTTTTGCTTTTAGAAAAAAGATCCACCCTCCCAACTCTAATATGTTGATTTTTGCCCTTACTAAAGCCCCATGCACATCATTTCTGCATCACAGCTTGGCAAGTCTGCTGTGCCTCGTGATAGTTGCTAAGCTATGCTTGGACAATCACTGTTCAGGGAAGAGGTTTAGCAAATGGTCAATTCCTAAACCATAACTCTCTCTCTCTGTTTTCCTGTACAGGCCTACTCATCTTTCAACATGGGTCACACTCCACGGCCCATGATGCCCATGGGCAACTCCCTGTTCTGGCACGACTACGATGACAACTGCCTGTACGAGTGCCTGGACGGGAAAGACTGCAAGAGCTTCTTCTGCTGTTACGAGGAGTGTAAAGAAGGCGGCTGGAAGAAAGGACGGATCCACGTCAACATCCGCGAGCTGGATTCCTACTCCCGGGTTTTCTTCCCCACCTCCTTCTTGCTCTTCAATATAGTCTACTGGGTCAGCTACCTCTACCTCTAGTTGGTCTCGGGCTGTGATCCGTGGTCCCTTCTAAAACAGCCGCAGTCCCCGCCACTTGGCTCGTGATTTAAGGTCAAAGCTAAGCGTGGAGGACTGCTCTGTGGGAATTGTGAAAAACATGCTGCCTGTGGAGGGGTATGACTAAAAAATACATGTGTGCAATGGTGCACAGTGTAAAGGCCATGATACTTTGAGCAGTGGCACTCAAAGGAGAATAAAACGCTCAGCAATGGAACAACAAGACGCTGGCATTAACTTCAATGGATAGGTCCTGTTTATGACTCTCCGAGAAACCAAACAACAGACAGCTGTGACTTGAGAGACGTTTGGGGACAGGGTTGCACTGCTGAATCTTGGTCTTTGAGATGGTGAAGCACCCATAGTGCCTTCTTTAGAAAGGGTGCAGTACCGAGATACGCAGCTTCAGAGTTCCATCCATTATCGTTATTACCTCATGCACCACACCGCTGCATGCTGAGCTGTTTATTCTTTGACAAATCTGGAACACCACCACTGGAGATGTTTAAAACTAACACTCCCCATTCATTTTGTAGCACATTAGTTTTAGTTGTACCTTAGAATTAGTTCTTCTTTCTAATATAGTAATGTTTTCTTATTATTATTGCTATTATTATTAGAATTTGTTGGATTTTCACAGCAAGTCAACTGGCTCACACATTAGTAGTTAATTGTTGAATATGAGTTAATGTCAGGGGCAGTGGTTGTCTGGTAAAGTCTTGTTTATTAAGTCAGTGAGCTTTTGTTCATGATGCTTTATGACCAAGTGATGCAGTTTACAGTAGATGCCAAGAAGATCTGGGTTTTATAATGAATACTGGGTTATTTTCTTACACACAAAATGTATAAGCACTGCATAAATACATCCCAATCTACTAATACTAAAGTGTTAATCTCATCCTTGGGCATACTGTACTGTATGTATGTTACAGTACATGAATAAACAGATTAGGGTTTGAACAGTGTTGTTTTCTTCCTAACAACAGCGATATGAACACAGTTTCCCATTTTATTTTACACACTTTCATTCTTATTTATTTAAATTTAAAAAAATGATAATAGGGCTGGTTGGATCCCTGGCTTAAGGAAGGTTCGACAATTAATAGAATAAACAGTGGCCAGAAACCTTTAGTTAGTACACTTATATCAAAGATAGGCTTTTATATCTTATTTCCCCTGTTCCTCAGTTGGTCCTCAGCCTCTTCCATGTTTACCTTTTTACATGATAACGTCAGTATCAGTATGAGTCCATTTCCGCGGTACTAATTCCATCAGTACAGCAATATATATGTGAGACATTACACTTTGCCTTATTCCTAGATTATGTTAACTGCCATAAATTAAACTTGGCGCTTCCTCCAGAATCTTCACATTGAAAGTACAGCAGCCTTCCTTTAATAGGATGTGAAAAAAACATCAGAAAGCTTTATTGACGGTTACTTAAGATAGGTAAGGAGTACAGCAAAGAAAAAACAACTATGAAAACATTATTTCTGTTAAAGAGAAACTCAAGAGAAGCAGAATTGTGACTAATATGAATCTGTTGTGCTGATGGAATAAGTGCTCTCACTCGCCTGTGTTATTTAATTTTTTTAAGTCTATGCTCTCTATTATTTGAGACTGACATTATTTGAATACCAGCTTTTAAATGAGAATTTACTTCATTTACTTGCCAAGGGTTAGTTGAGAAGACCGACACTACTCTCACATCTGTATGCTAATGATGAAGATATTGTCAGCATGGCTAGACAGGAAACAGAGAACGCTTCAGGTTTTTGTACAGATTTCAGAGATATAATGTGTTAATTCGTGAGCTTGAGACATGCTATTAAGCTACCTATGAACAGTCCAGGCTAGATGTTTCCAGTCTTTATGCTAAGCTAATTTAGCTGGCTGTAACTCTGCATACAGACATTAGAGCGGTATTATGACTGTCATCTAACTCTTGCCAAGAAAAGGAGTAAGCATATTTCTCAAAATGTCAAACTATTCCATTGAGTTACTAACCACAAAGACATTTCATCAGCATTGGTTTCAACAGAGAGCCAGTTCAGTAGATATACTGTATATTAGATATTGGCACAAAATGAGCTGCAGAAATATTAGCTTTGGCGACAAGCCTTTAGAATCCTAATGCACATACAAACACATACTGTACATGGCCTATTTATTTTGAATTAGAGTCATTCCATCTAGATTCAGAAGTAGAGCTTGAGTATAGGAGATTGGAGTCCAGATGAAAGCTTACATTTTTCTGATGTCCTGCCGTATGCAGGACCTAAAGGCACATTTTCATGTGCCTAGCTGGCAATGATCACAGGTGCTGTAAAATAAGTTCTACATATTGTCAGACTCCATTCACTCACATACTGTACACAGAGTGGTATTGAAAAATGGATGATCCAGGAGGGTTTTTGATGACTCCTGATGTAGTCCCACATTCTCTGCTCAAACATGTAAAATTTATGCCAAATATGGAGGCATATGGACACACGAGTGCATAAAAGAACAACACAGTGATGGATGGTACCGTTGGCGTTTGACACATTTTGGTTTTGTTTGCTGTTCTATGGTGTTTTTTGCAGTCGTTTGACTTTGTAGAACAATCAAAACCCTCTTTTCCCTCCTTCTCCCCCAACACACAAACACACACACACTTTTTCCCCGGTATTTGTATGTTCAGAGAAAAGCTTTTGTGTAAGATGTATCTAATTAATGTTTCTATTTTCATACAGTTATATATGGAATGTAAGTTAGGCCAGTAGCGAGGCCTGAGTCAATCTGGTTCCAGTTCAGTCAGTTCAAGCAGCCTAAATGAGTTTATATTTAGGGGGTCCTGCATATTCAATTGTGTCCTGTCCAGAGGTTTGTAATAACAAATCAAATCGCCTCAAGTGATGCTAGAGAAACAGCAGAAGGGCTGTTACCTTCTGATGTAATACATTAGCTCATATGAGACAGTGAAATTTCATTCGTAGTTTGAACTTAGATCTATCTCTCTATATATGAACTGACTGAACTGAACAGAGCTTGGCCCACACCGCAGTAAACTCTCCTCACCTCTGATATTTCTACTACACTTTATAAGTGTCTTAGTCCGTTGAGATACTTCAATAAAAACAAAATCACTATTTTCTACGTCTTAACAAAAATCACCTGTGTGTTTCAACTGACTGGGATCTGTATTTATAAAGCCTCTTTGGAGTCAGAGTACCAACTCAGGATCAGTACTGGCGAGCATAATGAACTTACTCAAGAGCCTCTTCCGGAGACCTCCTTGTCACCCCCATTAAAGTTTCTCTGAAAAGCGGAGCATTGGTCGCACCGAGGTGTCAGAAAATCATGTATTACTCCTACTGCGAAACCAATTTTGTTTTGATTGTCAGTGAGGTCTCTGGAGGGCGGGGCTGTTTAAAAAAAGCCACTCTGATCTTGGATCAGCTCTCCGGGGGGAAATATTTTATGAAAACAGGATCTAGAGTGAAAATAGGTATCTTTTTTTCTAGTGCGTGGTACATTGCTTATATTAATAAATAACGTTTTGGTCAAGTAGTACTGTGAAGTCTTTTTCTGTGCGAATGAAGGTCTCTAAGACAGTCACTGCCTGGATTGTTTACAGGTACAGGCGTGAAGTAAAATAAATAAGTAAATCTGAAAGAATCTGGGACGTGTGCTGTGAGGCGACACTGTTATTCCATGGTGAAATTCCATCATTTGGGGTTTTACACTTCTGTCCACAAGTGTATCTAGTCGATATCCTTCCTAATATCTTTCTTTTAACTTTAATGCCAGTGTCTCCTTAGCTCTGATCCCTGTAAATCATCACCACTTTGAACAGGATATGATACAGAGACTCCTGAGGAAAAGACCCAACAAACATCTGTCTCTCTCTCAAAGCCACTGTTTAAATGCAAATACTGTAGGTGATTGACATATGATTAAGATAATAATCCAAGAAACTAAACATACAAGCTAACTGTAGTATTATATGCTGCAATTGCTAGAATCCCATGCTGGTCTGTCAGTTTTTGACACCTCCATTATAAGTCTGCATTATGTGCATTATTGCAAAGACACCACTAAACAAAACCATGTTAACAGCTTTTCTGCATCGTTGCCTAAATTGGAGTTCTTCTTTTATGTCCACATGTATAGTAAATGTTTGCCACTATCTCTCCACTTATATGTCTGTTGAAGGGGGTGTATGTCAACCACTATCTGTGTAAATGCATTCAAAGCATAATGAGAATCAGTAAAGGTAACACCTCACAGATAGGAGACATTGACTATTATAGTGTTAACTTAAGGGGCATTGCATCTACAAATCTGGTACTAACTTACAACCCCAATTCCAATGAAGTTGGGATGTTGCGTAAAACGTAAATAAAACCAGAATACATTTATTTGCAAATCCTTTTCAACCTATATTCAATTTAATACACTACAAAGACAAGATATTTAATGTCCAAACTGATAAACAAATATTTACTCACTGAATTTGATGCCTGTAACATGTTCCAAAAAAGCTGGGACAGGGGCAGCAAAAGACTGGGAAAGTTGAGGAATGCTCAAAAAACACCTGTTTGGAACATTCCACAGGTGAACGGGTTACTTGGAAACAGGTGGGTGTCATAATTGGGTATAAAAGGAGAGGAGAAAGGAGGAAAGGCTCAGTCATTCACAAGCAAGGATGGGGTGAACAACTGCGTGAGCAAGTAGCCCAAAAGAACAACGTTTCTCAATGTGCAATTGCAAGGAATTTATGGATTTCCTCATCTATGGTCCATAATATCATCAAAAGATTCAGAGAAATTGGAGAAATCTCTGCAACGTCTTTTTCAGGGACGTCCCTGTTTATTTCAGCAAGACAATGCCGAGCCACATTCTGCACGTGTTACAACAGCGTGGCTTCGTAGTAAAAGAGGGCGGGTACTAGACTGGCCTGCCTGCAGTCCAGTTTATGAAGCTCAAAATACAACAACGGAAACCCCGGACTGTTGAGCAATCAGAATCCAACCTACAAAGTTTCAACAATTAGTGTCCTCAGTTCCCAAACGCTTATTGAGTGTTGTTTAAAGGAAAGGTGATGTAACACAGTGGTAAACACCTGTCCCAGCTTTTTTGGAATGTGTTGCAAGCATCAAATTCAAAGTGATAAAGTTTATCAGTTTGAACATTAAATATCTTGTCTTTGTGGTGTATTCAATTGAACATAGGTTGAAAAGGATTTGCAATATTCTGCATATTTTGCAATGTATTCTGTTTGTATTTACGTTTTACACAACGTCTCAACTTCATTGGAATTGGGGTTGTAAGTATTTAAATTCTCTGACTCATTTTCACTAATACAACTCCAGGCGGTACCATCTGTAACCTTGAAATGACAACCAAGTTCAGAATTTGCACATTCATTGGTTTCATTAGTCCAGTAGTATTAGTTCTGATGGGCAAGTTGACAAATTAAGCACCATATACAATACAATGAGTTACGATAGTCCTCAGGCAGTCTGCCTGACTAATAACAACGATACGGCTAATATCCAGTGACAGATGCATGAGCACATCATTGTTTTACCCTGAGTTTGTTGACCTAGTTTGAAGCGAGCGGCATGAACAAGAGTACAAGCAAGAGGTAGACAAATAAGTGGAGTCAAAGGGTGGATGTTACAGCGTGGAGCTCCAACGCCGCCAAAACTGCAAACTGGAAGAAGCTCCTGCCACCTACGCAATGCAAAAGCAGGATGGCAAGTGAACACAGTGGATATGGAGAGAAAAGCACTTGTGCAGTAGAGCTTTGTGTGGAAGTGTGTGTGTTAGTGTGTGTGTTTAACACATGGACTTGTTCATGCCGGTAAAGTGACAGCTTTGCTTGCAAGAAGAATGAACATCCCTTGTGAGAAAACCTTGGAATCGATGCATTTCTGTGTGTGTTTGTGTCGGTGTGTGTGTATTCATTCATGACTGCATGTACGCCTCAGCGAGAAGGGACTCTTTTTGTTAGTGTGTGGTGTGTGTGTGTGTGTGTGTGTGTGTGTGTGTGTGTGTGTGTGTGTGTGTGTGTGTGTGTGTGTGTGTGTGTGTGTGTGTGTGTGTGGGTGCGTGTATACACTCACTTTTCCCACAGTACAATGACTTTCTGCTGCAATATTCAGGTCACACACGAGAGTGTAGAGAAAATTTTAAAATAGAAATAAAAGCCTGGGCCTGTATTTATCAAGCAGAGTAGGAAACCACTCCTAACTGGATGATAATTCTCAGAGTGACACATTTTGGTCCTACTTTAAGGATTAGATATAAAAGCAATTGATTAACATTCTTAACTTTGTCACTCCTATCATGGCGAACATTTAGGAGAGCTCCAGAGGTGTCTTAACCTGTTATGAGTTGCAGGAAATGGCGTTCAGAGAAAGATATTCTCTGAGAGGAGAGATGTCCTGGGAAAGTTCGATGACGTTAAGCTTATTAAAAGATCATTTTGACAAAAAAAAATTGAGACTGACTTTGTGCAGGATACAACACCTGATCCCCTCCTCGCATCCTTACACTTGTTTGGAAACGGGGACAATTAAGCTGATACTTGTGGCAAAGCTAAAAAAAACCAATTCATAAATCAAGCTTTAACTGCATTTATGAGCATGATGGGGGTCCTCAGTAAGAACAGACTATGTCCTATGAATAATGAAGGATATCTCAACTTTAATTAATCAGTTAAAAGGTTGTTTTTTATTTTGAATAATAGTGAGGCTATAATATTTGAAAAATATGTTTATATTGTTATGGTGTATTCCCCAAGACAAGGTGAAATTACAAAAATGTGTCCTTGCATGTAGGGAACATTTAAAGGGTGTAGCTGAAAGGGGACAGTGGAAGAGAAGATTAGGCTGCAGCCAACTGCATGAGCTGTTGCAATATGTGCAAGATGCGGCACTGTAAAATGATGCCGTGCTGGACAGCGCTGATGGTGGAATAATTTCACACAGCTTGACCTACTATTTTAATGTACACATACAGGCAGCATTTATTTTTAAACCATGTGAGAGCCTTGCATAATGTTTAGTTGCACTCTAAATGGCATGTTGGTAAATATGAAGATGAGTTTTACTCCATTTTGTCATCATATTTTTGCACATTTCTAAAACCGTGATACATTACCTTAGCTATTAGTTATTTGGCTATACACATAAAACCTACTTAAAACATGTTCATTAAATAAATGTACAGTATTTCAATTTTGTTTTTGTCGAAGTAAAGAAGACCTTACAGTAGTTTTTCAGCCCTGAGTACTTCCTAACAGGCAGCATATAGGTAAACCCCAAGGCAAAAAAGTCTGTCAGTCAGTAGCTGATTGAAAAGTGAGGGGAACCCGCCTCCACGCATACTAACCCATATTCCATGTTAAAGCAGAGAGTGTAACTGACTTCTCAGCCTGGATGGAAGTTCCTGTCTCAATAACAATGTCAAGTAGATGTGAGATTAAGCTTGGTGTGAATTCAGTACCTGTTTCAGCTGAGGCGCCACAGTCACTTGATAATAGAGGGCTTTCAGGTGTAGTAATGCTTCCACAGACGGCGTCACGTCTCAGGAAATACTGTCTGTGAAAAGCTGATGCCTGAACATTCGACAGCAAGCTGCTAAACTGCTGTCCATCTTATTTAATTGTTGTGATAATGTGTGGATATTAGATAAGAGACCTGTACAGCCAATCATGTGCAGATGCATGAGAGCCAAACAGGAGCTATTGGTGCTGTGTTACTTATCATCTGACTAGCATATATTTAGCAATGAAAAGATTGACATGGCCAACTTCTTAGCACACATCTGTCACACATAAGAAAATGTTCCTCTCTCTTTTCAGAATCTTTTTTATGTCCTCTAACTGTTATTGTTGTTATTGTGGAGTGGTAAGTTCTTCACTGACTTTCTTTGCCCTGGGTTTCATCCCGATCTTATTGGTTAAGATAAGGTAATGTTATTGGGTGTGTATGCAGTCTCAAAGGAATACTTGAAGACAGTACTTAGGACGGTACCACCAACTTTGTTTTTTGGGATAAGAAAGATTTATTGATTCATCTCAATCATATCACTTGATTTACAGTGAATATTCTTCCAAATAGAAATTCGAGTTTGTCAAAGATAAGACAGTAAAGCACAACTGTTGTTATCAGTTTGTAATTTGCTAGATTGATTTAAATGAATGCCTGAAACCAAATCTATGCCTTTGCATTAATCAACAACATTTCTTCATTATGTTGATAGGGAACATGATCCGGGCAACAATACATTTCTCACAAAACATATTTGCTGTTGCAAATCAGTTGTACTCAACGTAATTTCAAGAAGCCAGGGTTGAAATTAGATACCTCTGAGCCAATCACATGCTTATAAATCCAATCACAGCTTTTAAGTCACTCCGAGAGTGAAGAGTATGTAAACAAAGGCAGAAGGTATAGGCAACTTGTCTTTGTTCACATAAACAGATATTCTGTGTGGATTACTGTAAATACACTACTCAAACTTAGAAAAGATTCATTCAAATTACTTAGTTGTATCATACCTTCTAATACAGCACATCTTGGCTGGTACCACAGCTTATATTTGATCTTTACAATGCACTCAATTCAAAAAGCCTCAAATCTGACTTTTATGAATCTCAAGCTTGGAGATCTGAGGTTTAATTTAAGATGACTAAACTATTATTTATCCATGCTTCTGCTAGAAGCCTGATGTTGACTTTTCTACTTTCATTTTTATTCTTTACTTTCACAGACTTTACTTTTCTGATAGTTCAAATGAATTTGCAGAACCAGACACAAGTCGTAATAACTTTTCATTATTATATAAACTGATGGCTGCAAAGTTCTGCAGATTTTACTGATTTTCTGTCCGAGGTAAAAGCGATATATATATTACTAAAATCATAATCTTCTCTGAAAAGTAAATGGAAAGTGTACAGTATGTATGCATTATTATTATTTAAATCTGTCTCCTTTGTAAGAGTGCATGGTTAGAATGTAAATACAGTGTTTATGTTCGTAATGTTAATGTTAATGTTGATTAAAGTCACATTAGTTTCTTATCATTATTTTCTGATAAGGAAGAAAAAAAATTGGGATAAGAGAAAGAATTGGGTGAGATAGTACTGCTGCATGTCACTACCAAATCAATGCTGGCTGCCCAAAATCATGATGGGGTGATATGATGCTTCCGCATCATAATGGAAAAAATTGGGCAGGGGTCATTATCGTTTTTCACTCTCTCTTAAGCGTCAGATTTTGCTTCCCTAGCAGCAGGAACAGAATAACATGGAGGGGAAAAATTTTTTAATGTTAGTAATACAGATGATGCTATTAGCTGATTTGAGGGAACAGTATGTGAAATTCATGTGAAATTTATGCTCCTTTCCAATATGATAAATAGTATAAATCAGTGTGTTTCAACATCCAGATGATTTATGATCAAAGGAAAGGGAATAGTAAATGTGGGTTAGCAACCTCCTTTGTCAGTATCTGGAAGGATTAAATCATTACAGTCATGCAACACTGAGAACACATTGTGATTGACTGTTGATCAGTGTCAGTATCAAATGAATTCAGCTATCTATTCATTCATCAGCTGTAACAAGGAAAAGGCTGTAGTGCAGGCTGCACTAAGACCTGCTCAGCAGAACAGAAATAAGACTTACACAGTAAAGACAGCAGTCTGTAATTTGTACTTGAAAGGTGATTTGTAATAAGTTTGAATTGTAAATTCCTGTATTCCCTTGTGCTTCCCTGGGTGAAGCTTCTCACTTCTCTTGGATCTCTATGGGCAGTGCCTAGGTGAGGACTACTAGCCAATCACAAGCAGAAGAGGGCGGGTCTTGTCAAGCAAGCTAGCCAAAACAAAACTATGTCAGCCGGTATAAATTGTTTTGTTTAGCAGTACGTGTTCGAGGCCGAGTCTGATGATGACATACAGGCAGAATAACCCGAACCAGCTTCGCAACCTAGACTGGAGCAAGAAGTTTCAGAGTGGTAAGTTATTCATTTGTCAAATTTATCTTTCATACATAAAGTTTTAACTGTGCACTACATCACAGTTACAACTTTATGTCTATTGACTGCCTGGAGGGTATCTAACGCTCAGTAGGGTTGGTGGGAGAGACGGGAGGCAGCGGGCAGACGTCTTGTCACTGTGTGTGCTGCAGCTCAGTGTGTTTCTCCACCAGTGTTCATGAGGGCGTGTCCCTTTCTAGCCACTAGTCGAGCATTGTGCTGCATGTTACAAAGGGACAGATAGGTTATGAAAGTAAAGGCTGGACTACAAACAATCTTTTTTCAGGCAATTTAGAGCATTGTTTTCTGTGGAAGATGGAAACATCCTTTGGGTTGGACTTTGGGCTTTTTCACTTTGCAAACCTTTAACATACACAAAAAAGATATATAACACAATAAAGGAAAGGGAAAAGCCAAAAAGCATAATATGACCTCTTTAAAAAAAAAGTTTGACATTTTGGAATTTACGGTGATTCACTGCCAAGAGTTAGATAAGACGACTGATACCAATCTAGTGTTTGTAATCTAAGTATACAGCCAGGAGACAGTTATCTTAGCTTAGCATGAAGAGTAAAAGCAGGGGGAAACTGATTTAAGATTTAATACTTTACTGCCATTTCAGCATTGTTGATAGGAATTTGCTTTAGTGAGCCCATGTAAAACACATAAAAGTCTACAGCCATGCTAGCAGCTCTCTGAGGCCTTAATGCTCAATTCTGATTTTTTTCCCCAGATCCGATTTTTTTGATTTGACAGTTCACATTATAGTTTAAATGTGGCCCATATCAGACTCCAGTGTGAACTGTCCGTGGCCTGAAAGTGCGCATGCGCAGAAGAATAACACGATGTCACACGCAGCACGCTGTTGCAGGCTACAGCAGTAAACAAGGAGCAGCAGAGGTTAGCAGAGGTTAGCTAAGTGTTCACAACTTTCTGTTCTTTTATTTACGGTTTCTGGCGCTGTACAACGCATCTGCCCCACAACTGACGCACTCCGTCTCTCTCTCTCTCTCTCTCTCTCCCACTGTGTCCGCTCGGACAAATAGCATGCACGTAACTCAGAAGAGAGCTTGTCACATTTTAGGTATAAATCGGTGCTTTTTGCTATATGCCAACATCAACATGCTCACAAGCAAAATTTGGCCAACTGACGCCTCTAAAGATCACAGATTAACAGGTATTGTGTCTTGTCGTCACCATGTAATTTTTACATTTTGGTTTTTGTTCAGATAAAGAAACAAGATATAACATGATAATCAGTGAGCTTTAGATGTGATAGCATGTGGATTTTGTTAACCTGAGGAGAGATACATTCTACAACTTACAAAACTAACCCACACATTCAGGATTTTATAGGCTGATTCCATTTTATATAACCAGACTCTGGGACTCAAAATGTAATATGATAATAAAAAGAAAGTGCCCCTTCCCCCACTTAACTGGTGGCGCATCCATCTTCAGCTTTAATTATTTATTAGCAACAAGTTGCTTCCTCTGACATACAGTAAGTTTGTGCAATTGCAATATGTTGCTACATTTCTCCTGTGTGATTCTATACTGCAGCAGTACAAGAATCAGCTTGCTGGGATGCAGAAGCACTGTTTGTGTTTCACCACACAAATCCAAAAGGATTGGAAAGAACAAATAAAACCAAACATTTTCAACACAATGAAACAACTATTCCAGCATTTTCTGTTACTGAAAAACATCTCTGCTTTAATATACTCATCTATATCCATAATTGCTGCATGTCTGTGTAGATTGCCGCATGAATGATTGTTGTCACACCCTTTTATGTCTGCCAGTGTTAATGGACACTTCACAGCAATTTTACAACAATATGAGGCCTGACATTCAACAAATGGCTTTTCAAGAATGAATCTCTGTGTTTTGAAACGACTTCAAGCACAAGATGGCTGAGCAGGGTTAACATCATTAAAAGGATTCAGATGACAGCATCAGGAATATTGTCAGTTATTAAACTCACTTCTCTGTATGGGCCGAAGTACCTGGCCTAGTTATTGTGAATCATCTACGCTGTCTGGTGCTAAAATAGTCCTTAAAAAAACAATCAAAGCAGGGTGGTTGGGTGGCAACAGCCTCAGGGCTACAGACGGCAGAAAATTGTTGCTTCAAAGACTCAGACAATTTGAACTGGGCAGAGAATATTTAATTGTTAATAGAGGGTAAATGTGAAAGTCAAAGTAAAAGAGACCACTGTTAACCCATTGCTGCTCAGAGGTAGTACAATATTATCATCATGTTGAACATGTCTCATGTTTTTGATTCAGGTATCAACACTCTAAATAAAGCAATCTGATATTCCAAGGAGTTTAAAAATGAAAACTGAGTATGTCGGTTTCATTACAGCTGCAAATTGGATAGTGGAATAAAGTCATGTGTCGCATGCACAAACATATCTCCGCCAACTTGCAACCCGCAAAACATTTAAGCCTCATCTGAGGGTTTTCATCAATGCAAACTCGAGGGAAATCTGCTCGTTGGCTAGGTTCGTCTGACTTTCAGCCATATGCGGGAATGTTTAGCAGCAGAAGAGGGAGAGGTAGGCAGGAGTATTGGGCTTCATCTCACAATGCCCACAACTGGCAACTTCATTAAAGATGCATCCTGTTTCTGTCTGGGTGCCTAAAGAAACAAATAGGAGCTCAGGGGAAATCTGACCAAAATAGCTCAGTTTCGTAGAGATAATTCTTCATGTTTCGGAACAACACAGAAATCTGACGGGATCATCTGCTAACTCACTGCTGCTATGACAACAAATACATACATGTATAAGTCATATAGAAACAAAGTCTGTCAAAATGTACATGTTTATTCCGTTCATTCAACAAATCTACAAATTGTTTTACACAATTGTATGGAACACTAAAACAAACGAGAAATTGAAGTTGCATTTATTGCATTTGCCACATGATGGAGGGGCTTGCAGTTATATAAATATATATAAAAGGTGAGATAACAAAAAAATACTATGGTCAAAAACACTGTATGCTTATTGACATGGTAAACTTCCCAAATTTAAAAAATGCCCAGGTACTTTATATATCACATTGGCATTTCCTCATTTAGAGCTCCTGTTATATTGTGCACACTCAGGGGACATCCTTTGACCATCACAGTCATTACTGGGGAGTGATTAAGAGAAATGAGCAGCCGTCGTCCAAACATCTGCGACAGCTCTGTTAGCCATTTTGGATCCTGTGAGGGGGAACCTGAGTCAAATTCATCCCGTCCACCAGCTGTCACCTCCGGGCACGCACACTCTTGAGGTTAGCTATTGTGATATTTTTCATAATGGTGTCTGTAATCTAAGTTCAAACAAACACCTCAGACTTTTGACAAACTTTAGACTTTTCACCTTTAAAGCACAGATACCCTTGGCTAAATTCAAGCCCAAATTGGCCGGACTGCAACCATCTTGTAGAATAATAGCAACACAATCCTATTTACAAAGTCAGGATTTAAAACAAGACGTCCCAATTGGCTTGCAAGGCGGATTAAAAATCAGCCCAGCCAAAACACATGCTGCAATCAGGGTCCTAGTTTGGATTGCCAGTTACTCACTCATTGCATGTTCTTTATGCCACTGGAATGTAAGGATTTTAGTTGCATATGTTTTTATCAGAATCATATCATCCGACCTTGAAGAAATACCACACAAGCTAATCATGTGGGTGTCTTAATGGATAAGCAGTGTGAGACAAAGAACAAAATGCTTTCAGTCTTTGCACCCGACTTCTGTTACATGCCATCCCCTGTCTCTGCCATGCCTTTACATAAATGCCTTTAGAAATTTAGCGTACCTAGTCAGGTGGAATGCCGATCTACTCTATACTGTTTCTCGGCCTGCTGAGGTTTTTATTTGCATTTGAAAGAGCGAACAGCAAAAAAATAAACCTGAGGCAGAATCAACAACACCAATCTTCTGGCAGCTGTTACGGCGCAGAGTGCTCTCCCTGGATTCAAGAGAGGACGAGGACGAGGCCAGACGCCAGAAAAGAAGCCGAGATAAGCGCTCAGCGCACAGAGAGGTACAATGTTCAGAGTAGCAGCAAATGGGCCAGAGGGTGGCATTTTGTAAAACGCACCTGGATTATCCCCATCTGACTTGATTTAAATTCTCTGAACATGATATTTAATTTAATTTAAAAGAAATGTATTTTCAGGTTTTGGAATGTGATCACAGCTTTTTGATTAGATAGAAGGAAAATCTGAGTTTGTGAAATTTTAATTGGCCATATCATCATTTTCAGGGTTGAGTGGGGGCTGAGCCCTTTTCCAGTCCAATGGGGACAATGGCAGACAGACAAAATAGACAGAACAAGAAATTGCACCAGAGAAATGGTAGCTAGCTTACTGTTGTACCTTGGCAGCTAAGAGATCTTCATTCCTGACTATAGGGGCCCAAATATATACTTTTGGCAATTCCAAGTTACTGTTGCTACACCTGTCAAGCACGACATACACAGAGTACAACAATAATGGTTGCAGATTTACAGCTCGAAAACACTTTCAAACAAAAGCAGGCCTCTCATGTCTCACTGACAACCATCAATATTTTTGGATGACAGGAGTCCCTAGGAGAGTTTATCAGCTGTTAGCTAGTATTAGTGGATGAGCTGATGCTAACTCCCTGAGTGCGGGACTTTTCCTTATAGATCAACATCCATTATATATAAGCCCTTGCCAAGCAAGGTCACACAATGCTGACTCAGCCTATCGCCACTAGGTAAATCTCTCTGTATTTGCAGTATACTGGAGTTTTTAAATCTGCCTGTGGCGACATTCCCGAGATGGTGCACCGGTAGTGATGTGTATTATGTCAACCAGCAAGGTAAACCTCAGGTTTAACATTAGCTCAGGTGAAGAGTTTGGCTGCAGTTATCCTACAAATTATTGTAGTTAGCTAATGATATTTTACTTGTCCGTGAAAGTAATGTCAGGTCAATATTCCAAGTAGAAAGCTAGTTAGCCAGACATGCTAATCTTTGCATCTCACATAAACACAGATCACACAGAGCATAAAAACACACCATTTTATACATTCCTTACAATTTTGCTTTTGTGTTTTTGTTAATTCTAAAACAACAAAACATACTAAGCTCTTTATACACAAAGTATCTATGTCATTACTTTAATGGACACCACTTCAACATGTGGAGAAATACAGAGCCTGACAAGCTGCCTAGTTACTGACGCTGTCCAGGGGAAGGGTTTAGAAAACAGTCAGTCAACACAGACACACTGAACTTAGATGTCTTTATATGGACAGGGGGTCAAAATACTGAACTCCACACAAAAAGAACTAGAGACTGGGTGTGAAACAGGCTATTATTAACGTAAGTAAACACTTACCCATCGTTATCTACCCTGTAGGCTACACCTTCTGTTCACTAGAAAATCTCGAAAATCTCACACCAGACGTTATGTTGGGCTGTATATATCTGTTTAAGATCATTATTTTGTAAATGATCTTGTAGTCACGCTACTCCTGCATTGGGGACTTAGACTGAAATGCCCACCGTATTGATTGAAGTGCTCTTTTAAAGCCTCAATTCTAGACAAATGATTGCATAACTGATGCCACAAAACCCATATATCAGACGTGAAGGGTGCAATCATGTGAAGTGGAGAACCTTTAGACACACCGAGTCGTTTAGAAGCTGGAGCCTCTTTTTTTTCTTTTGCATGGCTTCTTTTGAGCATGCAAATAAAATATTCAAGCTTCATCCCTGCAAGCTGGAGACACTCCGGATGGAATTTTTCTGAATGCACACTCTTCCTTTCTCTTTTTGCTGTCTTTCTTTATCTCCATCACACACACACACACACGCACGCACACACACGCATGCACGCACGCATTCACCCCCACCACTACCAATGCCACAAACATACACTGTTTGCCTCTGTGCTGTGTGTGCTACAGATAATCTTTATGAGGCAGAGACCCCATTGAGAGTATTTATAACCCAATCAGACTGCTATTCATCCTTTTCTTCTCCTCTTTCCACTGTTTCTGCCCTTGCTTCTTTATGAATGTTAAAGCTACTAAATCAACATATCAACGTGAGATCCATGTTAGCCTAGCATGTGTGCGTGCTCGTGTGTGCGTGTGTTTCCTGTATGTCTATGTGGCAGCATGTGGTAATCCTCAAAAAGGAAACTTAATTAAAAGGCCTTATTGCCTATACTAAAACTAACTTGCCACTTGGTTAGTGGCAAACACAAATTTACATGCATGAAAGGTGAAAAACCTGTTTGCGCACATATGTACATGCACAAGCCTCTCTATGGCTCTTTCAGCCAATAATCACAGTTGTCAACTCAAGATGTATAACTCCAGATGGCAGACTTTGAGGTGAAATCTTGTTAGTTGCATGTCATTTCCCAGGGAGCTGTGCTGCCTTGTTGCTATTTATTTTGTCAGTGCTAGGTGACTAGAACAAGCAGGTGTGTCTGTGTGTGTGTCTGATCAGTGATGTTAGAATTACACCTTTGGTGAAATCTTGCCAGAAATGACAAGTAATATCCCAAAGCTGCCGCAAATCTCAGTAGTGCAAATAAACATACAAGGACGACAGGGTATGAGTATTCTTAGATCGTGTTTGTGTTTATGTGTTCATGAAAATTGGCTGGTGACACAGTCGTGTCTCACTCGCTTTCATCTGAAGAAGTGGGTGGATGTATCCCAAGGATATACAGTATATTGGTGTTTTGACTTCAATTGACAAAACTAAACAATGTTAACTGGAAGGAAAGAATGACAGAAATAAAGAAATGTATGTAAAAGACAGATGAGTGACTCAGATAATAGTGCATCAATATTGGAGTATTCTGGAGTGTCCAAAAATAGAAAGTTATTACAGAATAGTGCGGTGTGGAAGTTGCCTGCACCTGCAGAATTTTATTACAGATACATACAGTTGCTTCCAATAAACAGTAAATTGTGAAAATTGGAATTCAGTTTAAAAAAACTCACACACCACAGACTTTTTCAGAATAAAAGTATATCATAAGAGTGATTCAGGAAGTGTACAAGTGTTATTATAGAGTTAACTAAATGTAGCGTGTACGTGCAATGCAACACACACACACACAGTGGCAAACACATTGGTTATACCGGATATACGACTTGTCTATACACCACGGGTTTCTCCACAGCTTAACAATAATGGAGAAGGTATAGGGCGACTGTGTCCAGTGCCCCAGAATATTGGCAAAAGCACTGTCCAGGCAGGCAACCAGAAGGATTTATGTGTTCTGAGCTGCAAAGTTTGGTTGATCTTTTAGCAGCTGATCTGTGGAATCTTTTTGCTGAAAATTTCAGCAGAGGAACATTGAAAGGAAAGTAGGGAAATAAAAAAACCCTTCTAGAAATGGCCACACTGTAATCAAACCATGTGCATCATATGACTAAGTCATGTAAATGAGCTTTAGGGTCACAAGAGATTGCCGTTGGCCCAGTGTGCACCTGCTTTATGTAAAACATTCCTCTTGACTGAAGAGTTGTTCAGATCAGATCTGTGATCATCCGTAAATTACAAATCACAGGAGAAGTGGGCGTGGGGGGTGGGCTGCAAAATGGTTTGCCTCTTCTTGGATCTGCTGCGTCCCAAGTCAGATAATTTATGGCAGGAGCCAGCAGGAAAGAAAAAAGCAAGTGTGTGTGTGTGTGAGTGAGAGAGAGAGAGAGAGAGAGAGAGAGAAGTGGGTTTTACATTGTGCAAGCTGTGCATCAAGGTTGACTACTGTCATCAGCAGTGGCTAATGGCCCCATTATTACATTTTAATACGGCTGTCACAGCCAGTAATTACAGGGACAAAATAAAGCATGTCTCTTCTAAAGAGATTCAAATTTCAGTTGTTTTTCTCAGAGTGGAGGTCCCAAAATAAAATGAAAAGATGGTCACTCTCACGCCTGAGATGCAAAACCATCCTTTCTATTTCACAACAAAATTCAGTGTTATAGACATACCACATCAGCACCCTGCTATTTCCTCTTTGGCATGCTACATCAATCAAGTGGTTTGGTTCCTGCAAGGCCAGACCACACATCAATCAGGCACTGATTTGTGAGTTTCACATAATGCGGATACCCCTGTGGGGAATCTGCTGGAACATTGCATGGAGAATGAGACATACATGTATCTAAGAGTTGGGAGGTGTGTGTAATCCCCATGATTAACTCTCTCGGATACACCTTGGTATGTGTATTTGAGTTCTCAGTCTCTGCCATTAAATCATTCAAATTACATGACAGAATGTTATTTATGGGCTGTGTCGTAATTTCGATTCTTCACTGCAACATCTAAAAAGGGTGCTCGTAAACTGGGTGGTTATAGCTGATCTGAAGTACAGAGTCTAGTATAAATCTTGAGAGCTGTAATCAAAATTGAATGAGACAGGGATATTGAGGACATGCAAGTAAACAGAGCACCAAGCTAAATTGGTTGTACTGTACTGTAAACAGCAATCTATTAAAATGTGCAGTGGCGAGTGTAAAAAATAACTTGTGAAAATTAAAAATGAAAAACAATGGCAAGGAATCCCTTTCCACCTACTTGATATTCAAAATGGATTTAATAATTTCTTGTGGGATACATATTGCTTGTTTGAATGTTAAATATTTCAGTACTCATTGCATTTCTGATGGTGCAAGACAAGATGGGGGATGAAATAGACGACATGGCAAAGGTCAAGTCTTTCTGCTGGGACCAGCAGAGCAGTTTCTTATTCAATTATCAGCGCTACGCTGCTTGCTTCTGTGATGCATGTAGGTTGGATGGAACACCATGAGGGGTTGTTTGAAAAATATCTTGGACTAACAGTCATTCAGTCATTAAAACATATTTTAAAGCTTTAATTAGTTTCAGTAAAGTGCTTGATGTTTTTTTGAGCAGAATTGATTCATATTTTAACTTAAATAACTAGGCTATAAAGGCTCAAGTTCTTGTAGACAGGTGCACATGAGGGATTGTCCATAGGCAAGAAAAGTTTATTGTAAGTAAAAGGATGGGGGGAAAAACTTTTGGGAGAAGAAGTAACCAATTCTTCATCTTACAAATGATGAGCTTGATTCAAAAACAATGCAGTGCACCATTGCTTAAGTTAATAGTCTCAGGTCTTTTTTTGGTCTGGTCTTGTTGTATTATGTATCTAAAGCAAAAATCCAAATGTAAAGCCAATTCAAGAGCAATCATGTTCTACAGTGCCTCTCTATCTTTATGTAGGACTCCTACTGCGAGTAGTTCACCTCTGTAAAACCTGAGTGAACCTTTGGCACACAAAAACAAAGAACAGCATGTTTCTGTTTTCCCATCAGACTTTTCAATCCATAATTCATATGATCTATAATTCTAGTTGCTGCCTGCCTATTTTGACAAAACGTAAAGTGAATGCTGTTACAGTATATGGACCATTCTGGTCTCAGGGGCTTTGTAATATCAGGTATATGTGTTATACAGGTTTGGGGTCGCCAACAGGAGATGCCATTTACATCCTTTCAATAACGAATATAACAAGAAGTGTAGTGGCCTAGTTTGACTGCTAAAGATGTATTTTTACATCCAGCTTTGAAGAAGGTGTCTGAAGACGTCTTTGTTGACCTTTCTTTGCATTAACCTTTGACAAATTAAGATTATAAATTGATCAATTACACATGTAAGCATTGTTGAAGATGTTTTATTGTATACCTTTTCTTTGATTTAAAAATTCTTTGTTACAGTTTACAAATTTGATTCTATATGAAATACGCTACGAGGATCTGCATTATCATCGAAAGATATGTCAAAGGGGAAAATATTCTTTAGCACATACAAATGCCACACACTGCCAGTTCTGACAAAATGCTAGTTAGTTAGTGCAGTATGTTTGCTATACCAGCTTAGTTAAGCTGTTAGCTTTCCTATATTAGTTAAATTGCTTATTAACAGTTTTGTAAGGGTCAAGGTGACCTCTTCAATTATCTTGTTTTGTGCAATCAATAGTCCAAAACAAAGATATTCTGTTAATTTTCAACTAAGACAATCTGTGGAAAAGCAAATGTAAAAAGAAGTTCATATTAAACTCTTTTCTCCTTCATAAGACAGGTGAAAGGACACAACTCAAGCATGGAAAATTTTGATAGCAGAGGGTTTACTAATCAGTGGCTATTTGTAAGACTAATGCAACTAGATTAATAGTGGCTGGACTACTGACCGTGCCACTGCATTCAGATTATATTGCCTATCAAGCCAGTTGGATCAGCCAGTGAAGTTTAGCCTGAACAGACACAGTGCAGCTATAAGACCTGGTTACGCAGCTGAGTATCTGCTCTTTGCTTTAATAAGGGTACAATTCAAGGTCTGTTTAAAGACTTTAGGCCAGAGTTAGATAATGGTGTCACCTGTCACATGGCTCATTGGATTTGTGACGACACAGCCTCATACACACTGCAGGGCCTAATGAAAGGTCATAACACCATGTAACATCATTCTATAGGAATCCTTGACCAAGTCATTCAGAATAAATCTAGCTTGTATAGCCCCATTTTCTTTTGTATGAAGGCCTTGGAAGCTTTACCTCTGAGGGAGAGAGCTGTAAAGATTGAGGTCTTGTGAAGGCTGATCTTCAATGGTGTTCCTCTTGTTTTCTTGGTCGATACTAAAATAGACTATTGCCCATGAATGAGGCTTGGGTGAGAGATATTTCTTTATGATCAGATGAGATCCTCGAGGGGATAAACCTTTTTTACTCATGGTCGACCTCAAAATGTAGACACTATAGTGGACACGAGCTTCTGTCCCCATAGTTACTAACAGAAAATCCACACTCAGATACTTTTGTTCCCAGAATGGCAAACAACAACCCACTGTGAGGGGAGTGTGTTTTTCCAGCAGAGAAAAAAATAACTGTGGCTGTATGATCTCTCTTTGACTGAGTTAGAAGCTGAGCTATACTGAAACAAATAGAGGAAAAAGCATTAATCCTATGAAAACTTCAGTGATTATTGCTTTCAATAATGTGAACTAGCTGTGTTTTAAATTTTATATATTTATTTCCTTGATGGGCGAACAAAAACAGTGCTTTGTTAACCACCAGTTAAAAAGGGGCAGTAGTAGCTCAGAGGTTACAGAAGTAGCCTTCTGCCGGGGAAGGCCAGTCCCCTGGAAAATAGAGAAGGGAAGATGAATGCGTACCATTCTACTGTCCTTTGGCAAATATACTGCTGCAAGTTCCTTAAGTAAGGCACCAAGTGGATCTGCTCAACCATAAAGTTGCCAGTATCCAGTACTCCATCAGAAGTGCTTGTTCAGTGGTTGAACAGCATCGTTTTTTTCATTCTTTACAGAACTATTTCTATAACATTTTACATGCACTAAATCTCTTCTAGGAAAAGACCATTTGCAGGTATTTAGATATTTAAAGAATTATCACATCTAGCTACTTTCTATTGCCTATAAACACAACACAGACTACACATCGATATTTTTTTAGCATACCACCGCATTAAGAGCTAAGGGCCCAGATGTCAATCCTGTATGAAAATGAAACCAAAAAAGGGCTAGAGTGATTACTTTTTACATAGGAAGGATGGCTAATAATAAAGATTCCTTCAAACCTGAAAAAAACAAACATTAAAATGTTAAATCTGGTGGGGCTGCTCTGCTGGTGACCTGGGTTCTTCCTGCTGCGACCCAGATTTGTTTGTAGGGCTTTTTATGTTCTCTTAACTCACTTTATTTTAACTCATTTGAATTCAAATGTGTTTATACTAACTGTCCTGAGGCCTGTCGTCGTTTTGTGTTCACGGGTGCTTAGACACATATGGCAGCACTAATGGCAGTTTGTTTAGAACTTTTTCCCTGGGCACCGCTTTTGGCGTGCTTATTTGGTTATTTCATGCCAATCATTCTGGACAACTTCAGTGGAGGTTCATCACTCTGAATCACTAGATGATTTGACTGCTCCTGTAAACTTGCCAACCCAGAGCAGACGCCAGCAGAGATGAGGTTAGAGAGAGAGTGATCATACAGCAAGTAGAATGGCACGGACATAGCTCCCAGCTCCAGTACTTGGAGATTTTAACCACTGCAAGTTGGAAGTGCCACTACCTGGCTATGAACTATATGTGAAATGTTTTACATTGAATACGTTTGATGGGAATGTACAAAGCGCATATACTGCTAGATTGGAGCCACCTGTAGCTAAATCTAAACACAATACAGTTTACTGAATCCAAATTTGTTGTGTGGTGAGATAACCATGGAACGCTTGTTTTCTCTGCATTGACTGGAATGTCTTCCATAGCCAGGATATAGACAACGCCACTGAGGCAATAACAGACTATACATTTTTGCACAATGTGCTCACCAAAAAGGAAGTTGGTAGCTATCAAAATAACAAACCTTATATTAACCTTACATTAAATAAAAGACTGCATTACCAGAAAAAAAAAACATTTAAAACTCAAACAGACCATCTGGCCTTCAGCCAACTGAAAAGAATTTCAAAGACTATGGGACTCCATGAAAACAATCACAATCTTGAAACCAGCATAGAAGTACTTAGTCACTTCAGATGACCTGAGAATGGCTAATGATTTAGATTGTTTTTATCTGAGTTTTGTGAGCCCTGATTTTTCTGCAGTGTATTAAGGAGCTGGACTCTTTTCTTTTTAAATGTGACTCTTTAAAGAAGGCTTTTCTTTTAAAAACTTTTGCAGAAGATCTAACAACAGCGCGGTGCCCGGTTTTTCAACAGTCCTTAACTATTCAAAGGCAGGTATGTGATCGACAAACAACAAAAAAGCAGGAAAATATACTGAGACCCAGATCAAACAGCTTATCAGTCATTGTCTATTGATAAACTGTAGTTTGACATTTCAACTCTAACAGCGGGCGGGCGTCGCGGTCGAGAACGACCGCGACAGCTTCACGGGATCGCGCCAGTCACACAGAAGCCGTAGCTATGGTTACCTCACAGAGCGCTTGTTTGCCTGTCTGTTGATAAGCGCAGAGCGACCCGTGTGAAAAGGCCTTATATAAACCCTGTAAGAACAATACACAAGATTTTTTTAATAACTTGCCAAAACCTTTTACAAAAGGACGACTTAAAGAGCAACCAACCATACAGCAAAGGTTAGCCTATATAGGTGCGAACTACGTGGGAGCTTAGCTCCCTTAAATGAGACATCAGCTCCCCTGAAAGCATGACTTTTATTTTGGGGGGTCTCTAAAATATTGACAGCTTGCTTCATTGTCATTAATTTTTATATTTCTCTAACATCATGGATTCATGGGTAAATTCAGGAGTGTCAGACTTCATCCAGCCAGAGGGAACGATCACCGCCCGCTCAGCGGGCCACTAACTCCGCGATCTCCTGGTCCGCCCACTCCGTCACCCGTACAGGTTGTGTTGCTAGTTTGGCCGACGTGCTGTGAACAGTTCGTGATGTTCCGTCTGGCTGGATGATTGTAATCATGATCTATACTCTACTACAGCTGGGGGCTCTCCACAGTGCCACGCAACTTTCTAAATTCTGCCCTATCACAGAGAAAACAAAGGTCAGGTTGCAATCAGCTGTTGCGTGAAGCCTAATTGTAGCAAAATGGCTGCATTTTTATGATAATATTAACAAGTGTAGTCTATTTTTATTATTATAATAATAATAGGATTCAATTCAATTTTATTTATATAGCGCCAAATCACAACAACAGTTAGCTACTCTACTTATTAGCCTACTGGGTGATATATCTCCCGACGAGTCCAAGCAGCACTGGCAGCAGCGGCCAGAGTTTCTCTCTGAGTTTCACGTTGCTGTGCTGCTTTAGCTGATGCTTTACTTAGCCTATAAGTAAACATGTAGAATAGTTTGCGGTTAACAGTTTTTTGCTGGTCGCACAAAGTTTACAACGGACAACAATGTTCTTTGCATCTTAGACTGTGACCCAATGGCAATAACGTTACTTAGAGCTGTCGAAAATAGCTCTCCTCCCTGTTCTCCAGTCTTCCTTTAGCTTCTTGGCTAACAGCTGATTTGAACATAAGGTCCGGTGCCGCTGAGCTGCAGCGCGGTCGCACATTCAGGTCTTTACTGGGAAAAGTAATATTTCAGACACACGTCAGGATACAGATATCCTCACTCCCCCCTCCGCCCTTCTTTTTTTTATTACAGATCTGCATGATCCACGTGGGTCAGATCTTCCGGTCGGAAAATCAGGATATCCGGATTAATCCGGAAAAATCACATCCCTGCAAAGGGTTCCTGCTCTTTGGAAAAGCTCTTTTGTTATTCCTGTCCCTAAGAAAGCACATCCGACTGAAAATAATGATTTCAGACAAGTTGCTCTTACATCACTTGTGATGAAAGATCTTGACAATTGTGTGGTGTCTATATTGAAAAAGGACGTGAACAGAAAATTAGACTTATTACAGTTCACTTAAAGACAGCAACAGTGTACGGCTGATACTACTACTGGCATTATGCACTTTGCTCTTAAACCAGTATCTTCAACCAGTTGCACTTGACTTTAACCCATCTTGGATAACTATCACCTGGATGACGGAGAATTGCAACAGACATCTTGGTTTTAAAACATCTTGAAGATGCTCAGCTGCTTTTTATTGATTTTAGCTCTCCAAACTCTACTGCCATACCTCCTAATTCAAAAACTGGATATTAACTCTACAGTTATCAAGTGGGTATCATTCATTTTTAACAAACAAAACTCAGCGGGTTAAGGTCAACAACAGTCTGTTTCAGCTAAAAACAGTACTGGAGCTCCAGTAGGCTGTGTAAGCTCACCTGTTCTTTTCAAACTGTACACAAGTGAGTGCTGATCCAGGCACTCACAGAGCTATATTTTCGAATGCTCAGAAAATTCTTCTATGTTAAGTTTCTTTATACGCATGATGAAACATCTATCATTCAGAGGTAAGGCAAATTGTTGATTGATGCGACACAAATCACCTATTTTAAATGTAAAAAAGAAGTTGGTGATCACAGTTTCAGGAGTTTAGTCCTACAAGTCTCTTGGTGTCCACATGGATAGCACTTTAACTGGAATATTCATGTTGGCATTCATTCATGTTCTCGACTCCTCCAGAGAATGTTTTTTTTTTTTACATAGATCTGCATGAAGTCAAAACTATGTTTTCACTTTATCCGGCTGTTCTGGAGAGTGTAACAAGGTACAGAATGAGTGCATGGTTTGGGAACATTATATCATCATCAGTCAGAAAGACCATCATAATCTTCAATCTCTCTTTGACCAGTGCCTGCTTAAACAGGTTAAGAGAATCCTTTATGATCCATCCCACATTCTGCTCTCAATATTATCTGTTACAGTCAGGCAGACGATACAGAGCTCAGCAACGTAAATTAAATCGGTTTAAGAATTCTAGGCCTGACGAGTACTCAATTAAAATGAGTATCAGGTACAGCTAATGTATTTTTAATGCGGTACGAGTATCATCAGAGTAAAATGTGTCAGTACCTGTTTTCTGATAAACTATAAATATATGTCACTATGCTCATCAAAAATACTGTTCTGAAGCTTGAGTCTGAGGCTGTTCTGTAAATAGTCTCTAATAAATACAGCAACTTCTGATCAACCCATACCAACTTGTCAGGCTTGAAAAACTAACTTCTTGTTGGTCTCGCCCAAATTAGGGTTAAGCCCTGCCCATTCAGAGTACAGAAACAGATACAGATCATTTAATTTGTTGAACAGATACAAATACAAATACAGATAGTGGGGTACTTGTTCATCCCTTAAGAATTCCTTTGTGCCTGTGCCAACTGTAATTTTAAACAATTACCTAAAACAAGTAGACGTTAGGGAGGCTGTACCAAATTACACAACAAACTGATTGATGCCTTGTGGTGTGCATGTGTATTCATATTGTATTTTTGTTCTGTTAAAAATGTTTAATCAATCTTCTCATCAAACTCTCGGCAAGAAAGTATACATGCATATAATTCCCAAAGCATAAAGCTTTTTCTTTAAGCATGGAAACACTTATCTACCATACTTTAAAGTTATTGTTGTGTATATGTCTGACATCTAGAATCCTTTTGGTGTATTGACACTGTGTGTGATAAGTTTAGATATTTAGTACTGCGGTCTGTTATATAGGGCTTAAGAGGTAAAGCACTGCTGGTTTTTGCAGGGTTGTGTTAAAATGAATGTGAATCAAAGTCAATGTGCAGCGTTGTATCAAACGTCACAAGATCACATTGGTGTGATAAAGAAATACAGTAAGTTTACCTGAAAAACATTTTTGACTGACAGCGTAGCTATTGCTTACGCTTGGTTCATTTTCGATAAATGCTTTCTTTTGATCAAATAAATAAGTCTCAAATCTTCAAAGAGATTTCTATTTCAAACTCCAAAAATACAATTAAAGCTGTGTTCTTCCCTCAGATTGATGGTAACAGCATGACGTTTCAGTAATTAATTACTTACAGTACCAAGTCATTTGCATGAAAAATGAGGATGTTGTATTATATTTATCAGGAATTAGAGGATTCCTACCCTATCATTAAAAGCTGGATGTCAGAAAGTTTTGGTGTGAATAATGAAGAGTTGGATCAAACATTTCCTGCTGTGAGAGAAATGACTGACAGATGACACACTGAAGATACGTGTGTGTGCGGGGGATGTAGAGAGAGTGGTGGGGGTTAAATGGGAGGATAAATGAGGAGATTGGGGTGAAAGTGAGAAGCGGAAAACAGGAGGGAGCTAGACGAGTGAGGAAACCGAAATAGAGCGGAAGGGAGTAGCGAGGGAGGCAGGAGAGTTGTGAGAGAGCGATGGCAGAGAGAGAAAAGTCTTAGCGGGAGATAAGGGAGGGAGATACCAAGGAGGGGGGGTGAAATGGAGAGAGAAGGAAGGGCAGAAAGAGAGAGATAAGGGCTGGCAGTTAACAGGGGCAGCCTGCTGATGTGGATAGCTTGGGGAGAGCACGTCCAAACACAGCAACTCCCTTGCTTGGGGGAATTATTTCGGAAAAAACCCATCTATCCTACAAAGGTAGCCATAGAAAAAAGGTATAAAATGTGCCATTACAGAGTCTAGGCTTACATTGATTCTTCAGCCAGCAATAAAAGCCTTTCAGAGCCCGATTTTTCCCCTATCTATTTTCAAATCTAGTCACTAAAAGATGAAAAATGTCGCCCCTGCTTTGCTGTTCATAAAAAGAAGTTGACAGATTAATGTGCTTGAGCCATCTTGATCACCACTTTAACCCAGCAGGGGGGCATTTGTGAAGCCTTGACATCACAAAGGTTTGCGCTCTCTGTTTTCATGTTATTTGTTAATTTTGCGCTTAAAGAAAAAGTTTGTGAAAGAAGAGAACAACAGTAGGGAATGTTTTATAATTGCTTTTTTTAAATCAATCTGGCTCATTGCCTTTGGGACGTGCAAAGGTTGACTGTGTCTAGAGCAGAGATTGTTTGCTGTTTAGTGGTAGAGGGCTGATGGGTTGTCTACTGGGATCAGCAAATTGCTCTTTTTAAAGTACATATACAGGGCATCACATTTGCATTAAATGCCATTAAACATTAACAATCTTTATCTTATTCTCTTCATATAGGTGTATATTTCTAATATTCCCACTGTTTTTATCTCTGTTTTGGAAAATAATCTGGCTCTTCAGCTGCTAAATGCTCCACTATGTTCACCAGCTAGTTGCTAACTTTGACTGTCTGTTGTTTGGTGCTGAGCAGGATGCGTACTGTGGGCAGTAAAGTTGCGGAGCAGAAAACTAAAACAATGAGCCAAAAGAAGCTAAAACGCTCCATAGAGCTGAGGGGAACTGCAGAGTCAGATGATAATTCTCTGTGGGTTCGTCACTATAAGCCTGTCACTTTACACATTGTCATTTGATCCATTTTTATTGTAAGAATATTGATTGTAGCAGCTTTAAAACTAAGCGACTAACTACTGCTGTCATTTGAGGATATATAACCACATCCACAAGCAACACCACAATCTTTGTTTAAGCCAGTTCATAGAGCAACACAGTTAAGGCGGCAGGAGCAGTTAAGAGAAGAGCAGTTTAGACAGAAGCATTAATCATGCAGAGATGCAATCAGGCTTGGCGCCGAAGTGACAGTGATACAAAAAAAGAGAATAATTAGTGGGAAAGCCTGTTGTGTGTGTTTACGTGTGTGTCTGAGGAGAGTGTTTCTCAACAACGCAGCACACCATATATCGCCAGCATGTCATATTTGTTGCATTCCACAAAGTATTTTGTCCAAGTGTTGTCATCTACCTACTTTACATCAACCTGCCTTTTCACACGTCACTAACTCATTTCTTACATGAATCTGAATGTGCAGAATTTTGCATGTACACAGAGAGAGCGATTACAGCAGCATCTGCATACTTTTGGTAATGAAAATTGCAAGACAAGGCTCTTATGGGAACCACCACACTTAACGGATGGCTGTGTAGTTCAGTGCAGTGCAGTCCGGTCAATTGAAGCTGACAGTAGAGAAATTGGTACCTCTGCCCACTCCGGGGACTGATGCCCAAACCTGACACTTTCACTGCAGATGTTTTCAGCTATGTTGGAAATAACTTAGACCGCATAATAATAAAATGGCCCAAAAGGTATACAAGGTAAATCACCAACAGCTAATAGTTGGAAGAGGTACTCCATAGATTTAGAATTGCACTTGCATAAAGTTGGGGACAGGTGACAGCATTCTTTTTTAAATGGTCAAAGTCTGTGCAGGATTATGGATTCCCATAATCCAACGCATGCCTATTAAACTAACATTATGTACCCTACCATTTCAGAGTGTCGTAAATAAGGACAGCCGTATACGTGCATTTGTTAGGATTACTTTATGATCAACAAGTCCACAACTTTGCTAAGCACAGCCAAACATCAAGCAAGTGCTACAACACAAGACATAGCAATATTACTACTAGTAGTACTACTACTGCTACAACTAGTCCAACAGAAAAATGGCCAGCTCAGTGTCTGTCTTGCCGCCTTTTATTTCACGAAGCTCTCGTGACGTCGGGGAGCCGATAACTAACATAATGTCCATAGAGGCTGCTGAGCTCGATTATGTTGCCCCTGTGTGACACCGGTTGGTCTGCACCGGCCACAGCATAATGTTGCTTGCAACTTGTGGCAAGCTAGCCAACAAAGCTAGAAAGCAACCAACGCAAAAGCACCTGCAGTAACGTTACCGATGTCCGAGTACGTTATCTAGTTTGCTAACATCAACATCAACTTGGGATTTATAGCTAGCAGCAAGTGACAGAGTAACATTATGTAACTTTTCTATCAAAAAATAACAGCTGGTGGAGAACTCCGGTATGACACTGTTATCAGGCGTGCAGGCGACATCTATGGATGTTAGTTAGTGGTAGTAACAGAGATGCCATTCACACTATTATAAGTCAGTGTAAAATTATCAAGATTATTTTAAAGCTGTTATTTTAAATAAAATAAAAATAAAATTACTACATAATGTTGCTTTAAATGGACTTCTGTTTAACTCCATGCCCCCAGGACAGGTTTCTGTCAAATATTTGAACTCAATATTTCCCTCTCAGAAAACACTGATGACATCAACAGGAATATTTTTTTAGACTTTCTTCCAGCTCCATTCAGAGCCACAGAAGACACAACGCAGCTGTTTTCACGAGCCGAGTCGTACTATCCATGACAAGTGAAGAGACCTTTATTTGCAGAGTGCCCCTTTTAAATAAAATGTGGAGTTCTGTTTCAATCACTGCATGAAAAAATTGGACACTGGAGTGCAATTTTAACGTGAAGAAGCAAACTTCATGAGCAGATGGATGTCCATTCGCCCAGTCTGAGGGCTGGCATCTGCTACAGAACATGTTTGTTTTGTAATATGCAAGAAAAGAATCTTCACTGGATGATGAGATATTTTTTTACTCTGAGAGTCACCCACAACCCTGACTCTGTCTGCTTGTTTCATTTCCTCTTGTATCTCTTTCTGTTCATCTGCCGTGTTTTGTGGTTTTTCTATTCATTTTGCATGTCTTTCAGTTTATTATTTTGATGTTGAGGCCCATTTAATAAAATCATGCATGACAACTGAAACAGAACAAATTTTCTTTGGGAGGGGGCACAAATATAAATAGTAGGGCTTGTATGTCTTTATTTTGCGCAGTTTTGGGGGGAGGTATCCCTACTTTTAAAAAAAGGAAGAAGAATTAGAAGAGTGGCAGCGGACTGCGTGATGTTGCTCCCTCATGTAAACTGGTTTAAATAAATCATGTCTCCTCTGAAAGGCTCTGTGCTATTACCCAAGCTTCAGCTGGAAAGAGACAAGAAGGCCACTCTTGTATTCTCTATATCTCTCTGTTTGTGGATCTACATCCATATATCTATTAACTGTATTTATCCGTATCCACATCAAATCCTCATTGCTGTTCAATGCCAAACAAAAGTGTTGGACAATCTGTTCCCCCTTCTTGCCTCTCTGTCTATCTCCTTCTTTCTTATTGCCATCTCTGCTCTCTTTCCCAGAGGAGGGGTAAAAAGGGAATCCTACAGCGGAGCACCAGCAAACACGCTGCCCAAAACATCACAGAAACAATATGAACAGAGTGGGCAGCTTACTGAAGTCAACCTTAATAGCTGAGGCTGACTGGAGGACAGTTTTCATGTTCCTTTTGAAAGTTTCATACCCAACACTTAACTCTGCTGTGTTGAAGGATGTTGTTAAACCAACTGCAACACACAAGCTTTCAGGCCAGTAATCCACAAAAGACTTAACTGATCCGAGTGAATCTGCCAATTCTGCAAGTATATAAAACTGGAGGTTGTCCAAAAGGTTAAAGCAGGAGAATTTTACAAAATGAAAAATGTTTAAGGAATAGGTTGAAACTCTGGGAAATACACTTATATGTTTCCTTAAGATGACAACACTGTCTGTTAAATATGAAGCTACAACTAGCAGCAGTTAACTTAGCTTAGCAAGAAAACTGAAAGCGGGGGGAAGCAGCTAGCTTTGCTCTGTCCAAAAGGTCACAGAATCTGCCTACCAGTACCCTTTAATGTGGCAGCCTGTATACAGGTGAAAGTGTGGTGCGTTTTCTGTCATCTGTCCGCCAACTACGAATGCACAAATGCCAAGAGAAGGAAACTAAAAAATAAAATGAAGACCCTCTGTTAGCCAACATTCTGCAATAACTATGCTAGCTAACTACACCTGGCTAACTACAACTTTGTGAACTTAGCTAACTAAACTAGAAAGCCAAACCAACAATCAGACAAACCTACTGTAAGTTCTAAGTAAATTACAAGATTAATTGGTTAGCTAGCTCGATGATAAACGATGTTTATCAGTTTGATGCTCTGACTTAACGTGGCGTGACAGTGTGACAATTTTTTAACAAGGTATGACAGTGCACCTGCGCAAGCTTGGAGAGTGACGTATGACTTATGGAATTTACTATAGTCATACGTCACTACCCCGTTTTAACAACCAAGCAACTTTTGCTACTATGAGCGCAAACTTAAGCTATTTGTCAAAAAATATTTGTCAAACTATGTGGGTAATCAACATTGTAAGGAAATGACTCAGAAAAATATGAAATTTTTTGTGCTCCTACAAAAAACAGATTATTAAACATTTAGACAGTATTAGTGCATGTTGTATTCAAAGAGCTGGGTTACCTTGGTTCCTTTGAAATGTATAATTCACTTTATGCATCTCAATTACAAGACAACAAAATAAACATGAGTCACATACATCGGCATTCCAGACTCCCCATATGGTCCATTCAGTAAACTCTGATTCTGTGCCTAAGCCAAACTTCTTCCCCAAACAGAGCGAGCGCATACCTATCTGCCACTAAGTGTAGTGCATCAGCAAATGCACTATGTTGCTGCCCTGTAATGGAAGGAGCAGGAATAGCTAAGAAGCCTTCCTACATTGTGTGTGCGTGCGTGCGTGCGTGCGTGTGTGCGTGCGTGCGTGTGTGCGTGCGTGTATGTGTTTTAGACTAGAGGAGAGCTGGAGAACTTTTCAAAGTATAAATAAACACTCGAGACAGAAAATATACCTGTAACATCTTCTGTATTAAACTGTGTCAGAACACAAGCAGAAGATGGATTCCTTCATTTATCCTGTTCTTGTGTGTGAGATCCTGCTCGTTTGTTTATATGGTAAAGAATTAGTGACTTAGAGAAACAGTCAAAAAGTGGAAAAAGCACATACATGCACATACACATGCTTGTATTTTTGGATTTAATGGGGTAGTGAGAGCTTTGAAAATAATTATTGGGAGCCAGGAGGGGTGAGCGAGGGTATGAGAGCAGGTGTTAATTGCTTGTTTTCTGAGGGTTGAGCCGCAGTGTGTGATTTTTGCCAAGCGCCGCCTGTCGTCCTTGGGTGCAATATGCCTTAATTGCTCATTCTTGTTGGCAGGACAAAACATGCAAATCAAAATGCCATTTGGAAACCTTTGGAATATGGCGCTACGACTGGGTGCACTCCATGTTTCCGTCATATGCTGCTTTGGTGCTAGGGGAAAAGTAAATGCCAATTAATTTAGTTTCCAGTGTAAGTCTGCTTGCTTTACTAAAGCTTGTTTTTGCATTTTTGCAGGACTGACCTAGAATATTAAAAAAGAGCAGCCATATTTTGGATTTGGTCGTGTTAAAGTCTGAGGTCTGATTTGAAAACATGTATTTATCTATTCTGAGGATAAATGTTGAGCTGTAACACAACACAACATAATCGTATAAAGATGCTAACATGTTAGCAACTGCTTTGCTAACACGTTAGTACATTATGGCACAGCATTAGCATTTATTTGGAGTCAGGTTTCTGACCACATTGTGAATGTAAGTCTAATATTAACTCTCTTTTAGCTCTGTTTTTGTTCTTTACTAACTCCAGAGGGAAGCTATCTTGCTATATCTTGCTCTTTAGCTTCTCAGTTCTCCAAAATGTTCACCAGCTAGTCACTGAATGTGTTTGTATATATGCTGGACAAGTAGTGTGTTCATCAGAGCTTTTAGCTTTTGCTAAAATCTGTTTTCCAATGCTGCTAGAGGTTTGAGAGTGAAACAGAACAGTAATGTTGTGGGTTTGGAAACCAAAACACGGAGCTGAAAAATGCTAAAACGCCCATAAAGCTCAGGGGAACTGCAGCATGAAGTCATAATTTTCTGAAGGTTTTGTCACCATGAGCAACTGCTTACACATAACTTGTGGTCATTTGATTCATTGTTTATGTAAAAATACATAATAAAATATTGATGAGTGCAGCTTTAACTTTCATAAGAAAACCTTTTCATTTTGCCCTTTCTGTATCTTCTACCTTCTGATAATGATTTGGTTAGGGCTGGGCGATAAGTTATCAAGATAAAAAATTTAATATCATTCAGCATCAATCATAATCACAATAAATGTCAAATGCCATTATTTCTTTTGAAATAAAGGCATTGAAATAAAGGCTCCTGAGAAGTTGAAAAACCAGATTGTTAATTGTGGCTTTAAACTAATCTTTATGCGGTCAGAATATGAAAAACACTTGTCAAACAGTGGTTAATAAACAAATCTGAGGTAGAACATTCAAAACAATTATGATAAAATATCTTTTCAATGTGTATGCATGAGTAAAATTATGTAAAATCTGTTTTCAGCCCCTTTCCCTTTACAAAATAAATACCATAATAAAAAAATTAAGTGCTAATTCATTTGTGAACTCAAATGAATTAAATTAAACATTGATTGAACATTTATTGAACACTTGTTATATTGTTATAAAGTAAATAATCTCAATACTTATCATTGTTTAATTGCTTACCCTATATCCAGGTCATTAAAGTGTTAAAGATTCCTTGTGTCTGGACTGGTTAGTCTTTTCCTAGAATGAATCATCTAGCATACAGGAAGTGATGCATTTTACATTTTCAGTTTATTACTGAAACTGAAGTTAACTGAAGAAAATGAACAGCAACAGACAAAGACATATCAGAAAGATTTTTTAAAAGATTTTTTTTTCATCTGTTTAAATTTTATTCTTTTACTGGAGGTGGTAAGTTACAGCTGCCAGCAACGCCTGTGCAGATCACATTTGTACAGCATTCCCCGTCTGCTCTATGGAGTCATGCACAAGCGCCCACAGGCTGAACTGCTGAGTAAATAACAACTAAATAAAACAGACTGTTGAGCTGATGATGATGTGCTTACCCACTTTATGCTGGGATTGCATCATGAAAACATCAGCTGTTGCGTTTCATTCGCCCACCAGATTCCACCAGCCGTCACGAGCTGCTGATCTGTAGCCAGCGAACTAGACTGAAAAGACTGATTGCAGTAATGACTTATATGCAGAGCCTCGCTCCTGCACGAACAAGTCTCTCAAAAAACCTCCTATTTTTTCTCGAAAGCAAAAAATAAATAGCAAGTGGCAAAAGGTCCAAAATCAAAATGAGTACATTTGAAAAGAAGAGAGGAAAAAAAACATCCCTGTTGACATTCAGGAAACAATTACTTTAGAATAGATTTCACACAGAAGACCAGATTATAATATAAACTCCTCTGTCCACTCCACAAAAGACTTTAAAATGCATATTAAAAATCATATGCACTGACTACATAGGCAATAATGGTACAGTGGTACATAAAAGTACTCACCATGCTATCACTGTCAAGTCCAATGGAAGATAATTGAATAGGTGCGGCTAAACCTTCCGAACGATAATGCATTATCGAAAATACAAGACAGTAAACAACAGACGACTCGATTTGTCATGTGTGGAACATCTGCATGGAAATAAATAAAATGTTAACAGGGAATGTTATCTAAGAAAACATGAGCTTGTCAGCTGACCCGGTGCCAGAGCACATTGTCCAGTTACTATGTCGTCCTGTCCCTTCCTCCCTCAGCATAACGAACATGTATTTTCAGTTTTCGTCAAAAATAGCATGAGGCCTGTTCCACTGCAGCCATCAGAGAACCAAAGAGTGGGATGCAGTTTCTCAGCTCATTACAGAGCAACAGTCTGCCTTATTGGTGTCACAAAGTAACACCTTGGAGAGCTCACACTGCAAACAGCATCCCACACTTGAAGTTGTGCAAAGTATACATTCATTTAAACTTTATATTTATCCAGGTAAAGGGTTTGTTAGGGTTTACACACATATATTCTACAGAAGCCTTCAAAAGCTTGTGACAGAGCAGGGTTTATGTGTTCTGATCAAGGACTTCTTGAGTGTGGTTGTTCGGGTAAAGTAGAGGGTCACTCCCTCCTTCATCCTGGTAGCTGAGAGGGTCCTCACCAGACAATCGGCAGCACTTCTTTGTTCAAGCAGCTCAAAATTACCAGAGTATCAAATCAGAAAGCAGTATAACATTTTGACTGCCAGGTCATAAGGGTGTTGGGGGTAAATGGGCAAGACTGGGCTTTGCATCTCATCTCCCAGCAAAGTGTAACTGAAATGTACCCTGGGGATTTTTAGTATACTTTCAGGGTTTCTCCTATAAACAATATAGTCTGTTGGCAGCTTAGCTGGTTGCCATCTAACTAGCTGCGGTTTGGAACAGGTTAAGCTTAATTTACTAAACATTACATCTTAAATCTCAGTTACATCAGATTTAAGTTCAATCTCTGACACGGGGACTTTCAAAGGCATTCAAGCTCATGTCTGCATTACACTCCTATACTAGACTAAACCGCAGGTGCAGTTTAAATCATAGCTGAGGACATAGCAATGGGGTTTAAAGCTGCTAATCTTTTTTTATATTAACAATGGATCAAATGACACAATTATGTAACGTGAAAGGGGTTTTTCATAGAGATGAACACAGAAGAATTATTGCCCAACTCTGCAGTTCCTCTCAGCGTTACAGAGTATCTTAGCGTCTATCAGCTCATTGTTTTGTTTTTTACAGCCATAACTTTACTGTTTCGGTTCACTGTGAGCATGCTCATCTGTGTCTTTTCCAAACACAGCAGGTAAATGCTTGGAGAATATATACACTCACAACTCCAAATGAATGTTAATTTTGCTTCGTATATGCTGGATGTGTAAAAACTTTAAAAACTTTCCACTGCCTCCATGTTGCAAAAATTTAATTTAAAATCTGTTGAAAAATAGATGGTGGAAATAATCAAATCATAGGCTCATTCTTTACGAGATTGTTTGAAATGAGATTTCTCTGCTGCAGTATAATATTTGTGTACATGAATACTACATACACACTATATCTATAGGTATGCATATAATTAAATGATCATATATACTTGCTAAAACATAACAGTTATGTTGTATCGTTTGGGTCATTTTCAGCATAGTTGATTCAGGCCAGTTAACTGCTCCCACTATATTATATTAACATGTCTATTTTTGAAATTCTTACTTTCCAGTGATTTTTCCATGCCTAAAACATTTGCACACTACAATATTGGTGCTATTTATTGACTTATCAACATATTGGGGAATTCAAGCCCAGATTGTCATAATTTTTCTACCACAAGCCAGGACCACCATCCAACTGATACTCTGCCTAGCTTTAAACCTTCAAGGACAAGTAGCAGTAGTTCAAGTAGCAGCCACTAGAACCAACAATATGTGATCCATAATGGACTTTAAAGCCAAACATAATATAGTTCAACAATCGGTGGTAAGCTGGCTGGTCAGAGTGGTGTTAAGCCGTACACTCTAATGCTGTTGTACAGCTGATGGCAGCATTTGTGGCGGCACGTATACTTTGGTCCTGACACAAATACCTCAACATCTTTGAATGGATTTATAAATATATTTTATTTGTCCAATACTTTATGAGCAAATTCTTGCCAAACTAATGAAATTCCCTTCAGCCTCAGCTGTACTTAGTACTAATTCGCAAATGTTCGCATCTAAACTAAGATGATGACCATGGCAAACATTATACTTAGCATTGGAATTGTGAGCTTGTTAGTCTTCTGATGTTTAGCATTTAGCGCAAAGCACCACTGTACCTGGGTACAACCTAGCAGAGCTGCTAGCATGGCTGTAAACTCTTAGTCTTGCTGATACATGTGTAAAAAAGAGATTAAATGATGAATCCTTTCCATCCAGTTTCTAGCTGCCATTTAGCCTGGTTGTGGTGAGAAAACAATTAGTAGAGCAGGGTGATGTTGTTTTCCCCAGCAACTCCCTCCAGCTCTTCTGAGATGAGTCCCAGGTACTGCCAGCCCAACTGTGTGATCAACCAGCATGTCATGTCTCAGTCTGTGCAGAACGCCTACGAAGAGTGCTGTACAGTTAGCTTCCTTCCCGGGCACTACAATAATCTCAACTGACCTCACCACAATCCAGTACAGCATCCACATTACTGGAGCTGCTCCCTAACATGAGTTAGACCTGACCTACTGACCTACTGCCACCGGTTTCTTCAGAGAGTCTACCGGGAACTCAGGCCAGGAGGTGCAGATCCACATCACATTCAGCCAGCAAACTGTTCCAGTGGAAATTCTTGGGAGCTAGTCAACTCTTATTGATAAAGAATGTTTCAGGAAAGTCTGGATGTTTTAAGAAAAAATATTTATTGAAGCCCAGCCGGGGCTGTGTCAATTTTTTCATGAGCCGTCCTGAGTGACTGGGGGGAAATTCATGACCCTCCTTCCACCATAAATAACCTGATTTTTCTAATATTCAAACCAAATGTAGCTAGTACTGGAGAAAATAAAAAGCAAAGGCTGACCATTTCCAACCATTATGTTTAATAGCGAACCATGACTCTTAACCCTTGACCCTCCAGCTCCCCTTTCCCTCTTCGTGGAAAAAGGAAAACTACCAGCCCAACTTTACTGTGTCCTCTGCTATATTAGGCTACTGCAAAAGTTATTGTGACAATGATAAGGATGATGAAGCAAAAATAAGACCTTAACTTAGTCCAGCCAATGCAACAAGCAAACAGCATGGAGGGAGTGAGAGTTATTATCAAAACAAACAGCTCATTTCTTAAGCAACATGCAAATCCTCCTTACAGATAATCGCATCATCACACAAGCATGTGTGCTCACAGCCAAATGTGGGTGCATGACAGCCATCCCTCCAACCACAAAAACCCAACAAAAGGTAATAAACCTACACACACAACACACACACACACATATATATATATATATATATACATATATAACATAGGCGACATGTGTTTATTAATGATGTGTATATTAATGACCACTTTCACAGTGACAGCAGCGGTCAGAATAATATCAGTTGACATGGTAGCCATTAAAATACAATTAGAACTGATGACTTCTTTGAAAATTATTATTGTTTTGATTGTAATAGGCCCTGACGGTTCCCTTCACTGTGGAAGGTGTAAATGTGTCAGAATGTGATGGGATCTGTCTGACCATTATGTTCAGAGCTAACGTCAGTGTGTAAACCACAGACGTACACAACACAGTCTAAAAAGTGCTGGATTGCTGCACAACAAAACAATATGGACTACAGATATTTGTTTTTAGCTAATATAAAATATAGCAAGCAAGAAGGCTGAAAGAGATGCACATCTAATCACTGATAATGCATCTGTTCTGTGCCATGAATGAGCCAAAAGATGTGTTATTCAACAGAACTGTATAAAAAAAAATAAAGCAATACAGGTAGGGAATGAAGGATATACAGTAAGAAATAACTCTTACTGTGTGTGTATTGCACTCGTCTCTGCAACTGATCTGCTGTTAAGGCATATAATTTATTTAGTTACAGAGTAGCTTACTCGCCGGTACTGCAACACACAAGGACAACCTGACACTTTTTTTTCTAAAGAAGGAATAACTTCATGTATTATGTTTGCTGAATTTACAAGAGGGACTAATAATTAAGAATTTGTCATAGGCAGCATTTCACAAACTTTTCCCTAGCTGAACAACTCACAAAACTATGTGATTTTCTTAAGGGATTCTGGGGCGGATTTGCCCCCACCTTAAATTATTCACATGAAGGTAGTGCTCTGGAGGGCAGAGAGCCAATCTCGATGTCTCAATGTAGATAACGAGAATGTATTAGAAATACCAGAGGTAAACACAAAAGCAAGATCGGATCATTTATTATCCAGATAACTTTCCGGATAATCAAATTTAAAGGTTGTATGTCCCTCCCCTATTGCCAAAATACCCACCCCCCACTCCAAATAAATAGTCCCTATGTCATGTTGTGATTCGGTCTCATGCATTACATTCTAAGCGTAAACAGCCAGTCTGTAAACATCTAAGACTGAAGCATATACCGGTCCCAGGCTGCTTAGACAACGGCTCATTAATATACCCAGCTGTCGCCGTGCACATACAGAGAGAGACAGTAGCAAGACCTATTGCCAGGGAGACAGATGCCGTTCTACTTCTATGTCTGCAAGTGACCTGAACGTGACATGTATATGACCCATACCTCACCCTTTACCCACACTGAGCCCCCTAAGGAAAATTCCCTCACACACATCAGTGATCACGGTTCATTGAATCCAGGAGCAGAGCGTCATCAGCAAAGAGCAGATAACACTCCAATGTCAGTGAACTGGACTCTCTCCAGACCTCAGCTGCACCTTTATATGCTTTGAATGTCACAAAGAGAAAATAGAATGGTTAGCTTAAGGTGACTCTGTTGTTTACCTTAAATGTGCTTTGCCTTTGTGTCAAGGAGACACAGCTATTGCTTAGAGGGACCTAATGGCTTGCAGTAGCGACCCAGGGAATCTGTACTCCCACAGGATGACTTGGGCAGCACATTCAAAAGCCTTTTCCACAAAAAAAAAAAAATGTGTAGGCAAATTTTGTGAGCCGTTGATTCACCAGCACTGAATTAATTTATCCCAATAGTAAATTTGTATATTCCGGACATCTTCGTGGCAAAAGTGTACATGCACAAATAAACTGCTATAAAGTGACTATACATCAATATTTTTTTCTGCTTTTTTTTCCATAAATCACTTAAACATCTTCTCCCCTGCTCAAAACTACTAAACATTTAAACATTTTCAGGATTTTAACCCTTTAAATGCCAGTTTATTTATTTGAATGATTTCATTATTTATTGCAAAAAACACAAAAAAATAATTATTTTCCATGAAATAAACAGCAGGGGCCTGGGGCTTTGGTGACAATTAGAGTCTTGGATATGTCAAAGATTTGCAACAAAATTGATTTGATTGCATTAGTATTTTTTATATAGTGTCAGATTTAAAATTTTGCACCCTCCGGACAGCTTCAGTGGCTTAAACTGTACATGCACAAAAACTGCTATGAAGTGACTATACATCAATATTTTTTTTTGCTTTTTTTTCATAAATTACTTAAACAACTTCTCCCCTGCTCAAAATATCAAACATTTAATAATTTGCATGATTTAACCCTTTCAATGCCAGTGTAATTCTTTGAATTATTAATTATTTAATTCAAAAACACACTAACAGTGAATTATTTTCCATAAAATAAACAGCAGGGGGGGTGGGTCTTTGGTGGTAATTAGAGTCTTGGATATGTCAAAGATTTGCAACAAAAATGATTAGATTGCATTAGTATTTTTTATGTAGTGTCAAATACTCCCTCTGGACACCTTCGTGGCAAAAGTGTACATGCACAATCAAACTGCTATTAAACCAATATACATCAATATTTTTTTCTGCTTTTTTTTCCATAAATCACTTAAACAACTTCTCTCCTGCTCAAAAATACCAAACATTTAATAATTTGCATGAATTTAACCCTTTCAATGCCAGTTGAATTACTTGAGGCATTTGCAAAATACTCCCACTGGACAAATAGACTTCCATTCAAACCAACCTTTTTGATCTCACTGCCATTACATTATAAAATCATGCATTCTGTAATAAAAGCATTTCATTTAGAAGAAAAGTAGTTATATTTGACATTTTTGATGTATTCTACCAGATTCAACCTTTTCCCATTGTAGGCAAATGGTTGAAGTTATTGTATTTTTGCGAGACATATGATGGAGTTATGTGACCACCAGGGGGCCCTATTTTTTGTGTTTGTGTGAGCGTGTGCATGTACGTGCACGCGCGTATGCACGCGCGCACGTATGTGCACGCACATGTGCATGTGTGCGCGTGCGCACGCATGTGTAAATACACAAATTGCGACGGGAGTCTGACATGAAATACTCACTGGAGTCCTCTCTGCGTGCCTCTGAACCGTCTTCTGAAAGTGGCGATCCTGCACACACACAGCGCAAGTCAGACTGAGCCTTCAATGTCAGACTTCCACTCAAGGTTTGTGTCTTCTTCAGATGAGTCCTGCTGCTCACTGGCAGATACTAGCTGCATGGCTATTTCTGAAACCTCTGGCACTGAAATGCCTTTCATTTTTGCTCCTTCTCGCTTGCGACTTTCTTTCTCCTTCCCTGCTCAATGACCTTGAGTGGAAGTCTGACATTGAAGGCTCAGTCTGACTGTGTAGTCCTGATTAGTAGTCCTGATTAGGGTGGATCGCCACTTTCAGAAGACTGTTCAGAGACACGCAGAGAGGACTCCAGTGAGCATTTCATGTCAGACTCCCCGTCGCCGTAGTTTGTCTTTACACACGCAGTGCACGCACGCCGCTACACATCGCTGCGTGTGCACGCACGCGCGCGCATGTGCATGCGCGTGCACATACGTGCGCGCTCCTGTGCATGCGCGTACATGCACGCGCTCACACTAACAAAATGGGGCCCCTGGTGGTCACATAACTCCATAAGATGTCTGGCAAAAATACAATAATTTCAACCATCGGCCTACAATGGGAAAAGACTGAATCTTATAGAATACAGTAAAAATGTCAAATATAACTACTTTTCTTCTAAATGAAATGCTTTTATTACAGAATGCATTATTTTATAATGTAATGGCAGTGAGTAGTAGTATTGGGAGTATTTTGCAAATGCCTCAAATAATTCAGCTGGCATTTAAAGGGTTAAAATCCTAAACATTTTTGAATACTTGGTAGTTTTAGGCAGAGAAGAAGTTTTTTAAGAGATTTATGAAAAAAAAGCAGAAAAAAATATTAATGTATGAAAATTTTATAGCAGGTTTTATGTGCATGTATATTTTTGCCACGAAGGTGTCCAGAGGGGGAATTTGACACTACATAAAAAATACTAATGCAATCAAATCAATTTTGTTGCAAATCTTTGACATATCCAAGACTCTAATCACCACCAAAGACCCACCCCCCCCTGCTGTTTATTTTATGGAAAATAATTCACTTTTAGTGTTTCTTTGTAATAAATAATTTAATACAAATGACTAAACTGGCATTGAAAGGGTTAAAATCCTGAAAATTTTTAAATGTTTGGTATTTTTGAGCAGGAGAGAAGTTGTTTAAGTGATTTATGGAAAAAAAGCAGAAAAAAATATTGATGTATATTGATTTAATAGCAGTTTGATTGTGCATGTACACTTTTGCCAATGAAGGTGTCCAGAGGGAGTATTTGACACTACATAAAAAATACTAATGCAATCTAATCATTTTTGTTGCAAATCTTTGACATATCCAAGACTCTAATTACCACCAAAGACCCACCCCTGCTGTTTATTTTATGGAAAATAATTCACTGTTAGTGTGTTTTGAATTAAATAATTAATAATTCAAAGAATTACACTGGCATTGAAAGGGTTAAATCATGCAAATTATTAAATGTTTGATATTTTTTGAGCAGGGAGAAGTTGTTTAAGTAATTTATGAAAAAAAAGCAAAAAAAAATATTGATGTATAGTCACTTCATAGCAGTTTTGTGCATGTACAGTTTAAGCCACTGAAGCTGTCCGGAGGGTGCAAAATTTTAAATCTGACACTATATAAAAAATACTAATGCAATCAAATCAATTTTGTTGCAAATCTTTGACATATCCAAGACTCTAATTGTCACCAAAGCCCCAGGCCCCTGCTGTTTATTTCATGGAAAATAATTATTTTTTTGTGTTTTTTTGCAATAAATAATGAAATCATTCAAATAAATAAACTGGCATTTAAAGGGTTAAAATCCTGAAAATGTTTAAATGTTTAGTAGTTTTGAGCAGGGGAGAAGATGTTTAAGTGATTTATGGAAAAAAAAGCAGAAAAAAATATTGATGTATAGTCACTTTATAGCAGTTTATTTGTGCATGTACACTTTTGCCACGAAGATGTCCGGAATATACAAAATGCATAGCTAGTGCATAAATGACATGTGAGAGTAAAGACACTGGAATTCAAAAATTTTGCCAAAAAGAAGAGTTTCTGCGACATTTCATGCCAAAAACTATAAAACAGCCAAAATGATCACCAGATTAAAAAAAAAAGTCTAGAAAAATGTACAAATATGCCCGAGGAGGGCACAAGGGTTAAAGGATAGTTAACCACAGATTTCCGTAGGATAAATGCATCTTCCAATGAATCACTAGCTCACAATTCTATGTGAAATTTGGAAAACATATAGAAACCAGTGATGAATTAGTGCATTCATCCACCACACAAATCATTTTAACAGCATACTCTATGACTCCACAGTACACAGAAGCTGTGACATAGGCTGTGAAGTTAGAGTTTTATTAGGTGGGAGGGCACTTTGTGTAGGTGTTTGTGTGAGTGTGTGAGAGAGAGAGAGAGAGAGAGAGAGAGAGAGAGAGAGAGAGAGAGGGAAAGACAGAGAGAGAAGTAGGGAAATCAATATTTCATCTCATCAGGTGTTTATCTGAAGGGCTATGCAGTACATATCACTGATGGATGGCTAGAGATGAGGTGGGAGAATGCACATTACACTAACAGGTCAAGGTCTTTCACACACACGCGCACATGATTCCAGAGACAGAGAAAGAGAGAGGGGCCAGGGTTAGCAAAATTGACAAACTCTAAATCGCTCTTCTTGTGGGGACATTTGATCCTCATAAAGAGATAGCTACAAGAACGCACGCACACATACACACACACACAAACAGACATACATGCGTACTGCAATAGCAGTTTGTAACCCTTCGTAATCCCCAGCCTTCGCTGTCTCTCCCGAGCAGCTGTGTCGCTCATCTCTCGTGCCTTTGAGTGTACGCGCATGCGTGTGTGTGTGTGATTCCACAGGGATTCAACAGCAACATAGCTGATAGTGATGATAGTTGACAGATTATTACAACCCATGTGTGTCATGTACTCATATATAGGCTAAAGCGACCCACTGTGTGCATTTACACTCCAGATAAGGAGGGTTGCCACAGACTACCTGGGAGGGGTAAAATTCATTTTCAGTGATTTGTCGGCAGATTTTCCAATATTTTTGATGATTAAATGCTTTTAAACAGTTATAAAAAATTCACTTGATGGATTGAAAGGAAACAGACTCCAACTGTGCTATGATGACAAACAACCTGCGAGTGTGTGTGTGTGTGTAGGAGTAAGAGAAGGGATGTGGGTGGAATAAAAACATGTCATGTACGTAAGTATCTGTGCTCATGTTAAAATCTGTTTTGCATGCAGTCCCACATGCATACACTGTACATGTCATCAAACCTGTTATTATCCTGTGTTAATAGCATTATAATCTGCACTGAATAGTACAAAATTGCAAAAAAAACTATCTTGGCGACAGCTAAGTGCAAAAAATATATTCTTGAAATGTTTTTTTAGCTGCATGTATATGTGTTTTGTGGATGATCAATGGACAGAGAATTTAAAAGTGGACTAAATATTAGTTAGCTGAACAGCTCGCTGCTAACAGTCCTGTGACTCAGCCACATTACTAATTTTTTGTTAAAATGTAGCACTTTGCTACATTTGCACCTCCCGTCCAGACTTAAGTGTGGAACCTGAAGACCTAAGATGGGGTAGATAATCTTCTTCCTGTTTACACCGGCACACACATGCCCAGTGTAGGGGAATGGCCACTAGACGTGCATTTTCAGCCTCTTTAATATGGACGGAGATCAATTCTAGACACAGCAATGCTTTGAGCAAAATGCAGGTATGATGAAAATTAATATGCTAACGTTTGCTGATTAGCACTAAAAACAAGAAAAAACTGAAACTGATGGTAAAATTTTAAAAAACTGTTACAAATAACTTCCATATTTTAAAATTTAAAAAAAGAATCATCAACAAAAACTACTCTAGCAATGCTACACAGAGAAACTACATAAAACAATAATGCACTAAAATGAAAACTAATAAATAATAAATAAAAAAGCAATCACTAAATGTGTTATCCAAGCTTTGGCTTGGCAAACAGACCATTAGCTAAGCTTTCTGCTCATGCTATGGAAGCCAGTAGGTCAGCCTGCGCTGAAAGCCTGTTGAGTACACTTCCATCCAACCAGCAAATCTCTATACGCGGTCAGGAAATAGACCGTGACTTGGGAGCCTAATGGTTGGAAAAGTGGCCTGGTGACAGGACAATTGCTGCTCTGAAGCCCCTGAGTGGCCAGGGAAACCTGGGCAGGTGGAGGGAATGAATAACACTCTCTGCAGCAGCTACTACGGTTGATGTGTCTTTGAGCAAGGCAGAACACAGACAGACTTTCCCAGTGGGAAAGTAGAGAAGGTTTTTATGTGTGAGGCCCTTTCTCATGTAGGAATAAGGCTGTAAGAACAACAGCTACAAGAACATGGATACAATATAAGAACAGTTATAAAAGCCTGATGCAAAACAACCAACAAAATAATATGCATTCACAAAAAAGTAAACTGAGGAAAGATACTGACAACAGGTATAGTCAGTTCAAGACTTAATAGGGAAGTGGCTGGTCATGGTGCGCAGCTCCCCACTGCAAGTGTGTAAATGTGTGAAAATCTCCTCCTGTAGCTGTTGTGAGAACTTGTTAACAAGGAAGTGTTAATAAGAGTTAAATAAGTGTCGGGTTTCATGACGTCTCAGCTCTTTCACTCTTTTCCTCTCTTTGTCACATCTATGCGTTTGGTAGAAGAAAAGAAAGAAGCAGGAGGGATTGTTAGAGAGAAATGGTAGAGAAATAATCCACATGTTTGGATGTTAAAAGCACTGGCCACGAATTAAAGGTAAGCATGTAGAACCCTGAATGCAACGGACATCCACTAACACTGATACTGTATCTGACAGTAGTGAAGCCTTTCGTAGAAACCCGAGTCATAATCTGTATCAGAGATTAAAACTGTGCTATGGGCCTTAATCCTTCCCGGAGAGCATACACACACTGATGAAGCCCGGCAGCATAAATCCCACTTAGGAAGCTCTAAAGCACGCTTTAATTGAAAGCATTCCGCATATTTAAAAAGGTGGCTGTTGCACAGCAGCCTCCTTCAATGGAGCGCTTCACCACAGTAACACTGTGTGCATGCAACGAAAGTTTATCTGGGATCAGGATGAGACTGAGTACAGGATTCCATAATGAGAAAACACAACTGTCTGCTACGGTAGCAATATTCAGTGTAAAACTGGTACGTGACATGCATGCACAGCTGTGTACATTTGTGTCTTTAATTTCAGTAGTTAAACTACAGCATGGATAGCAAATTTCACACTTAAAGGCCCAAATACACTATCACCACATTAATTCCTGTTCTTTGCCCTTCATTACCCCATGTTGTCTTTTCTGACTTCTCCACGACCTCTCTAACCACTTTCTTTCTCGCCCGAGGTTACCACTGCTGCACCGCTAGCATGTTTACCGACAGTGAAATGTACCATTAAGCTTGTAGCTTCACAAGATTGAGCTCCCCGTCATCACCTGACTCCACATATTAGGCGATTGTGAAATTGAGTGCCAGGGTTAAATCAAGTTGTAGGCCGGTTTTGCTTGTTTGTAGCTGGCCGATGTCCGCCTGAGGCCACAGAGACGGAGCTCATGAGTAACACCCGCTGTATCTTTAAATAAATCAGAGAAGCGCTGTGAGCAGAATGGGATTTAATACACGGAAGGTAGAGAACGCAACAGAAATACAACCTGGGCGTCAACTCTAAATAACAGTGTAATCGCAATGGTGTGTCATATTACACTGAATGCCATTTAGCAGCATGTGACACCCTGAAAGAGGTGTGACAAGTATGTTCTAATATTTCACAGTGATGTAAGCATTAAAAAGAGCACAAAACAGTATTAGCTAAAAACAGCTATAACCACATAGAAATTATTCTGCGTATGTGGGTATCTTGCAAAATAATAAATGTGCATCTTGGTTTTAAAAGCAATAAAATACCATACATGCAACAAAATTGTTATGTTTGCTAACTGAAATTTAAAGACGCTCTGGTAGCTCACCTGGTTTAGAACGTAAGTTATCTAATGAAAACAGCAAAAAATGAAATCTACAAAAAGGTGGTTTTCACATGTTAAACATCAGCATGTTTGTCATTGCCAATCTAAGCATGTGTGCAGGCTGACATTAGCATTTAGCTCAAAGCACTGCTTTGCCTAAATACAGCCTCATCCTTATGGCTCGTGCACACTGCACGACTTTCAGCATCGGCCGATGGCACTACACGGGATCTTGAAGTCGTCGTGGTCGTCACAATACGTGACTGATCAGTGACAGGGGGTCACACATTACCCGAGCTGACAGCGGCTGTATCACCCAACGCTTGTCTCCAAACCACATTTTGTCAAGAAAACGCATGTGAAATGAAAAACAGGAAATGATGCGTACCTACACATGAAACAGCTGTTGTTTGTTAGTATAAAGATAGCAATTATAAAGACAACGAATATGGGTGAAAGAATGGATTAGCACACGCAGGTAGCAGGGATTGTCTGAGCTACAGAGAGCTGCAGGTGAGTAAAAAGTGGCAGTGAAAAAGTAGCCAGCTGCCTGCTGTCATTGGGTGGATGTGGATGTTGAATTGGCCGACTCTTCCAGATATTTGGCATGCTAGATATCTGGCTGGCGTCTGCGATGTGTCAGTGATGCATCGGGGAGCCGTTTTAATGCGTACTTGAGTAGTTCACATATAGCGTCTGGTTACCGCTGATCGATCACTGATTTATCCCTGTCACAGCCTGACGGTTGCCGAGCTCACCGACCGGCAAATCGGGCTTAAAATCGTGTCGTGTGAACTAAGCTTTAGTACAACCACGAGCATGGCTGCAGTTCGTGCATCTTGTTTCCAAATTGTTTTGTTTCTTCAATCTTTGATTGAAAAAACAGGAATCAATTCCCCCATGGAGAAAAAATGATTTGTTTCCTTGAAAAGAGTATGGAATATCCGAATAAAAAGTGGTAAACTCTGCCAGGCAGATTAAAGATGTATGGGCCAAACACAGCATTTTCTCATCCCTCTGTACTTTAGCAACACACTCAGCTTGAGTACGACATTCTAAATCGGTTTAGGACTGAACAAATAAACACAATTTCCCACATATAGCATAATACCAAAACAAATCTATGAACCTCAAGTTGCGCTCTGTTGTCGACATCTCTGTCTTTTAAATTATTTTCCTCAGTTTTTCCCAGTACTGCCATGTTGGGTCTCTCCTTTTTCTCTGTCGCTTTTCTACCGACAGCTGGATCCAATCACTGGGTTGTTACTGTAGCGACTACTAAAACATTTCCCGAGGAGCACTGAGTCAACTCAACCCTCAAAAAGAGTTGGAAATAAATCAGTATTTATCCCAGCTTGTATCACTAGCAGACATACTCATTGTAATTGCTGCTCAAGCTTCAATGCAACATTTGCAGGGTATACTGTCTTCAGACTGTTTATTTCAGTGTGGTGAAAGGTTCAGTTCCCACCAAGATTATGTATGCACTTAACTGATTAACTTAATTAATTAGGTTACATATTATCAGATTTCACTATATGTTGACTATGACCAGCTGTCTTTGTCAATAAGGCTCAATGAAGCTACTTAACTGTTTCACAAACATTAAGGATTGGATGTTAAAAGCAATCCTGTGTTTGAAATCAGAAAAAGAAATCCTTGTTAACAGAACTGAGATTTTTGCCAAATTGGCTTGTCTTTAAGAATGAAATCATCCATCATCAGCTACCTATCCTGAATTTCATTGAGAAATAGAAGATTGAACGTTTTTTATCTCTTTTACATGCTATCTTTGTTAACCTGACTAAGCAACAAAAACTAATAAAAGGATATATCTACCATGTTGAAGGATATCTACACTATATTATAATTGATTTCAAGGTTTTACTGATTATTTGTAAGCCAACTTGTCTGGCAGAGTCAAAATCGTCCTTTAAATCTCATCTTTCATATGTGGAGCCCGTTTTATTTTATTTTATTTATATTCACCATCAATATTATTGAATTTGTGCTTATTATTATTCTTCCTGTCTTGTCCATCTGTTCACTGCATGAATTAATTTATTGCATTATTGCTGAAAAGTTGGATCAATCCTCTTGTATTTTATCCGGTCAGTTCTTTATCTTTCTCAATTGTTAAGCACTTTTGTAACTTTCTTATGAAAAGTTCTCTAGGTCATTATTGATGCTGTATATTATCATGGAGACAGGTATGGCAGAACAGGCATGTCTGTAAAGATTTAGTAGATACTGGGCAATATAGGTTTGTGGTGTTTGCCTGCGGTGACAGCGTATGTGAAATGAGAGGGCAGTCATAATTTAAATGAAAGCAGTCCAGACCCGGTAACCTGAAGATGATAATGCACAGGCATAATTGCCCTTCGTGATGAAATCACCCGAGGGACTATCAGCCCTGGGCCATCTGTCTGTCTCTCCATCAAAAATACAATCATATAGGATTTTTATCCAAACAGTAAAGAAATTTGTTAAAATCTCAGCAAACATACACACACATACAATATAAAATTGTATTGCTCCATTTACAAAGATTATTCTAAAGTGGGTTTTCCTAATTCTAATTGCACTGATAAGTTAATATTGAGTGTGTCACACACAATAGCCAGTGTAAAATTTACACATCTCAATAAAACTCTGCATTATTCATTATTGTTTTGACTTTTAAAAATGACTGTGTGGATTTCAAAAGTATCTTTCTAATGAACAAACGTGTGGCCATGTTTTTATCTTAGTGTTATTTAATAAATTGGGTCTTCTCGTGAAACCATTTATCCATCCATTGCTTTTATCTAGCTATTTCAACTGTTTATCTGTGCAGCCTCTAAAGCAATGATTCCCCATCAGGGGTAACTGCAGGGGTAGATTGTGGAGTAGCTCAACACATTTTGATAAAACAGAATTTACATTCACATTTACATTTATATCAACACTGAGTCTAAGTGTAACACAGAACAATGTTGTGATTGATGGTGTGTGTAAAGTAGTTAGCAAGTGAGCAGACCAGTTAGCTAAAAGTAACGGATAAAAAATTGAAATAGCTAGATAGAAGCAATGGATGGATAAATTGAAATAGTATGGTCAAATTAATGGATGAAAGGTTGAAATAGTTACATAGATCTTATGTTCTGTTATTCTTGCGGACCCTATTGCAAGGGTGAAGGGAGATCACAGTAGAATTATTAACATCTTCAACAAAAATGTGCAAAAAAGTAAATCCTGCTGGCAGTCGCTGTGAGCGGGCAGGCAGGTGGCATGAGGTGGGCAGGTGGCCGAAAAACAGGCTAAAACACTAAGCAAGGCAGACAGACTGCACTCCTTCTGTCTCAGACCAAAACCTTAAGCACAAGCAAAAAAAAAGGCAACACATCAGGTAACAACATTAAACAAGTTCAAGACCACAGCGTGAGTACCACTAAAGTGGACAGCCAATATGGGGAAGAATGAAGTGCAGAGCCAGGGTTTAAATACTGCAGGGTTGAATTGTATAATGATCCTCAGGTGTGTAGAGGAGCCACAGGTGATCTAATTTATCCAGGAGGTGACAGAAAATAGTTTGAAACATCCAGTTTCTGCCACTGTGAGTGTAGTGTGAATGCCAACTTAATCAAACTATCCTTAGTTATATGGTCCATCTAACAGGGCTGAGGGCATACGTCAGACAAATAAGGTTGGGAACCACTACTCTAAAGTATTCTTTAGAGTAGTGGTTACCATTGGATACCATTGGTTACCATTGGATACCATTGGTTACCAGTGGATACCATTTTTTTATGGTTTTGTTCTATGTCTTCCATTTGTATTTAAATTTTTCTATGCTTTGTATTTTACTGTGTTACATTTTCTTGTAAAGCACTTTGTGATTTTTGTCTGTGAAAGGCTCTATACAAATAAACTTTACTTACTTACTTACTTCTTACAGTACAGTTGTGCAGTTCAGAAAAAAAGAGGTAAACTAATATTTCCCACTATGTGCCCTCCTCTGAAACCACAGGGTGCTCTAATGCCTCTCATTTTGTAAAGCAAATGGCTCAACAATTACACAGAAGGGAGTTATCAACAATTCCTGCTCTAATTAACTCTGATTTTGGCAGTTTGAAAGCTGGAACATTAATGCTGCTACTCAAAATAAGAAAACACGTATTAATTAAATTGCTTTAGTTACTGTAAAATCCATTATAGAAGTCCAGAATGAGGAATAACTCCTCAAGGTCAACAGTAGAGAGAGCTTAAAGGCAGAATGAGTTGGATTTATTTTAAAAAAACAATGTGCAGACACATTCAGAAATAATCCCTCTCAATCATCACTTATGACGGACTAGAAGCATGTGGCGGTGTCTGTATCTGTAGAGAACATGTCCTCTGCCTTTATTTTATTTTATTTTTATTTTTTTTGGTGTGTTCAGGACGTTTCTGGGCCTAAACTTTTGGGCCGTGGACGTGTGGCAACCAGCCAATAAAAGGGGTCTCTGCTCTCTGTCTGTGTCATGGATGTATAAAGAGCCACCGGTATATGGGTCTGTTTGACTGAGGGCAGGGTTGAGCTACACATACACACACACAGGCAGAGCCAGAGGCCACCAGCAGAACACAAAATCTGGCAGAGCAGCACCTTCCCGCAGGGCTGTGTGGAGGCGTGGCTGTGTTTTTTGGTGCTTTAGAATGTAACTGCAGTGAAACAATCAGACAATGATGTTTTATTTCTCTGATTCACAGCTTTTTTCTTGCTGACACCACTCCATCCCTTCATCCAATCTCTAGCTCCCTTGACCACCGCTGCTCGTGCTCTCTCTTGCTCCTTGAATGGAGTGTTTGCAAACAGAAACTGACAAATCCTTTAAGTATCTAAGCGGGATTTCACATCTGTAGTTTGGTTCATTGGGTCCGGACCAAGGGCAAATTATACACTGTAGCATTTTTCAGCCGTTTCAGACTGTTGTTTTTGCACCGCACTGTGCTCTGGTCCGAATCAGCACAACACAAGTCACGTGGCTATATTCACTCACTGGGCAAATGTGCATTTGAATCTATTTCCTAAACTACTCTTTCCCTGAGCTGTTTGCTAAACCAATGCGAAGATTTCGCTATTCAAACTTCTGTGAGGCTCTGTACCTCCCCTCAACTACAAGTTTTCCGTGAGGTGACATGGGGCTATGTTGCTAAAGTGCAACATGCCAACATCACCCCATAATGCACAGTGCATCTGACTACGGTAGGTGGTTTAGTCCAAAAACGAGCAGTTCTTCCAGCAGTTGGGTTTGTTCAAGGTCGGATCACGGTTTCACCACAAACAAATCTGTCTAGAGTTAGTTTGAAAGCATACCGAGACCACCTCTTCAAGGATGTCTAGATACGCTTGTTTGGTCCACTTTTGTTGCGCATCCAAATGCGACTGCTGCATTCACACATGCCCAAACAAACCACACCAAGTAAAAGCCCTCTAAGGGTTTGGGCTGCAGGGCTTATGCTTATTTCCAATTTATTGCCCAGATGCGATTATTATTATTTTCTGTTTAGATTAGTTTTGAAACGTAGCCCATATCAGACTGCAGTGTGAACTGGTCCCAGCCTAAAAGAGACCCGCAAATCTCAACTGGAAAAGATCAGAGTCCATGTGATTGGTGCTGTTCACACTGTTTAGATTTAAAACTAAGTCACATGTGAGAAAAAAAAAATCAGGTTTGGGTCACCTAGGTCTGCAGTCTGAACGCAGCCTAAAACGTTTCTAAATGCATGTCTGCATGATAAAAATCAAAACCGATAACGGGTTCTCACATAGGTAGGTAGAGAATATAGTTACAAAAGGCTCTGAGGTTCACCAAAACAGACTGTGATCTCTGATTACAGCAGACTCTCCAGCGCACAGCAGGATCTGGCAGCGGTTAAAATGAAGCTCTCTTGCTCGTAATATGTCAGATGGAGAGGAGAGGAATGGAGCCACCCAAAAAAAAAAGATAGTCATTGTAGTAGGCAGTAGGCATGCAACCAAGATGCCTGAACAGACTAAAATTTATTTTTCATATAATTTTAAGGTTCAGTGATTGCAATAACAATCATCACTACTTCTGGTGCATTCTTGATGATGATCAGTAGATCTAATGGTGCATTAAATTAATTTTGGGGATATAACTGTCTGTTTTTGGAGGAATATATAAGCATTATAATTCATTAATAAGAGTTTAATTAATACAATTTTCTGTGCATTTTTCACATTGTGGATGTAGTGGAGCGTAGGGAATATTACATATTAGCAGTAGAACCAGTTCATGCACGTTTGTCCTAAAGTGAAGTATGAATGTCAGCAATAAATACAACTCAAAAACCATACATGCTCAAGAAATCTAACTGGCCCTTTTTTTACTGGGACAATGGCGGCCCGCCACAGTCTTATTTGCTCAGCCATAGTTTCAGAATGAACTGAAAGAATTGTTACATTTCTCATAATAACATTAAAGACCCTTAACTTTGTATTTTGTGATACATAAGTGACCATGTTGGGTATTCAAAATTAACACAACATATATATATACAGTATGGAATTAAGATTATTTGTATTATATTCACTAGAAGCATAAAACACGTTCCATGTGTCCATTAAAAGTAAAAATAAAATTTAAAAAAACGTTAGGAAAATGACTTAATTCTTAGATTTTGGGTTGCCGGAAAACCATAACTTCATTTTTGCTGTGCCATCACCATTTATATTTATACAATGTGTTTATGATCAAATTGTTTACTAGAGGACCAGTTCTTCATAGATCTAGACTCTTAATTTTGCTCTCAAAGTGCATCAGAGTAATGCATTTAACTTTAAAAGAGGGTCCGAGGTCCACCCACCATAGTCTCAAAATCATGTGGGACCCTGCAATAATGTTTCTATGTAGCCAATTATAAAGCACTTTGCATTTTGGCAAATAACTCATTAGCTGCCGAAGATGAATTAGGGGTTTTGTCTACACATTTCATCAAAACAATGATTGTTTGTCACTTCTTATGGGTGGGGCCTATTTGGCATAGTGTCTTAACTCTTGAATCTTGCAATTGCAACCAAAAGTGGATGAAATGCACACACAAAGGCATAGCCACGCTGATGAAAATTTTATTTTTTCTGACTAGGATTAAGATTTGAAACAATGAAATGTTTGGCTGTAATGTACCTATGAATATGTGATGTTGTTTCATCTGCTCACTTTAAGCTTAATTCATATTGATAACATATACTTTTTTTGACAGCCGCAGCTGGAAGCGGCAAACATCTGGCAGCAATGCACACATCATAAAATGCACACATTCTGTAGTTACACTTCCACCATGCTGGGGTGTGTATAAACCAAACAGATGAGCATTTGACAGAACGATCTCTTTAGGCGTACTGAAATGTGCAGCAGCAACATGCAAACTCTTCAGTTCACAAGTCTGCAACAGTGGTAAAGAATGTAAAGTAAGTAAGGCAAGTAAACGAGCCAACAGTATATACTCTGAAGCACATTTTAATTGAAAGGATTCTGCAGGTCCCTTCATATCTTTTAGGAAGTAATATTTAAGTACACAGTGGAATGTGATTAACAGTATGTAGAGAGAGTGTTAAGGCGACCAAGCAGGATGAACAGGCTGACATAGATTTTGGGTATTCTCTAATTGGAGAGACATCACAAGGCAAGCAGAATGATTCGAGCTCCATCACCATTTACACATTTTAAGTTGTATTCAGCTGCTAAGTCAAAACCACCGACTATCCTGGTTTCTCTAATTTTCTTGTCCTGACCAGGTGTCCCTAGAAGGGAAGGCCATTCTCAAAGGGATAGACCTGCACACATTAAAATCAAATAAGAATCAAAGTTTTTTTAAAGAAAAGTATCAGTGGTGTAGTACAACAAACACTCACTCGGAATACTCTTGGCTACAATGGGCTTCTCTAGCTCTGTAATTCAGCAGATAGCTTGGAGCCTGTAAAGCTTACTTCACTGTTGTTACTAAGCTAATTAGCAATAAACAAGCAGCTGGTAACCATTTTTCTGATTATCTTATGTTGTTAGGTGTCTTACATAAAAAAGTTTTTCCTACTGCACGCCTGCATTGATAACTGTTCTGTCTCTAGGCTTCGCACTGGAGCGAGGTGAGTCTGTGACTCTTGGGTGTTATTGTGAACATGTGTTAGTGTTCGAATTGTGTGGCTGAACAGCGTATGGAATCTACTTCAGTTACTGAGGGTTGGCTTTAAGTGAAAGAACTCCACCGATGTTAAGACCACTTAGGGTTGCTAATTATCTTACACCACAAAAGCATTGAAAGTAGCACTTTCACACCAAGTGTGATGCAATAGAAGTATTTCTTTTTCCTCCCTCCTGGTCTTTTGAAAGGATTAACCCTGCACATGGCAAAGGTTTTGTGCTTGACATTACAGGTTCAAGTCTCTTTAATGACCCTAATTAAACAGAGCTATCAAGGATATAATAGAAGCATGACAATTATACTGAGCCATTGGACAAAAAATGCATGTAATCATAATTGGTGTTCTCGCTTTCAACTATTATAATGGGAAACTTTTGGAGGTGGTTCCACCTTCCTTTTTTCTGACTTATTCCTATTTCTACTACTATTGCTACTTACGCATCAACATTCAACTGCTCCTATCCTTCAATTTGACATTGTCAACCTCTTTCAGTGACACAAGATATGATAAGATAAACTTTATTGTGTCCAAGGACAAATTTTCCTTGGTAAATTGATTCCTTGGGCACATAGTGCACATAGCTGACATGACATGTCAGCACCAAACGGTGTGTGAAAGTGAATGACTGTTTATTTTCATTCTGATGAGCAGTTGGCATCTTAGCCAGTGCTTATCAGTGTCAGAATGTGTGTGAATGTGCTAATGTTATGTAGTGTAAAGCGCTTTGTCGCAAAAACTAGAAAGGCGCTATACAAATACAAACCATTTACCATCAATTGTAAAAAAATTTGAAAATAGTGAGAAATGCTGTCACAATTGCTCAGAGCCCAAACTGACACCCTCACAATGCTTGTTCTCTAGCCAAACCATAAAATGATTAAAAAACACATCAAATAATGAAAAGAAAAATCAGCAAATCTGCACATTTGTGAAGCTGGAACTACTTGTTTTTACATGAAATACCAAAAAAGTTGCCAATTAAATTTCTGTCTATCACCTAGAGCTGAAGCTTCAACTGAAACTTGAGCAGTACGCATATGTACATTTTCTTTGGAAGATTCAGCCTTTTGTAGTCCTCACCTTGATGCTGCTTACTCATATCATAAGGATTACATTACTTTTATTCTATTTTACCTCCTTGCTTATGTATTTCATCTCCCTTAATCCAACTCTGAATCCATGTTCCACAGTTTTACTTAACGGTTGTGTTTGATGTCTTTATAATTTGCAAATATTTTCATGCACTAAGATTATTATTCTTCATCATTATTATTATTTTTTTTATTATTATTATTGTGGTAATACATGCCGGTTCAGACATCAGGCACACAAATGCCCTACAGGCTTTTATATTGATGCCTTAAACAAGAAAAGATGCACTATAGATGTCTGTTTCCTTTAGGTGGCTGAACAGTATATCTGTTGGCACTATGATGCTTTGATCAACTAACACAGTTTTGCATTTTATCCTCTCTCACCATCTATGCCTTTATTATTTGATTTGTGCTGTAAAAGCATGTTGTAGACTTTCGTTAAGTCCTATATAATAAAGGTTTATTAATATGGTATTTTATGTTAGAACTGTGTGCTTTTGCTTCCCTGTTGCCCTCTACACTGTCTTAATACAGTGTTTAAAGGATAGCACAAGACCCACTCTGAATCATAATCACTTCATTTGGTATAGGAAATGGATAGCAAATTGCCAAAGTGGTGTGAGGTGAGGGTGTTTTGACAAACCTGCAATTTCACCAGAATGCAGACACATATGATGCTTTGAGGACAGGAAATTCTCTAATAAGGTAGCAGGATCTACTGGCCTGCAAGCAACAATGATTTGGGTCTTGACCCTGACATCTTGTAAAGCTGTACCTTAAATAGGAAACACGTTCACAGAAAAACTGCTTAAAATAGTTCAGATTTACTTCTCTAGGACATTTGATAAAGATGCACAACTGAGGTCAACAAATGCAGATGGCTTAACGAATGTTCTCTTATCTTTGACCACTTGGGCCAGAATACAGAACATTTATATATATATATATATATATATATATATATATATATATATATATATATATATATATATATATATATTAAATTAATTAAATGAAGTACCAAGAAACATTTTATAACCATGATATCCACCGATACAACCTCAAAAGCTGCTGGATCTGTAACCAATCCTCGGCTCAGCCACTGTTTTTTCATCTAGGCTCCAGAAATACCCAACCCAAGGTAAGGCCTGCCCACTGTCCTTGACAAAAAAAGGAATTTATTTTTGCAGTTTGTTTTTTGCAATCAAAAAAACATTAATAAACATTTGTATTTCTGTCAGCAGAAATGTCAGGGGGATTTATGTGGTCCCCGTTTTGTGTCGGTGGCCTATTTAATGCGACAGTGCACACCCCTCGCAACCTGAAATGAAAGCATGGCTATTTATGTAGCCAGCCATGTTCTCTGCCAATCAAACTGACAAGTATACCAAATTCAAATTTTTGGATAGTGCATCTTTGGAAATGCATTTCCGAACATTGATATGAATCATATTTCCAATCTGTCATAACCTGAATTTGACCTGCTAAAGAACAGGAACAGAAAAAGATGTGTGTCGGTGTGTCGATGTGTGTGTTTGGGGGAGTGGGGGTCCTCACCTGTGGGGCACAAATAGTTATTGGGGACTGTAGTGCCACTTGGTGGACAAGCAAAATATAATGATTTTAATGTAAATGTCTTCTTTGGCACTGATTTTATTTTTTAATAATCACTGTAATCTGTTAGAATAGCTTAAATGGCATAGCACTCAGTACGTACACATATAGTAGCATGAGTACTTATTTGGGCATCTAGAGCATTTCCAGAGACATGCAAACAAACCCTTGGCTTTTTTACAAAATTGTACTTCAAATTGCCAAGATTCCATTTAGTCTTTTTTCTCAGAATCCAAAGTCTTAGTCCATCTGTCAAGTGGTTTTGTATTGAGAAATCCGCCTGTTGGTTTTTCATATTAGCATCCTCCTGTTGTTCAATCTCCACTTTCACATGTGGTGTTAAGCCTAAGAAACATCCAGCAGAAATCTCTCTGTGATCTGAGTTTCTGGTTCTTGGAGAAAATCCTTTAAGATAAAGGTGGGATTTGAAAGAAACCATCTAAATAGTGGTTTTACTGAAGGTTAACTCATACACACAAGATCACCCACACACACAGTACAATTGTTTGAGATTGACACCTACAGGGCATCTTTTACCTTTCAGTTGAGACTATCCCCCTCTGGCTTAGCTCTGTCCAACACTACTTTGATTAGGATAATCGGAGCTCGGTTTAAATCTTTTCAGGAAATTAAATTAAACATTTGATGGTGTCTTTTCCCCCTAAGACATCTGAGTGGGTGGAGAATCCATTCCATCACATCTCTGCTTTTCTGCCTTAAAGCCATAAATCCAGGACATTTTGATGCAACGGTAGGAGGAAATATTTCCTTGATGAGAGATGGAGAATAGTTAATGTGCGACTGGTTTGAGCTCAGACCAATCAGGTAAAGACCAAGACTTTCATTTACTCAGGCAAGTTACAATCCACCGGAACGGCATCTGCAATTATGCTGCATTATTTGTAGCTTTTGCATATTTGACGGTCTGATACCAATTAGTAGAGGCCAACAGTGAGGATTAATACTTTATAAAACAGAAACTGATAGCACCACAAACAGTGCAACCACACCACTTAAAATACAGCAGTTTTGCATTGCTTCAGGCTACACAGAGGTTTGCAGAACATAGGCATTTTAAAATATAACAAACCAACAATTCAAGCACAAGTGCGTCAGCACCATTTAGGTAGAGAATGTGTACTAATCAAGACAGAGCTATAGAAAAAAGGAGTAAATTATTACAAAGAAAAAGTTCAGGTGCTTTTTTAGTGAAAAGTGTGTGTTTAAATAGGCACACGAAGGTTTAGTAGCCTATGATCAAGAAAATAAATGTAAATGACATTTACAGGATGGGTGCCTGCTTACAATACAACAGAAAATCATCATTCACATCTCTCTCTTTTTTTATTCAACACATAATAACTCGAGCTGAAGTGCGTCAAACAAAGGAACCATAGCACGCCCATAAGGCTCACTCAAAGGTGACTCATAAGTTTCACAAGATTATGAAAAAAAAGCTGTAGCCTATGGAGAGATGACAACTCTGGCATTTCCAAAGGAAAAAAAACAAAACAGGCTTTTCGCACCATAATGATAAGTGTGCGAGTGAGAAAAACGCACTCTGGGACTGACTTATGACGCTGAGACTCTGGCTCCTTATTTTCTCAATACAGCAAAATCACTTTGGAGTTTGGAGAGTGACTTTAGCATTTTTTAAGTAACAAGGTTATTGAGCAGACACTGAATAATATGAAACATTTTGTACTTTATTCCTCTTTTTCCACTCACTTTCAAGAAGGTACATTTTAAAGGGGTGAATATCAATTGTTCAATCAAGGTTAAAGGCTCAATAGAAGTTTTTTTACAACTGTCTTGGTTTAGTTTTCTTGTCCATTTTCATAGTCCATAAAATGTTAAGAAACTGGACTATCTTGATTAATTACAGAAGAATGAAATATATCTGTTTTGCCAGGTCTGTCATTTGATCTAATGTTAATATCTATAGAAATCATTATCCTAAATTATCTTAATTTATTTAAAGATGGGAGTTAAATATAGCTTGACCACAGCTGAGATTGTAGTCCTGCCACTCCGCTAAGCTAGTTACCATTAGCAGGGGTTGAACAAGGTTTTCCCCTCTGTCATGGTTAGATTTAGCTTCTTCTACAGATAACAGCTAAGGAACAAATTGTAGTAACCAACCAAAAGAGTTTTAGTTTTAGATTTGCTAAGGCTAGCATTGGCTAGCTCACCAGCTAGCTTTCATGAGATGTAGCTCTATTACTTTAGCTGTATAGTTGGTTGTGGCAGAGTGCACTAAATGTGACAGCAGCTTGTAGATTACCAAATCAAATTGCAGTAACTGCTGCTTCAGCACTGACACAAAGCTGGAGTGCAGCTCCTTCAGTTTGTCTTGGTATTTAGCTCTGTTATGTATATTTGAGTATATGAATATAAAATATATATAAATATATATTAACATTTTTTCTTTTTTAGGTCATCTGGTATCGGCAATTGGTAGCTTGAGGAAACATTTTGATGGACTAAAATATATGTACAAGAAATCCATTTGGAGGTCTGAGTTTGAGTAGGTGTAAAAAGCAGCGGCAACTGCATGACCGCAGACTTAGTTCACCTATTAGCTGCTTCTCTGATCTACCACCATGTGTTGCCCGCTTGAAAGGGCAACACACAGACATGTCCATGTTGTGCCGGCCATGCCTCCCTCTTACATGCACTCGATTCTGACAGAAGTAAAAGTGCGCCATTGCTTGGTTTAGATTGGCCTTTCAGTGGCTGCACTCTGCAAAGGGTTCAGGGCACCTTGCCACTGCCATTACGCCTCTGTATCATCAAGGACACAATGTTGAGCAGGCTCAACATTTGCATGACCCTCAGCTGAAGTTCAGAAACAGTCAGTGAAGATGTCAGAGCCATTATTCTGAGCAAAAGTTGTTTTAACAGCTGACATGGCATTAAGGCTGGGGAGGTTTTATGTTTGTACACACTGACCTGACCATCCTCCACATTTTAATAAAGACACCCGCCCTCTTTTCTTTGTGGTTGAAGGCAGAATGAAGAATAAAAATTAGGAAATAGGCCTTATTCCTTTTAAAAGCCTCAAGAGTTTATGCTTCATAACCGAGGCTAGACAAATCTCGCATTCCTCTCTTCTACAAGCCATTCAAAGCTCCACTTGAAGCCATTCCAAACACCTATGCCAAATACTTTGTTCAAAGTAGGACCAAAATGTATTTCAGCTGTTCACAGAAGTTGCCGTGTTGCCAGTCAAAGAATTTCAGGGAGAATGTAGTATCTCTGAGGGGCCATTGCTCTGAGGCAAAACCTACCAAAACCCGCAACACAGTTTCCAAGGAAGTCGCAGGCAGTAATTCAGTGAGAGGTGTGGAATGAAAAGCCGATGCTGAGGAAGAGGGGCAACTGCAAAGTACGTGGATGGAGTGGATGGATGGAGATGGAGTGAGCGGGAGGAGAGGGATGGACAGAAATATAGGGTACTGTTAAAAGTCTGTTGCTGTTGGTTATTGTTGGCTTGTCCAATAATTTGTAAATCGTGGCCAGCAGAGTTCAGAGGCAGCAATAGAGGCAGATTCTGTCCCACAAATGACCTCTTGATTTTGTTCTGCCCCGTTTGGCGAACATGTCAACTTGGCATGTTAATTTTTCTTACAAGTGGGTGACCCGTTGTGGCTGGCCGAACTGTTCCTGTTTTCACTGCTGTGTCTGTAAATGTTCAGGATGGAGAAAAGATCAATAAAAACACCTATCTGTACATTCAAGGGGTGAAAGCTTTATGCTAAAGAACTGTAAAAGGAACAGTGGTAGATAAACAATATTATTTTTTACTGGAAATGGTGCTTCTGACTGCTGGGAAAATGAATTATACAAACTGACTATAATAGGAGTGTGCTGCTATGCCACAGCTCCTCATTTCCTCTTTCTCTCTTTGTCTCTTCACACACATCAAACATACACAGTCTCTTGCACACACAATTCTGTTACTATTATTACACTGTCTATGACTTATTAAATGTATATTATTGCAGTGGCTTTAATTAAATATGTTGCTCTAGTATTGCTTCCTTTGAAGCATCATATTTCAGGTATCACCTGGACAAATGTGCGAAATTATAATTACTTACTTTTTAAGCTGCAGTAAAAGCAAAAGCTCTGTCCTTTACAACCCAACCTCTACTGTCACCTCAATGTATTCTGACAGTGAAGTATTATGGCCATAGGCTTGAGTGGGTTCAACCCCATGTCTAAAAAATGTAACCTTTTTTCTAAAAACATGTGTGCATGTGTGTGTTTGTGACTGTAGGAGGGAGCTCAAATCATCACTGTCCATTTACTGTATTTTTCTGAAGCACACCGCCATTAAAGTGAATACACACACACTCACTGAAGGGCAAACAAATGTGGAAACCGCCTCAGCCTGTAAAAGTCAGAGTTGGAGCTCCCTCTAGGGGTGAGAGCAGACACATACTGTGCTGGACTTCATCCCAGTGAGTTCACACAGGATGTCAGCTCTTTATACCAATCAAATAAAATTCTGACTTAAGCAGATTTTTTACAGCCATATACATTTTAAATGTTGAATTGATGTTTCAGATAAATGTAGAAATAACACTCACTTACAAATCAGCGAGCAGTTAATGCAAATGAGAAGAACTTACTACTTTACTACTACTTTACTTTTGTTGACCTGGTTGACACCAAAACACATTTCTGACAACAGAAATCTCTTGTAAAACAGCAATCAAGACTCCCTGTGATAGCAATGGAAAGCAGGTGAATGGCATTTTAATCAAAAATAATCAATCATGTACAACTGTCACCAAAGGTAAAGCTTGACGCTACTGTATAATAGTAAAAAGGGTTGTGTTTTGCTCACTGACATCAACACCATAAACTACAGTATAAAAACGCATCTATCATTTTGAACTGGATGCAGTTGTCAGTAATGTAATGTACCTTGTTAGAATATAGTGTAGCTGTGTAAATGGATCTGTGTGGGTAGAGGGAGAACGAATTTCAAGGCTTTGTAAGAGCATAGTAGTCGAGCTTGGTAATTTTGAGTGGGTGGGAGGGAGGCTTATAGGTGGGCGAGAGAAAGTAACCAGGTTTTATTTTACAGTGGCAGGGCAGACAATGTAGAGTCTTGTATGGGCGAGTGGGATGGGCATAATGCTTAACTGTAGTCCTGCGATCAGATCAATTCGTGCGTGAGTGTGTGCACAGAGCCTGTTTTTGTGTGTTTCTGGAAGTGTGTTTGGGCAGTTTGCCTATTCACAGTCGTCTCCTGGTGAATGAGACGTTTTGTCAGGGACTCCAAGTTGCTTCAGCCTGGTCATCACTCTTTTTTCCCATCTGATTGTACTCAGACCTGTAGATCGCCTCCATCTGAAGCTGCTTCTGGTGCCTGTGAGAGAGCAGGAAATAAAACTGGTTCAAAGATTGGTAAACTAGCCCCGAGTCATCACCATAAGGCAGCAATTTAAGCTATAATAAGCTATATTGTTGTGAAGTTGTTCAATCAAAGTAATCCTAGTCACAGCATGTAAATAATTATGTTATTAAATGTCCCTCTGAAATATAATAAATTCCTACAAACATATGAAGAAAACTGTAGCGTAAAATCAAATTTATTTTCTTTACTGCAGTTTCAAATCTCACATCAAAACCGTTATTTGTCAAAATGTGATGTCTGTCAAGAAGGTTTAAACACATTTCAAATCAATGAAAATGTTTCTTCCCTCAATTTAGTTTCATTTAATATCATCTCTGCTACAAAACGAGTTAACTTGTTAAAAACAAACATGTCCCTCGGAAAGAGCTGAAAACATATCAAAGAAATCTTGAAAATGTAATAAGTTCCTAGAAAAAGGATTAAAAATATGTTAAAACAAATTAGGCTGTAAAAAAGTGTCATTAAATATTACACCCATTTGTAGGGACTGTTATCCAGCTGTTAGCTAGAATTACATCAGTAAACAGCAACACATATTACTATGATAATAGTATGATGTACATGATGAGTTTACTTGATAAGAATGCATGTTAGCTTACATTAAAGGTGAGTAAACTTTGTTCAAACCTCATCCAATGGCACAATCCTGATTAATGTTCAAAGATAATGAAAACAAGTGAGAGCTTTTTTCCCCCTACTTCTTCAGCTCCCAGGAAGCACATTCAATAACTTCATGTTTGGTTTATCTTGAGGACTTCCTCTCTTAAAAGTAAAACTACGACGTGTTTATAGCCCATTCCTAAAAACACTGTAATGTGTCTGCGTGGATATACTCAAACATTCATCCTATTTATTACAAGTGAAAGGCATCATTTGTGTACATTAGCATTTAGTGTGGCTAAAACTGTAAATGTGATTTCTTGCATCTCTACTTACCTGGCTGTTGTTCCTCTGGTGAGGTTGCTATTGGAGGCCAGAGCTTTTCCAGACAAGAACTCTGCTCTGATCATCTCTGGTGTGAGTTGGACTCCTGAGCCTTCACACCTGCGCACATAATCTGAGCAATTATCTTCTTATCTCTGAAACCTGATAGAAAAACTTCCAACATGAAGATCAATTGATGTCAATGTTGTCAGTGCTTACAGTTTGTCCATTAGTGGTGCCAGATCATCTGGTGGGCCAGTGAGAGTAGGAGGTGCTGTGAGTGGAAGTATGTCTGTGCTGTAGTCGACAGACCTAAGGAGGACACACACACTGCTTTTTCCCCTTAAGAACCAGACCACACATTACCAAATTGAGATAATGGTCAGATATCTACTCCATCATCCTCACATAAAAGGACTTCTTAGAGTTGTTTGAAATCTCAGTTTGAAATGGAATAATAAAAGTATTCCCAAGTGAAGAGTTACTTACAAAACAAAACACAGTTTAAACACAAAAAAGCAGACCGCTTGCTTTAATAGCGAGGGAATGGGAACACATGGTCACCTACACATACAAAGCAACAGGCTTTGAGAAACAGTCACATTGAGCAAATGTCATGACCTGGACTGGCCTGTAGCACCTATTTGTAAATTCATCACTTAGTTTGTGTGTAAAGTGCTTCCGTCTTCGCTTCTACAAGTTAGTTTCAAACTACTGATTTACAGCTGCAGTAACAGTTGTGAGAGGCTAAACAATGTATTAAAATAACAGCCAATCCTTTGTAAATGTATGTATGGTTTTGTTTTATTTCTACATGCAGATGAATTACTAGTATTCTTGCAGTTCATAATAAGTGGGAAATATCCAGTGATGCTAACCTAACTTTAGCTAATCATGTAGTCTGATGTTACTAACTTCATTGGAGGTTCATTTTACAAACTAATGTTTGTAATTTCAGGTATAGCCTATTGTGTCATTTTTGTGAAATTACAATATTAAACCTGTAGTAACTGTTCTGTCTGTCACTGACATATCAAGTTGATGAGGCAAACGTATTAGCAAAAAGTTGCTCCTTTACACATTCAGCAGTTATTGAGAAACTTTGTCATTCATCTGGAGTTGTGTTTGTTGGCCGCCTAAGTCTAAAATTCACTCTATTTTAGTTCTGTTTTGGTTTCCACCAACTCTTGAGGTAAATATCTGGCTCTTTAGCTGCTAAATGCACTCTATTCCCCAGTTAGTCACTAACTGTGTGTCTCTGCTGTTTGGTGTGTGCAGTGGGTTCTTTTTCACTGAACAGCTGAGGCAGACAACGATGCTAGGAGAGTGAACCACAGGAAAGTCGTGGGGCAAACGGCCAAACAATTACCTGAAACTCACTATAAAGCTCTGCAAAGTCGAGGATTTACTTTCTTTCAAGGTTCATCACTACTAAGACTGTTCTCTTTCAGTCACTTCATAACTTGACATTATAGAAATATTGACTATAGACGCATTAGGTAACAACTAATCTCTAACTAATCTCTACTTAAGAGCCACTCTGGGTGATGCAACCTGTTTAAAGTTTGAGCTGACAAAGAGTTGCCATTAGCACCAAGGGAATTTTTCTATGCTATAAACTTACAATGTACACAGTGTGCTTTAATTGATAACGTAATACTAAACTATATCAAAATAAGCATATTAATCAAACTCTCATCATTGATTGATATTGGGTCTCTGTTGCAGTTTTATGAGTCTGTGTGGTTCACAGCTGTATGGCTGTAAATGAAGCAGACTCACACAGAGTTACTGCACCAAAGTGTGTTGTTAGTTGAGATACAACAGAATCTCGTTAACTGAATAAGGAAAAAACATACTTCTCTCTTTCTCCTGATGTCAAGTTGCTGTCAAGTTCATTTTCATCTTTAATTATGGCCACCTGACATAATTCGTATTGTTTGTGTTAAATAAGACTGTGAATATAACCAGTGAGGCAGTGATAGAAAATTAATAAGACTGAGCAGGGAGGCTTGGAGGGGAGTCATCTCTTGGATGAAAAAAAGAAGAATACATCTACAGTTATCCTGCAGATCAGTGCTGACAGGCAGAAAGAGAATACTTAGCCATCTGATTATGTAACACAGTGAAGGTGAGGGGAAATGGGAAGTAGACAGAAAGGTGAGGAAAGAGAGTTGAAGCAGCGTAAGATTTAAACCCACGCATTCACAAGTACATCATGTGAACAGTAGCTGCCCAAACACTGCAGGCATCTTGTAAAATAAGGACTTGAAATAGTTTCAGATCTCACAGGGAACATTGCTTCATTAGCTCTGCAACTTTAAATTTCTGTCATGCAAGACAAATTACAGTGTCCATGAAAAGGGTCAGAGTGTTCTACGCACATGAGCACTATTCATTGTGACAGGGTGCATAGAGAAGCATACAGTGCACCACATGGGACAGCCCCTTGCTGTGTTCACTAATACACTACATCAAAATATCATCATTTATTCACTGTCCATTTAGGCTAAAGACTGAATAAATCATTATTTCACAGTGTAAGTGAAGACAGCGTGTGGGGCTACTTGCCTCAGTCTGACCTAGATTCTGCACACACAAAAAGTATTTCACTTGAGTTATATGACAATACTACAGGAAAGAAGTTTTATGAGCTACCTACCTATCCATCCAAATGATAGATTTAGAATATGACTAGGTCATATTTGAAACAAATTGGAAATAAAGCAGATCACTGCAGTAGTACCAAAGCACATCACGTCAGTCCAAAACTACTGGAATGTGGTCATTTGCATTGCAGTCAAGAGAAGTTGAGCATTTTTGTTAGCATCACCTTAGGGAGAAAACTAATCACAACACTCAAGATTGATTATAGAAAAACTTTAGGGATGTGGGGTTTTGGTTTTTGTTTTGTTTTACAAAAGTAGTACTGATGAATGTAAGGAGTACACACCTACTGTCTTATATCTCTAGCAAGTCATAATAGGATACAAATATAATCAGTTTGTTTCATAAAAACTAAATGAAATCCCAAATGATAACTGCTGTAAGTGCAAAATACTGTGCAATGAACATGTAGGCAATTTCACATCCTGCAACCTGGCAGGGGCTGGAAGTAGTGTGGACATTACACATTTATTCTGGGAGACTGCGAGAAGTCTTGTTTCTGTAAAACTGTATGTGAGATAATGAACGGAACCCCAAGCTATTAAATATCCCCGCTGTTCCACTGCAATTTGACAGGGGGCGTTGAGAGGATAAAAGTCTACTTTGAGAGACCACTTGTCAGTAATATGCGCCTGTGCCTTATAAGCCTTTTTTAATGTAACCAACGTGAAAAGGCTCTCAGTGTATATCAACAGATGAGCAGCTTTAGATCAGGAGGTTCAAGGTAAATTATTCATTGATTGGATGTATTTGGAAAAAATATATTCTATGCATTGTTGATTTTACCCATCAGGGAGATGCACTCTCCACATCTATATAGTGTTATTTGTATGAAAATGCTTCTTCTGACCATGTTAAAAGCTGAAAGCGCTGCAATGAAGTGATTAGGCGTCTTACGACCACAGGGTCACAGGTTCAAATTCCTCCAAGGGCTGGAAAGATACGGACAGCAGAAATGAACATATATATATATAACAACTCTGTAAATAGGTAGTGTAAACATGCACCAGTGCTTCTTGATGCCACAAATGTTCAGGTGCAGCTTATTGGTGGTTTTGCATGGGAACCTCTAGGTGAACGTACCCTTTCTTTTAACTTCTAGGTGGCTGCTGTCAGTATGAAGGCGTTTTTATGCCCTTGTTCAGTAAATTGGAGGCGAATTAAGAACTAGCACAGCTTGATACTGTACACAGTGACAGTTCTGGCCTACCTGCGCAGGGCACAGTCACTCGTGAGAGCAGGTTGGTTGGACAAACAGTTTGAGGTAATTGAATCAAAGTTCTTCCACGTCATGAGCCCTGTGATCACCTCCTGTTGTTAGTCAAGACAAGAGAAGCCACATCTGCGTCAGACCAAACAATACAAGCTAGTTGCAGAAGATTAACTTCCAACTGAAAGGGAACGGTCATATTCCAAAAATGTCTGTTTTCATTACTAGGCTCTTGCAAAGACACAAAGACACAAAATGCCTCTATGTATGTCTATCCAAAAGTAATAAAGATGATATTGTAACAGCTTGTTTCAAGTGTAAAATCTCTGAAAGGAAATTACCTTGCGGTCCAGAAACTTCCTCTGTGTGTGTGGGGTTTGTGTCCTTATGCCACACATGTTGCTCTCAGGGGCTGTATACCTGCATACGGAAAGCACTTTCTTTCTGTGTTTGGTCAGGGAACAATCAGGCGTATAGCCAGATTTACTGAGTACATTACTATAGACATTTATTTACTAATGTGTTGTTGTTACCTGGACAGAGGGCAGAGGTGGAACTCCAGATCACTCTCCAGGTATTTAGGAGTCGGTTTGTAAGCCTGCAGGCCGGGAGCAGGGTTCTGAAATAGATGATGACATAATCACAATAGTAGTTTAAATATACCAATTTACAGATAATGTATCATGTATAGAAAAACTCTTAATGTTATATTTCAGTCTTGACCGCCTTACAAAGATTCTGAGTGGGTTTGCCGGAAAAGGTCTGAGCAGAGCTTCAGGGGCCCTGAAGGTGAGACTGGCAGCCTGCTTTGCTTCCACATCCTCCTCTTCATGTCCATGCTGCCGTCCCTCCCACTCTTTGGGCGCCACTGTTGTGGGATGTTGGGCTCTGACCTCACTGGGCACCAGCTCGTCCTGAAAAGTGACAACAACACAGTGAGAGAAATTTTAAAAAGCAACGAAATAACAACTGTGAGTAGATCAGAGGAGATGAGTCAAGAAATATACTTATAGATTATATACTATGAATGAATAAATAATGAGGCTAAATTTGTTTGTTTTAGTTTAGGTGTTGCATAGATACCGGAGCTCCAGTGCGAAGTGGTCTGGCCAAAGTCGTGGGGATATAAGAGTTAAATGCCTCCCAGGCTGACACAGGCCGGTAACCCATTAGCTTATAGTGCTGAGGAACCTAGAGTGACAACACAGTACCAACAAATAATATGTTTATGATAGCAACAGAACATTGAGACAAATAGAGAAATGTCTTGATGGCTGACTCATAGCTCGCCACCAGCAGATATGAGAAACCCACAGAGCTCCATCATTTTGTTCTTCACTACAATATGTAGGTAAATAGTTTGTACAAAGTTTTTGGTATGCCCATTTTGTAAAGCTTCAGGGCTTCTTCTTCTTTAAGATAAACAAAATCACATTATCTCATATTAGATATTCAAATACGAGGTCACAAGTTTAAATTATGAAATGTGTAATGTGTAAAGTCCACATACACAGAATATAGAATGTACTGTTTTTTACATTGTCACATTTTTTATTAATTATGCCTGGTAGATGGATATAGTCAGGTAAAATACAAGTGCATCAAAGTTTTGCCCAACTAAATGTGCTTATTTACTTTCCGCCACTGCTGCTTGTTACCTATCTGTTGATTTATAAGCGTGATGACCAGGTGCTGCGGTAAACACCTACTTGAAGCTTGAAGAAAGGAATATGAGTGGTCACAGTCACATCGATAGGATCCACGGGCACTGGAGCTAAATCACCGAGAGCCTATAAATATCAAGGAGACAAATGGCATTATTTGTTCAATTGAACACGGGAGGCCTCTTGTCTGCAGGGCATCAGGAAAATAAAAGATTTAATCAAAGTGCAGGAACTGAGCTTCCTGTGTGATTCCACAATTAGATCAAAGACATCTTTCAAGGGAAATAATGAATGAAAATTGTTTCGTGTGCAGGACTATGGCCAGCACTCTCTCGTCAGTGGTTTCTCATCTTCCACTTGGCAGCCGCCATTTAGGTCGTTTTTATTTCAATAGGCTTTAACAAGACAAACTGATTTGCAAAGAAGGCTGCTGATTACATGTGTTGACAGCAGGTATATCTCCAGCCTAACTAACTTATAATCTGCAGTAAGTAATGCAGTATACTGTATATTACTTAGCATGTACTTACCAGCGGGTCATCTTCATCAGAGAAAATGGGGAAAGCAAATGGAAAGACTCTATCTGGCGAGATCATCAGATCACAAGTCGTCTCCTCTTTAACGAAAAAAAGTCAATGAATAAAGTAAAAAAGTTCATTTCAACAGAAACTTATTTGTGTCAGTGAGAAATGTATGACTCCATGTACACAGCCCCAGAAATAGCCCTGAGTCCTGCAAGCATGTTCTAAGTACCTCAGAATAACCCCGAGGGGATTTAATTTCAATTTTACCTCTAGGAATAAATTCAATTAAGCATGCTTTGCTGACATGGCATAATGAGATTACTTCTGAATGAGGAGATCATAGGATTATCAAACCTGTCTTTGCCGAGGGCAAGTTGTTTATACTGTCTGACAGTTTCTTCAAACAGGTCAGTCTCCGGTTCATGCGACATCGGATCACCACCTGGGTGGGAGAGAAGAGCGCAGGGTGTTACTGGCCCATTCACATCCACCTCCTCTAACCTCAGAGGAGCAAACGAGCACACTGTGGTAAATATTTAGTGGTTACTTAAAAGTAGCAATTATTGTTTTTACAAACTTCTCATGGTTAGTTAGCTTTTTGATATTCCAAGTGTTGGATCATTGTTCAAATTTAACAGCGCTTGCAATCATCCAATACTAATGGTGTTTCTCACACATCGGGCGAACTACCGTAATAACTTCCAGTTGACATGATTTTGGGACATTCTGTGCACTGAGCTAAGCAAAACAACCTGTAGTTATAACACTGATGGTTATTATAAACCTCTTCCTCCCAGGTCTATATTAACCTGAAATGAAATGTAATGTAATGTAAGTGTTCTGGATGGAAATCTCCACATTTGTGCCATAAATATGAAAATATTTTTAACTTTAGAAATCCATTTTGGCTGATACTTACTCAATTTTCCTGTAACACAGTTCTATCTATCTTATATCTCTCCATCTTGAAGGAAAAGTGTAAAGATTACGGGAACCCCATACCTCACCTCAATACAGGAGGATTCCTACAGTATCAGCTGGTCAACTAACTCACACTGGCTGTGCAGATAAGCTCAGTCTAAAGCTCAGTCTAAATCAGAGCATTGCTTGATTGACTTATTTTGTAATTGCTTTATCAAAAGCCATTAGAATTAAATGTTATGGTTAAATATTCACAGTCAGAGATAACCGCATGCTCTTCCTGTGGTTTGAAGAGGCTATGTCAGATTACTCTGCTTTTACTGGAATGCACTGTACCCAGGAAAATCAACTCTACTGTAAAAAAAAATATATATATACATTCAGTGTGAGGGATTTACACATGGCTGAACTAAAGGGCTGCAGGGACACTAGCCGTCTTCTGAGGGAAGAGGAAAGCATGTGTATGTGTGCAGTGTCTTTGTGCATCTAAGCAAATGCCCGTGCATGTGTGCATTTTGTACATTTACTTCAGTGTCGTTTTGGTACTTTGATGTGTGTACCTTGCGTGCTGCCTGCTGGAACAGTCTGAGGGCTCTCTGTCTCAGCTCCCACGGAAAACTGGAGTAAAACTGGAAGGATGGGGCTCCCTTGCAGGCCTAGAGGAAGTTAGAAAGACATTTATTGCTGACTTTCATATGCTCATTTAGCATCGTTACATTGAGTGCATATGAAAAGGACCATAAAGTGAAAATTTCACAAGGTCTCAGCTTGGAGTTAAAGATGTTAGATTGAGATAAATTGCAGGAGGGGCTGTAAGCAATAGATTTGTTTAATCTAAGACCACTGAGAGGCAGGTTTTTAATGAAACTCCTTGTCTGCAAAGAAGAATAAAAGAAAATCCATCATGCAAATGTGTTATGACTTGGTAGATACTTATCCATACATTCACAAAGACGAAATACAGGATCTATTAGACATCAACCAATTTAGAGAGATATTGAGTGTGACACGTAATGAAAGAAATCCATCATGAGGTAAATCTGTTCAACTCAAAATCATACAGGGAGTTTCACTTTATTAGAGAGGCAAGCAGCATGAAGTGTAAAAGTTCTAAATCTAAGAAATTAGTAAACACACGCAGTAGAAGTTTACCAGTCCTGCTTCACAAAGCACTCGTCTGGAGGAAAGTTTAGGTTGTCCAGCAGCAAAGTCCTCCTCGTGTGTTACATCTCCCCTTTTTACCTACAAAAAAATCAGTTAGCACAGCATGATGAAGGTCTGTAAAGGACACATAGGTATTATTTGTAGAAGAGACAAACAATGTGCCAGCATTAAAACAAGACACAAGTCCAAAGCCATGCTAGCAGCTCTGCTAACATCAGCATGCTTATATTGACTAGGTTAACATGCTGGTTTTTATCAGGTATACTGTAATTCTTACCCTGGTCATGTCTTAGTTTAGCGTGTTAGCCATGTTAGCAACAGTGTGAATCGTCTTGCCAATTTCTTGTTTGCTAATTATGAACAAACACATATTATTATCATATTATTCCATCCAACAGCTGTTGAGGTATTTTAGTCCAGACCAAAGTGGTAGACTGACCACCCGAAAATTCCTAAAGCAACTGAATGCTATTGTCATTATTGTCATGAAGTAGCTAACTTTCAAATAAGAGGTCACCGCTCCTGTCATGTTACTTCTTTTCATCATATAAGGTGTTAAGAATTTAAATTTCTGAAAGTGTCACATTGTGAGAATTAGTAAAGAACACTAAAGGAGATTGGTAAATGGCATAAAAGCGAAAGTAGATGCTGTTCTTTCTATTTTTGCTAAACCAGTTTTGGCAGTGACAGATGGTGCAAGGCAAAAGGAGGGGGGCAGCATCTATATATACATATCTATATATATATATATGTATCTATATATATCTATATATGTATATATCTATATCTATATCTATATCTATATAGATATAGATATATATCTATATAGATATAGATATAGATATAGATATAGATATATATATGAAAAGATAACGGCGCAAAGCTGTAAAACATCACTGAGAAGCAAACAGAGGACGACACTTTATTTACGTTATTTAAGTTCTGGCCTGCAGTAAAGATTCCAAAGAGGATCCACAGTATGGAAGAAGATAACAGATCTTCCTATCATAAAATAAAATGTGTGGTGACATGAGGCTATAAATGCAGTGTATGGCAAAGGATGTATTTTCGTGTGTGTGGGGAGGTGCTCGCATTATAAACAGTGCAGGTGGAGAGGAGATGGGGGAGGAAGTCCGTGAGAGTTCTGTCAACTGTTCAAATTATTAACTTTTCTGAAGAAACTCTCACACACACACACTCATATTTCAAAACTGATGTTACTTTGGCTGAGTATGCATATTTCCTCTGCGACTCTCAATAAAATCAATCACAGAGGCAGCAGGATTTTTTTAAAGGATGAAAATCACAGTGTGGATCTAATGTGCGACAGCTGAATCAGGTTATGACATTGGTATGCATATGATGTCTGTATCAATGATCATCTAACAAAAACATCCACTAAATGTCATGTTGAGTGAAATAGGAAAAAATTAAACTCAAAATGCCTTACATGAAAAGCCCTGCACAAACTTTAAAATATAATACTTTCCAACCAATACTCAGATCTGGCCCTTGAGGGTCAGTGTCCTGCATGGTTTTTGTTCCTTCCAACTGTATTTGTGAATGAATGCAGACCCTGAAGGACCACAAGTCAGTCATAGAGGAGCAGTTAACATGTAAAGCAGTTTGAGTTGCCACAAAGAGACACGTTACATCAGTGGTTTTTCAAAGTGTCAGGCACACCTCCCCAGAGTGGAGCCGCTGATCTGGCCCGCTCACCGACAAGTTCAGCATGTGGTGCTGCAGCATTGGATGAGACACACAGCTTCTGGATGCAACAGCAATTTGCATTTAAATCGCACTCTTTCTCAGAGTTCTAAATTAGTCAAATCTGAACACACAGACATGATACACATTTTTTTTTTGATTGAGTGTGATTTACACTTTCTGAGCATCCCATTATCTGTGAATAAACATCTATAGAAATCATAGGAAAATAAGACACTCAAGAATTTTCATGTTTGTACGTTTTTCTCATTATCAAAGTAATCCATTGACAGTTGTATGTACATCCCTGGGTACACTGCAAACAGGAGCTGCTAACAGCTAAAATGCCAAATATAGACAAAAAAAACCCTGCTTCTCAAACTGTAAGAATATCAACAAGAACACTGTTTCTCTGTGTCCACACTGAGGGATAAACCTTACCATGTATTCATGTAGTGCAATCTCTCTCTCCTCAGCTATCTGCCTCCTGGTGTGCTCCGTCACGGGGTCCTTACCAAGATGGATTTGCCTGAATGAATTTTTTACTTTTTAAATAAAGTTGTCATTTAAAACACAAAAACAATAAACACTATAGGTGACAATATAATAAAGCTCAAACACACACTTCCATTTACCTTTAAGTTCCCTCTTAAATTAAATTTAAGTAGCTCCATGGTTGGAACGTCTTTTCAGTGGATACATGGACATGACTTGAGTAAATACATACTGTTCTCACACTGGCATTCTACTAAGTTATACAATTTCTACACTCAAACAAACAAGGAGCTTTCTGATATTTTTTTCAATGTCAAAAAATGACATCCTCTTCAAAATATTTAAGTCATCTGTATTTTTCATGTGTATTCTCTCCAGTTACTGGATGCCGTAATTGTATCTACATATCTCCCCCCATTCTGAATTGCTAAGAATTTCCTTTGTGTTGTACAATTTTAAATATGCTTTTAATTTAGAAATTTAATATTGGCTCACAAGGAAATACGACCATATAAACATTCACAGGGATTTAAACAGACATTTCATATTTTAGGCTGACCTACCATCTCAGGTGGTTGGCTTGCTCCTCCTTCACGTCTTGTTGAACTTTTTTTATGAAGAGGGCTTCCTTCATCTGCCTGTTTTGCAAACCAAGCATACTGCCACAGGATATGGCTGAAGTGAAGGGGATACCATAAGTAATAGACATGAGAAATACTTTGGCATGTGTATAATCTCAAAAAGATACTGTGCAAAAGGAGAATATAATAATAGTATAATATATAATAATACATATAGCTCCATAGCAGCTGAAAGAGTAAAATGATTGGGTTGTGTCTACCTTCCCTCAGGTCTTTAGAGCAGAGTTTATTGGTGTCTTTGATCAACATCTTTGCCACCCCTGCAGGGGTACACACATCTGCTGGAGGCTTCAATCCAGGTTTAACACTATCCTTATCTCTCAGTGTCTAGAGGAAAGGTAAAGAACAGCAAGAAATGAAGGATAAAAGAAATGGTCAGTGTTAAGAATATTTCTTAGGTGTCTTAGTTGATGTAACAGGGAAAGGTAAGACAGGTATAATTTAGAGTAGTTTAGATGACCTCTAAGTGTTTATCCGACATTTATGACTTTTTAGTTATTTCTCACATGTACTTATTCTAGTCAGGGTGACAACAATAGACTGATTAGTTAAAGCACTGTATACAATGTATAGTTGTAATGTTGATTATGAATGGTTTTAACAAAGCATCAATGATTAGGTAACTGATACCAAAACAAAGACAAATGTGGAACTGAAATTAAAAATGTTCCCAAACAAAGCAGTTGTCATCCATAAACAAAAACTGTTTTTAGAAAATAAGGTTCTTTCTTCGCTTGTCTCCTTAATCAAAAGTCAAAATAAATTAAGTGAGGAAACAGACTAATAAGTACATCTTATATTGCACTTACATAAAGACCTTTACATTTTTCATGAAGGAGAAAGAGAGCTTTTTATAACTGTTTCCAGCATAATAATGAATACATTTAATGGCGCACCAAGCAACTACTTCCACTGCATTTCAAATTAGGCTAGAAGATAGATCACTGTGATTTATGACTAAGTAATAAAGTTTATTTATATAGCACTTTTTACAAACAAGCAGGGGTCACAAAGTGCTTTACAGTAAAAAGTAAAAAAAACAAACAAATAAAATAATAATAATTGTACATATACCATAAAATACCACAGAAATTTGAAGAAAGCAAAACTTTATGGCTAATTTTCAAAAGCTTATCTAAAAAGATGTGTCTTTAAGTGTTTTCTAAAAGTTTCTACAGAATCCATAGCTCTCAAGGCTAAAGGAAGAGAGTTCCAGAGCCTTGGAGCCACTACACAGAAAGCACGATCACCTCCTCTCTTAAAACGTGTTCTGGGAACAGTTAAAATGTCTTGGCCTGAAGACTTCGGAGAGCAACCAGAGGTGTGTGAATGTAATAGATCCTGGATGTAAGAGAGAGCATGACTATGCAAAGCTCTGTATGTAATGATTCAAATGTTTAAATGCACTTGAAAGCCAATCGGAAGCCAGACAAGATTTGTTCAAACATGTAAACAGTGGTTTGTCGTAAATGAAGAGTCAAGATTAAAACAAAAACTCAAATAAGAAAAAAACTCCAGTATCAGACTGTTATTGAACCACACCAAACACTACCTTTGGTTTGTCAGCCTCCTTGGGTGACTTGTATTTGGTTTTACTTCGAGCAGGCACCTGGGTGGCAGGAGAAGGTCTTTTGTGTTCTGCAGGCACTGCGTCTCCATGACCCGACTTACTGCCCAGCTCACTATCATGCAGGAAAATAAGTAAATTAGTAAAGTACACCTGATATAAAATGTGCTATGATTATGACTGAATTGTGTACATTAGTAAGGGCCAAAACAGATTCATATTTATGTAACAATAAGACTGCAACAGACATTTTTGCAACTAGTTTGAGGTTGCAAAGTCAATACTAGTAGATAAATCTAAAGGAACAAACACAGCAGACTGGAATGAAAGAGAGGGGAGGTGGTGGCGCATTAGGGTTCACTTTTGAAATCCTTCCAGGATCAGTTCTCATACTGTAGCAGAGGAAGAATGGCTATGAATCGGGTGTTTATATAAGGATAATGGCTGGCAGGGAGGCTGAGCAGCGAGGTCATGAATGTTCATTGCATTTACATTTTTCCATCTGTGAAGTTGTTTCAGTGTCCTTCATGTATGTATATGGTGGTGGCCAAAACATACAGTGGTATAAAAACGCATGCGCCTTAAATGACCACAGTGTTGACTCCACACTCCTCTGACACAGTGTCAACAAGACCCTAACATTATAAGCGTCACAAAGATATACTAGGTTTACTCAAGGATTTATTGCAAGGTCATTGTAATAGATGGTATTAGATTGATTAGATTGATGGAAAATGCAACACAGAAGCAAAGTCCTTCAAGATATTAAAATGATTATCATCTGTTTGTTTTAAGAATAGCCTGTCGGGCAGGGGGCACTCGGCAACAAGCCAGAGTCATTGCATTGGTTCAAGCTGGAAAAACATTGGCTCTAGCATAATATTCCTTAATCTTTCACTTGCACATATCTCATCTTTTATTTGGTTCCACTGCGGGGAACAACAAATAGAGGGAGAATGTTTTATATGCTAAACATCCATCGGGAGGCATATCAATCTTGATATCACTGCACCAGCTAGCAAGCTATTTTCATGAATTATTAACTTTCGGCCGAGATAACACCAAGACAGTGCAGTGGATGGAGCTACTGCTGTGTGATGGATAGCATCCTCTTTCTCATGGGAACAGAATTAAACATTAGGTTTAATACTGGCTGAAAAAACTAATGGGAACTTCTAATCAGCACACAAGGCCATTTTCTGTGAATCATGTTTGGTTGCATGTTTGGTACCCTCAAATGAAGTACCTAGTTTGTTTGCTGGTTTGCACATATAACCTGAGAGCCAGTAAGAAGAAGAAGAGAAGGAACTCCAACTGATTATTTTATACTTGCAGGATTTTTGTTGCTCACGAAGACTAAGTGAAGCACCATGAGCAAGAACTAAGCTAGTTACATACATTAGATTGACTAGCGTATGTATGTCTGAATTAAAGGTCCGACCTGAAATACTTTCACACAGTTTTATTGAGTATTGTGATGTACTGTCAGATCCAGAGAATGAGAGTGAAGTGAGCAAAAACAACATTTAAGAGTATGAGATGGCACTGTAAGATAAGGAGCAAAATATCCTGTGTTCGAGTGGAGGAAAAACACATCATCAAAATAAATAAGTCATATCTGGGGGCTCCTCGTCAGCTGACAAACTGTCAGTGGAGATAGTGGTGAATCTAGAAAGAGGAGCTAAAAATCTTAATATTTTACGTTGCTGGAATATTTTATTTTTAAATGTCAGTACAATGTCACACTGTCTTTTTGGCAAGTTAGTCCATTTTAATCTTTAACGGGTCTAATTACCTCAGGGCAAGATGAGGGGCGGAGCTCCCAGTGATGGTACAGAGGTAGGGTTTGGTGTTGAACTGTGAGATGATCAGCTGGATGGTGACCTGAGAAGTCTCATATTGGAAAGGACTAAAGGTCACAACAATGTTCACTTCACCATTGGCTGGTATCACACCTGTAAGAGCAAGGAAATAGGGATGAATGCATGATGTGTATGTACTTCGACCAGGTCAGGGATTCCTAACCAGGAGTCCTTGTGCACCGCGGATTACATCTGCAGTAAGATACCAGCTACAATTGGGAAGAGAAATCTCCCAAACTAAGTCAGTTGTAACACAACTTGCTGCTATTAGGAGAGTGTGGAAACTAGTTTTCTGAAAGTAATGGATACATGACTGTAAAAACTAGCTAAAATGACTGGATGTAAAGTGGAAAAAGTTAGACAGAATAATGGGGAAAAAGATAAGAATAATTAGCTAAAAGTAATTTAGAAAAAGTTGGAATAGCTAAAACTACTGGATAAACATGGTCAAAATAGTTCAAATAAGTAATGGAACAGCTGAAATAATTAGCTAAAAGCAATTTATAAACAGAGAATTAGTTACCTAAACGTTGACAGTTGACTTGTATAAATAATTGATGGGTGGTGTCTGATCAGGATGTGGAGGTATATCAGAGAAACTCTAGTTAACTCCGGTGATAAATTACATCTAAAAACCACTGATGTGTATGTGACTAAATGTTTTTATATTGTGAGCTGTAGGAGTAGTGGCCATGGCCATGGTTTACTGTGTATGTAGAGAGGAAAAAAAGACAAAACATAAAAGGCAATTCCAAAATACACAACTCATTTGTATCTCTTCTTCTCATTCCAGATTTGCACCGAGTTAAAAGTGGAGCTGTAATTCAAAACCCCAAGCGTCGGTTCCGCCATGTGTTATGACGCTTCCCAGACCATGAATACTGCTTAGTACCGCTGTGTGGAAACTGGAGGCATCCTTCAAGTTCTGTGGTGACTTGTTTAATACACAATACAAACCAGTCCAAGCTTTTGAGAAAACACAGTACACATGTTCTCCCGATGGGTTAAGTTCTTAAGCTGGTAGGCTAAATGAGAACTATCAGTGAAATAAATAACATAATTCATCCATTTTACCTTCAAGGCAAAGTTTGAAATGCATCACAGTGAAGTAAAGATTAAAAAGTAACACAGAAAGCCATGTAGAATCATGTGCACACCATTTCTTATGTTTAATTAAAGTAATTTACTAGTCCATACCTGTAAGAGGGTGGATGGAGAAGGCCTCATGGGGCTCAATAACATACACCTGAAACTCAAAGTCAATGGGACAGCTGCATCTCAGAGGAATAGCACGGCAAACACTAGAGGCAGATGGGGAGATGAGATTATTTTTTTTTATGATTTGACACCAACGGGTGAATGAAAGCATGGCTGGTTGTATGGAAAAATAGAAAGAGACAGGCAAGCCCCTTGGGCAGATAGGAGGTCACTAAACAGCCCATTGAAGATCCCAACACACACGCTGCATGGTATAGACACACACACCTTTGTCCAAGTGGTACGGACGATAGGTCGATATGAGGAGGGATGCGCAGGTCATCGATGACAGGGTAAGCATGAACTGGAATTAACAGGTTCTCTTCCCCCTTGGAAAGAGAGCAGGTGGATTGAATGAACAAGACAGGGAGAAAACACGCGAGAGAAGATGAGGAAAGCGTGAAAGAGAAAAGCAAAGATAAGAGAGGTCTCAAAGTAAACACAGGAACGTATCATCAAAAGAGATAAGCAACTCGGAATTGTTCCTCATGGATTGTTTGCTGGCCTTTATGACAGCGCTACATGAGCTAGCTTTAGGGCGTAGTGTCTTTCCAGTAGGTGCCGAAAGATTTAAGTGCAAAGCAAACAGCATTAGCACACAGCAGCACAGCGACCACTCAGGCACACAGTACAAACTGCAGGATACTAACCTTGCAGTGAACCCGTACGCAGTCATAGAAGTACCGCCACTCGTCGGGACAGAATCTGACCTTCAGTGTGTATGCGAGGCCTGGGATGAGGCGGTACTTGAGAGAAAAGAGATGGAACCAAGTTGAATCATCAGAAACAACACTGATTGCACTAATTAAAGGTGGAGTCATAATGTTACATTCAGGTCAGCAATTTGTAATGACAGAAAAATACCTTTTTGGTGTAAGTTGTTTGGAAGTGCTTGGTTTGGGTGGGAATGATATGAATATTCATTACTTCAGATGAGATGTTGATTAGTTTCTGAGGGAGAGGAAGAGGAGAGAAAAGGGTAATTCATTTCCATCCAATCACGTGCACTTGAGAAAACCATCTCCATATTCTTGATGCTTACATGCAGTCTGCAGCGCTTCATCATGCATATATGGGATGAAATAAGTGTCCATTCAATTAAACGTATCCTCAATGGAAACCAAATTAGAGGAATTTATGATGGGGTAGGATTTGTACAATTTTTTTAATACTTTACTGCAAATTTTTAAAAAATAAAAACTTGCTTTTGGTGGTTGCCCAAAGTTTACTAAAGCTCTGTCCAGCATTTACTGTGCAGGAAAATTCCATATCCAAGATTTAAGAGAGTCTGCACTCATATACAGCACTGGATTAGACGTTTCACGTGTACCTCTTTCTCCACTTCACCAAACATTCATTGTGAAAGACACAATATTGCCACCACAGTTTGTCTACAAAGACTTATGTTATGGCAGGCCTGTCAGAGCCCAGACACCTTGAAAATGTTTGCTCACGGACACTTTAAATCTCCAATAGCTAAACAAGCCTTGGAGGCTGCCCCCGACAGCTATGCACTGAACTAAGAGCTTCAGGGACTTCTTCAACTTCTCTCTGCACCGGGCTGTTGTTGGTATTGTGGTTTCACACATCAGGGTCGCCAAATATCTTAAATATGTGGATATGATGCACATAAATATGATCTCCTATTGACTCAATGATACAGCAGGACTAGATGAACAAACACTAACCTTGGCCACTCTGCTTTTTTATACAGCCCACCTTGAGTCAAGACAAAGCAGAGTGTTGGTTCTCTTTTATTTACAGGGCATGCTACTACCTGATAAGGCACTGACCTCGGTCACATTGCAAGGCAGGCTATGCACAGTCCAACATAAACTTGTATTTCTCCTGTATTTATTGTACTGTGTTTTCTGTACCTATTGTATTTATAGTTCTTATTTACTTGTATTTCACACCCAGCACTTGTGGTCACAAAGGAATGGCAGAAAAGGTGTACTACTATAATAATATATTTTAGTGAATTAGTGAAATATTAATGGTAAAAAACTTCAGCAGTATTTTCCTCACCAGGATCTTTATGGTATCCTTCCCCAGCTCAAACCCACTGAAGTGGAGCACAGGGGGCTCTGCTTCAATCAGGCTGTTGCTTTTCAGTTTGGCATAGATTTCTATAAGGGGAAAAAAACAATTACTGAAATGTAATAAGCTATTTGCATATCAGAAAGCAGTTTGAATGCTGGCTTTTCACATCTGCAAAGAGGTTTTACATACATATAGAAAATCAAAAATTTGAATGTCAGCTATTTCGATGGTTGCATGATAACACAGATGATTCAACCAACCCAATAAAAGCAACAACATAATATAACAGTATTAAGGCATCCTATCAGAGGGTTTCAGAGGTCACACTTGATTCCAGTAGATGATTGGGAAGTTTGGCTCTGCTCCTGCTGTCCTCCACCAGCTGGCTCAGGGGCAGGGGAGTCCTCCTCCTGAGGGGCTCTGAAAGCATCTGCGGGGCAGAGAGGGCCACCTCCATCCTGGAAAAGGTCAGTTCTGGCTCCTCATGAGAGAAATGACAGAAGGATGGAGGACAGTCAAGGAGACAGCAGTGTGTTGGTAAATATTATGTTGGTAGACCTATTAATTCATTATGTGAATATAAATTGAAAGGACAAAATTTCATATAATTCGATATTGATAATTATCACAACAAACATCAAATTATTATTTCTTATATTTTAAAACAGATCTTTGCTCCTTTGTGAAAATTGAAGAAACTAGATGGTTAATTGTGGTTTTAAACTTTTATTTATGGTCAGACTTGATGCTAAACAGTGGATCACTAAAGAAATCTAAGGTAGAACATTCAAGACAATTATGATTAAACCTTTTTTCAACAAATATGCATGGGTAAATATCAGGTTAAAAAAATCAAACAAAATAAATATCTTAATAGAAAAATTCAGTTCTAAGCCTGTAGTTCAAATTAATTAAATCAAACATTTATTGAACATTTTTTGTATTGTAAATTATTTGCGATAATTATAATTGTTTTATTGCCCAGCCCTATTTTAGATGCAGTATAGGCAGCTGACTTCACCATCATTTTGAAGAAGACGACACTATAATAAGATTGAGTCCCTTAATATCAACAGTTGACTATAATAATGGGGATGTAACAAATCACAACCTAAGTGCAACGTTAGCAAAGAGGCCAACGTTAACAACAGCTCAGGCATTGTTACATAATTTAACTAACGTTAGCGTTTTAACGTTAGCGTAAAACCTTCTCATGAGAAAAACGTTTTGTATAGTGGGACTTCACAACTTACACTAGTTTTAGACACTGGGTTGCATTTAGTTGTTCAAATAAAACAGCTATATCCCATCTATTTTCGTACCAGAAGCACTTCTTTTACACACCGTCTCTGTTGTTGATGGAAATGACCCACTGTCAAACACTCGTTGCCATAGTGATGCTGGGGCTCTGAAGGGGCGGGACCAACGCCCTATGGGGGTGAATATGATTTGTTGGCTGCTTAAACTGCGTCACGTCACCCAAAATGAGACCGGAAAGTAGCAATTCCACCGTCAAAATAAAAGCCTAAACTACAATTGGACATTCACTCATTTAGCTGACACTTTTATCCAAAGCGACTTGACAGTTGTTATTTATGTCAGAGGTCGCACGCCTCCAGAGCAACTAGGACAATGGGAATCAGTTCCAGGTCGCTCACACCAAATGCGTGTGTTTTCCACTGTTCCATCGCGACCCCATACGCACTGAAGTATGTATCGGTTTCTGTAACTTATTTGTGATGTATATTTATGGATTGAAAACATATTTGACAAATTTGCATTTTCATTTGCTATAGCTATTTTACTAATTATACAGTTTCACACGGATGTGGTATGTTTACGTGTCAATGAATAAAGACTTTATTTTGAAAGTCACGACAGGAAGTTTGTATTTCATTATAGCTACCTTGATGCGCTTATCAGATTGTCCTGACTGATAACTGTGCCCAATTATCGACACTCAAACCTGTGTTTGATTTTCAGACCTCATGTACCTGCAGCATGGCAGGATGCTTGGTTTTCATCCTAATCAGATATTTGGCTTGAAGTTGGACGGAGGCACCTATCTTGATGGAAAAAAGGAACCTGTCTGACAAAATGAAAAAAGCTGGACTTATTGGAGTGGTACTATTACCCCAGGTAAGAAAATAGATGCATGTTTGATTTGAATCTATGCAAAATCTTAAGATCAAGTGCATTATTGTCTCCTTTTTAACAGGTGAAGTCGTCATCAGGGTGTCATCCTCATGTTAATCTTGTGAAAGAGGAGGAAAAGTGCATTAAAGATCTGCTACTTCTGAAGTCACACAAAGTGACGGGTAAGTTAATACAAATTGTGTATTTTAGGCCTATTGTGTTATCTTATACAAAATATCAATAAATATTTAGTAAATGAAGATTGCTGCTCAGTGAAAATGTTCATTAAAAAATGTTGGCAATGTCTGAGATGATTGAAATCTTTGCCGCAAGATTACAGATTTAAAGCAATGGTTTAGTGACACCCAGTGTTCACATAACACTATGCACCCTGAAAAGCAAAAACAACTTTAAAATTCAGACAAAATGCATTTTATATTGAAGATTGGGCATCATTTACATTTTTATTTTAATTTTATTTTCTGTCCCATCCATTAAGAAAACAATATCAGTGTACACTGTAAGGGAATGTGGGATGACCTTAACTGCTGGCCCCCTGCTTCTCTTGGGGAAACTGTCTCTCAACCATGTCCAGAGTTTTTCAATTCAGAAGGTGAGATACTACACATGCACACACACTCTGACAAACATTAACAAACAGACCCCCATTATCTAACACATCACACTGGTTAATTATTTGCCAGGAAACTAATTTGTTTTCATAAGGAACTGAGAGCTTCTCCCTTTCAGGGTCTCTATCCAAACATTCAGCCATAAAAATGGTTGTGTACATAGTCACGGGGTAACACATTTTGGAGTAATACATTAACGATAGGAGGATGATAGACTTCATAATAATTGATCTGAGCCTGAAGAGATAAAGTAGTTTTGCAGCTTTTGACTTTCCAATAAATACAAGTATGTGAACACAGATCTTCATGGCAGGAAAAACATCCTCATTAGACATAATTGTGCAGGATGTTTATTTTTGGCTCAAACACACACTCAGAGAACAGTGACAGGCGTAGGATTGCTGTTTTGCAGGTAAAGTGCATCGCAACTGCACCGCCAATGGGTGGACAGCTCCGCTCGTCCCACATGAAGATGCATGTGGCTACCCTTTCAATGAGACGTTCCACTTTCTTGGAGAGGTTGGTGGTAACTAATATGCACACAGTACGTGTAATTTAGGGCTGCACGATATGGTTTTAAAAATTATATTGTGATTGTTTTGACACCTATTACAGTTTGAGATGTGATTGTCAATTAGTGGGGATGATACTTTTTTGGATCAAACTTTTTATTTTCACTACAAAAAACTATTATAGTCAGTCAATTTGTTGGGGTCTATACCAAACAAATGTTTTCTTAAATCAGGAGAATCAGGAGACTATTCTATGTATCTATAACTATTATTTCTATGAACGCTTAAAGGAATAATTCAACATTTAGAGAAATACGCTCATTTACTTTGTTGCCGAGTGATAGATGTGAAGATTGATACCATTTGTCATATGTTAGTGTCCAAACCGTGTAACTTCTTGGTCCGTCACGTGATGCAGACTGGCCACAAAATACTTTCTCCCACAGACTTACATCTTGAAAGAAGCGACTGTAAAATAGTGTATAAATGGTTTTGAAAGTCACGACCCCTGCGAAATGATCCATTTGGTCCAATAAAATTTGGCAAGTCTAGAAGAGCAGCACAGTGAAATCACTTTATCCTCATTCAAGTTAGTGGAGAGATAAATTGAAGTTGATGTGACACCGAAGCAATGTAGAAGATCCTGGTAATTTTCTACAACGGAAGATGAATTATTTTGGCTTAATGCGCCATTGAGCAACTTTCATAAGAATGTCTCTTCATACATCCATGCTTGAGCCAGAAGTCAATCAGCCTAGCTTAGCAGGTGGCAGATTTTTTTTCATCTTTGGACAGAGTCAGGCTAGCTGTTTCTTCCTCCTCTCAAACTTTATGCTAAGCTAAAGTAATCAGCCAAGAGGCTCCAACAGTGGACCTCACGTCTGGGGAGCACAAATCTGCAAGCCAATGGGAAGCATGTTGGGTTTGTCGTTGGACCCTTCTTTAATCATAATTTATTTTCTAGGCTTTCTTCCTAATTATCCAAAACATATGCTGCACACACTTGAGCTGAAACGCTGTATGCAGTCCGAAAATAGTCACCAACTTAGCACCAACTAAATCATGCCTACATTACAGGTCGTTGTAAGCCAAAAACTTCTTTTCAAGCTTCTCAAGTCCTTGCACAGTGGTCTGTTTCAATGATTGGTAGTGTAGATATATTGTCAAATCATGCTGTTTGGGAGGCAATAAAGTGATGCTCTTTTTCCCTTGTTCAGTCCTCAGATTCACATTTGTATTTCTCCTACGTGAAGACCATGTACACAGCTGGCTACACCCTCTCTCTTATTTCTCTCATCATCGCCATCAGCATATTCTGTCTGTTTAGGTGAGATACATTCTTTCTTAACCCTTTTTTCTCTCCTACAAATCAGACTTTTGTGAAATGGTACTGACCCTTTGTTTTATTGCATTTCTTGGATGTAGACCTACATGGAATAACAGTTGAACCTGTCCTGAAAACTGCAGAATTATACACTAACATTAAACTGTGAATGTTGATGTTTCTTCAGAAAGCTGCACTGTACCAGGAATTACATTCACATCCAGCTGTTTATCTCCTTTATCCTGAGAGCCATCTTCATCTTCATCAGAGACACTCTGCTGTTTACTAATGAAGAGCTCTACCACTGTGAATACTACCCGGTATGGATGGACAGACACTGTCTTGTCATATTCACTTTTACATGTCTCCTCAGTCTATGAAATTATGCAGCAATCTAACATGAACACATGTAGGCTAAATCACATTCAGCCTGTACATAATGCTCAAAGTAGTGATGGGAATTACGGCTCTTCGAAGCAAACTAGATGTTATGCCTCCTAAAGGGCTCATCTTTTAGTACATCTGTTGGTCCCCTGTCTAAGTTTCATTCTTATTTGTTGCATGAAATAAATATGCAAGATTTCTCATCTGAAATAAACTGAAATATTCTCCGTTATATTTATGTTTAAAAAGTGCGGCTCTTTGAGGCTGTACTTAGGTATTAAGGTGCTTTAAGCTAAATGCTAACTTTAGCATGCTATTATGCACACAATGAAAATGCTAACATGCTGAGGTTTAGCAAATTCACAGCTGTGCTTTCCAGTGTTAGCATGCAAACATATGCCAATTAGCAGTAAAGACAATATATAGCCGATGGGAATGTTTGTCATTCTGTTAATTAAGTGGAGGTGATGCCAAATGAACTGTCATAGTGTATTAGGAAACATTCTTTGGGCGCCATCCAATAGTTGTTGAGATATGATCAACCGCATAGCTACTACGAGAAGATGCCAGAAGATGGTGCTGTTGAATTTCAGTAGGAATCAACAAAGAACAACTTTTTGGCTGCAAACAGAAAGGTGGTGTTTTTTTTCCTCAACACTTACATAGGAGTGCTTGATTTACCCACCTTCATTCCTATGTGGCAGGTGGCATGTAAGGTTGTGCTGATGTTTTCCAACTACTCCATCCTGGCAAACTACAGCTGGCTGCTGGTCGAGGGTCACTTCCTCTTCACCCTTGTGAGCCGCTCCTTCTTCTCCCTGAAGAAACACCTGGTCTGGTACATTGTCCTAAGCTGGGGTAGGGAGACTCATGCACGTATTCACAGTTCAGTATAGTAAATTCTTCCTTTTTAGATTGATCCAAGATTTATTACAGGTTTACCATTGATTGTCATTGTCTCCTGGGGGTGTGCCAAGTATTTTTATGAAGACGAAGGGTAAGGGAGGAGTAAAATCAGTTTCACTCATTGTGCAGTTATGATCTATCAAAGTGTGTTTTTTAAATGATTTCTTTTTTTCATTGCCAAAGCTGTTGGGAAACCAGGAAACATGAATGGATTTGGTGGATACTTCGAGTACCAGTTCTTCTGACTATATCTGTAAAAACTTACTTTGTCTTTTACTTAAATTTCATTCTTCTTTAAAATGTTATTAAAAACTAGTTTGACATTTTGTTGGATGAGAAGACTGATACCACTGTCAAATATTTAAGCTACAGCCAGCAGCCGGTTATCGTAGCTTAGCATAAAGACTGGAAACCTGGGGAAACAGTTAGCCTGCTCTCTTTCAGCTAATCTAAAGGTCAGATTTAGTGTACATAAATGACATTGGTATCAATCTTCTCATCAAGCTCTTGCATCTTTCCAAAAATGTTTAAACTATTTGCATTACAAAGTAGCGTAACAATAGCGTTCACAATCATTTCAGATGAATCTCATCTTTTTCTTGGGCATTTTGAGGATACTGGTAAACAAACTCAGAATGCCAGATGCACAGAGGAATGAATTCTGCCAGTATAAGTGAGTACTGATCACCTTGTAGTATTGTTGTGCTGTCATACTATATATCTGGTATGTAAAGTTGAGGCCTGTTGTGTTTACAGTAAAACTTTAATAGCCAGGGGCTTTTATTTGCTTTAATCACTGAACTCAGCCAGCCTATATCTGCCATAAAACTCTTCATCAGCAAAGATGGAAAATATGCTACTATCAAGTTGTTTATTTAAACCAGTATGAATATTACTTAATTACTAAATAAAATTTAGGCCTTTGAATAAAATCTACTACGAATCCTTTATTTGATCTAGCTCACAGAGACAGCTCATATAGACCAACCTCATGGACGGAGAGAAACAGACAGATGCATTAAAATACCAGTAGCATTCCTTAGAAATGATGACAGCAGAAGGTTACTGTAGTTATTTAAACTTGGATTAAGTTTTGATCGGTGAACCCTTATGGACTAAAAGGAACATAAGCAACCAAGGAATAGACATAGACAAGTTCAGATTTTATGACCGCTTCAAATGTGGGGAGTCAGCACTTCTTTTTCGTTTCTCGTTTACCTTTTCACACTGCTAAATCTGAATAAATTAGACTTTGGTGCTCATGGTTTCCATACAATGAACTAAACAGTTGAAATGTGAAGAATCTATTCAATCTAACAATGTGTGTATCTAAGCAACTCATAACCAGCTCAAGCAGGCGACCTGGTGGGCTTTAAGATGTTTTATACATCCAAAGAACTTCTACAGAAACCAGACCCGGCTTCTAATTGATTCTAACATGTATCCACACCTTACCTGTAAAAGGGACAGGTGTCTAATTGGGACTAGGCTTTTAAATGAAGTCTTACGGTATATGTGAAGAGGCATTGTCCGAGGAGTAGGCCATGTATTTTGCAGAGGATAATGCAATAATAATTCTGTAAAGATCACTCCTGTTTGCTTTGCTAATGCGGGTAGAAATACACACACAAGCTGGGTAGTTTTACAGGGACAGACTCAAATCAATCATTCTTGTAGACAGATTTATAGAGATGCTTCAGCAGATGGGAAAACTCTATTCTTCGTATTATTAATGAGGGAAAACTATCATTTTTCTTTCACCAGGAGATTGATCAAGTCCACATTTTTTCTGGTGGCTCTTTTCGGCCTGCATTGCATCCTGTTTGTTTTCTTACCTGTTGAAGTCAGCAGCTCAGTGTTTAAGATATGGACCTTTGCAGAGCTGGCGCTGTCATCCACACAGGTAAATTAGAGGATATGTATGAGAGGGACAGATGTCCAGTCAACTCTGAATAATTCAAATAAAAAGACACTCACTGACTTCTCTCTTCACATCTCTAAGGGATTTGTGGTCACTGTGCTCTACTGCTTCACGAACGGGGAGGTAAGAACCAGTTAGCCCATTAGGGCCAAAACGTGTAGCGCCAAAAGGCCAAAGGTGGCGTTTTGAAAGTGTGGACCAATCTGGGGATCTGTGACATGTCCTTTTCCAGGTGCAGCATGAGTTTCAGAGGAGGTGGAGGAGGTGGAGGGTGACTCAGCACCTCCCCAGTCGGCCCAGGCAGCATCACAGCTCCATCAGCCACAGTGCGTCTCCTCACACACAGGTCTCCCTGCTGCCCTGCTCTCTAGGCAGCGTGCCAACTAGTGGACTCCCTGTGGATACTGTGGAGATGTGATTCAAGTTAGGACTGGCTCATTCTCCCTCTCCTTGTTGATACGTAATGGATTCTGGCTTAGCGCTGCCAACAAATTAGTCCACAACTGCAGCTTGAGTGTTTAATACAGTGGAATGCATATTTATCATAATGCATATCATTTGCATTGTTTTTATTTGATGACAGAAGGATGTAAAATGCACCACAGAGGCCCAGTTAGTAAGCTGTCAGGCTTACTTGGCAATGATTTGTGCACGTTCAAATATCACAGATGTAGTTTTTTATTGATGTCCAGATATTTAAACTTATGCAAAAGGTTGAAAGGAATCCAGCAAGATCCTTCCACTACCCAGAGTAAATGGAACGTGGAAGCTAAGATATTCCCCTTAAAAGATAATAAAACTCACCATCTGGGGTTTAAATATGCAGCAAACATGATTCCCCATTTCCTTTTAGTCACATTAAAGTGACTGCCCAGAACCAGACAAGTGATAAATTCACTACTGTGATCCAGTTGGAGAGAGAATGCAGAAGCTCAGTGTAAGTTGGTGAGATTCACCCAAACTGTGCACATTCAGTATCTGTGCTGAACATATGTTGCAAGATTAGACTGACAATAAGAGGCCTAATCAGGGGCTAGACCCCCCCTCAACTGTCAGAAACCTTTTTTTATTTTCATTCAGGAAAGTGTTGGGGGGTTTTTGTTTAATTGTACATGCTCCCTTCAAGAAGCTTATAATGTTCAGCTTTTGTTCAAACTGTATGATCATTTAGGAGGCTGCAGTTTGAGGCACTCTTGAATTGTTTCGCATTATAGTTTTACATTATACTTACAGGTGTTTGTTATTTATTTTTAAAACTTGTCGGATGCCTTAGCAGTTGTTTCTTGGAGAACAACAGAAACAAGTGAAGCTGAGGTCAAAAGAACAAGTCTTTATTTTTGATAGTCAGTCTTGGATATAAATGAACTGTATTGAAACTGCTTTTATATACAAATTTACATTTCATTTGCACTTAAAGGAATAGTTTGACATTTTAGAAAACACATGTTGCTTTCTTGCCGAGTGTTAGAAGATAAGATCGATACCACTCTTAAATGTGTCCGCTGATTAGGAAGCTACTCAGCAGACAATTAGCTTAGCATATCGGGTAGAGGCAGGGGGAAAACAGTTAGCCTGACTGTGTCAAAAGACCCCCCCCTTCCACTTTTAAGTAGAATAAGTAAAGCCTGTTGGTTCTCACCACAATTAGCATAAAGACATATAAAGATGCTTTTGTCGCAAATGTGTATTTCTCAAATGCTGACCTATTCTTTTACACACTTTAATGTAGAGTTTCATAAAGTACTCCAAATTGCATCTATCATTTACATCATTTATATCTTACACAGTACCAAGAAGTGTAGCAGCATGTAAAATCAGTTGTAAAGCTTGTTAAATGTTATTGAGGAAAATGGCACAGGCTCTAGATTCCATATTTTGCCTTTAGCGTCTCCACCACTTCAACATAGGCCGTCATTGCTTCATCTTTGCCCATACCTGTTGGTTTAGAAATGGAAACAAAGCAAACTCGTTGGTTTACGATAAAAACCCTGATACAGCCATGCCTACATTTTTGCTATTGGGGAAGGTACACAATGTTCTTAACATGTGTTTCAAATATGGCTTTGTTAAAGAATAATCATCTAACTGCCCTTAGTTAACTTTTTTTTTTTTTTTTTTAAATCCTACCTTTCTTTTTATGCCACGCATTCCATTTTCCTCGTCCTGCAAGGTCAAATATCCCTGGACACTCTGTGGATGTAAAAGCAATCGTCAATAACTGGGCTTTGCAATAAGCATCAGATTTTTTTGTATTCATATTTCTGTCACTTGTTCTTATTCAAACTGTCAATGTCTATTCTAAACGATGCAAGACATTTTCCCTCTTTTTAAGCTTTTAAGGGGCCCTGAAAACCTGGTTTCTCAGTGTCTTACTATGAGCAGTATTGAGTTAGATTCCACCGTTGACTATGAGCGATGCTGTCCTACATCTAGCAACACCCAAATTCAGTTATTTGGTTATTTGGGCAGGGCTCAGGTGGAAAAAGATGATGTCACACACAATCATGTTATTCGGGCTGAATGAAATGAGGGCTGTGCTACTTTTTTCACTTTTGTGTCAAAGCTCGATTTATTTGATTGCTGTTAGGATGTAAAGGGAATTTCAACAAAATTCCTATAAGGATATTTAATGTTATAGAGAAATACTGAAGCTCTGAATCTGTTTTCAGGGGGTATAAATTTCTCATTTTGAATATTAATGTTAGTGCTTTGTTGTCAAATAATGTTTCTTCTATAAGAATGTAAGAAAAAAAATACAGCTTCGTAAACGTATCACTTTTGGCATCATTTACCAAACCTGTCAGACCTGATTCTTTCTCATCCCCACCCTACTGGAAGTACTGGATAGATCAGAACACAACAGTCTTTTTTGTGTGTGTTTCCATCTGAATTCTTAAATGTAAAAAACTTTTACAAAAAGTTTGCCAATGTTACTCACCTATGTTAATATCACCAACTGTGGCTTGCTTATATAAACCATATAGTTCACCAATTTCGTCATAGTTTGGTCTTTGTTTGAGCACCTTCGCCTCCTCTACTGCTTTTTTAAATGATTCCTGGCGGGATGAAAGAAAATACAAGCTGAAACATAAATCTTTTATCAAATTATTAAAATGTCTTAACTTAAATACCAGCCTTATACGTCACAAAATGTAGTAAGACTTTTGTTAGGCTTATCACCTTGTTACATTCACACATGCAGCTTAGCAGAGTGATCCTGCCCTTTTCACAACTTCAGTACAGTCTAGTCCAGTACAGACAAGTCAACACGCCTGCAAGGTAACTTAATAACTTAAATATATAAATAAGTAACACACATATCTTTATGTAAAGTTGTAGAAAAGTATTCAATTCAGAAGAGGTAGTACTTACAGTCATGACGGCAGTGAGAGCACACCTTGTTGCTGCTGATTTCACAGCGCTTGTCCAACTAGTCCGCAATACTGCTGTTTGTGGCAGTGGGGATTTGCTGAGGGAAAAGAATGTGGGAGGTAGTTTCTGTCACTGCCAGCGAAGACAGCAGGAGACTATGAAGGAGTGGTATTCAGTTCTACAATTCTGAATTTAATAATAATTAATAACAGTATAGCTTGATATAACAACTTTTTTATGCTTATAGCATATATTATATTGAATCTTAAGGTTTAAGTATTTGATACTTGTCACTTACTCATGTTGGTTAATTTTGGTTGAAATAGCATTTTTCATAACTTCACACACCAACAAAGGATATGCAGTGGACAGGTAACACCGGGGGTTTCCAGTTACACTGCAAAACTGATATTCTTAATAAAACGTCATGGCTCTTTTACACATCTGACAAGAAACTGTCAGAGACTTTAAAGCAGGTGTGTGAGCAGATTGTTTCCTTTTTTAATGCATTGCACCTGTTGTATGTTTTCTATGACATCAAAATAATGTCTTTTTTTCCAAAGACAAGGAAAACCTTTTCAGCTTTTGGGCACAGAGTAAAATTATTCTCCACCACAAGATGGCAGCATCCACATTTTTAATGATCTGATGGGTTCTTCACTGTTGGTGAGATTAGATTGACCTTTTATTTGATTTTCTAATGGTGGCCGTCTAATCTTTAAATGATGAAGATGGTTTTGATGTTCTATTTCAGAAGTCCTTACATGAAGCTGATGAATACATTTTTGACAATGCAGTGGACCCCACACTGACAAATATCAAATAATGATGTAGACAATATGCTTTATTCTATTTTCGTTTGAGATCTTTACATTCATGCGTTTTTTGTAAGAGACACATGTTGAATGTCGGTACTCTACTATGACATTTTAATCTAGAGTCAGAAAACGTCTTTCAACAACTGGAAAAATACAAACTAATGTAATAATAAAACAAAAATATCTGAAATCAACAACAGTGGCAAACTGTTTTTGATTACAATGAAAAAGTTCTGTAACAGCTTATTGATTTTCCAAGTCAAATATGTACTGATGGGTGATTATCAGCAGGTGAGTTCAGTACATGAAAAAATTGATTGTAACAATGGAAAACAAAAACAAAAAGAAAACCAAGAAAACAATGCAAGCCAAAACACAGTAGTCAAGTCTGACAGCTGCTGCAGCAGCAATGCTTTAGCCTTGTAAGTTTCCAGCTGGCACAAGTTTCATGAACACCTGCGTAAGGGACTGTACAAAAATGATTAAGGGGGGGTGTAGTCTGAAATGAAAATACTTCACTTTATTTTGTGCTGTGTTTCTTAAAGGGGCATTTTGCCATTTTCATACAAAAGCAATCATATTTCTGTACCAGGGATTTGAGAAACAGAATAGGCGTGAAGCTAGTTAGTGATTTAACGTTACCGTTAGCAAAGAACGCCTCATTAAAGGTTGCTTTTCTACAATATAAAGGAGATCATTTGCATATATTTGGTAATTGATCATTTCACTTTCAATCTGTGTAATAGACTCTTTTAGTTGTTAATGGTTTCAAGATGTAAACCAGTTCAAGAACAGTGTATACATTTCGAGATATTAGGGGCAGGCAGTTTTTTCCCCACCCTAAACATTTTCATACAGTCCCTAACAGTTTGATGAATATGACAGCACATCGAAAGTATTTGGGGAAAAAATGTCAAAAAGGAAAAAAAGAAGACTTAAGCCAATGAAAAATATCATAAAAAATGTTAAATAAAACGTGAAACCATGTTTGGTTAAATTTAACACGTGACAATACAGGATGACGGGCGAAGTCGAAGACCAGCTAACAAAAATCTGTGCAGCAATCTTGAAGTGCACACAGAAAAAAAAAACCCTTCAGCTGACAGGAATGCATACGCCAAGCAGGAGGCCAAGTATTTTCTGATGATCAGTGAATAAATCTTATTACAAAGACTCCATGGACTACAACAAAATTCAGTTGTAGAGCTTCCATTACAGCAAGTTCAGTAGAAGTGTAACAGTGACTTCATAAATTAAACAAGAAGCTAATATTGCTCTTCTTCAGGTCTGGGTTGAAGCTTCAAATAGAGTTAAAAACTCAACAATAAATTAAAATAAAAGGCACCAAATAAACACTTATTTTTGACAATAAGAAGTGCAATAAGATTGATGACTGGTGAAATTTCTCTAAAGAACAACCAGCTAATTTGTCAAAAAGAAACATCTCAAATCCTCAGCGGGCTTTAGAGAGAAGCCTTCAATATGTATGAATCATTTATCTTCTGTGTGAGCGGTGTTTTTATTAATGAGTGCACGCACAAAGAGCTCTACTTTTATACCTTTTATCTGGATCTTCATACGCACATCTGTAGAGTCACACATGACTGACATCCTCCATCCCGTTGCGGCAGTCATCGTCCGGCAGGGTGAAGCGGATGTGCCGGCTCTTCTCCCAGCCGCGCCGGATCTGTGCGAGCCGCCGGGCCACGCAGGGCACGAAGAGAGCCAGGCGGCCCAGCAGAACCACGAGGGGAAGAATCAGGACCAGCAGGAAGGTCGGGGGGAGGTGGAAGCGGTACTGGGCCGGGTCGAATGCACGGTTCCAGCCATAGAGCATTGTGTGGAGGGTGGCCATGGACAAGGCACAGTAACCTATCGTGGACTGAAGGACGCAAAAGAAGGGTGTCACAGGTTGTATTTGGAAGTGAAGACAATGGTCACAGCGCTATTACAATATAGTCATGTCCTCCAAATATGTATGACCCACAATGTTTTAAAAACAGAGACTGAGATTCTACCTCGAAGTGACTCCTCATCAGTTCATAACAGTCCAGCCAGTGCACTACATTAGCTCATTATGTTACAGGCTAATGCAGACCCTGCGGAAATACACTGACCTACCACTCATGACCCAAATGAACCCCACTAATGTATGCATCTGTCTGTGTATACATCTGTGTGTGTGTGTCATATTTTGTACCCTCAGGGCAAGCTAATTACCAAAACCTCCCAAGGTTGACTCGGGCAGGGGCCAGGGGTTAAAAATAGCCTCATTTAAACACTAACTGTCTAGAGTGGATCATAATTATTTCCACTTGACAAGATTGTGCCTGTTCTCTCCTGAGGAGTGGAGAGTGTGTCCATTTACGCAGAAAAAAAAAAAAACATCTTGTGGTATTTAACGTAGATATATCTGTGAATCTGTACTAATCCACTGTTGAAAACAGTCTCCAGCAAATGCACTTTTTTTCTCTCTGATTTTTTATAAACCTACAGTGTCCAGCTGTTTCAGGAATCTATTTAACAGTAATTTAAAAATTATATTAATATATTTGTCACCCATTTCTAAAGGTTTATATCTTTAGTAGAAGCAAATGGGTTTGGGGCTGAGAGCCACAGACAGGCAGGAGAATTTGTATCATATTGTTGGTTTTGATCATTTTATAGAATTTGTTGATAATAACCAAAATATAACAATTAACAACCCTAATCTCATATTTGTGTGAACCCGGGACCCTTAATGCACTGATTTGCTCTGCAGGTCTCAGATTATGGCACTACTTAAGACTAATCCGGTGCACATTTTTGCCATTTTTGCAAAGTAAAAAATGTCATATGATGGCAATACGTGGTATGTTATGTAACGTAGTGACCACTATGCTGATGAAGTTGTTTCGGGGAGGTTGTAAGAAATGACTGTAACTATAGCTCTTAACATAAAGTTATTCACACAAAGATTTTGGCTGCAAAATCTTACATGGTACTCAAAATGAAAACCCAACAATTAAATTAGGTCACTTTTACACCCGCAGTTTAATTTTGTCCAAAGCAACAGGAAAGATTATACGTTGTTGCCTTTTAGTTCTGGTCCAGTGTGTTTGTCTGTACTCCCGTCCCCAAATGGGGGGTACAGACAAACTCACATGGCACATAAGATGTGCAATTTAATTCTTTGAAGTATTTAAAATGATGTAGAGTAAGGACTTCCACATAATCCATTAAATAGTTTATATTACTGTAAATATTAATATATATGACATATATATGATGTATATATAAGGCAAAAATGATGATTTCACTGCATGTGTTCACTGTTTCTGTTCTGTATTGACTACAAAGTTTAATTCACAACACCAAACTGGAAATATCTCAATCCCTGAAGTTTTCAGTAAGCCACAGTGATTCTGTTATGGGATCGTATCACAATTTACACAACTGTAACATACACTCGATATATATTCCAAAATGAAAAGAACAGCAATTACATACATTTAAAATGCATTGCCATGGTGATAAGGTAATTAGCATTTATGTTGCAGTGATGCTCAAAAGAGCAATTTTCTTCAAGTGTACTCTATTGCAAAAGATGAACCAAAACAATGCTAAATATTTAAATCTATTTCAAATATCACCTTGCAAAATACATCTCTCTCATACACACACACACACACACATATTCCTTTACACATAAACAAATATGCACACACAGGCCCATACACATACTACACAACACATCAGCATATTCTCCTGCAGCTGCAGGCAGCAGGTCGAGCTACATATGCTGGGCAGAAAGTTGCCTTTCATCACGCCGGCTGTCGGCACATGACTAATCTGACGGCCACCGGATTAGTTTAACTGGGAAAATGCAGCACAGATGCACCACGAGTGTTGGGAGAAACGGAGGCCACGATGGGGAAAGTCAAGGAGGAGAGGAGGAAGCGCGTGTGCACTGAGTCACAACACTCCTGATGGCTTTGTCACAGTCCAAGTTTAACACCATATCTGGGGCAGCTGCAGGAGCTCGAACCGTGTTTGTGTGTGTGTGACCGCAAGACCACGTGAGCATGTAGGAGCATCTGTCTGCACATCAGCGTGATGCTTGTATGTAAGGAAGTCTGCCTGTATGTTGATGTGTCAATCTTTGGCCATCATTCTGTAATAATCCTTGTCGTTTACCCTGTTTCCAGGAAGAATGTCCTCTTGGCAGTATATATATATTTATATATATTCATGGGAAAAGGGGCTTGGGGGAAAGACAATCAATTTTAATTGAACTAGTACATCACTGCATATATGAGTGCATGTGTTTTGTACCTGTATGAAGCTGAACTCCCTCCAATTGACGGTGTTGGCCACTGAAGGCAGCGAGGTGACAGCCAGCAGCGAGAGCATCCCAAGGGCCATGATGCCCACTGAGAGGTACAGCTCCATCCTCCACACCTCACCGTTGTCCCACTTCACCTGGACGACACATGATAATCATCAAAATCCTCAGTGTGTCCGGGGGAGATTTTCAACTCCAGTGATTCTGGAGTTGCTTTTTTTTGCGCTAATTTGTTTTTCTGCCTTTTCTAGCATCAATTTATGTTGGAAATGTTTTTATTTATGTGAAGGGAAACACAAAATTCAGGTGACAATTCATACTCTTAGCAACAAGTGCAACACCTATTGTACACCTATATACATATTGTACAATATTATCTCTTTAAATACTAATGTACAATATTCTCTGAATCAGTACTCTGGTTATTCTGTCCCATACTGTAGTATTTAAGGATTGTATCCATTCCACATCAATTCTACCAGTACTCATTATTACTATTAGTTTATCTAATTCCTTACTATTTATCATTACACTTCTGTTAATACCGTACATGACCACACTACTTATATTTCGAATTGTTATATTTTCTACTTAGCTAATTTCTATTATTTCTATTCCTTATACCTTGATATGCAAGTGAGCAATTCATAACAAAGACTTTCCTCATCATAGTATTTGTGACTCTGAAAATAAAAATAAAATACAGTAAGGCATTCTGTATTGCTTTCAGATATGTTTTCTCATGTAACATGACCCCTGCTGAGTCAGCACGCATGCAGGAAAGAGGAAAGTCTTCCCTCCTCTTTTGTGTCTTTTGTTTGGGGAAGTAACCTTTTTAAATGTGGCACCTTTTCACCTCAATGATAAATTAATTCATTTTAATTCAGTTAGAAACTCCTGTTCTTTAATAGCTTCTGTGTTTTCTGACATATCCAGAATAAAAGTCATAACATTGCGAGACCAACATCATAATTTAATGAGAGTTCATAATATTTTTAAGTCTGCCTATCCATATACTAGTAATGTGTTACTGCTCTGCTGATAAGGTAGTACCCCCCACAGACTCAGCACCCCGTTTGGGACTGCATATTAGGATGAGACAACGGAGATGGAAACTGAAACTAACTGAAAACACTTCTGATCAGGCAGTTCACTTGAGTTATACATTTGTTTTTCACAGCATAAGTAAAAGTTTTTCCCCTGATGAGAAATATCATCATGTTTTCATCTTGTGAGATCTCTTCACACCCCTAGCCAGACGTGGACATCCTTATAATTTTAACAATTTTAAATAAATCCTCACACCAGGTGCAAATTCAGCTCTCATAATAGACTCATGGCAGCACTTTATGGCCATAATAGCACAAAGCATTTAAACTGAAAGTGCCAGTATCCAAACAACACTTTCATTATTATCAAAAACACTGACTGTTTTAGTTTACTTAATTCTAGTGGTCTATTATTTCTCCAGTAACTAAACCAAAATCTATCAAGTCATATTGGATCATGACACTAATAGAACTAACATACCTAAATAACTATTAACACAGACCGGCACTAAAATATATTCAATTCTAGCATTGTGTCATCAGTATTAGTTTGTTGCTGTGTGGCTATCTGTGTGGAATATGTACTGCCTGTGAAAACAAATCTCCCTCTGGGACAATAAAAGAGTGTCTATGTATCTAAAAGTAGTCCATCAACCAAACCGCCGAAGTGAGCCTCGCCAAAAGGGAGAACATGTCAGTCAGTCTCCACCCACACGGCTTGAAGCTGACCAACTTTACACAGCACTCGAGTGAGTTTGTAACACTGTTTAAGGATGCTTCCATTTTGATCGCTGGCGGTTTGGTAAAACATCGAAGCCAAGAGATTTTTGTCAACGTCAGACTCAAGAGTGCAAGGATGTGTCTGTTTCCTGGATGCAGCAAATACCAAAATCTTTGTTTATTCAATTTTCATCACCAAGTTGAGGAGAAATTCAGACTCTCAATGAGATTATCACTTAACACATTAATTCTTTCTGCCACTCACTCAGAAACACTCCTCTGCTTCTATCTCTCACCTGTTGCGCCATGTTGAGCAGTTTGTAGCGGGCAGACTTCCTCATGGGAAGACACAGACTATAGATGGCATGTAGAACCGCACACAGGAAGCTGCAGAGCCCAAACTGCTTCCTTGTGATGAGCCACCGGTCCAGCCATTTGGGGAAGCGGTTGTACTTGGTGCCCTGTGACAGCTGGAGGAAAGCAGCGCACAAACCAGGCAGGTAGACCAGGGAAAACATCACCAAGGACACCGAGGGAAGTGTCACATTAACAGTGTCAATGGGCATTTTGTAGAAAACACTCTTCCCTTCTGTGATGTAGGGCTGCAGGACGTCACGTATGAAGTTGTACAGATAGAAGAAGATGAACAGGGACAGGGTGCAGAGGACTGGGATGCGCCAGGAGGGAAATAGATAGAGGGGGAGGTTTTCGACCTCCAGAGAAGAGGAGAGGAGGCCCATATCAACAGGGACAAAGCCCATTCTGCGACAGAGCTGCATCACCGATCTTTTTGCCTTGCTGCTGTCACTGCAGAGGAAAACCTGGAGGAATAACAAAGGACAAAAACATGAAGCTGAGTTCTGTCTCTTCTGAACTTGATCTGGACTCCTCTTTTTCCCCCAAACACATAAGTCCAGGGAGACTCTATGACTCCAAACTACAAGGGCAAGCTGATGTCTCCTACCTGCCTGCTTCCATCCCGAGGTCCTGTCTGCAGCACCCAGGCTGATATGGTGTTAAACCCTTTGACTACAGAACTCTCTGGAAAAAGGTCGGCCAGCTGTTCCGCATTCGACGGCCCCTCTCGGTTGATTCTCAAACTATTGCTAACATCCACCAGTGTCTTTCCAGCTAGTGTCGGCTTCAGCTCCACCAGAGTGGAGTGATGCTCAGGGTACACAGCGACAAACACCAGGTCTGCCTGGCTGGCTGCCTCCATCTGGGATGTCACCTGGAAGACAAAGACAGGAATGGATGAGGCGTGGAAACAGCAACTTCTGTACATACGCTCTCCTTGCTCTAGCTTCATATTTAGTGAACAGACATGAAAGAGGTATAATTCTTTATATCTAACTCTCTGCAAGAAAACACATTTTCCACCAACACCTGACTGATAGTGATTGAAAATTATTAAGAATGGAAATATTAGCTAATCATACAATACGCGCATCAGAAATTTGTACTCATTATAATGTCTATTACAAGAACAGTTTACCTCTGTTATGAATCTGTCATCAGAAAATGCCACAGGAAACATGCAGCTTGTTTTTAGTATATTAAAAAGAGTTTAGTTTAGTTACATCTGATAGAGAGAAACCTTAAAAATATCTGACTAACTGCTTTATTCTTTTCCCATACCATATATTTAATTAAGATTATCTGTTAGGTATCTATTTAGGTAAAAACAATTATTATGCCTAGTGGATACAACCAGAGTAAATACATAATTATCACCATAGGGAGAGAAACAAAAGCACCAATTATATGGTGAGTGTGAATTAGAGTGTCAGTTTCACTGTGTGTGTCACCTCGGCCTCCTCAGGGAACAGAGCCACAGAGCGTTTGGGGGTGCGACTGCCCACCACCACTTGGTAGCCGGAGGCCACCAGCCTTCTTGCCAGCGAGCGGGAGAAGTCGCCTGTACCTAGAATGCCAATAACTGGATCGCCAGATTCAGACATGGAGGCTTCAAGATGTCTGGAGCCTCCTCCTTCCCCTCTGCCTCGGATTAAAGGCCTGGCCATCTCATCAGGCATTTTGCACTGAGAAATAAGTATAGAGAAGACATGGTCATTATTTTTGGTTTATGTTCATTAATATCCCCATTACCTTAAAAGGTTGTTTTTTTTGTTGGGGCTAGACCTTTTTGGAAGAGAGAACTATTATTCCCATAATCTTTGTGTTCCTATGTCCAAGATCCGTAACTCTGCAGATTACAGAGCAATGAGTGGCCATCCAATATAACCGTTCGGCCTATAACTATATTGGATATTACGCACCCTGAATCCAGCTGGCTCTGAAAATTAGATGTTTATAATAAAAACGCAAGTTTAACAAATACGTCTGGCATCCATCCAAAAGTTTATACCGAGCTCATGAGCCCCTGCTCCATATCCCACACTCTTAACGCGGTTATCGTGCGGTAACCACATGCTGTGGACAGTAACAAAGTTAGGTAAATTTTAGGTAGATTTTATAAAAATGCTGTTTTGTTAATAATCCGGCTATATGCCGAATTTCCCAGAAACCCGGCAATATTCAGAAATCGCATCAAGTGACGTTAAACACTTTATTTAAGCTGCCCTATTAGCGATAAAATATTAAATTGCCAAAAATCCATATTGATATTCTCGTCAAAACAGAAAAGCGAGCTGAAGCAACCTTGCTTATTGTCCTTGTCTGAACTCGTGGAAACTTTACCTCCGAATAAAGTCACTCTTCTTACCACACAGGCAAACATTCACGTACATTTTAGATAAAATAACAGTTTATAGTTCATAATTCAGCTTCTGTTGAAAGTTACAGAGACATTTGTACTTGTTTACAGTCAGAATTACTCACCCCGCGTACCCCGCGTCTCGCTTTCTGTGAACTGGCACGTTTCTTCCTGATAAGGTGACGCAACGGCCAAAGCCCCGCCCCAGCCACGCCTCCACGTGTGTGCACAAGATAAAACAGAGCATTGTTCCCCCTAAAACATAAAACTATATGAATGTCATCCAGGAATGTATTCGAGTGCCACATCAGAAAACGTTCACACTTCAACAACGTTCACAATTCAGCTAAAACAATAGCTAAACTATTTCAAAACAGAGCTTTACATGAAGAAGAAAAGGGGAAGGAGGGAGAGACAGACAGACAGAACAATTTATATGCTAACCAGAATTAAGTGTGCTCAATTAAGTGTGAACATCATTATTATTGTCCATGGTCTTTTCATTGTGAGCAGGCTGGCTGGCATTTAGCCCGGCTGCAAACTCTTGGTCTTCTTTTTGTTGTAGCAATTGTGTAGTTGTATTTCAGAAACCACATGGTATTCTGCTGAAAAATGTCAAGAAGGAAGGTGTAATAATTTCCGTCCCCTCCATCACCCCATCTGGTGTGTGTGATGAACTGGCTTTGGGATTAGAATAAATAGCAAAAGCAAAAGCGTGTTAAAAAGATGTCTGACCGCAGGTTACACGCTGTCAACATGAGTTCATCAAGTCTGCCTTTGCCACTTGCAAAAGGTTGAATGCCTCTGGCTCGCAGCGATGCTTCAGTGTCACCACATGCAAACATATACACACATTTGCACACACGCACACATGCACACACACACACACACACACACACACAGAGTGAATGCATGCCTCTCTTTTGCTCTCTGGCCTGATGTTTGTTTACAATGCTTAAGGTCACAGTCCTTGACATACATATCTGATTTTGAGATTTTTTATTCAGAGGTATCGATTACTGGTGTCTCCCGGTGTGGTAACCCATTAATCTTACAGGTCAAATTGTTAAAGTTATTCTGATCCAGTGGGGACAGACTTCAGTTTACTACTCTCCCTAAAATAAGACAGGTGATCTGGATTGAAAATGCTGAATCGGCAAATACAGCAGGGTCTTTTACGCTTTTCCTGCCTTTGAAGCTGTTATACGGGTTCAGATATTATGATGGCCACCTGCAGTTAGCGAGGTGTTATGTTGATTTAAGCATATATTTTAATCTTCTATTGTCAAGATCATGGAAGGTAACCATGACAAGAACACATGGATGACACAAAGTCAACCCTTCACGCAACAAGTTCTTCTCATTTTATTATTTACATTTTTTTTTAAGTTTATTAACGTTTTATAAACAAACATACAGAATACAGGACCAGACAAAACAACAAAACAACCACAAGCCAGGAATAACCACAGGTGAAGCATGTTTAATCATGATAAGTAAATGGGTTGGAATGGAAATACAGCGGCCGAGAAGTAAAGGCTTGGTCATAAACGATTAGCCTGAGGTGGACAGGTAAAGCTATGCTAACGTCTGACAGGACTTCACTGTCAACATGCTACATGGAGGAAGACATTTGTTTATGTGCTTTCAAAAGCGGAGGTGTCTTCGGTGCTCTTCATCAGGGATTAGGGTCACATGTTGAGACAGGAGCTGATGTTGCAAGTTCTCATTGTTATGGCTCAGTGAAGGTTTCTCACACAGATTTACAGTAATACCCTGTGACATTTTACTGTAACTAAACACAGTTTTGCTAATGCCAATGAAATGGCACAGTTTCACTTATGGTTTATCCTGTAATAAAATGATTCAAGTCTTTCCCCTGGTCACTTACAGGTGAGGTAGGTTTATCAGCATCATAGATTAATTAGAGAGAGTTGTTATGACTTATTGTGCTCAACTAAAGGAAACGCCTGCAAATAGACTAATTTAAACTATTTTTCTAGGGCCATTTCAAAGAGCAGAACACACATTTCTGCCACCGTTTGTGCCCATGGATGTGCTCATGGTGTTACTTATTCCATGACTTATAGCAACATTATTTAGTATTTTTATTTTAAAATAACAGCTTCAAAATCATTTTAATGGTAGACTGAGATGTAATAGGATGAATGACATCACTGTCTTTGCCTCTCTGGGCCGTGGAAGCTGTCTATGGGAAGGATTTCCATTGCAACATCAGTTTAATGCTTTACAGTTCAACACTTTCAGCACACAAGCCAAGAAGAAGCAAAAACGGAGAGCAGTGCCAGTTTCAAGCTGGAGCCAGGCAAGCGGACAACTTAACCCGTTGTGTGTCTTTCTTTACTTTTTTTGAATTAGAAAAGTATTAAGGCTAATGCTAGGTGTATAGCAAATATCTGTAATAGCCGAGTCATGAAATCAGACTGTTTAAACTGAATTAAATGTATATTGTAGCTAATTTTCTGTGTTTGGTGAAGTTGGGCAGTGGCATCTGATGAAGATATTGTACTTTTTTACTCCACTCCGTTTATTTGACAGCTATAGTTACTTTGCAGATGAATATTTGCCCCGACCTTTCTGTGCAGAGTTTGCATGTTCTTCCCGTGTCTTTGTGGGTTCTCTCCGGGTGCTCCGGCTTCCTCCCACCATCCAAAGACATGCAGGCTAGGTTAATTGGTGTCTCTAAAAAATTGTCCTTAGGTGTGAATCTGAGTGCGACTGGTTGTTTGTCCATGTGTGGCGACCTATTCAGGGTGTACCCCGCCTTTCACTCGATGTAAGACTGGATTGGCTCTAGCCCCCCGCGACCCTGCGCAGGATAAGCAGTTGACGATGGATGGATGGATAAACGGATGTTAAATACTGAACTCCTCAACATGTTAAGTAGTTAAAATGACCTCCCTCTCTCCCTAAATCCAACGTGAGAATGTAAACGCGTTGAGTGGCTAGTGCGGAAAAAAATATCAACCATAAATAGTGTCAAAAATTGGGTTTCATTTCACAGAAAGAACTTTAAGTAAATTCTGCTCTCTGTACTTTACCTACCACTTTGAATGCTGGACTACAAGTACTGTAACATGAAGTCTGTATATTACTACTTTTAGTTAAGCAAAGGTTCTGAATATTCCTTCCACCACAGGTGCTATCTGGTTGATTTCTGTATTTATGCTGCAATTCATTATGCTCCACAGGTGTTGTCAAATTGATGAATGTGTTTCAAAATTTGCCCGTGTTTTATACTTCGCAGCATTAGCTCCAAATGGTTCACATGTGCTCTCAATTTTGTGAAGATGTTTTATTCATGTGCCTGTGTTTTCTCGAGTGTCAGTGTTTTGAGCTCTCAGGGCCACCATACTGGCCCCTTTTTAAATTTACCTCTATGTTATGTCTTCATGTTCTGATGAGATGAGATACAGTTTAAAGTCTGGACGCTGCTAATGATGGACTGATTCTTTTGTCTCACCGTATGGTTTGTGCGTATGACACAGCAGTCCACTAACATGCTTCGTGATTAGAAGCATGGGAGCGCTCCAGGGCAGGGTAATCTCAGCAACTGCAGAGCATAATGTGGACAGTGTGTTGTGCATGGCTCATTATAGCCTAAAGATATAGTTCACTGTACTAATCCTGAGTAAAGGTCATTTCGATGGCAGAGTCAGGGAGCATAATGTTCTCAGTATGTCGTTCTGCGTTCTTATTTTTAGGGTTTTGTTTTGCACATGATTATTGCATTGTCATTTCAATGAGCGGTAAGTGGACATTTTAAATATGACATAAGATCTCAGCTTTGTCAACATCAGTTTCATTTTTTGAACCCATGCAGCTCTCATGACTTCTCGTGCTCTCTCTCACCTTCAGACATGAGCAGCACTGCTGGAGCCATGTTCTGGGGAGTTAAATCTGAGCTGAGCACAAGTTGAAATTGCTTGGGGCTTGAGGGGTGGGGGATGGGTAGGCTCAGTTAAGCCTTGTCTCCGGCCTCTGAAGATTTCTCCACATCACCTTGAGCTCTAAAGCCTGTGCTGTGGATATGGGGCCTGTGATCCAATTCCAGGTGCTTAGTTCCCAAGTATTATTATAGTATTTGAGTTCCTTCGGGGGAACGTTTGAGCTTAAAGACAAAATCAATAGACGCTTTATTTTCAATGAGCAAAGGCTCTCTTTACTGAGTGTCCCAAATGCTTGAAATAACCAGGCATTAATAGTAGTCTTATTCAGATGATGTGCTCATAAACCACATGGTTAGAACAAGTGTGGCCTCACTGGAAAAGAAACGGCAGAAACTAAAGGGGCATTTAAGACAAATCTGTATGCAATAGAGTAATGATTGCCTGTGCACAGCCAGAATTTTAATTTGTTGGAGAATCGAAATTCAAGGCCTATGGCTCTCCACTTCGTGAAACAAGACATCAAATATGTCCCTGCAGCTGGGGAGCTCGGAGCTGAAGGTGTCGACAGTCGTCAGACATCTCTGGTCCATTCCCTGCATATATAATCTGCTTTCCCCCTTTGTCTGCATGTGTGTGTGTGTGTGTGTGTGTGTGTGTGTGTCTGTGACCAATGCCGTTGGTCATTTGATGTCACCATAGTGAACCTGCCGCCAGCCACTGGTTCTGACTTTGAAAAGACCCCTCATGGTCTGAGTCAAATATCTGAACCAGCCAACTTAGCTGCTGCCGTAAACGTGACTTCAGCCTCAGTTTTGTCACAGTAAATTCATTCATGTGGAAAATACAGATGATTGACATTTTTAATTCAGTGATTTGGGGAGTCTAGTGGATGCTGTTGTGGATGGACAGCCTCCATTCACCAAAACTAACAAGATAGAATCTAGTGTTCCTGGGTGGTATGATGTCCAGAAAGATTCATATTTGATGGGCAACTCATTTCCAGAGGAGCATGGATGAATAAACAGTGTTGTCATTTTGGGCTGTAATATATTCAGCATATAAGAATTTACATAAACAGGTCTGTACCGTTGAGATTTATGAAAATAAATATGCAATCATTTGGCATTTTAAGCCCAGGCTATGTGCATGGACTGGCACATTCAAGTATAAAATTAAGATATTTTTCTAAATGTAGCCTACATATTGAGTGTTCTCTGAATCATACTAAATAGCAAGCCTAATTAGTGCCATTTTGAATAACAGTTGCGCAGACTTGAACTTTACGCACCGGCTGTTGGTCCTCTTGTCAAGTCAGCCAGACCAAAAAAGAGGACTTCCTGTTGGGAATTTAAAAATAAAATGCTTGTTGACAATCTGTTTTTGTGTTTAATAGTCAAGTCTCCAATCCAGAGTGGCGCCGGTCAGTGTTGCATTCAGAATGCATCATATTGCACTACTGCATAATGATCTGTAGCCTATGTAAAATGTTAATTTACAAAGTAGCCTAACTACGGGCCTTTTCTATATTTGTAAGCCGATTAATTCCTAGGCTACTGTTTTAATTTGAAGGGTATTTCTCGTATCTTCCGGTCTTATCTTCGCTGACATTGGCAGCTGGCTGCAGCTGGACGCAGTTGTTCGCCATCCATCCAGGCAAGACGCGCACCCGCTCCCCGGTCACCGCCGCTGCCCACGGGCTCGAAGCCACCTATTAGAACAGCTGGACCGAGGGATGCGTACTTAATTAACTTATTCTCTTCTCTTTTGCCCCTCCGTCCTCTGTCACAATTCCCCCCCAGAGCGGCTCCACGGGTTTTCTATCGTCCTTTGGTCCCCGTACCACGCGGAGGAAGTGGTTGGTGGTCTGTCTGGTGACCGCTGTCGCGATGGTTTTGCTGGCCCTGGCCGTTGCTGTCCCGCTGCTGCTCCTCCGCACGCCTGACACCTCCGCTCATTACTACGAGATGATGGGAACCTGTCGGATGGTATGCGACCCGTACACTCCGAAACCGGGAGGCGCCACCGCCATGGAGGTGATCCAGAACGTGAATAGTGTCGCTCCGCAGCCGCCAATGGCGCAGGGGAGCCGCGGGGAACCGGGGCGACCGGGTAAACCGGGACCAAGGGGCCCGCCGGGAGAGCCAGGACCCCCGGGTCCGAGGGGACCAGCGGGAGATCGCGGCGACGGCAAACTCTCAATCCCCGCGTTAGCCGGAGCTGCGGGCGCAGAGGACAGCGACACAGAGGGTGCGAACTCCACGGCCAACAGTTTCAGGATCGCGTTTTACGTCGGTCTGAAGAACCCACACGAGGGTTATGAGGTTTTAAAGTTTGACGACGTGATTACAAACTTGGGGAACCACTACGACGCGAGCACCGGGAAGTTCACCTGCCATGTGTCCGGGATCTACTTCTTCACCTACCATGTGCTGATGCGCGGAGGAGACGGAACCAGCATGTGGGCCGACCTGTGCAAAAACGGACAGGTAATATTATCGACCATGGTGTAGTTTGAACCCAAATCCAAAAAGGGTTTGTGGAAACATCTGGAGAGATCCAATGCATTGAAATGAAGAAGACAACGGTGGTTTAAATTTGGCACAAGATGACAACTAAGTAGCATTTGAAAAATAAATATTTTACAATAGTACAATAGAGTTATCAGAATATGCCTTTCAAAACGCGACAGAGCCTTGATCTTCAATTCTCCTTAACAGCAGTTATATAACTGCATGTTTTTATTATTCAAATGTAATGATTTCAAGGTAACATCAGTGAAATGTTTGGTAAAATCCAGTGATGCATGCTCTGTTTGGCAGTGATGCTTAAGTGTAAATCCTTCTTGGATGAGTGTTTCCTCTCAGACATTAACAGCTCCAGCTGGATGAAGGGTCAGGTATGAGTCTTTATCAGTCTGCAAGCGGATAATATTCAAACTCGGATAAGCATCTGGGTCAAATTGTACCTAGTATTTTTATTTATTACTACTCTATAAAGGTTATAGTGACTTTTACCTTTAATTTACCCAATTTTGCCAAATGCCATTTTAAAGGATGCAGCACTGCTGTTTCACCTTCCCTCTGAGGCATACATGAACTTTTCTCTGCTCAGTTTCTATTTCTATTCTGTTCTCTTATATACTAATGCTTACAGGAAGTCTCTTGCCCTTTCCCCCCCAGGTACGGGCCAGTGCCATAGCTCAGGATGCAGACCAGAACTACGACTACGCCAGCAACAGTGCCGTGCTGCATTTGGACTCCGGAGACGAGATCTACGTCAAACTGGACGGCGGCAAAGCTCATGGCGGCAACAACAACAAGTACAGCACCTTCTCTGGCTTTATCCTTTACCCCGACTAAACACACAGCAGGTGCATGGACAATAGGCCTAATCATCACTGAAAACGGTTAAAAAGTATTAAAGTATGTGGTCAAATTATATTTCTCCTCTTTTGAAGATAGGTGCCACAATGCAGGCTTACCTGCAACTACTGTATATGTTCTGTTTATTTAGTGAAATACCTTTTTGTATATAGGCTATGTATTTAATTTAACTTAAGTTCAACTACTCTACTGTCATCAGAGTAGCCTATATATCTATACTTCTACTTAGTATCAGAAAGATAGATCACAGACATAACACCCCGTAAATGCTCTGAGGTGATAATGTTTCATAAGTTCCTTTGAATTAAGGTTAATTCATTTCTAAAAAGCTTTTGGTGAAATGCTTACAGGCTCTTATGAAGCACTATGTGTATTAATGGTGTGTAATGTTACAGGCTCAAAGGATGGAGGAAGTCTATTGAAATCAAGGAATAATATGAACGTCAGATGAGCAGTTTTGAGCTGTGTTTGGACTTAAGGCCCAGTCACACTGCCATTTTAAAAGGCACAATCCAATCAATTCATTAAAGCTGAATCACCATGATCAGTGGACTCTTTTGAGAGGGGGAATTACGTGCACATTTTTCACATCGGGTTTAACTTTAGTGAAATTTGACACATAAATTTCCACCATTGACCAATAGTAAACCAGTCTGAGGGGACAGCAAGTCCAAAATGGAGGAAGCCATGGACAGTTGCTTACTAGCTGTGTTGCACCGTCCAGTTTTACTTTAGCCTCCACTGTCAGAGAATAAACTGCTCCACAAAAGAGACATGGTTTGCAGACAGTTATGGAGTCAGTTGCACAGATACGTCTTTTGAATAAACTGTGAACTTATTGTCCCATTAGTGACTGAGCTAACAAGCTTGTAAGTGTCAGGTACAAAGCTTGCTAGCTTGAAGACCTTTTTTTCCGTTCCCTGTATTGAATGAAATGATGCACAATCCCAAGAACAAAACGCCAGGGGGGAGTAAACCGTACAGTACAGAGAAGCACGGAGAGCTATTGTGACAGGCTAACGCTAGCATGTTAGTGGTTAGCCACGTATAGTAATTCAGCGTGTAGCCACTACATCATCAAGCTTCTACACAATATATTTTGCGAGGACGTACTGATGTGGTACCTAAAATATTGACACTTATGTCCACATGATAGTACTTGTTAGTTTTAAAATCCCGTTTTTATCCCAGTTTTATTTATTTTTGCTACCGAAAAGCAAGCGCATCATCAGCATTCAGTAGCCTACATCTTTCACCCTGTGATTCGCCTGTCACAAAGCTTAACTGGACAAGCCTGTTTTGGACGGTTGAAATGGTCTGGTGAGGTCAGTGTAAATTGTGCCGAAACTGACTTCACATTCTAAATGTATTTGATGAGATGCAAAAAAAGATCTAACCTAGTACAGGCCATCTTGATTGCAATAGCAAGCCAAATTGTGGTGCTTTGAGCAGTGTTCAGTGTTTCACAAAATAACCATACATGAAAGATACAAATGGATGTCTTGGATTAATATTGAATTATATTTTGTTCTCATATATACAATAAATAAATATTGTTTGACAAAAATTTTGCTCTGTGTGAAAATCTCTGACCAAGTGAATCCAAGTGAACGCAATGACGGCGTATTACATTCACCCAGATACACATGCCCTTACACTAGGGCACGAGGAGAAATTCACTCTGAAGATGCTGCTGCTGAGCCATGAGCAAGTTTTCGCTGGCAAATGAAGATGCACCAATCTTGTTGTTTCTGCAAGCAATCTGCTTGAAATTTGTCTGTTCATATTTTGTTCCATGGGCTGCCTGTCTGAATGTGTTGCATTGCCTTGTAGCCTACAGACTCCGGTTAGAGAGTGCACAGTGTGATCCTGCACTCCAGCTTGCAGGTTCCAGGTGCCTCCCTGAATGTCCTTTGCTCCACTGTAGCTTGCAGACATTTTTAGTCAGTGAGCCCAGACACACCATTCTGCTCTCAGTTGGGGCTGTGTTACACTGCAAACAGCTATAGCTCTGTTTATTAAAAAAAAGGCTGCACTGAGATCTTCACATTTTTATTATGTATTGTGAAGTATGTCACATGTTGTTTATTCGACTGGTGAGTGTCCAGAATTAATTCATGCAACTTGAAGATGTCACCTAGGGCTCTAAGATATTGTGAGGGGCGTTTTTTCCACTCGGTTTTGACATTCATAGACTAAATAATAAATTAATTAATAGAGAATTAGGAAACAATTTTTAGTTGCAGCCCTTTAGTGCTCAGTTATGACATGGAACTGCTCTATAAGACTAAATTCAAGCCTATGTAACATTTTACAAAAAAAAGATTTTGACATGCACCATCACCTTATTGTAAATGCTTTTATTTTGAAGGACAGCAAGATTGCCCACTCTCAATAAAGACCAGACCTACCCAAAATGCCCAAATGCTGCCTGGGTGAATCCTACAGTAAGAGGCATGGTGAGGAAACATAAATAACATCATGCGTCTCTTCAGATATTCTCAGATATAAAACTGAAGCTGGTGGCTGCCGGCCCCCGTGTTTCACTTTTGATTAACTTGTACTGAGATTTGCAAATGCTTACCAGACAAATATAGCTGTAAGCCTTCATTAAGATGATGGCTGTTTTGTGTGTGTTTGTTTTTGCTTTTTTATTATCCCATCCCCTCAGGAACACACACAAAGCAGCTGTTTACATGCCACTCCTGTCAATTTAAATGGAAATCATGGAAAACAAATATTAGCATGTCTGGTTAGATAAACCTCTATTAAGGTGTTGGCTTATTTTCCTGCACTCTGCAAACTAACACTGTCCTCCTCCGAGGGGACTGTGCTATTCTTGAGCTGCTCAAGAATAAAAAAACGTCAAAAAAATGGTACTGTTCATGTGAGCATAAATGGAAACGGCGAACTGGAAATGGTCATTAGCCTACTATTAGCCTTTGATTTGAACATTTGATAGGATGTTACACCACTTATTCATCAGGAAAGCAACCCGCAAGAATAAACCTGTCATTGACTTTGCGTTCAATCACCTCCCATGCATCCTAATGGTCTGCACTTGTCAATGTGAGACTAAATTGTCCTTACAACATGTTTTTATGATGCACCTTATCTACAAGCAGCAGAATTCCCTCCCCACTATATTTCAGCCAGTTAGTATTGATTAGATTTTTGTTGTATTTTATAGATGCTCATTTGGCACAATAAAAATCACACATTAGTTTTCAGAATAAAATCACTGATAAAATGTATAGGGTTAAAAATAAAGAACTTAGGACATACAGGGTCATTCTAATCGTGCCAGTGTCTGGGCTGTGTGGGCATCTCCACCTGCTATTATGTACGTGCAGCAGCGCAAAGTGCAAAAGGGCTGGGTGTAGGATCGGGGGTTGTCAGGATTACCAAATTTACTCTCAGACAGTTCCATCACTGGTCTCATTGCTCTGAAACAGCTGAGCCAGTCACAGTGAGGCATGACGACAAAAGCACAAAAAATGAACAATCGGTTTCTTCAGGAAAACATGTTGTTGCCTGGATGGTGCAGAGTTAACACAGCACTACAAATGTGCAGCCAGAGGCAGATGGTGTGGGTTTTTCCCAGCTGCGACAGTGTGGCTGGTGTTGTTTTCAACTTGTGAGTGTGTGTCATGGCAAAATGTGTTCCTGGAGACAGCTACTGTAGCATGAACTACAACACAAGTGGCTTTCTTTGTATGCCTGTCTTGACACTCCGTCAAAACGTTGCAAGATGCAGTCACAAATCTTTGAAGATGGCATCGTCCAACCCACGAGTAGCTACTGAGTACTCATGTAATAATGTACTAATGACTACTAAAGTTCATTTTGACAGGTGTCGCGGTGATGTCAGCCCATTGCAAGATGGTCTCTAGTTCATTTTAATTTGTGCAATGATGGAAATAAATCATAAAAAAAAATGTTGATGAAGCTTTTCGCCAGTCAGTCCCAGGTGTTTTCACGGTCATAGTCTCCAAACCTTTATCAAGATGGAGACGGGCATTCCCTGTCTGACCAATAAAATATTGGAAAGGTTTCCTAGTTGCACTAAAAACTCCCATCATAAAAGTTCAGATGATCAGTGCATGTAGAAGAATTTTCATCACTGGTTTACATGAGCAAAAGACGAACAAATGCCCTCAGAAACCTTAAAGACGACCAAGGTTGGACATTGTTTAGTTTAGGTCATTTAGGTATTATGTGTTATTAGACTATAACCAAGTTGAATCTCTCACTGACTGCGATAAGAGTGGCTCAGTGAGGTCTAAGAATGTGAATTGGGCTGATGATGTCCCCAGCAGAGGCCTTTTAAACTGGTAAAAGATCAAATCATAATGGTCTTGTAAAGGCTCCCAGCCCCTACTGCAGACACATTTAGGATGAAAAGTGGAGCTGCTGACACCAACTGAGACATCAACAGCGGTAGGTGTCACATGCCGCCAGACGGATGTTCTCACTCACATTCACACACACACGCACGCACGCGCACACACATCCATAAAAGCACGATAGATGATCAGCCTGCTCCATCCCCCTAGTCTGTGTGACAGTGAGGGATTGCTGAATGACAGACGGAGTAGTGAAATTCTCTGATGGATGAGATAAGTGGGACAAGGCCTCACAGACACACACACATAGACACACTTATACACACAACACACACATATTGTGTTTAAGGGAATACAGCTTGACAGGCAGCTGAGCAACAGGCATCTTATTGGAGTAATGATAGCATGTGTTGCTCTGGAGGTTTTATGTGTGTGTGTGTGTATTGTATTTTGCGTGTTGTACAAGACAGTACATTTAACTATGAGAATCTAATTCAGTAATAGAGTTTACAATGCCAAAACATACCAGCCTGCAGCCCAAACGCATGTCTCCAGCAGTAAAGAGCAGTCAGCCTCAGTCGAGTTCTGCAAGTGCCTGATTGCCGAGTCGACATGAAAAATTGCAGCCGACAAGCTCTCTGCACGGGCAGCCAATAATCGGGACATTTTTAAAACCTCTCCTCATTCTTTCCCTCTGCTGATTTCCTCCCCGCGATGATTGATGCATGTTCATGCCTGAAATGCAAATGCCAGCGGCATGAACAAAATATAAAGAGGAAGATCTGAAGGGACCCGCAGAGAGGGTGAACTCCAAATCAGAGAATTTCCACTATAACTGACACGTAAAAACCATCTGCTTGTCTTCTTCTTTTGTCTGTTGTGTAAGTGTTATTATACAACCTGGTGTGCTCACAAGCCACACAGCTGGGAGAGAAGAGCATCCTCACTGGAAAACAAAAGAAAGGTCTGCTTGGTCTGTTCCAGTCCAGGGTTTAAATCCTGATTGTATCTCATCTTGTGTTGAGTCTGCCTGTTCTGTTTAGTTTTCATATGTGGGGGTTGCCTGTGTCTGTGTTCTGACTGATCCCCTCATGTGCTCCACCAGGTCCTGGTCCCGCCGTGCCCGTTACCTGGTGTTTAAACGTTTGCTTGTTCTGTTCAGTCTCTGTGCAGTTGCATAATCTGCCAATACTTGTGATCAGTTCATAAAATATGATGAATACTTTGGATTCTTTTAGCATATTCAGCAAGGCCAGCCATATGTCCCAAAGGTCTCCAAAGTGAACGTCAACAATAAGCAGACGCAAAAACTGACACTGAGAAGCGTACATATTTTCCTTCAGTGGAATCTCAGTATTACGATTCATATGCTGGATAATGATTCAGCCAACTGCTGACTCACTTCATCTGTCAGTCTGCACTTTGAAAATGACATATCTTTTGTGGTTTAATCGGCCAAACGAGGGAAATAGAAGTGAAACGGAGAGAAGAGAGTGAAACAGTGAGGGGATAAAAAAGAAGACTGGGTATCTTTTTTTCTCACAGAAGTAAATAAAATAATACAAAAAAGACAAATGAAGAAAACAAATGCACTCCCTGGAGGTTTAAACTCAGGGTTAAGCTTATTTGGCAAATAATATAATGCTTTGGGTGCAATAAAAATAACTTTCCAGGTCTGTGAACTTATCCTTTGTCAAATGTTGCACACATACACGTGTTTATCCATTCTCGTGACTGTGCATGCATGTCAGTGGCCTTATGTACTTTTTGTTCTTTACCTCTTTTCATCGACAGTCACCTGCACCACTTGCATGTGGGATTTCCAGAGATTGTATCACTGTCTTTAGAGTCATAAAAATGCACTGGATTGTCGCTCTTAGATATCTATGGTGCCACAGCTCATTGTTGTTGCTGAAACTCTTGAAAGGACAAAAACCTTAAAGGCTGCACTGGCAGTTGTTGATTTTCATTGAAGCTACTCTTTGAATCATTCTAACATCACTGTAAGAGCTACGCTGGGAATGCAACAATTTTAATAAGCAATCGATTGTTGAAGTAATTTCTTATGCAAAACAAAAACAAAAAAATCGCTTTTTTTGTCTTCAAATGTTTCTTTGTCCTGATAATATGATAATAAACTAAATACATTTGGACTTTTGACTGTTGGTTGGAAAAAACAAGACATTTGAATAAATCATCTTGGGCTTTAAGAAATTATAATGGGAATTTGTTAATTTTTCTTATTTCCTGACATTTGTTAGACCAAAGAACTAAGAAACATATCAAGAAAATAACCAGCAGAATCATTGATATGGCTGTCTGGGCCAAAATGAGACAGAGAGGAGCATCACATTCCATAATGAGAATTAATTCTTTATACATATTTCAAGCAGGGTAAGTAATCTTCTCTGTAAGTAATATTAAGCACCTGAACTCAGTTACTTGTGATTGTTTGTTTGAAATTTCTGGAGGCAACATGATGACTAATTTCAAAGCTTAGTGTCATAAATGTATCTGAAATGGAATCTTTTATTGGTATCTGTAATACACCTCTATGAAAACTTACTGTATAAATTTGCTGAAAAATTGCAGGACAAACTTTTTCCAAACTCTCTAATTATAAAGGCACAGTTTGACATTTTTGGATAAAAGTTAGAAGAGAAGATCGTTAGAACTCTCTTATCTGTACACTATATAAAGCTAGAGTCAGTGAATGGTTAACTTAGCACAAAAACTAGCAGGGGAAAACAGCTAGCCTGGCTCTGTCTAAAGTTTTAAAAAGTCAGCCTCCCAAACTTCAAAGGTCACTGATAAACACTTTATGTTTAACCCATGCACAAACAGAAAACAACCACAACTAGCTGTTTCTTCCTGCTTTATGCTAAACTAAGCTAACCGTCTCTTGACGCTAGCGTCATAATTAGTATACACACATGAGATTGTTCTTCTCATGTTACTCTCTGCAGAAAAGCATTTCCCAAAATGTCAAACAATTCCTTTAAATCTTACTTTTAAATGCCATATGCCGGGGTCAGACTTTACAATATCAGTCCGATTATAGCCCGGCACATGCAGGGCAGCGGTGTAGATCAAGAATGACAACGGGCAACCGAACTTAAACCTGAGCCTAATTTTATTCTTAAAACAACATCGAATCAAACCCTAAATCAACCCTAATTTTAACTCAGAGTGTTCAGAAAAGCCTAAAAAGAAAGAAAAACCGTCTGTGACCTTTCCACTGTTTCACGGCTCCATGTCGCCACAGCAGCAACATAATCCCTCTTTAGCTTCACCATGTTTACAGGTGCTCTTCAAGGAATTTTTCATTCTAAAATGATGCAAAAATTTTCCCCCACGCTAGTATTTCTGTTGGGATGTCCTGAGGCGGAAGCGGCGTCAGTTCTCATCTGTTATGATACTACACGGTATAAAGCGATCAATTGTTGCTCTTTACGCCCATTTTGTTGTTGACGCCTTACGCCTGTCTGAACTCTGCATTAGGCAATTACATTTCTATCTTTGTGAGGACATATAATAGAAAGAAATACAAGCACTGACCCACACGCACACAGATGATTTGCAGGCAGGCAGGAAAATGGCATAGCTGTCAGGAATATATCTGTCTTATTCTCGGGGTCAGGCAATAATGAGAGGCTAAAAGAGATCAATCACACACACACATACACACACTCCTTCCTTTATCCCATCAACCATCATCCACCTCTCCTTCACTGCTGTCTTCTCATCATCCCCTCTTTCTCTCACCCATTTGTATTGTCATTATTTATGTCCAGCCTCCTCCCTCAGCTTGTCATGAGAGACAGACGTTTTAGAGCCTTTAAAATGGGTCCAGTCTCCACATCATGCATATGCATACTTATTTTAACTTATTTCCAAAGATCTTTTTTTGTCTTTATGTTTACATCAACCCAACGGCCTTGGGTGGTAAATGTATACAGTGCCTTGCTTGGCATCTGTCTTGCAGCCTTTTATCTTGTTAGAGTGTTGTGGTGCCGTAAAACATTATGCTGTTCTAGTGAATATCATCAACATGATTCTGAAGCTGTTATTTTAAGATAATTATACTTCATAATAGTACTTTAATGCTAATTAGCTGATTAGATAGTTAGCATGCTAACACATTACAAAGATGGTGAACATGGTAAACATTATCTGCAGAATATCTGAATGTCAGCATTGCCATTGTGAATGTTAGCATACTGCCGTAAGCATTTAGCTCAAAGCACCACTGTGCCTAAGTCCAGCTCTGTGCCCACAGAGCTGTTAGCACAGCTGTAAACTCTTTTATATTTGCATCATGTAGTAGATTTGTGTGTGGATTTAGAATATGATTGCAGACTCATTGTTTACTATTAAATGTTATGCACAGCTCACTCAGGAGCATAACAAAGAAGGGAGAGCCACACGGTAACAACTACAGTAGATGAATAATTTATACAGATAACTCAACATAAACTAGGAGGTGTAAAGTCAGTAAGTGAAGGATGGTATTGGGTGTTATGAGACTGTATGTGCTAACCTAAACTATTTGTAATGTGAACCAATAAACTAAACAAAAACAAAGTGGGTGCATGAAAGGCACTAGTCTTCCAGGAGGGAGAGAGCGAGGGAGTCATCTTGGAATCAGCCATGAAGGCAGTCGACATCAATCTGTCAATGAGGTGGGAGGGGATGGACAATCTGGGGTTAATCTGGAAAGAGGGAAGAAGAGGCAGGCCAACACAGATGCTGCCATAAAGACTAGGGCCATCACAATTGATTGCAAAGAAGCCCAGGGTTGGTGCACTAACTTGAGATGCAGTCACTTAGAGGTAACACATTTCTTCTGCCTGGAGTATAAACATTTTAACCGCCGATTCATTCGGATTTGCTTTTGCTAAATTATCATCTGTCAGGTTTCAAATCTGATTATGACTTTTAGGAGATTTTTGTCATCCCATGTCATGCAATCTGTCATTTCTCAATATAGGTCAGTAAAGGTTAAGGAAATAAGTCATTGGAGCAGGTCGCTTTCATTGCAACAAAGCCAATGAGCACTATATCTTTCATCTCTCTTCTGGCTGATGGCAGTGACAGGCCGAGGATGCCAGATGAGAGAGGCGATCCTTAGGGAGTCGACTGAAAGGTTAGAGTGGCACCAAGCAGCATGGCTGATGAGGACACACACAACAACACACACACACACACACACGTTCTGAGACCCCTTCACCGTATGTATCACACAAACATACGGTGCTGCAAACTCTTTAATCTGTCCCATTAAATAGGCCAGAAAAACACTCATTATACTTAGGACACATGTTTATAAAGGATGGGAATTATAGTGGCGAAAAATATTTTACATGGTAAAATAACACAATAATCATGTATTCGTGATATCAAAAGAAACGCAAGATGTTGGCTCCCATATAGACGAAAGACAATATATTTAACAAATCCCTCATACGCACACTTTCACAGGACAAAACAAAGTCCATCTTCATCTATGCCAAAAACACAAAATGTTTTATTATGATTTAATAACTAATTAAAATTAAGTAATTTTAATTGACATTGCGCAAAAACTGAATTGCAAGCATAGGTAGACACAGCTCAGGTAGGTGATGACAACAGAACATAGATCATGTATAGTCCTTTAGTGCGCTTGCATAATTGCAACGTGTAACAAAAACTAACTGTATCAAATGTATAAAAGTAATTTTTGCCCTTGGTTCAGACTTACAGGTATGAAAAGGCCCTAAGGCCACATTCAGGCTGACTTTAGCCCTGCGTGAAAAATGACGACCTCCTCATTTTTTAGAATGAGGCCAGTCCCACAGCTTATTCGGGGTGTCAACCATAGACTGTATAAAAAGGTGCCAATGAAGGGTCGTCCAGCAGTAAAGCTGAACTGGGCTTAACTTTTGCCGTAACACAACGCAACGTCATCCAGCACTTGCATGTATGGACAATCACATACATGCAATTGCATATTCCTGGTGGATTACTTTGAAATGTGAACGCTGTACTTCTACTGAACAAACTCCGGGTTTCCGACATATGTCCTGATATGTGCAGGCCTGTTTTCAATCTGAATCATTGCTAAGAATCTATAGCAATGCATGAAACTCTGTGAGGTTACTTATAGAGTTGTATAGATGAGACGGATGGGAATGTCTTTAGTTTTGCAGGTTTATCACCATAAACCAAGGAACTGGACAAATTGAAAATTTCACCTGATGATGAAAAGTTGAAAAGCTTAACTCCTTGAAAAGTTAAGGTTGTTACAATTCATTCTTAGAGGAAGATGAACATCTCTTCAAATTTTAGTGGCAATCTATTCAATCGCTTTTTAAATTAAATGTCAGCCTCATAGTGGTTAGGGTTATCCTCTGGAAAAACCGTCCAATCCAGTAGTTGTTGAGTTGACCGACCGACCGACCGACCGAACCGACCGACCGACCGACCGACCGAGCTACATTGCCATCCCTAGAGCTATGCCGCTTGCATGGCTAAAAACACATTATCTATATTTCTGCCTTATAGCAATAACATGAAGCAAGATGGGTCATTTTGTTAACAGAAGCCCGGCAAAGTGTCTCCATCGATTTAATTTGCCAATTACTCGATGAGGCCCATTTATCATCACCTTAAGCTTTTACAAACTTCTCAGCAAGACGTAATAAGACTGCAGAGCAATCTGTCCCCCTCTTCTCATTAGGACTCTAAAGAGATCCCCCAAAGTTTAATTATTTATTCGCATTAATATGCCTCCAATTATTAATGATAGGTGAGTGCGTGTGTATGTGTGTGAAGGCCAAAGAGCAGCCCTCCTTTACCTCAGCCTCCCTCCTGATTAATGGATGAGGGAGAGGAGCCCTTCATGTATTATTACTGGAGAGAACGTGGACCTTAGAGAGCGAGAGAGAGAAAGACAGACAGACAGACAGAAAGAGAGAGCGAGGGAAACTCAGGGAATGATAATCATTGTTTAGTATGCAAATATGTCCTCTGTACATTGCTGGCATTTCAATAGTTGAAGGGGGTTGTTTAACAGAAAGTGGAGGGAGTGAGAGTTTCTAAATTGAAAATGCATTGTTGTTTATCTCTTCAACATTTGTCTCGTATTACCACACTTCAATTTGACACTGGGGCACGAGGTTGTGAAGTGTCAAACAATGAAAAAGTGGAAAACAGTAGATTTGTTCATTATAAACTTTATTTTGTGTGTGATGTTTCTGTCTGCTGCAGTTTATTGCTGTTTATGTGGACTGGTTTTACAGCCTCACTGCTGCAGTAAAGCCGTCTTAGACATGTTGAGATATGTGACATTATAACGCTGACATTTTTAAACCAACATTAGTTGTTTCTCAGCTCTTTGAAATGAAAAATGCATTTTTTGTGGGTTTTATTGGCTTTGTCAACTTTTATAGAGGAAGACACGTATTTTAAATAATCCCATTCATCCTGTTTGTATGTCACTAATCTACATTGATTAATGCATCTTTTTTTGCCTTGTAACCTTTCTTTGAGTCTTATTGTGAAATGCTTAGAACAGTTTATCAAGTTGCTTCAGCGTCTTTTCTTCAGCTGCTTTACACTGACATCTGGTGGACAAGCACAGTATTGCAAGGAAGAACTGTTTTTTCCACTTCGTAAACTTTATTGCTTCATTAGACAAACACAGACAAACAATATGAGTACAGAGAACTTGCCAGGAAAATATAAACATTGCAAGGAAAATATAAAGATATAAAGAATAACATAAAATAACAGGAGCAGGGATTATAAATCTACAAATATATTGTGTAAAGTACATAAGTTCACAGTTTTGATAGCTTTCTTGTTTTGGGAATTGAATTGCTTAAAAGAGTTGATATACATGAAAAACTATATTTCTTGTGTCATTGTCACAAAATGAACATGTAATGCATTTGGATGAAAAGCAGTATACAGAAATTCAGGTGTGATGTATCTTTTCCAAAAAATTAGTGTCCTTTGAAAGTTTTATTCCAAGATATTTGTGAAAATATTAAGGCCAAATATATATATATATATATATTTAAAATGTTCAGTTACACTGTTTGGCTAATTTATTAATCACTCACAGCTCTCCCAAATCTATTAACTATAATTAAAAACCTGCAGTACTTTTTCACTTTTTGAGTAGTTTGAGAAGGTACTATAGCTACAAATAAACATTTGCTTTGCCTAAAGGAATATTTAATGTAAAATAAATGTATTTACTTTATTTAGAAGTTACCAGGTACAAAAAATAAAATTTATAAATTAGAAGGTAAGGGGGAAATCTCTTTGAATAAACAGATCTAATCTAGAATACAGACTGGTTGGTGTTTCATGTGTTGTGTCAACTAAAGTTACAGTAACATGTTATATACAAAATATAAAATATCCCTCAAATAAGTGTATCAAAATAAAACACTGGCGCCACAAAATGTATCAAGATAATATTAGGATTATGTATTTTCAGGATATTTTGGATTTGTACAAAATGGCAGAACATTCAGATTTTTTTTACCATACACAAGGCTCTGGTGTTAAAACGAGGAAAAGGGAGCTGTGTCAGTGGGTAAAGTATTAGTTTCACACAAGGTCCAGCCATTTACTGGGTTTTTACCTAGTCTTGTTTCCAATGTTTTATGAATCATAAAGAAATTATTTTGAAAATACAAAATGACTCCACTCTAAATCTTGTTACAGATTACATTAGATTTTCTTTCAGCCATGTCAAATACCAATTACAAAAAACTCAAAAGCAAATAGTATGTCAAACACAAGTAACAGAATTACTGCCCATCTCTGGTGTCTCTGCTGCAGCTAACGTGGTGTGTCATTGGTTCTCAAAGTGGGGTCCAGGGACTCACAGGGGTCATTGAAAAAGGGCAACCATTTATTTTCACTATCCATCCATACAGTTACTCATTGACAGAAAGTACGACTATGCGGGTCATGTGTTTCATACGCATCCTGTAATAAAACATCTAAAAGCAAAACTTCTATCAAATCGGGGTCCGTGTTCGAACTTGGGTCAGTTTAGGGATCCTTGATGTAAAATAGTTTGAGAACCACGGAGAACCACAGGTCGAAAGTGCACATGCCACTTACACATCTTAGTCACTAGATGTCGCCAAAGTCATATATTTGCTCTTGACTTTGTGGGTTTCCAGATGTAGCTACTTCAGCTCAGAGGTTCACGCTGTTCCATGCCAAGAACATTTTTTCAATATATCACGTCAGTTAACTTGCTGCATTATCGCCATTTTATATCAAAGCCTACCAAAATACATGCACAGCGTCCCGACACAGATACTTTCTGCTGTAACAACAACTGACTGGTGTTTGTGACGTTTCTCTGTCATCCAGGTCATAGTTTAACCAAAGAAGGTTAAAGTCAAGGGCAACTGGACTTGGTTGAAGATATTAAAAGACTTTTCGTCCCTCATCCAAGAGACTTCTTCAGTTCTGAAATGACTAGTAGACAAACACCTGACTGCTTAGCCAACAAAACTGATAAACACCACCTGATGAGGCTGGCCATTTTGCTATTTAACTTGCATGTGCATGGAGGAATAAATCTGAATAGAGAAAATCATGTAGGCCCACTGTTCCAGACCACTATTTCCCATCCTACTCCACCAGGTGACAGCACAAGCATGCAGCGACAGCACTTGGAGACAAGATCCATCCAAAGCTTCACAACCTTCCTCAGACTATCACACCTTATTTTGCAGGCTATCTGAAACCTGAAACATTTTGTAAAAAAAACTGGCAATGTAAAGATGAATGTTTAGCACAAACAGACTACATTTACCTGAAACAAAAATAAAACATAAAAAACACAGAAGCATTAACCTATTGGAGTGGATGTGAGCCAATGAGTGAATGAGGTTTGGTGGCCATAAAAAGAGATCTTAATGCAGATCTTAATTTCCCCTGTTGTGGAGATGAACACATTGTTGATTATTAATGCAGCCATTTTGGTTGTGGGACAAAAATATAACAATTTGATCATGTATCCTCTTATTTGAAGGCCAAAGTAGACTTAGCATTTTCTTTACACTGTGGCGATGAAGCTGTTGTTTCAGGTTAACTGAACTTAGACCAAAATTAGACCCAACTTGTTGTGTATTTTTTGTAATTTGGGTATTTTATTTTTATTTATTGCTAAATCTGATGCACACAGTTAACATCACCCTTTAGAAAATTCTTGCACTGGTTTGATTATTTGATTTTACTGAAACTGAGAGTTCTTATATTATTACAGTAAACCTCATGCAGACCTTTGTATGTCCCTGCTTTTGTAGTGTATATGCCTAAACTGATTTATTTGACAAATATTTATTCCTACTAAAAGGAAGTAGGCCTGCCGTTTTAGAAATATGAAACACACGCTGAGTAGGCCTATTTATAGCAAAAACAAAGTGTAGTGATGTAATAAAATTAAAGATAACTGGAACCAAATTGCTTGCACTGTGTTGCAAGTTTGTTTCAAACGCTTAAAATACACATCAAGCTGTTCTTTATGTTGGCCTGTAATTCTGACTGGAAGCCAGCATGAAGGCAAAAACAAGAGCAGAATCTGAGGCGGAGAAAAGACAATGAATCAAATGTAGAAGTCAGTGCAGTTGTTTGCAAAGATAGTTGTCCTTCATTTAGCGTTGGTGGTAGCCTACATTGTTTCATCTGATCCTTCACGCAGGAGGGAAATAATCAACGTAAAAGGTGAAAACATGATTTTCTTTGTGTTATAGAAACTGTTCTGGTGCTGTCGGCACGCACACCGTCATGCCTTTACTTCATACTGCTTTTCAACGAGTCTCATCATAAAGCGTGAGTGTGTAGCCTGTGTGTGTGTGTGTGTGTGTGTGTGTGTGTGTGTGTGTGTGTGGGTGTGTAGCACCTCGAGTATAGAGGCTACTCAATAAAACCGGGTCTGCGATCCGTCAGTGCATTCATCATCCTATTACGGCGACAAATCCGGCTCCCAATACATGAAAGGTAAAATGAATTACCAACGTTAAGCCGTCAATAAAGTCATTTCTGTAAATGGTGTCTCCGAGGGCCCCCGCTATTATTCAACAAGCTTTATCAGCACCTTGGAAATTGCGTGGCTTGTAGCGCGGCCCCTGCTTCACTTTGATTAAGGGCCCTGCCAGGGACCGGTGACAGCGCTTTTGACTCGGGTTTTATTCAGCCCGCTCCCCGTGATGAACACCGGGCTGATCGGGCAGAATGAAGACTAATTAAAAGCTATAAATTATCTTTTGCAGCCCCTCTCAAGGAGCCGCTCTTCGCAGCGCCAGATAAGAGCAGACTGAGTGCTCATTTACCCACAATGGCACTGCGGCTAAACAGCATATTGATACTGTCCTAATTGGAATTTAATTAAGTAGCCATGGCTTCACACTCCGGCCTGTTGGAATAAAGATTTCACTGCGGTGGTGTTAAACATCAAAACGTCTCCGCTTTCCTTTTATTAATATTATTTTTTCAAATCGCCAATTAGAGTCTGGTGGCAATTTTATTCTCATTTCGGAGGTGTAAAAAAACCATGGCGTATTATTGGGACATATTCCTGCTTTCTAGGCTTCACTGTGTTTCTAAACTTCAATTTTCCGTCTCATTTTTTTTTCTTAGTTGGAGACGAATGTAAAATGTTGTTTTGTCCCACTGCCAATAGCTGGGTTTTCCAAAAAAATGTGTGTTTTAAATCCTAAGTATTGTCTAAAAGTGTGGCACCGGAGCAGCAGATGCAAAGAAAGACACGAAAATGCCAAAAGAAAGGAAAGGAAAACACAAAGATAACGCCAATGACTCTAGTCTAACAAGCTGACCTTTTTACAAGTGTTCATAGTCTATTCTGTTACATGTTCTTTCTTTAGAAATTGACAATTTAGACACATTTTAGGCTAAATAACTGTCTTGTCTGTTTTTGTTAGCAAAATAAGGCGATGCACAGGCCAAAGCTTGTGAAAGATATGAAGACTATTTCCTACAGAGGTAAAAACAACAACAAAAACACAGTAATGAGCCTAAGTTAGCATAAACTAAAATTAAAATGACATTTCTCATAAAGTCCTTTAAATAATGTAATTTTCTTATAGGCCAAAATGAATCTCAGCTTTGCCTAAGGGGATAATAGTCTATAAACCCAGAATGAGATTTAGGAATGTGTGTCTGTATGAAGAAAGCTTTCTGTCGCCGTGTGTAACATTTATAATGGTGGATGTCCCGCTGTTGTTTTTGTTTTCCTGTGTTATGTGTGTACGCACGTGCCCCTCACCAAAAGAAAAAAACAAAAACGATCGAACACCGCGCGGGCTGTGAGCGCGCGCTCGTGCTTGCTCGCGAAAGCCTATCCCCGAGCCCTAATTGGACGTCGTCAACTGTGACAGGGACGATTTCCGCACCTGATTGGTTCGCTTCACGTGTGTACGCGCACACGTGCTTCCGGCTGGGTGTAAAGAGAAAGGGGGGAAAAACACACGGGGGGAGATAACGGTTTTAGGAGAGTTTGGGAAGAGAGAATACACAGATATTATGCAGCACCGGGAAGAGAGGCAGGGACACTGGTTATAACGTGGAGCCGTTCGCTATGCCAGCTCTCGGAAGGCTATTAGGAGATGATATGTCGCCGCTGTAGGTGATATTAAAAATTAACACAGGTATTTATTCGTTTTATTCTAGCGAAGAGGCTTGTTTTTACATGCTGTCCGCCTAAATTGGATATCGAAGGGGGCGGGAGAGCGAGCAACAAGTGGAGTTTAGCGTGGACAGGGCGACATTTCTCACCCTCACCAGATATGGAAGAGCAAAAGGAGCCCAACAGCGGCCGGGACTCGACCGAGGAGGAGAGCATGTCCCTGTCGCCGAACCTCCCATCCCCTCCCATGATTTTACCCCACCAGGCCGCCCAGCAAGCCCACAGAACCACGAACTTTTTCATAGACAACATCCTCCGCCCGGACTTCGGCTGCAGAAAGGAGCCGAGCTACCGCGACCGCAGCCAGACGCCGGGCAGAGAAAACGTCAACCCGCTGGGGGCGAGGCCGCACACCGGCAGCCTCTGCCTGGACTCCAACTGCAGCAGTGACAGCACCTCGTCGTCGCCCTCCTCCTCGTCGTCCACGTCGCCGTCGTCCAAGCAGAACTCGTCGAAACAGGGCGAGCCGGCGGGCAACGGGACCGGCAGATACGCGGACATGGGCGGCAGCAATGCAGGATCTCCGCCCTTAACGAAAGAAAGCCAGGCGATGTTGTGGCCCGCTTGGGTTTACTGTACACGATACTCGGATCGGCCCTCATCTGGTAAGGCGCTAATAGTCCCCGAATTATAGTTCTGCAGCCTGGTGGGTTTGAGTGCTGGGGAACTTTGTTGGGTTGACTTATCGGTCTTCCTTTGCAGAATCATTAAATCCTTCGTGGTGTCTGACATAGGCTACTTAGTAGCCTGGGTATTCCTAAATTATTGGTATGAGAGAGAATTTCAAGTTGGCATATCAATATTTTTTTGTTATGGTTTCCAGTGTGGCTTTAACTCAGCCAGTAAAACCCGAGGACCTTTTTTTAAACAGCCATTTTGAAATAAATATTAAACAGACATGACCAAAATAAAAGCATAGGGTCACAATCTAAACAAAATGAAAGGCAGGCTAATTCATTACAGTGACTCCCCTTTCTCTTTCTCTCTCTCTCACACACACACACATAAAGGCTAGTCTACGTTATATTTACATACACACACACACACATACAGAGATGGTATTTATTGAAATCGGCATAATTTTTGATGCAATTCAATGTGTAATTTCACCACATTATGCTTAAAGGTTTCCCCTAACAAACAGATTATTAGGGATTTAAGTTCGTCTTCGTCTGGGTGAGAACAATCAGACTTATTCTGACCTTTCTCTCATCGTCAAATCCTCAAATGTATTGAAAGTTGATCATTTTTGATCATATATAGATAAACTGGCAGCAAGCTACTCTGTTTGGTTTGTGTGTGCACTAAAATGTGGGATTTGCATGTTTGGCGAAAAGTATCACAATGCTAAAATACCGCACTTGATGTAATAGGCCTTTACTCAATTCAGTATTTTTGCAGACCTAATAGTTGGCTCGTATCTCAACAAAAACATCAACCGTTTATGGAATATTAAATTCTAATTGGATTACACACATATTATATTGACTTTAAAATGCACCATATTTGATCCAAATAAATGATACCAGACAATACTTATTTTGAAATGAGGTGGTTAATGGTTTCTGGAGGATTTTCCTCAGTATTCTGACTCGGTGGGTTTAAAACTACAGCGAATAAATAAAGGTGATGTAGCCTAAAGATGGAGGTGGTCAGAATATCCGCCATTGTTGTGCTTAAAAAATCATGAGTAGGCCTATAGCTTAGACACAGTGTAGGCCTACCAAAATGTTGTTTTGTGTGTGTGTGTGCATCTACTCACTCCAAATACTGTTGCCCTTTACCCTGAATGGTTTTATGACTGTCAGCTGGTATTGGTCCAGAGGATGCATTCAGGGTTTGGTGACACAATTGGAGGGGTTAAAAGGACGTATAAGCTTGTAATTTGCAGCTGAAGAGGGCATTACGTGGTCTAAAATAATAACTATAGAGAAAACAGAATGCAGCCCGAATTTAGTTTTACATAATACTTACTGTCATCATCGTTTAAACCGATTTATGAAGAATAATAGAATTACATGCTGTTTAAAAACGTTTATTTTTTTGTCGTGGTAATCTTTACAGTCCCCACCACATCCCTGATGGTGGTGTTTTGAATGGGATTTCCACGGTCATAGTGTTAAAGTGATAAGGAATGAAGGTCAAAGGCCCTCCTGTTACCTTGTAATTGAATTTAATGTGCTTTTCTTGGCTTACAGTGTATCAGGGCGGATTTTATGCCTCCTTTCATCGTTTGGTAGCCGCGTTGGATAAAATTAACACTCGTCTTATGTCAGTCGGGTGTGACTGCACAGTGCAATGCAGCGTCTTGAAACCACCGCTTCCACTCAGGCACTTAGCCTAACTACAGTGTAACTGACAGTTTGTGCTCTAAAGCAAATCCTGCGTTTAGCTGTGTGACCAAGCCACCGTCACATTTTGTTTTACTTTTATTCGATGCCTGCGTTTCGGGCCAGATTTGTCTTCCCCTCAACAACGCGCCACAGCCACGTTTGTGTGATGAAGTAATCATGGGCCTGGATGGAGTCCATTAATTGCAGGACAGGATATGGGAGTTTTTGCAAAGGAAACTGTGATGATGTGGACCTGGGAAGGCAGCAGTGGGACTATTGTCAAAAGCAACTTATTCCATTTGAGCGGCGGCAGCGGGCTGCTGCTTGTTTTGGCGAAGTAACAAGTCAGATGTTGCACGGGTCTGTGTTAGACTTTAGACAAAAGCCTGGATCTGATTCGTCAGACACCGAAACCTCCAAAAGCGTTAATATAAACAGCGAGAATCAAACTGTATGAGCACATTTCTTCAGTTATCTTTTATATGTGTCTGATTTCAGCCATTCTCTCAATATTTTCTCTCCACAACAAACCTGCATTTAAAAAAAACTATAAAGTGTGACGGATAGAAGACATTGCTGACCTAATATTTTTCATGGCGTGGGGTAGCTCACTGTTTCTATAAAGGCCTTGTTTATGTCCTTCTGATTATCTTCCACATTTAAGTCGTTGTTGTAAACACACACCTGTCACCTGCAGGGACGAATATTCAGTGAATATTCATTAATACACATGCGTTAATGTGTGGCTTTGCAACCTCACTGAGACCTTACCCACAAAAAAAGCCAACAGGCTATATTATATTTTACCTATATTTTATTCTATATTTAAATTATTGATAAAAAAGCTATTTAAAATGATCTAATCCCCCCGTTTCTGTTTCTATCGATAAGTTATTGCTACAAACTATCAAGCTACTGCAGTGACTAACAGCCGTACAGCTTTACGTGGTCCTGTTGAAAGCTGATGATAGGCTAACTACATCCTGGTTTGAGAACGATGTCAAGCCAATATTATAGTCAAGAGTCAAAAAGATGGCGGGGAAATATTTAATAATCTCATGAAGACGAATCATTCATACCAGGACAGAGTGGTGACCTATATGATCACAGTGAGATAATAACAAGGCGCAGTCATCACTCAGACGCCTGGACGATGTAAGCAGGAGCTTTGATGGGAGATATTATAGGAACTAGGAACTGTGCTGGTGATCAAGCAGTAGAATAAATACTTTATTTCCATTGTTGTTTCCACACCAGGCCCAAGGACACGGAAACTGAAAAAGAAGAAGAGCACAAAGGAGGACAAGAGGCCCAGGACAGCGTTCACGGCCGAGCAGCTGCAGAGACTGAAAAACGAGTTCCAGGCCAACCGGTACATAACGGAGCAGCGGAGACAGTCTCTGGCCCAGGAACTCAACCTGAACGAGTCCCAAATTAAAATCTGGTTCCAGAATAAGAGGGCCAAGATTAAAAAGGCCACCGGCTACAAGAACGGCCTGGCCCTGCAGCTCATGGCCCAAGGACTGTACAACCATTCAACGACCACCGTGCAGGAGGACAAGGAGGACAGTGAATGAGCGGCCCGGACATTTCCCCGCTGAGGGCCGCCACCTGACTCTTTTGGCTTTTGGAGATAATGAAAAACATGAACTGGAAGTGGGGGAAACGCTATTTAAAAACACAGATTTCTGTTTATGGTAACAGTATATGGACATAATTATATAAATGAACGATCGTTATTAAAGTTTATATAGCCCAACAGTTATCATGTTGTATACAGTATGTTTAATTTCAGGCTCATCTCTCGTCCGGAGCTCTCCTGTCTGTTCTCACTGTTTTTAGGATGTCTAATTGGCTCTATAGGTTTTTGTGGTCCCTCCCCTGTCCCCCATATTTGCGCCACATTTTCCCTCAACACGTCAGTCCGCAGACTCAAACAAGCCAAAGATTTTAATATGTTCACATGTAGTCTGAAATAAAGAAAGAGAACCATATAGATCGATGGACTAAATCTTTCTTTCATTCGTTTTCACAGATAATGCAGTATAGTTTGGTGGATAAAAATGATTATTTAATAGACTATACTGATATACTTATTTTTGTTAATAATAATAATAATAATAATAATAATAATAATAATTATTATTATTATTATTATTATTATTATTATTATTATTATGTAAATTAAAACACACCATCATCCTGGCGTTAATAGCACTTACCAACATCGTTATAAAATGCATTTTAAAGATATAAGATATCAAAAGAATTAAAGATAGGGTATAAAAGAATTAGTTTGGACCTACAAAAAATTCACATAGAACATTTAAAGGGGCAGGCCATAATTAAATACAGGGGTTTAAAATATTTCTGACTATATGGTTATAGGACCTATATGGATTATTTACATGTTTGATATTTAAGAGAGGTTATTGGGCAGCGACAGAAATACAAAAATATAGCACACACATACACACACACACACACACACACACACACACAAACATACGAGGACTCCCACAGTTTCCCAGTTCATCTTTCACTATAATCAGACACTGCTTGTTTCTCCATAATGGATAACATTTCACCTATTAATCTATTCTGGGCATCTACAAGACTGAACATCTCTGCCAAACTTTCTCTCCGAGAGACTCTTAATGAAATGAATACACGTACGGACGGAACCTGTCAGGGTACGGTGTCCTCTCAGTCTTCCGCTTTAGGGAGAAACGCTTCTTTCCTACATGAGACACGTTTGGCCTGTTTGGCCTTATGTGACCTCAGGTTCAGGTTTGATAGAGCCTGGCGGTGAACTCTGTGACATGGCGTGTGTGTTTGGGAGTGTGTGTATGTACTCGAAGGTCAGCGAGAGCAGACGATTTGTCTGATAATGTGAAAGTTGTTTGCACAGTTTAGCAGCCATACATTATTTCACAGCTTCAACAGGAATCAGGGTAGGCTATGTCTAGTTTTTCTGTTGTTGTTGTTTTTTCTGTTGCATTTTTTAATGGAAAGTGGGAAACAGCATAATCTCAAGGATATGGTAGAAGAGATTTATTATATATTTTCTGCTATTTTTTGGCAAATGTGAAATCCCAACCGATCCTCCTGTTACAGAAATGTCCCTCACAACTAGTGATTTTGTGTGAAATGAGGCTTAAACTTTACCTGAAAACGGCCAGTGAGGCATAGACTTATTTTCAAAGCTTCTATTTTTATTAGTATATAACCTAGTATAATCCAGTCCCTTTCCTCACACATAGAGACACAAAAAGAGAGATTTTATTGTTTATTTAATGGGAAAAGTTAATGATTTTAGCAGTGTCGTCTGATCCCCGTACAAACTCTTCACACGGACTGTGCTCTAAACCAGCAACACATGACCGGCGTGGTTTCTATTATTTCTGTTTGTTACGTCGCTTATAGGCAACTGATCCCGGATCGGATTATTTAATTAAGAGCTAACAAGCCTGCACAGGTCTGCAGCGGAGGAGTTCACGGCCTCCGCGTTTTCAGGCTTTTTTAATTATTTCAAGTGCTGCTGCTGCGTTTGTGTTCAGCTCTGCCTATAGAGCAGAGATTTAATAAGCGCAGCATAGCGTGCTAATAATTGATTTTAATGACGTCGAAAAGGCCCTCGATGTTAGTTTATAGGCATGTTATTCCGCACGTTTCAGATTTAATTAACGTTTCATCTTTTCATGTATTAAAATTGTATTTAGACTATAGGCCTATGCTACGCACACCTCAGTGTATATGTGTAACCATCAGCAGACAGTGCTGTATCTCTGTTAATGACTTCAAAACTGAATTTAATTTAATTTACTTGTTAAATCACAAAAGGTGAGCAGAATGGACTTAAAACGGGCAAAAAACATAGTTTTGCACATAGTGTAAAATGTAAATATTATTTTTAAAATAATATTGCAGGTGTAGATTCTCCTTGCAGACAGCAGCAGGGCAAAGCTTTGCACTGTCTCATAAAGGCTGTCAGGCTTCCCTCCAGCATGTGGAAACCTCCAGGGGTCCTTGAAGGGTTTTTCTCTGGGTCCACAGCAATATTAGGAATAATTTAATGTCACTATCCACTGAAATATATGAATGAATATTCATAGGATTTGATTTCGGTTTGACACAAAATCTAATTTAATCTAAACATTATCAAATAGGTCTTTGTGGATCTAATGTGCAATTCTAGGAAGACAATACACTCTAAACCACAAAAAGTATTTTGCATCAGCTTAAAGACACTTTAAAGAAATTTTAATGCACTTTCTTGTTTTCAGGATGTAAATAAGAGGTCGTCGTTATATTTAGAAAACACACACAGGCCTAATGTGTTTCTAAATCCAGTCTCTTTGCCATCTGGCCTGCATGTGTGAACAGAGGTGATGAGACTCCCTGGCTCTTCACGGTCAGCTAACCCTACAGCTCTAATATTATAATGATAGTTTCATTCCCTGCTGTGAATGCGGAAGAGCATCCTACGACAGTGTATTTAAAATTCATACAATTATGAAACAGCGAGAGGATTTTTCTCTCTCCCCGCCCACCTTGTCATTTAGAAAGCCGAGGGTTTATCTGTAAAACAAAGAAAAGCCAGGGATCGTTTGCATAGTTAGCATAGTCTGCCTCGCAGGCACAATATGGATTTAATTTATATGCAAATGAAAGCAATAAAAGGAGAATACACACTGGAAATCTCTGCCGTTTAAAGGGGAGAGAGATGGGTTCAGAGCAGGTAGCACACACGCACAAAACGAAGCATTATCAGCCCCAACCAAGAACAATGTTATATAACATCTAACAGTTGCATAGGTAGATAACACATGCATCACTGCAACCCCCTAAAGTTAGCTAGAATTATTACTGAAGGTAACAGCAGCAAGATCAAAGACTGAGGACATGACACATGACACACACACACACACACACACACACACAGTAATAGATTAACCAACCCAACAGTATATAAAGTAGTTATTAGCTTCACCTCAACCAGCTACAATATTAAAATGCATACTCTTTATGTTAATTAGCAGTAAAGTACAAAAATATGATAAAGTACATAAGAAAATGGTCAGTCTGCATAACAAAACACTAAAGTATCTGCAACAATTCTATACTTTTACTTGGGTAAAATTCTGAATGCGGGACTTCTTTAACTGGCCTACTTTGTGGTATTTCTATTTTGACTGAAGTAAAAGCTCTGCGTTACTAGCTGAATGACACTTGTGACCTTGAGTTATATCAGAAGTAAATTGTACAATTCATCTGTAGCTATGTTAATCATTAGAATTTAATTTCCATTAGCTTTCAAGCACATACAGTTCAGTTACTCTACTGTAAGTAGTGTACATGTTAAAAGGTTACAGCATATGTGAGAAGGAAGGAACATCTCGATCAGTGCAGTACATTTATCTGCCTTTTGATTTGTTGCTACAAAAACCTACATTAAACTTGTGTATCTTTTTCAAGCTGTAACAATATAAGATGTACAGGAGCACACAGTGCACAAACAAACTAGGATCTCCTTCAGAAACATGCTGGTTAACCACCTGTCATTCAAACAAAGGGGTTGGGGGGGGGCTCACCAGTCCATGCAAATTAAGTGTTCAGAGTGTTGTTTATTTTGTGTGATACACGCTGCTGGAAAATACATGTCAACTCAGAAGTAGAAAAGCCTTTTTGGGGGGATAAACAATTATAGCTACAGAGACAAAGATACACAGTGAAATGCACCCATGCAGAGACATACAAGCATGTGCAAAAAGGCAGGGAAAGGGACGCTGGGCTTGCACACAGACACCCATTTATTAGCGCTTCCTAGATCACTGCCCTGTGACGGTGGTGATGCTAAGTACAGAAGTTTAGAGTAATTCTTTCGCAGCTACATCTGTAATGGGAGGAGAGAAGAGGGGAGGGAGACAAAGAGAGGGGGGTCTTCAGGTCTCTTCTTCTTCACTTTTTTCCTAAATGACTGTAGATGCCCCGTTGGGCCCACGTCAGTTTGTGCTTTGGTTATTGACTGCATACAAAATTGCACAATTCGCCACACTGCACACAAAGTAAGCATTATCCTTACTTATTTTCTCCCTGGACTAACATCTAGAAAAAGAAGTGAGTGACATTATGCAGCTCATCCAGCTGTAATGATGCAACACAGTATTCATTTGTTTCATTAAACATGTTTTATTCGAGTGTGCCAGTGCACTTGATCAGTGTTTGGCATCCAGTAAAAAGCCACTGTAATTTCAACCTTCCAACTTTTTCCTGATTGTTTCTATAAATTTTCCATAGTTTTTAATTGTACATCAGATTGACGCGTGGAAACACAGGGTGCGCAGAGGAGAGAGGAAGTATGCACCGTGCCATGATATTAGATTAGGTCTGCTGTGCCATGTCTGGGGATTTCAATTTTAAGACATACAAAAAGTTAAAGCTGCATTTTTTTATTCAAGAAAAAGCTAAAAACAAAAATACATAGAGTGAATAAAACTGCAGCAAATATACAAAAATGTTGCCCTCAGTTATGCCTTTATTATGCCTAAAATTTAAAAAATTGCAATAGAGGGGAAAATGCATTATCAAACAGTGTTCTTTTAGTTTTCCTGTCCATTTGAACTTGTTATGAAAATAAGCTTTATTTTTAATATTCTCTAGCTCACAGGAATTAAACATTATGTTTGTCTGTCTATGTGTTTATCATTAGTATTTATATTGAAATCAATAGTAATAAATTACTTTATAATTTAATACATTTAAATATGTGATTTAAATACAGCTTAACCACCAAATCGCATGAATTCCATCAGCTAGTGTCAAAATCTTTATGCAAACTAGTGGAAGCTACCTGGAGGTTTTGACACTATAGAGTGGAAAGGTTAGTGTTACTTTTAGCAGGAGTTTAGCCTCATTAATTATGTGGAATAACTAACTAAATTACCAACATGTCGGTTCAACAAAATGTATATTTTTAATTGACAGGCAAAAGCTGGGGAAATTTTTTAAAGTACATTCAGTTTTAGCTTCAGCTAAGGCGACTAATATGGAGCCCCAAATGTTCAAAATTAAATAAATAATGAAATAATCACATGAGAAAAAGTATGTGACCCAGGTCTATATAACTTTAACAATTTGTGAAATTATTTAAGAAAGTATTAAAATTCTGCTAAATGTTATTTCATCACTCTTATTTTCATAAGTTTATATGTGTAATATATAAAAACTTCATTTTTGTTTCATAATATAAGTTTTTATTTCATTTAATTTATTTGAGTCTTTATAATAGTCTGTTTTTATTTCATGATGGAATTTTTCCCAAAAGCACTTTTATATCATGCCAATTTTTGTTTCATTATGTCACTTTTCACTGCCCACACACCTCTCAGCCAATCCCATGCTTCGTACCTCCGAAGCAAGCAAGCTCAACCACTGCTAACAAATTTAGCCAGTTAGCTCCTGGTAGCTAACAACAATGTCAATGTAATTCTGTATCGGCTATCTGTCTTCTGCTGTAAATGAACATAGGACACAGAAACTAACACCTCCTTTTATTTATTTACGTAAGCAGCTAACGGTTTTTGAATCACATTTCTCTGAGGAATATCTTCTCTGAGAAAGACAACTCTGTATGACCAAAAAGAAAGAGTCTTTCTCTGTGGTCGTTCCAGTTACAACTTGGTTTAGCTAGTAAGCCAGCTAGCTAGGTAGCCTATCTATCTCTATCAAACCCTGTTATTATGAAAATGGATTTTAAAATAACATATCATCATGAGTTAAGTTTTAATAATTTCTTCAACTTTTTCACAATTTGTTTCAGACACAGTTAATCATGATTATTTATTTCATGTGATTGTTCATGTGACTATGATTGTTCTTTTAATTGATTCATTATTGAACATTTTGGTGTTCCATAGGCTAGCTCACCAGCTATCTTAACATGATATAGCGCTCTTGCTTTATCTGTTTAGTTGGTTGTTTCTCTGTGATAGAGAGTGCAAGTGTGATGGCGGCTTCCATAGACCACAGATTACCATACGAGTTTTACATGTTGTTTTCACAGATATTATACATTTCTACAGTTTTCAAAATGGAAAAAAACACATTTTTTTAAATGAACAACGGTCAGATTCCAGACCAAATTTGTATTTACTGCATATTAACTTTGATGGGCTGAATGAACTATAATGAAAACAGCAAATTGAGATTGTATAATGTAGCTGACTTTTTCAAGAGGTTAAACACATGACAGACAAGTGTGAAAAAATATAAATTACAGCTCGCAACTTAGGGATGAAGAAGAAGTGTTGCTCATCACTGTGTTTAAAAATGATTGGCTTGTCTGTGAACCGATCAGAGGTCAAGTCCTCTTTGCACTTGACTTGGAATAACACTTGCGGTGTGTGAGGACTGCAAGCATGTCAAACGAATAAGCGTTCAAAGAAACTCTAGGAGTGATTTTTTCAAACCATTTAACCTCCAGTGTTGTTGTTTCAGGAGTGCATGTATACTCAGATTGGTTCTCACCATGGGGAGGTTTACTCATGACTTATTGTGGGCTGTCAACTGGACTGTCTCTCTCAGACACACACACATAGACACTGACATGCAGAAACAGACAAAGGTGGCATTGAGAGGGAACCTCCCACAATGCAGCTGAGCGTCCAGGGGGTTCTCTGCTCCAGCAGCCGGGATCTCACCGAGATAAATCTAGATTACATGGAGGATATACACAGCGCCACTTGTTTACTCTGCCCATCAGGGGGTGATTTGAGGGTGTGGGGTGTGCAGGGCGGAGGGAGGGGCAGGGGCATCACTAACACACCATAAAGCAAAATGACTTGTTCAGGCTAAAAGTGAGGGTGAACTTTATCAATATTGTAGTTTTATAAATTCTTTTATTTCTAACACTGAATTTGTGTGAAGAACTTAATTGTGTAAAAAAACAAACACAAGTCTATGAATAATCCTACTTTACATCATAAAATCAGGCTCCGATCTACCAGACACTTCCTTTTCTAAGAATCAAACATCCATTCAAAGGGTGGTAACTGGTACAAAGTGAATGTTTTGGAATAAAATAGCACTGGAACTGCATAAATAAAATGTTATACTCTCCGTCATATCTGGAGGAAAATTTGATTTTTGTTGGTCCCTGTGAACTCAATCCCCTGAGCCAGCTCTGTACTTTTCTACAGAGGATCCACAACTTGAAGATGTAATTTTCCAATATAGAGTGCGCTACTGAGAAGGCAGCAAAGTTAAGGACAGTTATTCTGCTCTAATTAAAAAGGAAGCGTCAGGAAATGACAGTGCATCTCCAGCCACAGCTATGTGGCAGACAACACTTCAGTTCAGGCTGCTGGCGAATGTTTTTTAATCCGCTTCATCTGTGTCAAAAGAAGTCATCACATGCAGCACATTAATCAGCGCGAGAAGTCTGACTGCAAAACAACATCGAGGTGCAGCAAAAGAGTGTCTGTGTGTTAAAAAATGTTCATGAGAAATGTACATATTTTAAACAAGAGGAAAAACAATGGACATTTAAATTATTTTATTCCCAAATGATTTATATATAGAAACAAAAAAATCATATAACTTTTAAAAAACAACTTATCCTGTGTCTTTTGTTGTTGTCGTCTTTTAATCTTTATTATAAAACTGACCTCTTTCTGTGAACATTAAATGCGGGGGGGAAAAACACACGTCTTGCACTAATTCTCAGGGTGAGTTTCTGATAGAGACACACAAACACACACAAACACACACACACAGACTGAGAACAAAGGCAAGGGCACCTGGGATTTCCCCGTTGTATGGGTGGTCACATGCACCTCTGTCTCTTCTTCATGCCTTCCACATGTGGAAACAGTTTGTCTTCCCACTGCCTTTCTCACTCTGTCTGTCTTCTACTGTGTGTGTGTGTGTGTGTGTGTGTGTGTGTGTGTGTGTGTGTGTGTATGAACCACTTCACTTGGAGGAAACCAAAGCTGTTAGAAGAAGATGGTCCCTCGATGAGAATAGCGATTTGACTTACTCCAGTCCGCTGCCCCCCTTGAGAGCTATTCAAAAAAGGCATTTGTTGTTGAAGGAACTGCACCACATTTTTTTGTTTGTCATGTTGGACAACTCAGCCATGAAGTGATGTGAACATAGACACCACAATCTTAAATGAGACCCCAGTAGATCATTGACTCCACGCTAAAGTGTTAGCAAAAGTGTTGTGATTGACAGCACGTCACTAGCATTAAGATTTTAGTATGTTTTTTTTTTATTATTAAGAATGATTTTAAAACATCGGCCGACTTATCTGTTGTCCGTCTGGTTGGCTACCCTCTCACCCTCTTCTCACACTTCAAAAGCGGACGCGCTTGTGGAGATCTTCCCTCTTCTCCTTCCCCGCTCCATCTTTCATCGCGGCGGCCCGGAGGTGATGCAGGGAAGCGATTAGTCATATTCAATTTACATACGGCTGTCACAGGCTCCTCCAGGCTGAGCGCTGATGTCATCTGTGCGTGGGGCCCTCTGTGGCCACCCGGCGTATGGGAAGACTTCTTGCTGTCAGGGGGGGAGAAAACCTTCCCCCTGATGGGAGCACTATTACTGTTCAAGTGGTGTGATGAATGTGGGGCGGCACTTTTGTGTGCATATGTGTTTGTAGAAGCTGTGAAACTCGTGCATGTGCTTACACTGTGTTTGTTTTTTGTGATTCAAATCATGGCATAACATACGGAGTCCCGAGGTCAAAGTACTACCATCGATACTTTAATAGTCACAAACTACACGCATTTGGCATCAATTCCTTTTAAAAACATATCAATATAAAATTATATAAATACAAAACATGTGTGGCTGCATTACTTTAAAAGTTTTCAGTACTTTTGCATAATGTTTGTGCTACTACAGCCCTGTTGTATCTAGCTGGCCTGTGTCACATGACTGTGGAAACTTGTGTGACATGAGAACCAAGCATGCAGCCACAGTCTTTTAAAAGGATGTATTTTATCTCTATTTCAACGTGTCAAAAAATAGTATTGAAAGGAAAGATCTAAATCATATACGTACAGATGAAGCAATGAGAAAACAAAACTAAAAGCAGTGTCAAGCAGCTGACACTGCTGCGTAGACTGTATAAAACATAGACACAGTATGTGTGATGCCACCCACGGGTCTCCCACCATCTTGGCAATGCCTGGCTCTGGCTAATCCACAAATGGGCTAAGAGGTGGAGCTGAGGCGGGCTTGATGAAGTCTGGCCCCATCCACACTTCTCTGTTTTAGTTTACAAACAGAGAATTAAAACGAATACGATCTCCGTCTACACCAGCGTTTTAGCTGCGTTTTGGAGATGATCTACTTTAAAACGACTGAAAACGCACAGCTAGGACCCGTTCAGGTACACTGAGCACATGAAGCAGACGGTCTATTCCTTTATCGAAGATTTGGGGGACGAATAATAAATACAGACGAAGCATCAGACCAGTTTTTTTTTACATGCACCAATAACGACTGTTACTGAATGTAACATGGGAGTGTGGCTACGGAAAACAGACCGGGAGTCGTTGCAAAGTAAACGACGACATGCACAAGTGCAAGTACAAGTGTAGGCAGATAAGTGTTATTTGCATGGTACAGAATATTTTAATAAAAATAAGATGTCAAAAACCTGGTCAGTAGTTTCTGCTTTGCAAGACCCAATCAGAGAGCCAAGCATGAGCGGCTGCGTCCTCCATTTTGGCCCGTCTTCACTAAAACACCCTCCAGAGTTTTGAAATGCGAAATGCGGTCGGCAGCGTTTCCAAATTTCTCCGTTCTTCGTTTTTGTCGTTTTAGTCTGGACGGGAGGTACAAACGTAGCAAAAGGTTTTAATTTGAAAACGCAGTAATGTGGATGGGGCCTGAGAGGGCACCCACATGTCACTCAAAATGGCTACATCCCTAATTTTGCATAACTTTAATATAATTTAATAGGGTGAGCTGGATAAAAATGTAACCCGTAAAGTTGTTGTGAGGGGGAATTAGCTATAGAGACCAAAACCATTTTTCACCCAGGCTGTAAACATGTTTATATCTGCTGTAAAGTTGAGCATTTTAACATGGAGGTCTGTGGACAGCCACAAGCCGCCACTGGAGGAACAACAGTTTTTGGTACCTCCGTGTTGGCTTCATTTTTCAGAGGTGGATGTTGCCGCATGAGTTGCGCACTTCCACATGAAACTTGTGAGAAATTGGCCGAAAGCAAACGTATACCTATAGAAATATGGCAAGATTTGTGTCAAGAAAGTGTGTTTATGAAGATTAAGAAATCTTTAAAATGCAAATGTGCATGTTTTATTTTGGTAGTATTTTAATTTATTTTATTCATAATAATGTTATTATTATTAAGTTATTCTATTATTATTTAATCAGTACTTTTGTAAAATACTAGACTAGGCTTATTTACACTTTTGAGCACATTATTAACTAATTGTACTCTTGCTTTTGTAATACATTTGTTATTAAAGGCCGGTATGTGTCATTCAACTTAAGAGATCTTTTTTTTTTCTAAAAATGACCATTATTTTGAAAAATCACATCCTCATTTAAGAAACTATCAGTATTGATATATTTAAAATTGTAAACGGTAGCTTGTTTTTGATTTTTTTTCATAGCCTCATCCTATAGAAGTTGCTCGGTGGCACATGAAGCCACAAAAGTTAAACTTCTGGTTTAGCCCTCCTCTAACTTGAATGGGGATAGAATGATTTAATCTCTCTTTAATCTCTTCTACACTTTCCAAATGTTATCGGACCAAATGGACAAAGAGAGTCACTTTGCAAGGGTTGTGTCTGAAAAAAAATTATCCACCAATTTACAGCCACTTCTTTCACAATGTACGTCTATGGGGAAAAGTATTTTTGGCTTTATAGCACAGCACACTTCCTATTGGCAGAGCTGCCAATGACTCAGCAAGTGTTGAAATAACAGGAACAAAAAAAATTACTTTAGCAAAGTTGGCTAATTACAGTAGCTCCCACTTTCCAAGTAACTAGCTTCCACTTTGGATGATTCAGTCCAAAGCAGCTTACAATATGCATTCAAACGTAAAAAGGAACAAAAACTAGATGTCCTTAAACATGTGAAGTGTAATTTCCCAAAAAACAGCTAAGAGCGTGTTAGTGAGCTACATCACAAGCTCTTACAGCCGCCTGCTTTAGCTTTCCATGCAGAAATATTAGCTCAAATATGTCTCTGAACTCCGAAGGGGTCAAGAGCCGGCAGTCAGTTTTGCAGTCGGCTGCTCAGAGAAAGCTGAGGGGCTTGTGTAGTTTATAGTAAAGAGCCACTGGCAGGAATCCAGAGGAGGAAGTCTAAGTTATTTATGAAGCCTTACTTGACAAAAGACAGTAAAGCTTCCCATATTCAGTGAGTCTGGCTGCTCCACCTCTGACAGCGAATCCAATTTGCTGCAATCGAGAGCAATTACTTTTGTTGACAATTAGGTCAGTTCATGTACAGTAAGCATAAAAAATGTCACTATTACATTTAGAGATTTAGAAGAATCTCACCACATTCTCCATACAGGTTTACGGTTAAAAAAAAACACAAATCATCATTTTAAGATCCACATTAATTTTTTAAAACATTACGGACTCTCAAAGACATATTGCATGCACGAAGGCCAGAAGTTACCACGGCAACTCATCTCTGGATCTGGGCAGCAGAATGCGAGACCGTGAATAACTGTTTTAACACACAGCCGGCGTAATGTGTGGTCTGTGACATACCATCTAAACTAAATCATAACCCTCTGTCTGTCTGTCTGTCTGTCTGTCTGTCTGTCAGTCTCAGTGTGCATGTGTTTCATCTTCATCATTTTGCTTTGCTGTTATGTACGTGCGTGTGCTCATTATTTTTCTTTACGGTTGTGATTTCGTAGATGTGTGCTATTATTGTAGTAGGGCGTTAGTGCACGGTGGCAATATGCACAAGTTGTCAGGTCATATTTACTTTTACTTTTCTCTGACGAAAACTAAGTGTGTGTTTCATCTGTTAATCTACAGAACATTCTGAGACGTAACACAGTTCTACTGTCTGTATCCATGTATGTCAGAAAAATATCTGAATTTGGATTCAGGCCCGATACGGGCAGGGCCTACAACGGGAGAAGCTAGATACAGTATTGTTTAGAGTGCATTGTTTTGTGTTAAATTACTCTTTAGTACTATTAACACTGATCACACATACATGTTAAATGTTCACAAAATATCCAAAACAACATATTTAATTTCTGTATCTAAATCTGTATGTATTTTTATAATTATATAAGTAATAAAATATATTCTATATAAGTATGATTATACATGGCATAAATATCCTAAATAGAAAGGAGTGTTTTAACAGTGGGCAAATACAAGTCAAAAGAACTTACTGGCATGCATTGCATGATTTTATTTTAAAAGCTGGAGGTTGTGTGTGTACATAAAGACAGGAGCCCCAGGTGAAAATAAGGCTGTTGTATGATTTTTTTTTTAATTTTGCAAGATTCTAACAAAAGATTGCCCTTAGGAAGTGATTCTGCAGAAGAGTTGTTGATAAACAAATACACCCCTCCCCTCCAGTGCTCCCTCAGAAGCCCTTTGCCTTGTCATAAAAGTATCTTCTCTGTTTATCCTCTTCGGACCTTTTCCTCTTTGGCTGTTTCTCAGCCATCTCTCCTTCACAGTGCCTGGAGTCCAGCACATTGAAATGTGCCGGTGTATTTGACTCCTGTGCATGAGCACTAACTTTTGCTGATTGGCTAGAACTATGTTGTGTGGCAAGGTCCACATCGCTTTCTCTGTTTCCATTTAAAGAGCCTGGGCTGTGTAGGAAAACTGTTTTTTTTAGAGCACACACAAAACGGAGAGCTAGCAAACCGTGAGGAAACATTTGAGACGGCCCCTTAGTTCAACTTTTGAGTTACTGTCAAGTCGGGCACAGTGCCAGGCTTCACAATCCGATCATGAGGTATAAATAACACCTGTGGAACATGAGTCAGCTTTATTCTGCACTGTCCAAGAAATCTGGTGACAACTGATAAAAAGTTATTGAGGATTAACCTTACAGAATGTCTCGGGAGCAATCCTTATCAAAAATGATTACTTCTGTTGTGTCTTTTCAAAATTAATTTTAAAAAGTAAAGATATTTTTGATATTGGTGTCTGCTGCAAAAAGGTTTCTTTGTTTTGGATTGTGGTGATTGTTCATCTCAGATGTTGATAGTGTTCATGTAATGTGGGAAGGTTAATCTGCTCAAATACTGAGCCTAATGTTACAGTGTCTTTGCTGTGGTAATGAATCACTAGTTTTAATGCTTTCAAGCACAGCAAACCCTCCAGTGTTTCGGTCTGATAACCATTTATTTGTATTTTTTTTTGCAAGTGTTGTTTGTTGTGCATCTTTCTGTCTCCTCCTCTTGCAAGCAGGTGTGACGCTGGACACCTGCACGTTGGCTGTGACAAATCAAAGAGGTGAAAGTTCAGGCATGCAATGTGGAAGACGTGTTCATGTGAAAGACGTCCCCACGAACATAATGTCGACACAGTTATTATTGTAGTTCACAAGTTCACAGTTATTCTTTCCACAAATTTGATTACTTGAAATAAACACTGCTAAACAAAAGCTAGAAGTACTTTAAACATTAACTAAATTTGTTTTCTTTTTGCCTCCGCCTGCTTCTGTGCGTTGAAGTCAGTATTCCAGAAATCATCATGAGCAGATGGTCGCGAGGCGAAAACAAACCGGGAATGAGCGAAAGGGGAGAAAAGAGAGGCGCATAAGGGAGCCGAAGTCCTGTTTTCCCCGTCAGACTGTGGAGATGAACCGCAGATGTTTGCCGACAGAAGATGAGCCATCTCTAACAGCTGGTCAGGGATCAGATTTGTGTCAGTGCGTGGATGACCTCCTGCAACGCTATAATATGCTAGAAGCCAGATGCAACGAGACAAAAATTGCACTTCAGAAGGGGGAAAAAGTATGATTTTTAAAACAAGAAAGGATTCTGGTTTCACGTTGAGACCCAAACTGTTTGCTAAAGTGCCCGGAGCAACACTCAAACTGTCAGGGCAAAAGAACAAACAGATCAATAAAGAATCTTTTTTGTGATAGTTGCAAGTTATAAAAGTCACATCAAATGCCACAAGAAAGAAGTTATTACTTTAGTTTATGTTAGGAGTTTATTGTTAAATTGCTCATTGCCACCAGCCACTGAGTAAGAGGCTTGCCCGCCGTTAGCATTAGCCAGTGGTCTCAGTAAGGAATGACAACAATACTCAGAGGCTTTTTAATAGCTAACTGCAGAGCCAGCAAAAGAACTTTACCCCAGTGTTATGACAAGAGTGTGGTCAAGAACCATTAAAGAAAAATGTAAATGTCAGCGTTTCAAAAATGCCAGCCATTTTTGGTTGGTGGATGGGAATTTAGAGGTTGTATACATGTGTACATTTGCATTTTTCCCATTCTCCACAGGAATTCAAAAATACAGACCTCAGAGCCTCAGAGCCATGTGATGCTGTATATATACAGCATATATATACAGTCAAGTTAATTGGTTGAGTGCGCAGGTCCTTTACTTAAGTAAAAGTCTCAATACAACAATATCAAAACACGCCGTTACAAGAAAACTTTCTGTACGTAAAAGTGCACAAGTATTATCAGCAAAACGTCCTTAAAGTCTCAAAAGTACTCATTCTGCAGAAATACATGCCGTCAGTGGTAGATTACTTTATATGACACTGTTAGATTGTTAATACTGATGCATTTGTGCATTAGTGAGTTATTTTCAGTCCATCCTCTCCCAGAAAACAACAACATGGGGCGATAGTTAAAAGGCTTAAAACAACCGAATTTTACGTTATGAGCGGCCTCTTGCAGCCGTTTGATGAAGTGCATGTGAAAAAACACCAGGCGTGGGATATAAATAATCACAAAAATCTTATTTTGTAGGTGGTGGGTAGGGTGAATGGTTAGTTATTTAGGTGGTCTTTAGGAGACTGGGGATCAGCTCCTGTGTGAAACAAAAACCTGGAATCAATTATTGTTTTTTGTATTATTAGTGTTAGCTAGCTGTGTTAGCAATGCATGTTTTTAGCGTTTTAGAGTTTATTTTAGCGTTTTCGGTAGCATTTCATGTAGCCTTAGCTTAGCTTTAGTGTTTTTGTAGTATTAGCTACTGTTAGCACCAGCATTAGCTAACATTACTGTTAGCACTAGCTAACTATGTTACTGTTAAAGGCATTGACTGTCCCCCGAAGCCCTTTGCCCAAACCCTAATCATCACATGGACGTGTGCCTTAACTGGCACACCCTGCAATGAGGATCAGAACTCTCAGACATGTTTCGGAGAAAACGTTCAGATATGTCGTTTTGGGAGTCATTAGAAAACTCATATAGGTAGTTTTGGAGACCTCAACTACTGACCTACTGTTGTTTCTATATGAGGACGTGTTGGGTATTTTAGTCCCCCCTACCAGAGGGTCGTGAAATTACTCTGAGGGGTATTGAGATGATTAATGGGGTGCAGATGTTCTGATACACAATTCTGTATTAATTTTCTGTACTTTTCTCTAGCAGCACAGTCACATTCTCAGTCAGTCGGCTACATGTCTTCAGGGAAGTCGTGGAAACTTTGTCCTTATTTCACAAAATATGAAGTGAATGAAAAATATAGCATGCAAGGCTACATTTGCAGCCACATTTTGCATTTGTTTTCTTTTCCTGCAAAGATCTTTTCTTGGTTAGAGCTTTATTTGAAGACAGATGTGAAAAGCCACAGTTTTTCATTATAGTGTTAAGTCAGGCCACATTTTGTCTTCTTTGGAGTTTCACTTCTGACTGAGCCACAGATCTGTGGAGAAAGGCAGGCAGGGCCGTCTTGTTGTGTAAAAAGTGGATTTTAAAAAACACTATATTTCAGTTACTCACATTTTCAGCAAGCAACATGACTGACCGTGTTTCCAATCAATAACATAAGAGAAGATGATTAACATATTGTTCATGCAAATGTTTTCTAAAGCTGTGGGAGCATCATATACGTCCAACTATGCCACAGTGTATATATACTTATCCACCTGAGGCTTTATAGTCACCAATAAATAATGAAACACTGGAAATTGATAAGAGCATCTTTATTGTCCCCTAAGGGAAATTTGTGTTGGGCAACAGGGCCGCATAACGCTGCAGTAACAACAGTATTGCTCCTTTTTCTTTTTCTTACTTGTCATCATTTCTCATCCACCAGAAATGATTCTGGTCAGGGTAAAGAATTAGTAAGCACGTGAAAAATTCCTCTAAAAAATATCCTGCTGTAATTAATATTTTGCAGAACATGTAAAATGTAAAAAAACAAGAGCAGTGCGCACCATGATGGCTAGCGTTAGAGGAAACTTTAAAGTGATTCAGCCACACAGTGCACATCCAGTGCCAAGTGATGTTTTCAGTCAAGAGGCTTTCTGTTGCTCTTCGGTAAAAGTTAGCTTGTAACAGGTACTCGAATAAAATCCTGTACGCAGGATAAGCAGTTGACGATGGATGGATGAATTATTGTTTAGTACTAAAATATTAAAAGAGGGTTTATTTTATCAAAATAAAGCAGAGAACAAATACCCACTAGTTCCCTTTTACGTACACACACCCACACAAACAAAAATTCTCTTTCCTATTTTCTCTCTAATCAATCAGCTGTTATCTATGCAAACTCTTTAAACTGCTCAATGGGAAAAGCCGGCTGATTGTTTTTCCATTAAGTAATATTACTGCTACACATATAGCCACAGGTCGATGCCGCCCTGATTATGGCTGTGGGCAGATAATAATTAACCACTAATGTGTGTAGAAACAGGCCCCTGGTGGGCTGATGGTAAAAGCAGGGAGCTCCCTGAGGAAACCAGCGTCTCAGCTCGCTTCGACTGCTTATTTGGCTCACTTGCTTCACAAGAAACCAAAATAGGCCCCACAGACTCCAAATGGGATTAATCAGATGAATTAAACAGGGGAGTAATTGGAGGTGAATGTGTTTGTGGTGCTGTGAGATTTGCTGTGAGCTTTGCCTTATATACAACAGCTGGTTTATTAGGTTAGATTTACAATAATTTTGTTGTTGTGCATCTTGAAGACAGTACAACAAAAATTGCTGTGCAATTTTTTTAAATAATGCACCCTTTATTAAGTATTTATAAGTTTTAACTAATAGATTTATGGTTAATGCATAATTTACTAATGCTTTATAGATTAGTTGTAGCCCATTAATAAGAACAAATGTTGAGGTGCCAGGTTGTGATAAATGTCTCTGGCTATTTATTGTCAAGTCATTAATAAGTCATTACTAAAGGGTATCAAGTCTGTATTTAAAGTTACAAATAAAGTCACTGAGAAAGGGTCAAGAGCTCCTCCTTTTCTAATCAAGTCTGCAGTCATGTTCATTTATTAATCAAGATGGCATTTGAAAATGCTTTTCCAAGTTTCTAATAAGCTATTAACAAAAGCTAGTACGTCATGTTTATAAGCCATCAATAAAGTTCTTTTACAGTAATTTAAGTCTGCAGAAAAGTATGCTGCTGTATATGCTGTTAATAAGGTGTTAACAAATTCATTGAGGTCCAGATGCCCTGCACAGGTTTCCCAGGAGGTCAGAGATCAAACTGTGCATTGGAAGGATCAGCATCATGAAATCAAGCAGGTGAAGCTGGAGCAAGATAAACACAAAACACACGTAAAATAAGTTCTTATTTAATGGTTATGAGTAGATGGCTTGCTAACGTTATCCTACATCCGGGTAACCTAGTTTTATCTGGAGTTGGAGGTGTGCTGTCATCAAGGCTAAGCTAGCTGCTAGATGGTCAGTAATCTCTTGTTTTCTACATGTTACATACAGAATATGTAACGTGTGTGGGTGTGGAGGATTTAGAGTTGGTGTTAGCACCTTTGACAGAGCTTGGCTGAATAGCAGACATAAAGTAACATTATTTTGCTTCTGAGTACTTAGTAAGGACGGCAATAATCTTTCAATGTGTAATGAGCAGTAAGATTTAGAAACTATTGGTTCCAATAGCGTACAGGCCAGAATTTATGAAATATAGGTGACAAGAGGAGGATAAATTAATGAATATATCCACGAAATAACTTCTGTACATTTGCAAACCTCGGAAATCTTAGTTGCAGCGTAGGAGGAAGGAAGTTGAATAAGACAACACTAAGTTTCAACATAATTTATACAGACTCTAAGTAGAGAAGAACCAGAAATGAAACGAGAGGCAGTTGGTTAAAAACAAGAAAAAGTTGATTCCCTGTAGGGGAAGTCTGGGAAGCCAGATGTTCATGAGCCTCACGCTCACTGGTGTGCACGTCTGAGTACCAGTGTGCCTTAATGTGTGTGTTTGTGTGTGAGTGCGTTAGAGAGAAAGACAGGGGTTTCCTGATGTTCTGGCCAGATGTTGCTGATCCCTGCCACTCAGCACAGGGAAGTTTATACCCAGCTTTACAGTATTAGGTTAGTTAAAAGAAAATCTCTCTAAAATTTTTTTTCCCAGAGAAGGTTTGAGAACATTATCATCTTGAAAGCATCACAAAAAGATAAAGGCTCTGTGATTTGTTAACTATTGTTAGCTTAGGCTCCAGCTAGCCTGTACAACAGCAGCTCTAAGGATTTTGATCACTTGTTGCAGTGTGAGTCAACCAAACTGTAATAACTAAATGAATGTGAAGATATATTTTGTAATGCAATACATTACTGTTTTATTAAGTTTTCTGGAAAATGCAGTACTGAAAAACTGTTGCTAATGTGATAGTATAGTAAAGTAGCTTTGGTCTGACTTTCTAAAGTTCTGATGTCATTGTGAAAGCTCCCAGTTGGAGTTCATTAGCCAGTGAAGCAAGAGCAGTTACCTGTACCATTTAAATTTTCACAGAAAACTTTTGAAAATGACTAAACATCTCCTGAAGATTTATTTAAAGTCAGACTTGATGCTTTTACACAGACTTTAAAGTAGATGTTTTGGGAAATTTGCTTCTTATCCATGCGCTAGATGAGAACATCAGTACCACTCTTATATCTGTATGCTAAACATGAAGCTACAGACAGCAGCTTTGAACGTGCTGGTAGTGAGATTTTTTTTTTCCATTTTGCACAGATTCCCCCTGTTTCTAGTCTTAATGCTAAGCTATGCTAAAGACTGGAAGCAGGGGTACATAGCTAGCCTAGCCAGCACTTTTAAAGCTCTCTAATTAGGCAGATTTTTTTAACCTTTAGACAGAGAAAGCAAGCTGATTTATTGATTGCTGTTGGGATGCAAAGATAATTACAAGAAATATAACAAAAAATGCTTCTGAAATAAAGTTCTTACCATAGGTTTATTTCTGAAAGAAGTCTCTATCACTGACTACACGTTTTTTATTCCCTTTAGGATCAATAGAAAGAAAGGGCCGTCAAAATGTCACTAATTGAAATTATACTGAAATTGAACAATGGTGACTGAAGTGCTGATTGGTTGTAATCAGCTTCCATTAACTCACACGCAATGACTCGATTCTTTAACTGCAATTCACTTTATGACAAATTAAGCAGATCAGATTTTTAAATTGCCTTCGAAAACCAATTGAAAGACTGTACCCAAGTTTGACTGGTACACTGTCCACATCACATCGTCCAAAAGTTTGAATCTTCTCCTTGTCCTCTTGTCCACATTGTCTGTGTGGTATGACATACATCAGTCTGTCTGTCTGTGGAAAATGTGCATCTGTGTTGTCCCTCTGGTGTAAAGGCCTGTCTCTACAGTGTGTGTGTGTGTGTGTGATATTCAGCTGTTGTGTGGTATATATATGTGTGTCAGTGAATTTCTCTGTTTTTGCTCCTATATGGCCATGCTTGCATCTGTCTTTACCCTCACATGTGTGCATGCACATGTGTGTGTGTCTCTCCATGTGTGTGTTCAGCGCTGGCGTGGGGATCCATCTGTGTCAGGTTAACCCGCCGGGAGCCTCTCCCAGCAGGTAGTCCTGGAGGGCCTAAATCATCTGGACGGCCAGAAGCGTGAAATCCTTACAGGCCTGGACAGATGTCTCTCTGTTGAGCCCGGCTCAGTCTTCAGCGACCTCACAGACCTTTAAAGACCCTCGGAGCAGGCTTTGGCTCCCAAATTGTACACCAGACTGTATTACTTCACACCTCCTCCCCCCAAAAAGGCCTTTCCTTTTTTTAAATTTTATATCTGCAAAGAAACTGGTACATTCATTTCTAAAATAAGTTACCCATGCAGTTGAGGCTGGACTATTTTAACTTGAAAATTGCATTTGTTTTTCAGTAGAATTAAAAAATAAATGAACTTGCTTCCATGAGTGCCACATGCTATATGAGCTGACAACATGCCATGCTCAGGTCAGCCAGAGGCTAAGCCAGCCTGCATTTGTGGGTGTGACGCAGCAGAAAGGCAGTGAGAGAGTGAGAGACAGACTACTGGCCTCTATGACCTGAAGACCATCTGCACAAACCTTGATCTTTCACACATCAGAAGATGAGCAATCCACAGTGACGGACTCTGACTCAATATCAGATTACGTGTTTGTATGAATGCATGTGGTTGCTTGGGTAACATTTTAGCTGACCAGTAAGCAGGCGTAATAATAATATTAATAATAACGGAGGGATTTGCTGCCTATAAACACAATATTTAGTGGCACTACTGTTCTGAAGTTACAAGAGTTGTTACACAATAAAAAATAATGCAATTTAATACAACCGCGACTTGAAAATGACCCGCATTCGCAGAAGAATAACACGATGTCACGCTGTCGTACAGAAGTAAACAAGGAGCCACAGAGGTTGGCTCCAGATAGCTCATACTTGCTAACCCTCCTGATTTTCAGTTTCTGGCGCTGTACAAAACATCTGCCCCACAACGTTCTCTCTCTCTCCCTCTCTCCACTGTGTCCGCATGGCATGCACTCTGTTAAAAAATAAAGAGAACAGATCTGAGTCACATATAAGCAGAAAAATCGGATTTAGGTCACTTTTGCCTCCAGTCAGAACGCAGCCTTAGTGTCTCACTGTTTTGGTATCTGTATTCAGAGAAAAGGCTTTAGAGACCCAGCACAAAACAGATGGACGGAGTTAGTGACTAGCTGGTGAACATAGTGGAGCATTTAGCTTTACTTTACTTATGTAAAGTACAATACAAAAATGTTAATAATTGACAACAGTTGAACATCCAAGTTTTTTTTACAGTTCTACTAGGAGATAAGTTCACATACAACAAGCCCGATGTCTTCGCTTAATCTTTCAAAACTGAATTACTGGTGTCATGTGTAGACCACTGGCAATGATATTTAGGAAGTATAAATTCCATTGTGGCCCATTTTGATTAAAACGGTGGACGACTATCCAGAAGCGACGTTAAAAACACTCGTGTTAGCTTCCTGTCCACTGGAGGCCTCCCGTACCAGCTGATTGAGCTGGTGTTATGTTTTAAAGCCTAGGTGGCTGAGCCATGGGCCTGATGGGTTCCAGCTGTGCCCGTGTGTCTGCATTAAGTCCTCAAGTGGAAAAGTGGCTGCAAAGTCAAACCACCTGGTGAGGCTGAGCTGCCGGGAAGGTGTGAGGTGGTGGACGAGGCAAACCCTGGAAAACCTCGCCCCAGATTACAGACCAGGCCTTGGCAAAACACAACAGCTTTATTAACCTATATTTTGAAGCTACTGCCACTACATAATTTGATGTTTATTTCCCTCGGAAGAACATGGTAAGACTGAAAAAAAAAAAGACCAGCAGCTTTATTGATATCCATGCAGCTTAGCTGGCTGCAGGTGCTCTCACAGCTCTACCTGTCAGCCAAGAGAACATTTGCCAATTCACATGAACAGTTTGGACATACAATCTATTTTTCAGGCTTAATCTGCTACATGTTCAAGGCTCCCCCATTTGACCTTGGCCCGTTTTCAACACAAAGCCTGACAAAAAGCAACAGGATTCACTCAATCCTCTCATTTCGTGTGACCGCCGAGGCTAACGACAGCTGTAATTTCATTGGCCTGATACTGCAGCCTTGTCACAAGTGTAGCTACAGACAAGGAGTGAATAATTCTTTTACAAGCAGCATGACAGGAGAGACGGCAACCAACTCTAGGATTTCACGTTTGTCCAGGGAGACATCTCTGCAGAAAATACATTTTGGCACAAGCATGTAGTGGCTGTCACATTAGGAGTCTCCGTTTTTTATCCTGCATTTAAACAGGAAAGTAGCTTAAAAGATATTAATTTTCGCTTTAAGGATGTACCTGCACTGCACTCATACTCTGGAATTACTTCTGGGTCTGTGCCTTGCTCAAGGGCATTGTGTTGGGTTTTTTTATTTTTTTTTTTACAGAGAAGGACAACCATGTCTAATTCTATACCCCTGTTGTGAATTTCTCAAGCACAGATTCAAACTGGCAACCCTCCAGTCCATTATGTTACTGCTGCCAAACAGTGAAAATTTGCATGTTTTTCATGTGCTGGGTTCATGAATCCTTTTAAAAATAATTCCATATGATAATATCAAAGTACAGACATTTTTTATCCGTTTGGAGAAAAACAACTTTCAGCTGGCAACAACGGCAATTCACATACAAAGCCTTAATGCACTTACTGTATGTTACAACTGAAGATGCAAAAGTTAAATAATCACTCACTTTCTCGATAAAAGTTAGATAGGAAGACTGATACCACTTCTATGTCTGTACGCTCGATGAAGCTAGAGCCATCAGTCTGTGAATTATCTGAAGGAGCCATAGCAGGGGAAAGCAGCTAGCATAGCTCTGTACAAAGGTTAAAATAAAGTCTTACTAATTAACATTTTATATCTCATTAGTAGAAAGACCAAAAACAATTTCTTAGCCTGCCAGTGTGCAAAAAGAAATCTCTCCACTCTCTGGAAAACCCCTTTTTACATTTACAGTAAAAACACAAGATAGAGCATGTTAATCAGTAGAGTTCAGAGGTGCAGAAGCTGTATTTTATTCTAGCTGTTTTCCCTGCTTACAGTGTGTAGCTTATAGTCTAGCTAACTAAGCTAATCGTCTCCTGGTTCTAGCTTCCTATTTAGCGTAAAGACGTGAGAGTGGTATCGTCATCTCTAGGCAAGAAAGTGGAAAGCTGAATAGAATATCCAAAAATGAGAAATTATACCTTTAAAGACAAAAAAGACTACAGGAGAACTGTCCTTGGCCTGCACACACACACACACTCTCTATTATCTGTGTGGCCCTCAGCACTGCGAGTGACTGCGCCACACTGCATTCATCACGGCTCGTCTCAGCCAGCTCACAGCTCAGGCCCTGGCTGGAAAATGGTGCACAATGCAGCTGATGAGCTGGTGAGAGATATTTATGAGGATCCTCGTAACCAGCCGAACAGATCCCGGGCAGATGACTCCGACTCGGGGCGCTCCACTTTTTCCACGATCGCACTTAACATGTTACCACCAGCTGTCATGCAGGGAGGATGTTTTACCATGTGGAGCAATCTAAAGCAAGACACAGCTCATCAGTAATAAGTCAGTGTACTTTCTGAAAGAGAACAGTAACTTTATGAGCTTAAATATATCTTTAAACTAGAAATGACCGCCCCGTGATTTTATGCCTCTGTCAACCAGTCAAGTGGCAGTTTACATCCATGCCTGTCCAGATTCATAATATATGTAGTGAAAATATGTAAAGAATGAAAAGGTTTAAAGAGTATCTTTTGGATAAGTGGAAGTTATCACTATACTGATGATGCATATGTGTGAATCCCATAAATCTAGGCTACATTGTTGAACTGATTAATGAAAGATGATCATGTATGTATTGGCTGAACAGTTACATGTGTACTTGATCACTATGTAAAGATGGATTCCTACAGAGTATAGCTACAAAAAATGTGCTTTTGTTTTCTCCTGGCATTTTCAGATGTGAAGACTCTCTATGAGCTGCAGGAGAAACTCACTCACTAACTCACATTACTAGGCGCACTCCAATATGTTGTTTGTCCTCATGTGATTCAGATGACACTCGAAATTTAGAATGAGCGAGGAAGTGAAAGGCAGAATGGATGAGGTGGAGGAAAGCCCCCACTCTGCTATTTATTGTTTACGCATTGTATCGTCCCAGTCAACATGTGTGGGAAATCTGGCATAGAAAAGTGTTGAATGTGCCCTTGAGCAAGGTCCTGAGCCCCTAACTGCTCCCCAGGTGCTGCACAACGGCTGCCCACTGCTCCTAATTAGGATGGGTTGAATGCAGAGAACAAATTCCACAAGCATTGTACTGTGTATTAAAATGTATGTGGCAAGAAAAAGTAGATTATCATTATCACATGGGCACTTATGTGACACAAATGCATTGCAGCAGTTATTTTCAGAGATAGTGTTCCTCCATGGTTGATGGTAATGCCTGGCAGCCTTTACCTATAATGGAGTTTGTGGTTAAAGAGAAATAAACCCAAGAACCCACCAGGTGTCCGTTTCTGTGGCTGGTAACACTGAGTGTTATGTCTGAGGCATCAGTATTGACTCCTGCTGTTGCATGCATGTCATTTATTATTTAAAGTTAATATTTAGAAAGCACTTCAACTGAGCTGAAAACCTACACAATAGGAGCTTAGAAGATGAGTTCAACCGTAAGAAATCAAGGTTGCACTGACCAGGGCAATCCAACCTGGATTGTACCATGAAAGCATAAAAGCACTTCTGTTTTTCATGAATTGACCCAAAAAGTATAATAGGAACCAATGGTAGTGCCATAGCGATTTTTTGTTATCCCTTTCCAACGACTGCTCAAGCAAGCCCCTATGTGGAAGAGGAAATCAGTTCAGCAAGCTCCACGAGGAAAAAAAACAGACGTGTCAGAGTAAGTTACTTTGAGAAAAGAATAGAGTGACAGTGAGAAAGAGCCAGTGTGATTTGGTCTTCTGTCATCTGCCTTCTGGATCCCTGTACACAAAACATGTTGCGATCGAAAGAGATGGAGAGAGGGAGAGAGAGAGACAATCCCTCTAATCCATCTGGCATCCTTATGCTGCTGTTTAGGCCCCATGGTGACTTCAGAGATAGAAGATGAGCATGAAAGGGAATTACAACGAAGCCCTTTCACTGATTCCAAACAATCTGCTCCAAATTACTTTGAGAGCAAACATCAACTTAAACAGGCTGCCTCTCTCTTCTCCTTCTCTCCGAGTTCACGACTTCCTCCGAAAGCAAGGCCAAAAGTGGGATGGGATGAGGACCAGCAGCCATCTGAGTCTGATGGATCGAACATGGCACTTATGCTAATTCGCCTCGTTTTTTGGCCAGCACCACGCGCATTCTTACCCAGCCGAGACTCCATTTGGAATGCGCAGTTGTGGCAGTGAAGCTAAACGCACAAAGATGCTGCCGCTGCTTAGGCCAAAACTGCTTCTACTTACTATCTTAGCTGGATGGAAGACTTTGTGGCCACGGTGGAGAGCGGCACATGCAGCCACAGGGAGGTGGCGGAGCTCAAAGTGTAAGTACCGCATGTATGAGCAGGACGTCAGGATTACTTTGGTGGAATTTTCTCCATTGAGGTCCAAACATTTGGTGATGAGGACAATAAATCATCACATCAGTGGGTGCTTTTACCTGCAGGGTTGCATGAGGTCAGCCCTGAGAAACATATCATCCCACTCTGCGGTTCCCCCCCCTCAGGTAGTAGGGGATTTGTTCATTTTTAAAAAGGTTAACGGACCCAGTTTGTTTTTTCAGCCACGACTAGTAAACTGACTCATGAACGACTTCTGGTTCCATATTTTTAACGCCCCCACCCGTAGCTATCTGGTTTAGATAATATTACAGATCCAGCTAAAAACTTCTAGAAGGGCGGGAAAAGTCGCAATTACAAATCCGTCTGCTACTTCAGCACCACGGACAGCATCATGGATATATCAATACAAGCAAAGTTAGTCTACTGATATATCAGCGCCATGGTTGGGGCCATAGATTCCACCCTCGGCCATATAAGGATCAATGCGTCAGGCAGTCAACCAACATTTTCAACTAAACAACCCCTTTACTACTAGTGGATGGAGAAGGGTGGATGGCAGGTCAACAAGGGGGACTCATTTTGGTCATTTTTGATGGAGACACCGCTTACTAAGATGATTATATATTAGTATGGTGTTTACAAATTGTTGCACTTCTCCAGTACTCCAAAAGTTTAAGTCCTAAAAATATTACGCATCTTAGTCAGAGGAGTGGGAGACAGGGATAAAATCACAGTATACATTAATTTTACATCACAATATTGATATATATATTTTGATACAGTACAGAAAATCTATTTATCAATAAAATAAGACAAGTAATGTCTACACTTGCAATACCTTACAGTCCAAGGTACTTACATAAATGCTAAAATCATAAAATAAATCCGCTATCATCATGAAGCAGCCTTGCTCATTGATCTGATACATTGCAAAAATGACCTCATATTGCAAAAAATGGTGAATATAGTAATTTTCCAAACCCTAGTTCTTATCCAAGTCACACTTAGATATCCCGACAGTTTACTGTTTTACATTTGATGTTGTGTATTTATGACACTGTCCTAATATTTTATCCCATATGGCATTAAAATTGTCTTAAAACCAACCTGAAGGCATGCCTGCTTGGCAACTTATGCCATTAGTATGTTGCCATATTGCATCTGGAAAGTTTGAACACTAATGACAAAAGCAGTTAAAAGTATTACTTTATGAGGCACCTTGAAATGCCTTCCTGCTGTAATCCTCGCTCCTCTACAGTGAAGCAGCTGTTCTAGGAAATGCTCTCGTTGTGGACACCCGAGCTCTAACCACTTGACAGAAACGTGCCCTGCTGTAGTCTTTCTATTATCTAAACACACATCTGCTCTGATTGATATGCTTGAAGTGGGCCAATTTCTCCTCCCTTGGTGATGCGATAGCCATTTATTTGTTCAGCTTTAATTGTTGAAGCTCCTGTCAGCGGGGCGAGGGAGCACAGCTGCAGAAAGGTGACACGTTGGCACAGGATCAGGACAATTCGATACCGCACTGCGCCCGCTTTCGAATTAGCATGAACCAAATCAAAAAATTCCTCCAGCAATACGTGTTGCTGTCACATGTTGTGTGATAAAGGCAATCTGAACCTCTCAGCCATTACAGCAATCTAAGTGTAATGTATATTTTGAACATATTATACTATATATACATTTTTTAAATCTTTTTAGACTGCAAATAAGGTGAAGCTGCAACACTGTCTCTCTCCCGCCCTCCTCACTCAGACACACATACTGGATCATGTATATGGTGAAGGCTTGTCCACATGTCTTATATTCACACAGAGATTGACAGATACAATTGCATGCACATGCAATCTGGTTCTTTCAGCTTAATTTGAAGGCTTCGGGGGTCAAGGATTTCTTTCAATCAAAAAGAGTTCTGACAAGGGGAACGTCTTTATCCTCCATCATGAAAACAACCGGCAAATTATTTGAAATAAACGTGAAGGAACTGCATGAACATCTGGGAGCCGACTGGCGGGCAGTTTTCTTTTTGTGCGCAACTTCTTCTCTCGCTACAGTCATGAGAAAATAATAAGTGGGGAGCCGAATTTGTGTCAGCTCGGCTCAGGAAAATAAGATATCATGTCTTGCTGTCGGTTTGATGTCAGGCTCTCGGAGTCGTACGCGAATGTCTCATCCCATTGAGGCTGCAATGGAGGCCGCCAGAGAGGGGGGGGGTTCAGCCAGAGTTCACGTCTACAGCCACTAACCAGCTCTCATTTCCCCCTCTTCATCAGCTCTGTCTCTCTATTTACCTCTTATTTTTCTCTCCCCCTCTCTGTTTTCCCTCTCTGACTTCTCATCAAGTTGTGTAACACAGTGCTCTCAGTGCTGAGCGACGTCTTCTTTAGTGTATGCTACTCAGCAGAGCCAAGCTAAAAAACCCACGGGATGGCCTCGCCCAGTCCCAGCGTCATTGAGATCTTCAGCCCGACACTTTGTTTGCATCTTCATCAAATCGCTGTCAATGGACTCTGATTTGTGATCAGGAACATGTGTTTCACTCCACGTTTCCCTGGTCAACAGTAATAAACACAGGAGGACAAACTATACGGTGAGTTTCCAGTTCCAGAGATGTGATCGCATGTGAAACATCCTCTCACATAAAATTTAAATGAGCTCTCTGCGTGTCCTGTGGTTGAGTTTAGCTGCTGGCATTTACTGCGCTGGGAAAGACTGAAATGCAACCATTTAAGAATGGTCTTCTGTCCAACTATGTGAGAGAGCCAGATTACTTCTATGTAATGGTCTGTATTCAAAACTTTGATAGGCAGTTTGAATTAAAGGAGGGTTCTTTCACTTTTACGTGTCAAAGTCAGTTTATTAGTCATTAGGAGTATTAACAGTTACATAATGTGTACAGCTTAACTGTTGGAGACTGAAACAGACAGGGAGGCTCTGAAGAAAGATGCATTATGGGAAGAAGCAGTAGCCAGTGTTTTTGAAGTTTGACACACATTAGGGACTAAAGGGCAGGATATCTGCAGCATTGATTTTAACCATTTGTAAAAAGGTCTTTAGCAAGTTCTCCAACTTCAGGGATGTACTTCACTAATATCAGAGTGAAATATAACCAAAATATTGTAGAAATTTAAAATTTGGTAGTGCAAGATGAAACAATCTCACTCCCAAGTTGTCATATATGGACGTATGGTTAAGACCCATTGGTGTCGGTTTGTAACGCACTGGGGAGCCCCTTAGTTTCATAGTTCAACGTACTGGGGGAAGCCCTAAAAATGCAAAAACTGGACTGTCACCTGGTAGAGCTGTGTTTGTTTCCTGCGAACAAAAAGTCAACATTTAATGTGTTTATGTAGGCTGCATAGGTTAAGTGAGTTCCACAACTAATGTTACTTATGTAAGTTAAGACATGTAATCTAACCAATTTGCAACGTTTCACTAGATTTATTTTGAAAGTCTAACTGGACTTTGCAAATTTATTGTTGCTAACTTGACCCCGTAGCCCAACATGCCCAAAAACAATGTTTAACGAGTACCAAGGGTGTTAAAAAACAACGCTAACGGGTGTTGAATGAAAAGTTAGGGAATTCAGTAGCAATCATGCACTGGGGGTCTGTACAAAATTTCAAGGCAATCCATCCAATTGATATCCCTAGAGCTTTGGCCAAAGACCTGTAGGCATACAGGCATAAAACACAAATGTATGTAAGAACTCAAATGAATAGTATAGACCTGTAAATAAAGGCAGTGCAAACTAAGCAAAAAAAGGTGAAGGGTTCAAAGGGTTAATGTTTTGGGAGTACTCTGAGAAATATGATAACATTGTGCCCTTGATGGTCATGATGCTCGAATGTGGCTGCTTCCTTTTGAAAAACGCAGACTGAAAAGTTGGCAACCGTCAGTAAAGTCAAAAAATGCTGGTCAAATATTCTGAGTGAATGACAGCAGCCGTACTTTAGTTATTGCAGTCTGTGCTTCTCTGCTATGCCTCTACTACATCCCCCGATGATTTCTTCATTCTCTCCACTGCTCTGAAACAAGCCTCCGCAGCATCCACACTGTAACCGGACACCTGCCAAGTTCACATAGCAAAATAGTTTCTCTCACTTGAGCTTTCTGTTTAACCACAGATTGGTGACAGACGTTGATGTGTCTGTCAATATGTCGCCCAAGGAACACCACATTCAAAACACTTCATAAAGAGCTATTCAGCCACATATAGCTATGTGCATGATGGCCTGTGAACCAGATGCTCACCTTTTGGATGCCCTCTGAAACTCTCTGCCCAGATTTACCACGCCTTAAAAGCCGCATCCAGTATTTATTTACCAAAAACAAAACCGCGCTGCTTAACGTCTTTTTTTCTCCACATCACGTAATGTGCATCATCAACCCTGCCAATACTATTCGAATGAAAAATAAGAGAGGAAAGTCACTTTCATTTCCCGTCTCGTGCCTCGTACTGCTCAGATTGATCTGCCATGTTATATGTCAGATCAGATAACCAGCAAGCCTGCTCTGACATCTGCATTTGGGATAAGTTGACGCACTGCTTCTCATGCACTGGTACAAAACAGCATGCATGAATTGTGATTTCTGCTGTGGGTTAGCTTAAGATGCACACCACAGTTCATTTTGCTCAGAGGCATGCATTCATCAAATCATTTTGGTGCATGACTTACTTCTTTTTGTCATGCTGGGGAAATTATTTCAAGTCTGTTTTTTGTCCATATAAAGATAGATATGATATTAATACATTTTGCTAATAAATTGAAAAGGCACGCACATTTCAATCCAGGTTTCCTTAATTGAAACTCTCTCCCCCAGCTCCCTGATTAATTTATACTCTGAACGTGATCTAAATTGACCCATCCAGCCGCAAGGTATACAAGTAGCCTTGCTACTGCGGCAGCCTGATATGTCATTAGAGTCCCGCTGCGATCGTGGCCCCAATATTTCATACGGTGGCATGAGTGACTATCAGGTGACACCTGCTACAGAGATTATGAAATTATCTCTCATCAGCGATAAACAAGCATGCTGCTCAGCCCCCCTCCAGCTTTCAGCAGATGCCTTGAAGAATTTAGCAGCATAAATTGATCTGACTTTGACGGATACTCCTAACCGTTACAACCACCACCTCCCCTCCATTCAGGCCTCTCACCTGCTCTCTTTCTCGCTCCCTGTCTGCAAGTCTTTCTTTTCTGTCTCACTGTCAGTTTCTTTATACAAAATTATACTAGGTCATGATACCAACTGACAGTTTCTTCTCCAAGAGTTCCTCCAAGGATCAAATGTCATTAACATTTCTTCTTTTATTAAATAGAATACGTGGGGCATTTTTCTTAAAATGAAGACTATGTTTCCTATAAACCAACTGCTCAGCAAAATGAATATTGCGTTCTGTCCTCGTGGCCTTTTCTGCTGCGATTTTCTTTGTCTTATGGTGAAGACCCATTAACTGTGATGCGGTACGAGACATTCGCCCCTCAAGGCACTGTGTGATGACAGACTGAACATTTTGTAAATCAGAGGTGAATGTTTTGTCTTTCCATGCTGTAAAAACGTCTGTGAAGAAGAGGATCATTCTTCTATACTCTGGGATTCCCCTTTTGAATGACATTTGCCTCCAAGAGTACAGAGACATGCAGGTGCTGTCGATCGATTTGCTTCACTTCCGCTTGGTCTTCACTGTTAGAGAGCACAAGCAAGATGCTAACAGCGCAAATCCACTTTGATGCTGAAATTTCTACAGTCAGAATATTGTAAGCGGAATGAAATTGTGTTTTACCTGCAAAATAAACAATAGTAATAATTTGTTTGGTGATGTAAAGCAATTCTGCAGATTATTTGCCAAATCAGAGTTAATGATATGCAACATCAGAGGTCTGAGAGTCTTCTCAGTAAGCGTTGTGTGTTTATAGTCACTGCACAGATGTTTCATCCCAAATGTAGTAATTATTCACTGATGTTAATTTTTTTATGAAGCTCCTTTAATGTGTTCTCCCAAAAGCTGGTTTTATCAAGATGTTTGTCATTCAGACATAAGTGTGCATTATATATATCCCATACAGCGTTATTCAGACATGACAGGATGTTTACAGAAAGAGCCATGATTTTTATGTGGTACCTGGTGTCCAATGAGAAAAACAGTGAGTTCGAATTTAACACTGCAAAGGAAGAAACATTTTCTGTTCTCTCACAGGCTGATGGAACTTATTTTGCCATTGAAGCCTTGATTAATGGCCATCGCAAGTGTAAGGGAATATGTGATAGAGAATTGAGCTGCAGATTTAATCATGTCTAAAGTAAAGTAGAGTGACAAGACATCTTTATACTATCAACTGAGCTAACAAGCCTTCTAACTGACAGATAGCAAAGCTTTCTATCTTGGAGAGATATTGCACACTCTTTCTTTATGTATTACAATATTTCAAATCCTGAGAACAAAATTGCAGAAGCACAGTGCAGAGATACAGAAGGAAGTACGGACAGCCACTGTTAGAGCAATGTTTCTCAGTTGCTAGCGTGTTAGCGGTTAGCTTGCAAGCCACAGTAGTTTACAAACTAGCCGGTGGGCAGTCCCCAGGTCACCAAGGCGCTAGAACCAAATACTTTATTTAGACGAGCAGATAAATTTTGCTGTGCCACTTTATATTCTGACTGGGCCTTGAGGGAGCTGGCATACTCCGTCAGAGCTGCTTGTTTGATTCTGATGACAATCACAACCACTTACAGTGCCATCCGCGCCGAGGGGAGAAAGGAAATCCTCTCCCTAGCTCTCTTTTTTAATTCTTAAGACAACAATTTCTGCCACTTTTGATGTGTACAAGTTCAACACAAATTAATGCCTTCTACAAAGACTTAAGAGATTAATGCCTGAAAACGCTCCCCGTTTTTAAACATTATCAAGTCTGCCTTCACGTGTGGCCCCTCAGGTCAGGTATACTCGTCTAACAAACTACTGTAGTACTGAATGAGCTGCACCCTACACTTCAGCCTTTTAAAAGATCTTCACTCGGTATATTCAGTTTGAATACATTTCTGGGTCTAGCCTTAAATATTATCAGCTCTTCATCATCAGTGCAGTTTTCTGTCCTGAACCTATAGTGTCTGTTTACTTTTTCTTTCTACCCATCATACAGAGCCTACAACAGCTCATCTCTTCATTTGTACCCCTGTAACTTAGGAGGCGACTGTCATTTCCACAGCTCATATTATATATCTCCGAGTCCGACCGCGTGGCTCGCGATGCACCAGATCTGGCTTCTATAAAGACATAGGATAAAATTACTGCTAAATCAGTCTTGTGGCTTCTCTCTGGGAAAACTTATGAAGTCCTAAAACTCTCCCAGTTATGAGTGGGCCCAGCAGGGCTGCAGTGGAAGGTTCCCGAAAGGAGTAAGGAGTGAAATATAATACAAGCGTCACTGATCCTCCAAATAATAAGGCACTGACAGCGTGGAATGATAGCATGATAACTCATAGAGGCTTCTTAAATCCAGCACAGGTACATGACCCTCGCTTTGTTAAGAAGTCATTTTCCATGATATATACTTCACTAATTCATCTGGCACATGCTTTGTTTTTCTGCTCTCTGCAACTACTTTCTTCCTTCTATTCACTTTCCTTTTGATGAGAAGTAGACTTATTTGCACTGTTGCACACATGGTTTTGGATCTATAGCTATCCCGTCTGGCGCTCTTTCATTCAATACAAGTCATGGATAAAAAGGATTGAAGCCTTGGTACATTTAATGAAATGAAGAAGCAGCAGTGCCACTGTTGGTTTATATGAAACCAATTTTGGGAGTAGCAGGGTTCCAATTGGCTGTTCGTGCATTCAATCACTGAGCGGCAGCCGATTTTCATTAGTATACCATGATCTCTCCACACTTGCTGGGTAAATGAAAAAAAACAACATGTTTGCAAAGAACATAAAACACGGCTGAAGTGAGGTGCAGATGTCTGTATATATTTAGTCTATCAGCCAAGGTCCTCTAGTGATTTCACATCAAAGAGCAGGACAGGGAGCCAAAAGTAACAGTTTCGCTTCTCCTTGATCAGCATGTGATAGCTGTTTATTGGCTTTGGAAGTCGAGTGAGGGTCAGGCTCAATCCGTCGTGAGAGAGTGGGTGTCCCACTGAGGACAAGTGTTGATTTTATTAAATCAACATGGAACAGGGTCAGTCGATGTCTATCAACTCATCCATTGTAACCTTTTTATTTCAAAGGCTGACTTTTTTTTTAAAATACAAATTTAACAGAAGAGTGAAGTGCGTTTACATGTGTCCCAGATACGCAGATATATATGTACCAGTTAAACCCGACAACCCCACTAGCTTCTCCACGATGCGAGACACAAATGCAGTCTTCACTGTCCAAACATATTATGTGTTTTGTCAGAAATCTCGGGGTGGTGTTTGATTCCAGACTCAATTTTGAATTTCATACGAGCAAGGCCATCCAGTCTTGGTTCTACCGTTCCAGGAATGTTTGGTATAATGGTGTAATAGATTACATTTAAAGATGAATATCTCATTTTACATGCTTTTATTTCCTCATGCTTGGAAAAAACCTGGAAAACCTGTATCTTCTTCTTCTGCTTCTGGAAACCTTCTTTTATTAAATTGCTTTCTTGCAATGCCAACAAAGGGTTATATGTGAGAGTCCTTAATGGGACTCAGAGTTGCTGATGGCTTGAAACTGTGGGCCTACGGTCAAACCACTAAACCACTCTCCTGCTCCAGTTGCCAGACCAGAAAGTACATGCTTTTTTTCAGCATCTTGGAGACAACATGCTTCTAAATGCATGTTACATTCACGCAAATGACAGATACAATAATTGTGGCTGAATGTATCCAGTATTTTGTATCTGCAAGTTTTTTTCTCAATTTGAGTTTTTTTAAAAGAATCTTACTAAGTTATTAGAATTTAAGTAGGATTTCGACTAATTCAATTTATTAAATAATTATAAAAAGAACATGAGTTTTTTTCTACTTTTTATTCATATATTTAATTGGGCCAAGTTCACAAGTTAATGTATCTGTACTTCCATGATTACTAACAGAGACTGTTTAAGGGAAAGAGAAACGCCACTTAAAGAAGCCTGAATAGAATTTCATAGATAAAGCCAGTTGCTAAAGACAGCTGAATGTCAATAAAGTAAATTTCGGGGCAAAGTCATTAAACTTTTTTAGCAGTCTTATCAGATTTTTAAGGTGATTCTACACATGCTGTTGTGACCATTGAAAGTGTAGTTATGGCTCTCTCCCCATTCATTTATTTAGGGGTCTGATCTAGTTTGTCTTAAATAACTGCTCAGAGGCGTTACCAAGATGGCTGCCTAGTTGCCAGGACTTACCTACATGAGGACTTTGTCACTACTCCTTCTCACTATTTCTCCTTGACCCAACTTTCACAGTGACCTGAGGGTTCGTGGATTGAATCTGAAAACGTCCTGGGAAAGTCTGGGTTCCTACTGTACTGCTGCTCCCACGCTAACATTATACTCTATATCAAGTCATTCTACTCTGAGGCATAGAAAAAAAAACATCAGGGATATTATTCGGCATTACATTTCAATGGTATGCAGAACATATCAAGAGTATCTTGTCTTCTTCCTCCCCAGGACCTTTATTAGATCAGTGCAGGATATAAGTCACTGTCCCTCACTAGCCAACCTCCGCTGACTCCAACCAATGAACGCTCATGTATACACACACACAGACTGCATGTTGGAGTACAGCTGGGAACAATCAGCTTGGACCAGGACTTAATGAAGCTTTGACATAAGAGCTCATGCTCTGCCGTCCTGCAGACAGACAATACTACCTGGCCCAGACAGCGAAGCAACATTATCTATTCTGGATTTATGATGAACAAGACATAATTTGTTACCGTCTGATGAAAACGTTGTATGTTCACGAGGTCAGATTTTAAAGCTGCTATTTCTAGGAATTACTAACATCAATATATCATTGTCAGATTACCTGTAACATCTGGGTATAGTGACACACATTATATCATGGTTGGGGTGATCCAGTGATACATATTTTGTTAGTTAATCAGCTTTAAGATGACATTTCCCATAAATCCTCTTCTTCTTTTCCGTGTGATGGGATGTTGCAACTGGTCCATAGTATGAACGTCTTTGCTGCTACCAGAAACACTAAAAACATCCTAAAGTAGATTTCCTAAAAGCCATCAAGCCTTGTGGCACACAACATAAGATGCAACAATAAGCTGTCAATCCTCTCAGCGGAGGTTTCATTGGTGGGGGTTTCACTTTGCATAAATGAGCCTGGTGTAAAAATAGATATGAGATTTTGTTGTTTTTCTGTTGGTTCCCAAAGAGATGGAAGTGTTTTCTGTAGTTTTTTTTTTCTATACCCAGAAGGATCTTAGTTCAGATAATATCAAATCTGATGTGCCAGGCTTTTAAAAAGCACATGGAACCATTGTGACGTGACTGCTGTAGTTAGAGAAATGTCTGAAATTGTGATTTGTTGATGTCACAAAACTAGACATACAGTAATAGTTTTAGCGCTTGGAGCTAATATTTTGAAAGAAAAAGCTTAATAACAGTTAAATAAACATAGAGCTATCTTTACAACATGAAACCTATTGAAGACATACGGGTGGTTAGGTACACCGGCTGCAGTATTGCAGGCTGTTGTATCAGACCATAGAGATGAAGAAAGAGCTGAGGTTTACAGCAAAGCTCTATATTACAGCCCTCACATATTACCGGGCAAAGAACGTTGATGAAAATCTGCAAAACACTGTATTCAATGACAATCTTGTTGTTTTTTTAAGTCCAGTGGCAGTGTTTCAACAATTCTTGCATTAGATCTGCACGTGGCAGCTGGTTAAGGCCTGCAAAGAATTTTTCTTGCAGGCCTTTAACAGGACACAAACTCATGCTCACTATCGTTAATCGTGAGGTGCTCGATGGACCGAATTCCATGACGCTGTGCTGCTATGATCCCAAGCGTTGGGTTGCCACAGAATGACACAGCAGAAAGAAACTGGCCTCACATAAGGAATACAGAGAGGAGATCATTATAAAACGACAGACCCTTATCTTTGGTAGGGACCAGTTGATGCAGGTATACGGCATATACCCACCTCTGGAAAGGGGGAGCCACCACATACCCACCTAAAAATAGCCAGAGATACATTACTATCCATCTTGCAAAGTGAAGCCGCAGCCATTATGTGATCTCTGCCATTTTGTTCCCTAACTTTAGCCTTTAAGGCAGTGTCTCCACCCACGAAACATAAGTAACCCATGGGTTAGAGGCCACAGTATACCTGTGTACCAAGACACCTCTATGCCAGTGCTGAGGCAGCCACCTAGTAGGGACACCTCCAGGCTGTACCATAATAAACTCAGATGATCCAGAGCCACTATGGTCACAAGTGTAGATTTCAGATACAGTACAAGTAGCCAAGATAAGGTTTTGTGTACAGTGTGACACGTGAGGAGCACGGTGATTTTTGAGGAAATTATCAAAAAACAGATCCGTCTCTCTGAGAGGAACCAATTGAAGCGGTTTGGCCACTAAGTACAGACGCCTCCTTGTTGTGGTCACAACAGACCATGAGGAAACCCAGGGGAAGATCCAGAATTTGCAGGAGGGATTATATCTCTAAATTGATCTGGGTGTGCTTTAAGATCTTCCCAGTGGAGCCGGAGGAAGTTGCTGAAGAAAATAGTGTTTGTGTTACTCTGCTCACGTTTTGCCTGGTCAAAGCTGCTTTCTTAACAAGCAGCTTAAAGGTGGTGGCTTGAGAGACAAAAATAATATCAGTGGCTCATCAGTTGAGACGTGACAGAAAACAACAGGGTAATTGTCAGTATGCTAACACATTAACATACATAGTGCAATACAGTAACACATGGTATGAAGAGGACATGTACGGAGATGCTGCCTGGGAGAAGTGTAGCGCTGAGATCAGAGATAGTAAAAGAAATAGAAAATCCAACATGGATTTTTCTCAGTGTTTTGTTCTTGTCACCTGCTGTAAAGTGATGCATCTCCGCCACAAAACCCAGGTGTGATCAGTCAGTGGTCTGACGGGTTCTGCTGGGCTTCAGGAAAAGCTCTCGAGTTTGGGAAAGATTAATTAGTTAAACTGGGGCAGACATCAGTCTTCGAACAAGTCTCTGTGCTGTCACCAGGGATGTGGAGGGAAGAGGGAGGAGGACTTGGAGCAGAGATGAAGAAGTGTTGCTGAGCCAGTGAAACATGGCAGCCAGAGTAGTGACAATGTGAGCGGTTAGACTTCCTTGTTTTCCCTTTTCTGTTTCTTTTCATTCCAATACCTGGCGGCAAGGTTTTTGCTTTTTAAACCGTTGACTGTGGAAAAGGGGATTGTTTGGAAAAGGAGGAGGAAAGGAAGGAGCAAAGCTCATCCCTCACTCTTATCTGGACACCGAGGGGTGTCAGGTCAAGTGTACAACCTTCCTGGTGCCACACTAATGATGGCCCCCCTTCCTTTGGGCAGTAAGGTCAAGTCTCTCACCACCACCCCCCCTTATCATCCCTCAGCAGAACCCTGCAGCTCTGACAGTCTTCACCATGGGTTTTTAAAATGATTTTATTGCACTGGTGATAGTCCAATTTGCATTCTTAAGCTATCTCAGCACCCTGAGAAAACACAGCAAAATACCTCAGATTGGAAATGTTTGCTGCATCTGCATGTTCTTTTGTCAGTGATGCGGGCTTTCACATCCACATATTTACATTTGCTTCTTTTGTTCTCCACTAAAGGAGCTCCACTGAGGTAATTAGAGGTTCAGGGCCTTGCTTAAGGGCACGTCAGAAATAATTGCTATGAAAAGGTAACCACACTTTTACAAGAGGATGCTGCTATTAGTCAGGAATGGAAGAACTGATAACAGCGGCGAACACTGTTATTTGCCAGAGGTGCTATACAGACTGCGATAAAGAGGCTGCAGATATTTTACTTCTGCAGATGATGATGGTGCAATAGCACATATACATATAGGACACACTTCCTGCATTAGAAATAATGAGGTGCATAATGTCCAACATGCACGTAGACATTAGGGATACTGGGCTTCTACAAACGTTTGGCTCTCATCGACACAGATCATGCAACGGTTGCACTGATCATGGGTCAGATAAATGCTACAACACCACAGTACCTCCTGTGTATGACTGAATGTGTCTAAATCACTGGAGCTGCTATTTTCCGGTTGTTTGAAAGACACTGCTTACTGAAGTAGCTGCAGTTGATGGAGTAAAGTTTACGTACGCGTCTTAGAGAGACAGATGCATTTAGAATAGGCAATCTGATTTCTGTCCATCTGCTTCCTGTATGCATTCCCATTTGGCTTTTTTGATTTTTAATACCTATCTGATTCACCCCCGTCATATGAACTGTAGTGTAAATGGGGTACTTTGAATTTACTCTCATGTCCCTAATTATTGAAATCCATTTTTACTAAGATTTTCTGGCTATACGATCCTCTGCAGCCCAACGAGCCGCAGGAGGAGTCGAGAGTGACATCTGTTAAGCCTTAGAGCTGGAAGGCCAAAAATAAAATTACTGGGTTGGGCCCCCTTTGCTGCATTTACAGAAATCAGCTGGAGGACAAATGGTGAGATTCCTACACAGTGGGACACCATGAAAAACTATGCACACATACAACAATACACACAAGGGCATGCGCAGACACACCTATACTGAATGTGGACGCACACAATAGAAGCAGAAAGCCTCATTACACGGTTGAATTAAACAGAAACATTTTGTTGGCGCAAACATCAAAGCAACGGTTTTTATCTTTGGCCCGGAAGAGTTGACATAACCTCAAAGGAAGAACCTCAATCAGCTCTTAAGTCTGACTCTTTACTCTTGGGATGTTTAATGGCAACCTTATCTTAAACTGTAGATGACATTGTTTCAGTCACTTTACATTTTCTCTGATTTACATCGTTCTGAATTGTCAGCGAGGGAATTGCTAAGCAGCATCTTTGTGCTTTGACAAAGATGGATTTGCTCTATTCTCCCTCCCTGTCGTGTTCCACACAAAGCTCCGGCTTCGTGACTAATCGGCTGCTAAATCATCTGAATTTTAGTGACATCCGATGCACTGCCTGCTCATCAGACGCTCATACCTGAACAGCAAGCAGAATAACAAAGCGGTTAGTTAGGTCAGAGAATTGTTTCCCTGTCGAAATGATGCTGAATCTCTGTCTAGATAAGAGCATCAGATAAATCCCTAAAACTACACAGAACAAAAACTGACTCTGACTTGGATGAGGAGTCAAAGTGGAAGTCTGATTCTAATACAACACAGTTCAGCCGTCTGGGTCAGCAAAGTTCAAGCAATTGCAGATGAGTCTAAGGAGGCTTTTAGAGAACAAAGAGCGTCTTACCTTTCACACTAACAGCTACAGGATTTTTTCATTACCAACTCCCTCTTCTAAATGTTAGTTTTTCACCAATATCAAGTTGTATTGACAGCGCAGACCTTTGAGGGTTAGAGAAAGCCAAAAAGTCTAAAATGGAGGATCGTACACCTCCTCTGTAGGAGTTTAAACTGCTCCATAAAAGAGAAGAAAGTTATGAGACAGGAGCTCATAAGTCTTTTGAATGAACTGAATTTACTGTCCTATCAACAACTAAGCTAACAAGCTTACTAACTGACGTTTAGCAAGGCTGTTCCCTTGTAGAGCTCATGAAGTACAGTTCTGAGAACAAAATGGCAAGGAGGAGTAAACAACTACTGCAGCTAGCATGGCCTAGTATGGCTAGTGTGTTAGCGCTTAGCTCACCAGCACCAGAAGTTTACCAACTGGACTTCAAGAAACAAATGTTTTGATGCACATTTTCTTGGTCATATGTATTACGCAAGTATCACTAGTGTTTCTGCAGGGATCACCAAGTTAGATTAAGACTTTTTAACAATCCTATACCAAATTGAATGCAATTCAAAAATGTTTCATGGTCATAAAACAAAAATATCAATGACAAACCAGTAGGGGTGAATAGGATTATTTTTAAGTGCGTGAGTTTATTGAAATCAGTCGCCCACTTCCCAGCAGCATGTTAAAATTATTCCTAATAATATTAAGAAATCATTAAACGTGACATGGACCTGGATAAGCAGCAGAACATGAATGGATGAATTAACCAATAAAAAAATGACAAATTAATTTAATGTATGTATAATTGGACATAAGATAAAATGTCTGATTTAAATTTTCTCAATAGCCTTGGAAGGTAGTAAAAAAATCTTATGTGATTGTAGCTAAAACTGGCAGGAAAATCCCCACTACTATTGTTTCTATTGTTGTTTAAGGCCTGCAGATACATTTTAAAATTGCGTATTGAAATTCTCAACACCAGAATACCAAATTGTGCTAAATGGATAAGTGATTCGTCTTTAGATATTCCAACCTGTCAGAACAGAGTATTTCTAGCTTGTGTCACAGATACTAAAAATATTGTTGCATGCATTAGTAACATTACGTTACATTTATTCATTTAGCTGATACTTTTTATCCAAAGCGACTTACAATTGCTATATACGTCTCTGGAGCAACTACGGGTGAAGTGTCTTGCTCAGGGACACATTGGTGTCTCACTGTGGATTCGAACCCGGGGTCTCTCACACCAAAGGTATGTCTTATCCACTGCATCATCACTGCCCCAGTAAGCACACTGTTCCACCACACATTTAGACTAGATAAATTTCTATAGTCCTATAGTCTGCGTGAGGCCAATTATATAACTCTTCACACATGAATGAATTAATATGATGTAATTTTGTAGTGGCATGTCATTTTTTCACTATCCACCATACTCAAATATGTGGCATATAGTTGTTTCGTATTGTAATACTAAACATTTTACATTTTGACTGTAAAATGTGAACATGGTGCATGTATTCTTTGTATAATGTATTTCAGTGTATGTGTTTTTACAGCCAAGAAGTGCTGTGTGACCTGAGTGATTTGATTACTGTGTACTGTGTATGGATTGGTCAGCATTGGGGGTGGGAGACACGGATTTTATTTAGGTAATTAAAACCAAAATTCACATCAAGGATTTTCATTGTAGTAATAAACTAAATCCATTCAAACGCCCGTCCATGTTATAAAGGTTCTCTGTTTCAAATCACTCAATCTTACCTCTCTCTACTCTCCTCCAGGATGGTTTGATGCATGTACACCTCCCCATATCGCAGAGAGAAATCCCCTGTAGTCTTACATTAGGTTGAGTTGCCACGTTTGCAAAAAAAAAAATCTGAATTATAAATAAAAGGTAATGATGCTATTATCATGCTCTCTTACTATCCTGAGCGACGCGCCTCACCTTTCTATTTGAATAATGATTTATAATCATATTAGTTCTCTCCGGAGCCCTGCTCTGGAAAAGTAAAAAGCTATTATCCAGTTGTCAGCTTCCAGGAGACGCCGTGGGAGATGGAGCGATGATGCTGACACACGCACATACTGTAGCGACACACACTCGGCACGCACACTCTTGTGCTAGTAGAGACACACAGCATGCGTATATGCACATGCGGAGCCATTCTGCTGCACACACAATCAATAGTGCACATTCTTGCACAGACACACACATATGCTCACAAACCTTTTTTTTTTTTTTCAGCCTCAGCAGGTGAAAAAAAACTCAGTGATTTCAAGCAAAAAAGCTGTTTGCAAATTGTTGTGTTTGTTTAACCTTGCTTGGGGTGCCAGGTGGGTGGGGTTTACTGCAGGAGAACCACATGTCAGTCACAGAAAAGTATGCAAGATTGACTTGGGCTTAAAAAACAAACAACAAAATTATTTCTGAAGCAGTTAAGCACAGATGTGGTTTCAAAAATGTTAGAAAAATACATAACCAATTATTTGTAGTATAATTATTCTAATACACATGCACGCTTGTGCATAAGGCAAATCAGTGTGCAACATTTTTATGATAGAAAGAAATTAGACACGTATAGCACGGTCGACGAGGAAAAATAGAAAACAAGCATACGAGACAGACTTCTCTAAATCGTACTATGATAAATACTGAGACATATACCGATAGATAGTGAGCAAGAGAGAAAATAAGATATCATGCATCACTGATCAATAGTGTCACCTGCTCGGCCTAATCCTGTAAAACACATTCAGACAGAACATGATGGCTGGGTTGTATCAGGTGTGATCTGGGAAACAGGAATGTGTTTACACTGTGCATTAAAATCTATATTTGGTTTGCTGATGAGGAATCTTGTCATTAAGCTATTTTTACTTGACAGGTATTAGACTGACATATCAGCTTGCTGCTGTAATAAAAAAAAAGAAATGCATTATGACTGTTTGTTATACAGTATTGTTTAGTGACTGACTTTCACCTGCGGGCCTGTGTGGCTGTTAAAGTGCCGTTGTACATTTGTTAGACAAAATTAAACAGTTTTCCACCACAACCCAATATTTCAGGATTGTGTTGAGCCATTTAATATAAAATTAACACTCTAAAATCCTCACCAGTATGTACAGTGCAAAATAACTTCATACAGCTCACACAATCTGTTTTCCCTCTGAATATTTTGGAATCAGCTAAACACAGCAGCAACTGTGCAACTAAATATATCTGTTTCCAAGATTTTTAACAAACTACCGAGGAACATAACCTTTAAGGCAAACCTGGTAATCAGTAATGTCAGTGTGAGTGTATGGGTGAGTGTAAAATGTAGTGAGTATGAAAGGATTGCTGCGATGCAAGCAAACATGTGAATCCCCCACACTGCACAGCTCTGAATCACTATTAAGCTTTATTAGTCTACAGAGGACTGATGCAAAATAGGCACTTATTTATGTGGAAAATGATCATTTGATTTGTGATTTATTACTACTCTGAGCCAGTAGAGCATTTTAAATCAACTGCAAGTGTGACAGGGAGGGGACAGACCCAGACTTGTAGCTGGATCAATTTCACACCGTCTGACATGAAATCCTGTCTACAACTCCACAAGGTTGCTAAATAGGTAGCGTCCATAAAAACGCCAAGCGGGAAGGTTTTTGGTTCCAGTGTAAAGTGAATGATGAGCAAAGGATGGGACGCAGTGAGATCTCTTTAGACTCTATTTCAGGGGACGAGATCCGAGACAGAGGCGCGCACACACATACACAAACACCCTCTTCCTCTGTCTTGATCTATCCACCAATCTCTAACACCTACACACACAAGCTGCTTACAGACATCTAATCTGGTGAGATTTACATTAGCAGGCCTTGGCGGCTGGTGTCAGGGTGTCACGTCAGCTGAATGTGATCTTCCATGTCGAGAACATTATTATCCCCCCGCGAGGAATTTAACACAGGGGCAGCCAGTGTGCAATCTTCAACAGCCGGGTTAAAAATGCAGCGAAGATGGGCAGAATGCACCTTTAAGAAGGGGAAAGATGGTGCACACAAAAAAACACACAGTGTGCCATTCAGTGGTGGCTTTTGGTGCAGCAGTCAGCTGCGAACATGCTGCCGCTCTGACCTCGCCACACCTCTCCCACCTCATTTCTTCGGTACCCATTCAGGGATCATTTCACAACAGGATCCCAGTGGCCACCGACACAAAGAGAAGGCCAGCCAGCAGTAATTACACCATGCAAATGCCGTTTAGCCCTTTTAATACGGCCGGTGTCGTATCGCTTCAATTGGTTTGCCGTTTATCACCCTGAGCACACACACACATCTGTGGCACCCAGAGGAGGGGGAGGGGCTGGGGGGGGGGGGTCATCTGTTCTTTCATTCATTTGGAAATTTCCTCCTTTTACTTTTATTCTCTTCATACTGTTTGCTCTTTCCTTTTCTGAAATAAAATGTCTGTTTAAAATGATTAAAGACACAGTTTTTTGATTACACACCGGACATAAGCGCATTCAAAGCGCTGGTGGTGAAGAGCGAGACAGAATACAGTAAAAGTTTCAAGCAAAGAAAAACTGCAACAATAAAAACAGGGATGAGATAAAGTGCTAAGCTGTGCGGGGAAACCAAGAGGCAGTTTACAGTCTATCTGAATAAAAAAGACTTATTACACATGGGACAAATGAAAACTTGGTACCTATTACACAACTCATTTTCAGAAGCCCGTATCTCTCAGCATATAGCAGGTTATTCAATCTGTTAAAGAGGAGATTTGCTTTGATAGATTTAGTTTTCCATGTGCCTTGCTGGCTCAAAATATCTGACATGGAAGGCCAATGATTTTACCTACTACCTTAACAATACTGATTTCTTTTTCACACATTTAAATTACCATAACAGCAAAAAGTTAGAAGGTCAGGACTGGTCCTATGATCAGCATGAACCTTGTCATGATGATTGTTTTTTTTGTCCTGTGACAAAAACAAAAAAAATCTGGCTCTGGAGGTCACAACCCTGCGGACAGAAGGTAACTACAACTCCCAAACTGCATTTTAACAAGAAGCATCCAATCACAGAGCAAAAAATTCTGTGACGTGCAGCGCTACTGATGGGCGGAAGTATGCAACTGGAAAAACTGACAATTCAATCTGCAGTTTAAAAGGTACAATGTGTAATTCCTGGCCACATAAGCTAAACCATCTTTATAATCGACTCACATATTAAGCTTTTTGTGTCTTCCTGGAGTAGCGGATATCAGGGGTCTCTCTGTCACTTTAGACACAACTAACAAATATGTGGATTAAGTAGGTCATTTAAAACACACAAACACCAGTGATACTGTTTGTAACAGTGAATGGGCACATTTTGATATTTCATCATGAACTCCAGGTGAACAGAGCGGAGAGGGACAGAGAAATCAAAAGGACTGGCAAGCAAGGGACGCATATTTTATTATTTATCAGAATCAGATAATTTATGTCATATACTGTGTATCATTTATACTGTTTGCCGTGGATTATCATTGTGTATTCTTCCCAGATTCACTCGCTGGTCTATGGGGAGGTTGCAGTTTGTTGCTCAAGGGCACTCTGGTGGTTTTGAACTTCCAGGGGGAGACCTGACACTCTGCCTTCCAGCCTCTCTCACGCACACAGATGCACCCACGTAATCTCCAGACCCTTGCTTGCACTCACTGACGAGCTGAGCTCCTCCACAAACCCACTCCCCCCCGTGTTTCCTCGCACTCGCTGAGTGCGTGGGTGTGTCTGAGGGTGAAGCTGCGACTGAGTCAGGTAGTGGTGGCCAGCTGGTTCGAACAGGTGTACAGACTGTGCGTTCCCATCGGACGGATCTGTGCACTTGGCTGCCGACCAGGGACTGATGGGTAAGGCCTCTCTCCCCTTGTCTCCATCTTTTTTCAGTGTCTGTCTCTTTGTCTTTACCCACCTCACCTGACTTCCTTCCTCTCTCTCTGTTCTCCATCTCCCCTTTATTTCCCTCTCAGACAGCACAGAGGTGTGCGTGTCTTCACCGATACCTCCATTCTCTCCCTAGCGGCCCCTCCTTTGTCTTGGTTGGTCGGCGGCAGTGACACATGCGCGCACAAATACACAAAACACACAACATACACACAGCCATGCGTGACCGGACAAACAGTGTTCAGTGCAGGAGGCTGATGGGAGAGTAACTATGCATGAAGAAAACCTCACAACATACAGTGAGACAGAAAGACAGGAGGTTTGAGGTGATATATCTTTTATCAAGAAAACACATCACTGATTTCTCCACGGTTAAAAAATAGCCATTAAATCATTTTGTATCTCAACATGATGCAGTTTCATTAGTTTAAAAACTAGACTTTGAATTTGTTCTATTTTATTTTATTTTTTTTTTACAACTATGTGTCCACCTTGCCGTCATTATACCCCCCTCTAACAGTGCTAGTTAGCTACGATGAATGGGAAGAGTTAGCAGAGGGAAATTAGCTTCACACTGTATCTGTTGAGCTACATTCGTAAATGCTTGCAATGTTGCATGGTTTAAATCTTAGGAGTTCAAATCGAAGGAGTACAAACTCCTGAAAATCCAGAAAATCAAAAGAGTGAGGGAAAAGGCCGTGTTTGGGGTTTGCTCTTCACTGGATCTTTATAAGGAATATATTTAATTGAATTTGTTCTTCAAACAAGAACTCCTCCAGCACATGAAGGATAGATGCTGTATCCTCTGACCCACCGACTGAGGAATCCACTCGATCTTTAAAGTAGGAGTACACGAAGCGGTTCCACTGCAGGATCCACCATCTTTCCAGCTGCACAGAATAAACAAAGGCAGCATTTGCTCATTTACTGGACACATGTTCATCGTAAAACAAAAACAAAATCAGAGCATCGATTCCATAAGGGGTCAAGCAGTAACCTCATCTTTCGTGCAAGTCTTCCCTAGATGAACTCTCATTTTCTTTTGAAGCACTTCCTTAGGTCAGGGGGCCACGGATGAGGTCATATCCTGTCTTTTCTGATCAGACCTGAGGGACTGGCTGCAGATGTGGGGGCTGAGAGGTCGCAATTCTCATGAAAAGAGATAGCAAAGGCATTTTCCTGTATTTAAAAAAAAAAGTTTCTCAGGGGTTTGGAGGAGTTTAAATGTTTCTTCGTGCTGGTGGTTCTCTCTCATGGGACGCCATCAGTGAAGTGACCAACATACACTGAGAAGCTTTTTTTTATCTGAACCATGTAATGAACCTGCCATGTGCACAAGTGCACGTCCGGGTTTAAATGTTTAAAAAAGGGTGTTTTTGTGAAGGGAGATCTGCATATAGCTGTGAATGTGTCCTGGTTTCTACACTGACTCGGTGTTAAATCAGTTGGGTTTCTGAATTAATGCTTTATTAATGTTGTTTTAGTGATGGAATCATTGAGTAAGATAACAAATTACTAGCTGTGTTTCCAGCCAATCCTAGGGATCAGTATCAGGCTGATCTGTGCATATTTTAATGAATAGTTTCAGCAAAGATAAAGCCGATTAAAATCCTTTCTTTACTGACTTCTGCTTGGTTTTGCTAGTGTTACAGGGCTGTAATTCTTGATGACAGCTGGTTCTACACTGTGTTGGCTGCATATGAGAGTGAAAATCAAGAGTGTGAAAATAAAAAATGATTTGGTCACACTAGTGATTGACTCTGTTCCGAAATCCGTGTTGGCAAAATACACAGTTAGGCTAAGCTCAGACAGTAACCAATCTATTATCTCTACCCTCTTATTAGCAAAGAGCAGTGTACATTCAGCTAGCTTCTCATTTTTGGCCGTCACTAACAGTCACTCTCACTCATTAATTTTTTTTTTTTCAAAAAAACTTTTGTTCTTTTGCGGAGATTCAACAAGGAGAATTTTAATGCCAGTCCATGTGACACTGTCTATGGAGAAAATTAATGGGACTTATTTACAGAACCAGAGGTGCTAAAAATAGCTCCTTTTGCTATAGTTAGTCAATTTATGCAGATATGCCAGCATTCTCATCTGGCCAAACAGTGACTCTGCAGAGTTGAAATAAGCTAAAGCCTATTTAAATTGTATGTTTGATCATTATTTTTCCAGCTTAGACCTGTTAATATCCAGGATCTCTTTTGCACTAGAGGTCTGACCAGAACAGCAGCAACGCCTAAGTACTACAACAAGACAATGAACAATAACCATGCTCTATAAAATAGATGAACAGTAATGGTCGTGGCCTCTTTGCCCATAATACCTGGCTGCTGCTTTTTCAATAATGGTAGTGGAACCGCTAATAGAGCATTATGGGAGCCCAGGGACCAATGCTGACAGGTGATTTATGTCGCCTCTGACGACTTCGGCCCTCGAACGAAATCCTGATAAAAGAAGAGCTAGATTGGAACAAGCAGAATGATGAATAGACTACATGATCCAGAGACCCGTCTCATTAGAGAGAGGAAAAGAGAGACACAGCTCTGGCCATTTAGCTAATGTAGCGAGTCATTGTGTGTGTGTGTGTGTGTGTGTGTGTGTGTGTGTGTGTGTGTGTGTGTGTGTGTACCCATCTGCATATATGTTCGGGTGTGTGTGTGTGCACCGAGGGACCTGAGCAGCGGCAGCTTCTTCTTGCCGCAGCAGTAGCAGGTTGGAAATTAATGACACACTAAATATATGGCGAGGAAGCTTGACCCCGCATAATGGCAACATATAGGATTAACCTTGCTTGTCACTTGGGGCCATTGTTAGCCCACATGCTTCTACATGTAAACAGGGGGCCGCGGCTCTAAATAGGTGTTTGTGAGTCCCCGTGCTGCTGGAAAAAAAAGAAGAAAAAAACATGCTGATTTATTTCCTCACTGCTTCAGGGGATAAAGCGCTGCATTTAGGATTAAAGGATTCAAAGTTTGCGTTTAATAAATAGTCAGAGCTTGAATAGTCACAGCAAAGCATGGTGGATTATAAGAGATGGATTTCAAATGGGAGATGCCCTGGATGCTTAAGGACATGAGATGAGGCTTTTGGACTTTTGGTTGGACGAAACAAGACACTTGAGGACGTTCTGGGAAACTGGTTTTCTAGACTAAATGACAAATTGAAAAAAATGATCTGCTTCATCCCATAAATTAATTCTGAAAATAATGGCTTATAAAAGATGATACTTTTATATAGATTAGACGACGCATCAGTATATAATATAGTCAAGTCATCTCAAACAGCTACAACATTAAAAAGCTGCTTGCGTGTTATGGTATCAACAACAACATATTTAAAATATATTTCTCTAATAATAGCTCTGTACTTTTAATTTAAATTTAGCTTTGAGGACTTTTACTTGTAACAGAGTATTTTAAACTCTAAATAAAGGATCTGAGTACTACTTCTACTTTTTCCATACAGCAGAATTGTGACCTCTGACACTAATTAAGCTGAATCTAAATCTAAGCTAAGCTAAATCTAAAGTTTGGCCTCTGATGTCAAATTCAAGATACATTCATGAGTTTCCCCAAACATCAAAAATCATCAAAAGTCATAATATCTTTACAAACAAGTCAAACAGTGAGGCCGCACTTAGGCACAGTGGTGCTTTGAGCTAAACACTAATGTCAGTGTGCGTACAGGCTCACAGAGACAATGCTAATGTGCTGATGTTTAACAGTTATAATGTTCGCCATCTTAACTGATAAACACCAGCACATCAGCATTGAAGTTTTGACCTGATGATGGTGCTAGAGGAAACACTACAGTTCGCCCTGTGGGGAACATGCACGCCTGATTTAATCACAATCCATCCAGACGTTGTCGAGACATTTCACTCTGAACCACAAATGTGAACCTCATGGTGGCGCTAAAGGAAAATCAGGAAAAGTCTTTAGGTTGCATCACATTGTGTCGGTCCAATCAATTCAGTTTGAGATACTTCACAGGATCAGTGAGAAGTTCAGCCTGCTGATGGCACTAGTTGATAAGTCAGAAGGTTCATCCTCTAGGAACCGTGAATGTCTGTACAAACTAGAGCCGCATGGCTAAAGACAAAATGGTAAAAGGTGGATCCACAACACCAAATCGTCAGAAGTCATCCAGTTCACATTTCAAACCCACCCTGGCTGAAGTCTCCTGCTTTTATTGCCATGATGGATTTCCCATTTAGCTTGACCCTATATTCATTAAAAGAGGATTTAAGCCCGTTAGAAAGGAGAGGAGAGAGGACCCTTGGGGACTGTGTTTGTTATGCAGGGGCCCCCCGCCTACGACACACACTTTCTCTTTCACACACACTCAGGCTGCTCCCCTTGGCCTATAACTCTCTCTCTGAGACAGGGCTTGTTAGGTGTGGAGGGCTGGGGAGGAGGGTCCAGGTTTTTAGTGGCAGCAGCTGCACTCATCTCTGGCTCTATAAAAGGTAATTACTGCTGGTGGTAACAAGCTAATTGATTGCTAATTAGGTGAATCAGTTATCTAAGTGCTGTCCCATTTATTGACAGATGGTGACTGTGTGTGTGAGTAGATGCTCGTAGGTGGGTTTAGGTGGCTTTGCTTGTGTATTTTTTTTTGTGTGTGTCGATAAGAGGAGCGCACACAGATAAAAGGCGGATCCCTCGGTGGTGCAGGTGGAAAGCTATTGGACGGCGCCAAAGCAAAAGCATGATTAATTCGACGAAGGCTCGCTGTCAGAGAGGAAATGAGAGCTGAATGGGGGCGGCGCACGGTCTGTTGGCGCACTCTGGGGACCACCAGGCCCCCGTATACACTTTCATATGGAAATGAGGGGCCAAGCTAACACAGAGGGAGAGAGAGAGAGAGCTGGAGAGTGCTTGTGAGGGGGGGGAGAGAAAGAGAGAGTAAGAGGGTCAGCTCATCAGCAGGCATGACAGCAGGAAAACAGAAAGGAGGAGGGGAAGCTGCTGAGTGAAAGATGTGGTGGGGAATTTAAAAGAACCAAACACCTGAAGTGAACACCTAAATCCTGAAATATGTTTAATCCTCTTAACATGTTGCCGTTGATGACCTTTATTTCTGTTTCTGTTCCTGCACAATAGGGGGTCCAAATAATGCTAAACGAATTCAGCAGTTTTGTTTCAGGGTAAGAAGATTGATGCTGATGATGGTGGCGATGTTGATGTTGAAGCAGAGTTCACGTGTTGAAAAGTGACCTCAGCTTTACAGTTTACAGGCCAGGCCCTGCTGGCTGTTCTTGAGTCCCGGACATTTTCAGCCAGGACCCCTCTGAAACTCCTTGTCCTCTCTTTTAATGAACTTCTCAAATCTTTTCTGTTTTACCTTGTTTTTATCTTCTATTTATTTTCCTCTTTTAAATCCTATTTATTTGTTTCTTTTTAATCTTGTCTTTATGTCATTTATGTAAAGCACGTATTGTTAGAAGACAGCAGAAATACTTGACTGATAGCCTTGGATTAGTGTTAATGTTTTTTTATATATCTTATTGTTTTGTATTTTATGTTCCTGCTTTCATTTAATTGTAGTGCAGCTGTTTTATTTTATTTTGTAGTGTAAAGCACTTTGTAACTTTGTTTTAAAGGTTGCTGTATAAATAAAGTTTTATGCCATTTGTGATAAAGAATTTGGACATTTTAACTTCTTGTGACAGAAAAAACAAAATTTAACAAAGGGAGAAAGTTAGATTTCAAAAAAGTGTAGAAAATAAATTACTGAAAATATATCTCAATAAATAAGTTTATTTGTTTTGACAAATTATCTTAACTCAACGTCCACTTCCATACTTTTTGTTTTCAGTCAGAAAAGGCAGGACATTGGACTTTTAGTTAAGATTATTTTATTTACTTCCCAACCTCAAGAAAATTGCTGACAGTTAATTTAAATTAATTACCCTTAATTACCCTTAATTTTGCAGTTATCTGAACTTCATTATTTATCCGTGTTTATTCTTGTTTCAGATTTGTTGCATATCTCAATTTTCTTCTTTGTCTTTGCTCCGTGTTTACATAACTTTTACATTTTTATTCATCATTATGTCACGCAGTCAATTACCATGTTTTGTTGTTGTTAAATAAAAGGTTATTATAATAATTATTATTGTCATATCTCTAACATTACAGCCCGTCAACAGGAGTGAAGCAATACAGCTAAATCTGCTCTCTTCTCTCCCAGGAGGCCTCTGTGGGCGCTCCTGCTTGTTTCTTCATCACTGCTTAGGAGAGGAAAACACACAGCCGGCGGGCCTCTAGAGTTTCCTCTCTGATGGCATTTGACATGCCACTTTTTACGCCCGCCTGCTGCAGCGTCACAGTGGGTGGCAGGGCCAACCACACCAGTTGTTTGGCGATTTACTGCTCTCAGGGTGAAAGGTTTATTGGACCGGACTAGTTAGTACAGAGCTAAAATAAGGATTTGGTGAAGGCTGGGAGGTCCCTACACCCCTTCGGATCTGCCGACACCTGCCCCAAGCATCCACCAAAGTACACACATTACATTGTACATGTACACACCCTCATCTACATTGGTATGTACATTCATAGACACATGTGCCTGTCTGTAGACTCTCCCTCGCTGTCTTATCCACTCTGTCTGTTTTACTTCCTCTCTGTGTTTTAGCTTAAGAGTAGACTCTCACAATGACAGGTTTGTGGTCACCACAGTGTCATTTACAAAAACGCATCACAAATATAGAATTGAAACTGCAATTCAAGCGGTGAAAAACTGAACTTATCCGTGAATGGAGAGCACTGCAGATGGGAGATGATTGGAAAAATGTGCCACAATAACAACACATTTAACTGTCTAAGGTTTCTGGTTATGATGTCACAGACTCTGATGTAAATAGCGATGACAGTGCTTTCAAATGCTCCGAGTAATTTTCACTTTAATGGTTGTAAATAACACTTGTTTTTCATTCACAGGATTCTGGTAGGGAACTAAACAGAATGTGTAACACATGTAGCTCTTGTTTATGTATATTTTTTAAGGGAATAGTTTATATAAATATGCTTATTTACTCCCTGGCTGAAAGTTATATTAGAAGGTTGCCATGTACAGCCAGGGGAGTGTTAGCCTAGCTTAGCATAAAGACTGGAACAGCAAGCCTGACTCTGTCCAAATGTAAAAAAAAAAAAAAAAAGCTCACTAATTAGACACATCTAATAATAGATAAATACATCAAATACAATAGAAGATAAATAATGGGTTAAAACTGCTCCACTTGCATAATCTACTGCTTCAACAACAGAAAAAAACAACATTCCTAGTCATGTAATCTATTGTCTCTGGTTGTCCAAAAGTCCTTGAAGGCAGCATAATCAGAATTTTTGCATTTACCTTAATCATACTCTCACCTTTTCATCACAGATAAGGCAGGTTGTGACCTTTTTGACCTTTGTCAGCCTTTCCCTGTTCTGTCAAGACCGTCTTCAGACCACCAGACAAGGCCGAACACATCCCACCCCTCCTCCACCACATCCATTCTTTCTTCCTTCCCCTCCTATTTTCCGTCTTTTTCTTTTCTTTCTTCCGAGACCCTGCATGGGACATCGACGTCTAGACGCGGCGGGTAAAGGGAGATGAGCTGTGGGCTCTCGCTCTTCCTTTTGTCCGCTGCCCCCCCACCTCCGACCTCCAGCTCCCTCCGTCTGCCCTCCATTGTGGGGGAACAATACGATGCCACTGCCTCTTCCTAAACATGTTGGGGTATTAAAATCACCCTCAACATGAGCTGCGGGGGTGTGGGTGTGGAGGGGGGTCAGAGGGAGAGCTGTCATGCCAACACACATACACACACACACACACAAACATACATATACACACTTTGACCTATAGGGGGGCTGTCCCGAACCCATTTGTGTCAATCAGGAGGAGTTCAAAAGGCAGGAAATATTCCTTCACACACACACACACACACACACACACACACACACACACACACACAGAGGAGACCTAAACTTGGCTGCACACACAGCGTCAAAGATGTGTCAGTCAAAACACATGGCAACCAGGGGCCTTTCAGGGTGTGTGTGTGTGTGTGTGTGTGTGTGTGTGTGTGTGTGTGTGTGTGTGTGTGTGTGTGTGTGTGTGTGTGTGTGTGTGTGTGTGTGTGTGTGTGTCTGGGGGTCAAGTTCCTGTGAAAACACTGATCCCACCCAGAGATCCTCACACCCCCACCTCCATAACTCATCCACAGATGGAGCCAGATCTCTCTCTCACTTCCATCCCCGCTTCGTCCTCTGATGTGACTAAACACGTCGTTGCGTGGCGACCACCGGCTTCATATTGTGATTTGGGTTAATTGTCAAACGTATCCGCCCTCTTTGCCTGTTCGGGGGGCGTTTCTGTCCACGTCTTTGGAGCCAGAGCTTTTCACCTTTTATCTGACTGGGCGGGTAAAAATGAATATGGCACCTCCTCTCCTACAGTTACTATAACATACCTGTCAACCCTTCCGTTTTTCCCGAGATTTAACATTATTTCCCACTGTTCTCCCGTTTAAATATTTTCCTGTAAATCTCCCGTATTTTTAACCTTTCAAAAAAAACCACGACACTCGGCGTATTTGAAATGTTTGGTACATTCTCCTCCGGTAAAGCAGGTGGCACTAAGTAGAACATCAGTTGTAACAGTGACTGGAAGTCAACGGCACCGCCAATAAAACAAGAACAAGAACTGTGCTTTACAAGCACAGTTTGCGAGAAAAGACAACCTACAGTAATTTTTCTGCATGAGTGGTTATGATTATTGACAAGTACTCAGCATTAATAAATTAGAGACCAGTAGTCTGATTTTCTTGTGCAAGGATTTGTGCAAAGAATGAAAACAGCTCACAAAACTGAAACTGCTGTAACTAGAATCAAAATTAGGCCTATACTAGAGGTAAATGATAATGTATATGAATTTTTAAAGAATATAGTAACATTATATAAGAAATATATTAACAATATACTAACTGTATACTGTGAACTTAAGATTACACTTTTATTTAAGTGAGTTTTAGTTTTAGTGATAATGGAACACTTTTCCCTGAGAGTCTCCCTTATTTTCAAATCTCAGAGTTGACAGCTGTGTAAAATGATGGAGACTGACAATGCACTGAGTTTAGTACGCTTAATACATAATTGACTAAAAATGTTATTTTTTATGTTACAACTACTGTAGGAGGAAACCTTCTTAAATTATTTGGTTTCATTGTAACGTGGTTTTGAATTTGCATAAACTTACACTAATAAAAGTGAATACTAGATGCTTTAAACTTTTTATCTTTATCTTGTGTTGTATTTGGCCATTATTCAAAAGTATTAAGGCTGCATAGTTATATAAAGCCTTGGGTCTCCAGAGAAGTCTGATAAATTCCCTCAAGCGATGTCACTTGAGTCAGAGTCTGTTGGGAGTGAAAATTACAAGTCTGAAAATGAAAATGTGGGCGTGTTAAGTTAGAAAGACGTGAGCTTACCAGACTTATGTAGCCCGCTGCTCATCTCTGATTGAGGATAGAGGCTCGAGGCTATATTAGCCGCTACTAGCATAACACATCTAAATCTCAAACCAAACTCTATGCTGTTGAGTTGCACTATTAGTAATGTAGGTGCCAGGTTTTGAGAAAGAGGAAGAATATGTGGAATAAAAAGTACTCTTTTAATCGATTAACAATTTTGTCCATAAAGTGTCTAGAAGTGAAAAATACCCTGCATCATTTTCCAGATCCCTCTGTGATGTTGCTCAGACTGCAGTCCAAAAGCCCAGAAGATAGTTAGAGATTAATTATCTCAAGCAAACCCTGAACTGGAACCAGGTAATTTTGACATTTTTCAATTGACTCTTAATCGACTAATAGTATGGGACACTGTTAGTGAGTGTTGTCTAGATGCAGCCATATGAGCGACACAAAGCATTATTTATTACAAAATATCATACAGTCAGTTTTCACTTTTATTAGTGTAAGTTTAGGCAAATCCAAAACAACGTTAATATGCGATCAAATAATTAAAAAAGTTAAAAGTTTCAGCCTACAGAAGTAACAAACTAACATTTTTAGTTAATGCACTTTGAGTGTACCAAACCCAGTGCAGAAAAATTAATAATTGTGGTTTAGGATAGACAAAGTGAAGACACCAAACACACACTCCTAAATAGAAACAAAATTAGGCTACTTTTATGACAGACAGGTTCAAGGCTCTGATTGGGCTTGCTTTGCTCCAACCCTCTGATCTCCGAGTGCACACTGGTGTTCTGCACAAAAATGCCTACACACAAAGGGACACGCTCTCCAATACGTCCCTCCTTGTCTGCTTATCATTCTCTAAAGACTGCAACACACACCCTCTCACACACATGTACGCAGGAAAGATCATTTATTCAGTCGCTCTGGAAGCCTCCTCTGCAGTGACCCAAGCAGACAATAAAGCATCTCCACAATGGAAATGTTAATTTCCTCATTATCAGCCCTCTTAATTATTTGTTGTGACAGATAATTGCATGCAGGGTGTTTGATATCAGCAATAACCTTCTGCCTGCGTTGTCAAGGGGGCCTTGTCGACGCTCCCGCCCCCGAGCGTCGCTTTTCATAGAGACAAAGAGCCAGGAGCGTGCACACATAACCTTTTCTAAGCTCCGCACCTCCTCTCCCCTCGCCATAATAGGAATAAATATTATAGATTAATTAATCCACGCTGATTATAATTTAATCACTTTGCCTCCCGGGGTCACTGTATTATTATCCCACTTAGTGCGTGGCTTGTACACACACAAACACACACACACACACACACACACACACTGTAGACACATACAGAAAAGAATGGCATTATTCCAGTGCCTGACTGATGTGTAGAGAGGTGTTTTCTGCCATTTTTCTGACTTATTAATTACCAGTAACATTGTATTACAAGGCTTTGGGCGTTTTTTTAGTGCATGCACACTCACAGATGCAGCAGCACACATGCACACGGATCAAAATGTGCACGCACCACATATAGTATAGAAAAAACAAACAATGACAAACAATATCGCACGCAAACGCACACTTCCATGCATACAACCTTATGCAGGGGCCGAGGCTGCTCCAGGGATAAGATTATGAAACATTTTTGTTTTATTTTTGGTTCAGTAAAAAAAAATTTAAAGCACAAACAGCTACAAGCAAAGACGTTCAGGTCCAACTCCTCAAGCCTCTATTGAATTTATCATCTGTAACCACCGTCACGTGGACTTTCAAACATTACCAACATATGAAACCATTTATGATCAATAGTTTTTTAAAAATTCTTCCAAGCCTGCCTGACTTCCTTTTCTGTTAGTGGGAGGACAGAAACAAGACTTAAAGTTTGTTACCTGCTGCCACATGGCAAGACAGACAAGTAACCTGGCAACGTACACCATCTTTTATCACATACACACCTGAAAATACGTGTAATGTATGAAATGACCATATGTGGAGCTTTTGACCTGACTGTACTTTTCTTTGAAGTTCACTGTTAGTCTATAAACATCATTGATTTATCTTTTCCTTTGTCCACTTAATCTGCTTTGGCAACACAAATGTCTTTATAGTACACGTCATGCCAATAAAGTAAATAAGCTGAAAGTTGAAACAAGAGCAAAATGAGTATTTGATTTATTGCAAAATCAACATTTGAGCTTCCTTCTTATTCCTTTTCCTTAAAAAAATCCACAGAGATCATATCCCACATACATAAACTACAGGGGCTAAGATTGAGAAATGCAGAGGCCAAGATGTCCTGACTTTTAGTCCTGAGTATGGGTTTAACTCAAAACACACTGGATCCTACATTTACATGCTAACTATCATCGTCTGTTAGACCCTCCCTGCCTGGTAAATGGCCAGTTCTTTCAAACTCTCCACTTCTAAATCATTATCCCTGACATGATTTCATCATCAGGATCGGCCACATTGGACATTGTCTAAACGTTATTCATGCTGAGTAGTACAAGTAAACTAAGCTTCAGGTGTAAAATCAGTGGCATGTCTCACTTGGCAAAAACACAAAGGTCATCATCATCATTGTATTTCCTCTCATTTAGAAACAGACGTGCCAAACCCTCTCTCATAAATAAAATCTCATCCAAGAACATCTACATGTAACAAAGTCTGAGCCTGCATCCATTTCAGTGCAGTGGACTTGGCAAAGACAGGTGGCACTGAGTCCAAGTCATTTTGGATGTGTGATGGTGGGGGGAGAAAAAAGAAACTGCCACACTCAGAAAACTAATCTACCAACCAGAAAACAGACGCTGTTAGAAAGCGACCAAAGGATGGCTCGCAGCTTTACGGTCATAGAAACGAGTGCCACGTAGCCGGCCAACATGAAGAACTCCCCAGTGAAAACAACAATTTCATGTCATTTCGAGTCTTACTTGCCATGTTCCAAACTGTGGGGAAGAGATGATGTTTGGGGAAAAAGATCTGGGATGGAACAAAGCTATTTTTACACAAGTACAGCACTTAAATTTGAAGTTGCTGTTTTCTGTATTCTTTTGACTTTTCATTTATGCCTATGCTCCAAATTATTGTTAACCATCCACCATCTGCCCTGTTTGCCAGTTTATATCCATGAATGACCTCAGTATTTGTGGATGCATTGCTGTTATATGAGCTAAAATATTTTGGGGGACATTCAAGTCCTGCATCTTATACAAGTTCTCCTAATTAAACAACAAAAAATACATTGATTGCTCCAAAACAACAGATAAAAGTCTCCCCTGTAAATGATATTCAGTATTACTATATATTATATTATTAGTAAAGCCTGATGATATATCAGAGTGCTAAATTGTTTGGTATGAGCTAATTGTGGATAAGTCAGTATTTGTGTTTATAAAAGTCGATAAATGACAAAAAAAAGAAACAGAGAAACAATAGACGGATCCCTCAGTCATGTTATGAGTGTGGTCATTGCATAGTTTGTTCACGAGAGGGCGATCTGCAACTCCCCTGTTGGCAACACAGGTGTTTTTAACGCCACATATCCACCACAAAACACAGCAATCAGCTGTATTTTAGTTTCAAGAACTATTTCTAACAATAAAAATATATATATATATATTTTTTTCAACCTGCATGTCATGTTATCTTATTTTTGTTTATGTTATGTTTCTAATAATAATAAGAAGAAGAAAAAAAATTGCCAATATATTAAATTTTTAAATCCTCAAAAAATCTAAATCTGTCTTCAGATAAACATCCCATATCAGTTCGGCTCTAATTATTAGATTAATACTGATGCAGCAATGTGTAAGAAGCATTTCACATTTGTAGCTGGTTGAGGTGGAGCTGACTTTAATAACTTCAGATACAGTTAGGTAGTTTAGTCCGGTAGGGACCCAGCCTACAATGGGGGTTGGGCCTCCTCATAAGGGTCACAAGATCAGTCTGGGGGGTTATGAGATGATTAATGGGGGAGGAAAGAAGAAGAAAAAAGTTCTGATGCACACATTTATATTCTTTTAATATTTGCTATTTGGTGAATATTGTTGAATATGTTTCTTACTTTACTTTTGTAAATGAAACCATGTGCAAACTTTAGAAGGGAAATGTCTCTTTGGTGAAACTGCTGACAACTAAACTAAAAAAGGGGCCCCAATAGACACCAAGTCCAACGTGTTGGAAACCCCAGGTTTAATCTGTTTTATTTTCTAAACGTATATAATGTGTTTTTATGTAAAAGGTTAATCTGTAAAACAGCTAACTCCAGCTGTTAAATAAATGTAATGGTGTAAAACGAACCCACTACAATTCTTATTTTACCATGAAGTGTAGTGGTGAAGAGGTATTAGAAAAGCACTAAATCAAAAGCTAAGCATTGTACTTAAGTACAGTACTTAAATAAATACAGTAATTAAATAAATGTACTTTCCACCACTTAAAATATGCTAAACCAACACTACAGAATGCAATGCAGGAATTAGCACTTTGGACATTAAGCTTTTTCTACTGTTGATGCATATGTCATCAGAGTATCAATTACTTGCCTAATTATTACATAATGAAATAATTAATTTTGTTATCTAACAAGGGAGGCCACACGGGTTTCTGCTGTCTGTGTGTGTGGGCCACGGCTTGACAGCAAAACACACATTCTGATCTTCTTCCCAAACGTCCATACGAGGTAATTTGAGCCTTGCATACAGGTGCAGCGTGCAAGGTGTTTAGCCCCCCTCTCTGGGAACACACACACACATACACACACACAAACACACTTGACACGGTCTAAAGTGATTTTTAAACCCCTTACATTCTGCACATGCCTTCCTTCATTTTTTTCTCTTTCCCACTGAAGTGCTGCTGGTGTCCATCTTCACACACACACACACACACATGCAGGCTGACAGCTTATCCTACCTCCCACATGTGTGACAGGTGTCAGGCCCAGTGGGAGCATTTAGAGCCCCTAAACCCTTGACATTTGACCCTTGACCTTCTCTACTCCTTCAACCCTGAGACACCTGCAGTGGCCGAAGAAACTCTTCCAAGGTGAAGTGGAATCTGTCGTCTTAACGGGTAACCATGAAGCACACGGTTTAAGCATTGTGCTTTATGTGGAAAGCTTTTATTCAAAACATTGTTCTTTACTTATTTATATATTAAAAAATTCCAAAAAGAACTTTGATTCATCCTTAATGTGGTTTCCCGCTTTTCAAGTGTGATTATTTGCTGCATCTTGTCTTATATGAAAGTCAAAGGTATATTTTTGGTCTGTGAAAACAAGCATTCAAACATTTTTGGATTTTTTACTCTGATTAATCTACTGTATTTATCCCACTTTTCTTCAGAAATTCTTTGTCCGTCAATCAAGACAAACGGAACAGAGCCAGTCGTGTGATTGGCTGCTGCTTTGGTCTGAACAGCCAATCACACAGCTGTATCCGCCCTGTTTGCCTTGAGTGACAGAAATACTTTGTGATGAAAAGTAGCATTGTGAAATAAAAACAGACTTACAACAAACCCTGTATATATTTACTCACATGATCATTTATTTTATAATTTCTTCTTTATTATTTCTTTAATTTTGACCACTTTTGTCTCGATATTATTTATGTAATTTGCCTTATTGGCCCGATTTTCATTCATAAAACTTTGTTGCCATTGGAAACTTTTAAAGTGGAAAACATCAGCTTTGAGTTTTCTGTATTATTCATAAAAGAATAATCACAACAATAAGAATTTAATGCAAAACACCTTTTTTAATAAGTAAGAGTTTAAGATAATGTACTTCTCAAGAAAGATTGTATTAACATTAATACGACAATAAACAATAAAACTTTTTTCACTTTTTGCAAGAAAATCAGGTTTTTAAACAAAACATGAGTTTTTTTGAGTTTGTTTGTTAATTTCATAATCGCTTATATTTGTTTAATTTTGACCACTTTTGGTCTCCATATTCATTGTATATTTTGCAGTATTGTATAAAAAAGTCAGAAATTTGGTTGATTTTCAGCCTTGATTGGGAACTTTTGTAGTAGGAAAACTTAATTAAAACACACTCCTGCCAGATTTGTCCACTTTTTTCTTCGAAAATCAAGATTTTCAGTTGACATTTGCACGTTAAAGTATTTGCATGATGTACACACTGTGTTACAGACAGAATCCCTTCATCCTCCCTTTCATTACTCAACTGAAAAGCCGAGGGCAAACAAATGCTTGTTTCTGTTACATGCGACTGCTGATGTGTTTATGAACGTACAGATGATTCAAGGTCTTTATCAACTGATCAGACATTAACATGCGTACAGTGCATACAACCACGCAAAAACACATGCAGCGCTACATTTTAATGAAAACGTCTATATCGAGCAGCTGCTCGCTGTATGTAGAGAGGGACAATTACTGTATGTGTTTTCCGTTTGATTGCAAAACGGGTGAAACGTAATTAAAATTCACAATGATTAGCATATGCATTGTGAGTGTGTGTGTGTGTGTGTGTGTGTGTGTGTGTGTGTGTGTTAGAGAGTCAGACACAGAGCAATTCCCCTCCTCTCTATTTCCTCACTCGGGGCTCCCCAGTGTGTTGGCAGTGAAGTGAGTTTAAAGAGGATAAACCCCCCCTTTAACTCTCCCCTCATTTCCTCCATGGGCTCCTTAAATTAATCTCCACACACACACATGCCTAGACGCACATGGCTGGCTGGAAGCTGACCCTTGACCCGGACAGATTTCACGGATTATCCCTTTTTTGTCCGAGCATTGCCTTTCTGATCCACTACTTTGCCTTCAGGTTAAAAAGAATCCCTCCCTCCTCTCCTTCCCTTTCTTGCTTAAAGCCTTTCCACGCTTTACCTGGATTCCCAGGGTTTGTAACCAATACCACTGTTTAGTCATACAATTACAGAGGAAGCTGGAAAAGAGATTGAGGAGGGGGAACAAGAGGTGAGAGGGAGGAAGAGTGCGCAGAAAGAGAAAAGACAAAAATGATTGAGGAAGACAGAGAGAAAAAACACATTTAACATCACTATGCATTAATTGAAAGGTCAGTAAGTGAAAAATCATTAGGATTTAATTCCACTTGGTGTTTGTGTTTCGTTATTTTCTATAGGTTTCTGAAATTTGCACTAAAAAAAGGAGGAACGGCAGAGGTTAGAGCAAAGAGACAGAAAGCTCTTGATGTCATTCTGAAAAGGAAGAGGCCCAACCAAGAAAAGAGACAGAAAGAGAAAGAGAAAATGAAAATGAAGACAGGGAATTAGCGTGGAGGGAGGGGTAAGTTAAACGTTGCATTTTTTCTCCCCCTTTAACCTTTGAAGTGAACAGATTGCTTCCAGGGCAGAAGGAAAAGCCAGTTACCCACCATATATTCATGTCCCTGGTTAAACAGGAGACTTAGGCAGAAGAATAGAGATTAGCTGCACTCTCAGCATCTCATTACATCCTAAAGGAAGGCATTCAAGTGGGCTTTAACAGCTGTTTTGTACAATTTCTCTTTTAAAGATTAAAAGAAACAGTCACACAGTCTTTTTTTATTTTTTTGATTTCGGTCGTGAAGCATGAAATAGAAAACATTTGACGTCTAAGTGATATTTCTAAGCACAGAGCGGCGGCAACATAGCAACAGGCAAACAAAATACAACCTGGGAGCAACAAACAGCGGCAGTGTGAGTGACAGAAAAGCTAATAGGAGCTTGTTACCTGTCAATCAACGAAAAAAATGACATTGTATGCCTCTTCGACCCTCCCCTCATACTGTGAGTGACACTTTGATTGGACAAGGCACTTTAAATGTAACATGTAATAGGGCCTTGTATCCTGTCAGTCACTGGAGCAGAGCCTGTCTTTTCAGCTTTACTGCCTCCTCCTCCCACAGCAGTGCGACCATCCTGAAGCACACTGCAACATGAACCAGGCTCGTAATACAGAGGCCTTAACTAACAATATCGCTGATCCCTGCAGTGGCTCCTGAAATGAATGCACAGAATGATTTTGTCCATTGTAAAAGACCAGGGAGGTGACGCCAAAATGGAGTAAGACACTTTTTCTAATTACCTTCAGGTGTACAATGTACTTTTAAAAGTCACACTGATGCATTGCATTGTGAAAAGTAGGGATTTATAAACTGCGGGCTTGATATCTGGACTTATTCAGGCCTTTTTTGATTAATAGGTAACGGCTATAAAAACAGACAGCTGTAGAAAATGTCCCACTGTGCTCCACTTCTTTACCATTTTGTTGAAGAGAGTCTGTCTAAATCCCATCCAGACTTTCACATCAGATCTACACTGAAACCCTTTCTCCAATACTATGGGTCAGTACATATTACAGGAAAACCACAGGTCATATATATACATATATATATGAGTGTGTGTGTTTTTCCAACGCAGAGATGTTTAGTTGTAAAACAAATCTAAATTGTTTCACTTATTTTCTTATTTTAATGCAGCTGTAACTTGTATAATGTAGAAACAGACAGATTAAAAAACATACCGGATTAAAATACACAGTCAGGACGACAGTCAGATGCTCATGATACCCACACCTGGGTATAAATAATATTCAGATTTTTTGAGTAATCAAAGACACAAACAGAAACCTGGATGTTGTTAGACTCATTTTCATAACAAGGTATTTATCATGTTCCAAATATGACTATAACAAAGATATAACTAATGACATGCATATAAAAGGTACTGATTGGTTAATGAAACAAATTAAAAGAATGCTCCATCAATTTAGTATTACACTCCTATAACAATTTTAGATTCCCAATGGACAGTTGGGATCAAAATGATCACAATCAATGGGGCAAAACCAGAGATTCTTTTTACACATATTCTTCCTTCTCAAAACCTGACGCCTACAATACCCACAATGCAATGCCTATAGTTCAGTTGGAGAGTCAGGTGTGTTACGCTCATAGACAGTATATTACTGGACGAAGCCACCCCGCTGATTTGAATGGAGAGCACTGAAGCCAGTTTGGACCAATAAAATACTACTACAGGGCTGCTTCCTGTCAGCACCAGCATGTCCTGCACATGATCGTGGTTTGATGACGTAGAACAACGGCTGAAATACCATAATTCTTGTAGCTGCATAGCTGCGCCAACAAAAAGTTTCATGGCTCAGTGTGTTTGTCTGTCTCAGATCGTCACTGTTTAATCAGCTCACCTCCAAGGCTCACCTGCCACATACCAACGCAGTGTCACTGGTAATCTAATCTAACCTACGGTTACATCTCTCATGTGCGACGGGATGTCACAGGTTTTTTCCATCATTTTTGGGACTACATGGATCCCTCCATGCAGGCTTACCCCCTTGGTCACGCTAATTGTGGCTAATGTAGCCTGGAGTCGCTAGCTTCAAGCGGAGATGACAAGCGGTGCCACAGAGGTCTGGTGACACTTCTATCCAACTCACACAGAGATATTTTTTTATTTTTAAAAATGTAGCCCCAACAGACGCTGACTGAAGTGAAATCACAGGAGGACATTTATTTGTTATTGATTTTTAGCTCTCTTTTGCTTCACGTGCACGCCAGCTGTCCGGGTAGAAACAGCAGTGAGAGTTGAAGAGCTTATATGTGCTGTATAGTGCCAGAAACAGCATTGGAGGCAATGAAAAGGGCACACGTGTAAATTAGGAGGGTTGGCATCTGTAGTAATAGAGGTCATTGTTGCATGTATAGCATAATGCCTACTCAAAAAAGTCATGCAGGGTTCAAATACTTATGACCCACAGAGTATGAATGAAGAGATTGGAAATAAGCGCCCTTTTTCTATAGATTCTTGCTGGAGTTTTTGTGGGTACCAACACATCAGTAAACTCTTGACCAGTGAGAGTTTTCCAGTAACAGGCGGCATAACTAATAACTACATTTAGTACTTTTGTAAGTTTAGGTGGTGTTTTTTTTCCATCCTCTATGAACATCACAGTGATGCTGAGCAACAAGATAATAACCTACATAAAAAATGTAATTTGCTCTGATGTCCTAATGTTGATTTCAAATTAAATCCACAAGTCTTTGATTTGGTGACACCCATGTAACACTGGTTCACAGAACACCAAAGACGGGAAAAATTTAAGTTTTTTCCAATAGTTTTGCTCAGAAAAAAAAACAGTTTTCAATTATGTTTTATGGAATTACAAACTGCAGACAGAGACCACGAGAATTAATCTAGCGAGCAAAGGACATGTCCATAAAAGATGCCAACCTTTAAGTGCACAAGTTTCTGATTTAAGTCAAACACAAAACTAATGTAATCAAGGAGTACAGCTGTTATGAGAGTACCCGCTTGTGTGTGTGTGTATTATACAGGAAACAGCACAATAAAACAAAACACAAAACAGGCCAGCCCTAAAAAGATGAATGTGTTCTTTGTTGCTTAATCTAAAGTGAACTCTATGTGATATTCAGGAGTGTGTGTGTGTGTGTTTGTGTTTGTGCGTGTGTGCGTGTGAGCTCGTACATGGGCCCATGAGCTATTGTGAAGTTCCCTGTGCTTTGACAAGAGGTTAGCGGTGCTAAAATAAACCTCAAGTGAACCGTTGGTCTGATTTTCCCATCAAAATAATGAAACGTGATCAGGTTTTGCTATACTGTGCCAGGGAGCGTCCAGGGTCCACAACTGTCAAGGAGGACTTCAAAGACTTGTGGCCCTTCTGCACTTCGCCTGCCCTGGCCTCGCTGACTAGCTGGCTGGCTGGCTGACATTCCTGGGTTGTTTCTGCTGGGGTTTTTTTGTGTGCCCTGACATCCAGCCTGTAGCTCTCAGAGCTAAATTACAGCAGATATTTAAGACAGGAAAAACACAAAGACAGTCGGAAGAATGAAAGCTGGGGTTCATGAAATGACTCAGAACGTTTGCAGGACGACACAGAGAAAAGATCACTGACACTCTAATATCTGGTACCTGTTCCTGTCATTAATGGCAAACTGGAGCCAAAGACTCAGACAGCTTGGACCAGAACATAACAGGAAGAGGGTGCAGTTATTTCAGTGCAAATGGAGCTGAAGATGTCAAGGGGGAACAGGCATGCGGAAACAAATTACTCCCAACATGGCTGTCCTCTTCAGTAAAGCTAAACAGAAAACAAACACATGTAGCAGCAGAAGGACCATAAGCAACATCCTCTTTGCAACAGGACATGAAGGGGGATTATGTGAAATGTGGTCTTAATTTTGAGAAACAGTACCACTAACAGCAGCACTGGTATGAGATAAAAGCTACCAGTTGTCACAACCACGGGCCCGTTTGTTTACACTAATTATACTAAGCAGTGCTGCCAACTGGGGCAGTTGCTATTGATGCTAAAAGCACCACAAAAAGTCAGCTGTTTATACGCTCTACACACGAAACACGCATTAACTGATTTTGTCCCACTTTGGGGCAGACAAAACAAGCTGTAACAGGACACTGACACGTTATCATCTTCTAAGCTAATATGGTGAACTCTTTAGCGGTTGTTCATTTACTTAACCAGCAGACACTAAAAGATTATCATTAATTTGGAGGTGTGTTTCTGGCCAATGTTAGTCACATTGTTTTAGCTCTGGTTTGGTCTCCACCAACTCCTGAGAAAAAATGTCTGGCTCTTTTTATGCTAAATGCTCACATATGTTCATCAGTGTGCCGTTTGGTGCTGGGCAAGTCCCACACAGTGGGTTTATCTGAGCTTTATTATAAAGCTCTGTAATAGAGGCTGACATTTTTTTCGGGGATCCTGTGGGTCATGGGATTCATGTAGGATTACTGCAGGATGGGAGTCAATTTCACTATTAACCATAGCCAACTGACCCACCTTTAATATAAAAATATTGATAAGCTATTGATAAGACATGCAGCACATCACATATAGACACTTGCACAAGACCTATTTGCAAGTAAATGAAGTACAAAATGCCATATTGTGATAAAGCTGATGCTACCACAAATCAGCACCTTAACTATTTCAACTGAACATTTAAAATTTCGCAAGTGACAAATCATTTGTCCTGATATGGTAAGCCCCATCCATTTTTCAGGCATATTCAAAGAATTCTCTATGAACGTTGTGTTAGCAATCGCTGATAAAAGTACACACACACACACACTAGAAGCTTGTTGGTATTAGAGCGGACAGACAGATGAAGTGCGATGTACTGCAGAGTATTCATTTGCTGTACTGGGTGGCCTGCGGCTTGTGGGATCACTACTGTCCCTCTCATTTGGAAGCGCCTGGAATGGTGTGGTTGGGTGAGTGTACATCTCTGTATCTCTGCGTGCACTTGTGTGTAGGGCGTTTCTGTCAGTGTGTGTCTTTGTGTGTGTGGTGGACTGAGCAGAAGGCCGAATCAAAGGAAATCACAATAATCCGAGTTGACGCAGCAGGAATATGCACGCACAGAGACTTTCCTGGGAAGATATCGGACGGAGATACATGCCTGGACCTGATTGTCAGCTTCTTGTAATCACTCTCAGAGACACAGAGAAACCAAACGACCGAATGACTGACGTGGATACAAATAGCAAAAGACAAGATGCGTATTGAACGCAAGTGTACTCTTTAAATCTCCTCTTAAATCTGTTTGTGATGTGAAGATACGTATCGCTTTACATTCTTTGGGTCATCAAATGCAGCAGCCAGCAATCACTGCCGTGAGTTACTGGCCGACCATCCTAAATTACTGGAAAGAAAGATGGCAGGATGACTCTGTGGTTAAAGAAGATGTCATCAAACCGGAGAATGTGGGTTCAAGCCCCATTTATTGTCTGTGAGCATAAACCCTGCTGAGGTGTCCTAGAACAATACATTGAAAACAAAGCGTAACGGCAGATACAATGTTAATGTTGGATGATTCTTTTAAACCCTGAAAACCCTAAAAAATGTATATTTAAACCTGGCATATTTCCCATTCAATATGAACATATGAAGCTCTACCAAAACAGACTGCCAAGTAACTGCTTAGTGGCCCATTCAGGAATCTCACAGCACATTAGCACCTGATAAGGATGAGGATATACAGGACTAGCTACTAAGCTGTTGCACTCTGCTTCTAAGGGCCCAGTCATGCTAGCATAAGAATCAATGCACTTTAATGTATTTGCTGCGATCTTCAGATTTGCTCACTGGAAGCACAGGAACATTTCTCATTGAGATCAACTTTGATAAGCTGTGATGCTTTGACAGTGACAGGGAGTCGGACAGTTCAAAACAGAAGAAGCTACCATTAGCTGACTTGCTATCTAGCTGGCAGAGCTTTTGGGACTGAGTTGCATTAGCATGTTCCAGCCATAGTAGTTTATTAGCTAGCCCTGCGCAAAGGCACATAGATTAATTTCACTGAACTACTTTCTGGGGTTCAGCCTAGAAATCATAACATTTTTCTAAATGGCAAAACTACTCTGCCTTTTATCACCAATTGTTTTGATGAACTTATACCAAGCTTGTGCACGCGAGTGTGAAGATGACAAGAGAATGACACATTTACAATTTCTGCAAGATCAAGGTAAGCGATGAATTGTTGTTACATATGAGGCTGGTAATGACAGCTAGGTTAGCTTAAGTTACAGAAGTAAATAGGACTCGGTATCTGGTCTCGGTAGCCCACTGTTTGAGTGTCGATACTTGACAGATCATTCAGTTCAATTCAATTTTATTTATATAGCGCCAAATCACAACAACAGTTATCTCACAGCGCTTTTCATAAAGAGCAGGTCTAGACCGTACTCTGAAGTTATTTACAGAAGCCCAACAATCCCCACCAAGAGCAGCACTAGGCGACACAGGCAAGGAAAAACTTCCTTTTAAGAGGCAGAAACCTCGAGCAGAACCATGGCTCAGGGTCGGGGGTGAGGGGGAGAGAAAGAGAGAGAGAGCAAGAGAAAAAGAGAGAGAGAAGGACAGAGAGGGAGGCAGCCTACACAGTATACACATAGAGGTACAGGCAGTAAAGGAAATGTTGCTATAGACTGAATGAAAAATGGTACAGATATTAGTAATGGTAATGATAGTAATATCAGTAATAATAGCAATAGGACTAGTAACAGCAGTTGCAACTGTAGCAGAGGGGGTCGAGCAGGAACACGGGGGCAGCAGGAGACCCCCAACCACAGATCCAGACTCCACAGCTCCAGAGCCAGCAACACCCGCAGGAAGCGACAGGAGGAGGAAGCACACGACCACGGGAAAGGGAAGAAGTCGAGTTAGTAACATGCATTAATGGGATGAGGTTGTACTCAGAGGGAGAGAGAGAAGAGGAGAGAGGAGCTCAGTACATCATGGGAAATCCCCCGGCAGTCTAGCCTATAGCAGCATAATTAAGGGATGGTTCAGGACTCACCTGAGCCAGCCCTAACTATAAGCTTTATCAAAAAGGAAAGTCTTAAGCCTACTCTTAAATGTAGAGACGGTATCTGCCTCCCGAACCCAAACTGGAACCTGGTTCCACAGGAGAGGAGCCTGATAGCTGAACGCTCTGGCTCCCATTCTACTTTTGGAGACTCTAGGAACCACAAGTAATCCTGCATTCAGGGAGCGCAGTGCTCTGGTTGGGTAGTAAGGTACTATGAGCTCTTTAAGATAAGATGGTGCCTGACCATTAAGAGCTTTGTATGTGAAAAGAAGGATTTTAAATTCTATTCTGGATTTTACAGGAAGACAGTGCAGAGAAGCTAAGACAGGAGAAATATGATCTCTTTTACTGGTTCCTGTCAGAACATGTGCTGCAACATTCTGGATCAGCTGCAGAGTCTTAATGGACTTTTTCGAAGAGCCTGATAATAAGGAATTGCAGTAATCCAGTCTAGAAGTAACAAATGTTTTTCTGCATCATTTTTAGACAGGATGTTCCTGATATTTGCAATATTACGTAGTTGAAAAAAGGCGGTCCTTGAAATTTGCTTAATGTGAGAGTTAAACGACATGTCCTGGTCAAAGATAACTCCATGATTTCTCACAGTGGTGCTGGAGGCCAGGGCGATGCCATCCAGGGAAACTATATCTTTAGATAATGCGTCACGTAGGTGCTTAGGCCCATCATTTCAGAAAGCAAAAATTTTCGTTACATCTGTTTAACCAATCTGATACATTAGAAATTATAACCAGCCCCAAATAAACACTCATTTGTCACAACCATTGTTTTCATCTTTTTGTTCCATCTTGGTATAAAATTTAAATCCTTTTGGACACTGTTGTCTGTCAAAAATTGATTTTTTTCACTTAAAGGAGAACTCCAGGCAATTTTTAAGTTAATCTTGATCGTTATACCTTTGCGAGTACTGTTAGCCATTGTTTAAATTCACCTAAATAGTGTTTTAGACGGCTGGCTGTAGTCTCACGCTGAAGTACCGTGGGAACTCCGTTCGTTGTTTCTGGAAAAAGGTAAATAGCAGTGTGCAGGTGAGAGGATCGTAGTGTGTGAAGAGTGATGATCGGAGTTTCTCACAAGTGAAGAAGTAGTAGTTTGTGTCGTTCCGAATTGTGGCAACAGAATGCGAAAATACAAGACCTTAAATTTTCATCATCTTCCTTTCCATGACCTCGAGATTCTGCAGTTGTGGCTAGTTGTACTTCAACTTGATGTTCAAACTCCCATACAAGTACTACGCGTACTAAGATTACCGCATTTGCAGCAAACACTTTGAGAGGGATGACTAACGTTTCACAGACACAACACAGCAGGGCCAGTTGAAGAAAAATGCCATTCCGTGGACGAAGAGGGGAGCAACCACTGTGGAGGTAATGTAAACTTTATTTATCCTTTCATTTGGGCACACATCTAAGTTCTTGTATTTTCGCATTCTGTTGCCACAACAGAATGGCAAAAACGCAAACCATTTCTTCTTCACTTGTGAGCAACTCCGATGCTATTACTACCTTTTTCCGGCAACAACGAACGGAGTTCCCACGGGATTTCAGCGCGAGACTACAGCTAGCCGTCTTTGCCTCCTTTGTCTCAAAGAGATCTAGGGAAAATCCTGACCTCAGATAACTTTAGGATGAATTCTTTACCACTAAAAAGTCTAATGCTGGAACTCAAAGCTTGTTGACGTGCATGTCTTTGTTTTGCTCTGTTGGCTTCAATACAGGGGGCAGATGTCAATTACAGACAAATAACTACAGAAAAATGGGTCGAGTCATTTTTTGGATATTCACAATATAACTTTGGAAAAAGAAGCTTGTGTATGGTAACCCATATTTTATTTCACTGCAGATTTCAGCACTGATTAGGTAATAAGAGGACCATCAGAAAACATTTAAATCTTGCATTGTATTATTTATGCTTTAATAATTATCTTTGATGACTCTGTCTGATTCTACGGGAGGTCAGAATTTCCCCTAAGTAAACTATGTGGTCTCAAAAGTATCTGCCAAGTTATTGTTTCATTCAGGAGAAACATGATCTTAATTATGTTTTGGCAACAGAAGCACAGCTGCAACAGCCTCTGTCGTATTGCCTTTTTAGTGTATGTGTATCAGAAACCATTTCATTGTCCATTTCTATTACAAATGAAGCACTTTTTACTGCAAAATGTTGTCTATTAACGTTGTCTGTTATCGTAACATAAAATAGCTACCTGGCTGCAGATATGCTAACAAGTGGTTTTCCAAGCTTTCTGCCATTTATTTGCCTAAGAAGCGGAGGCATGGAACCAAAATGGATCCATCCATGTACTTTAAGACCTTCTAAATTAAAGGTCTGTGGATATCATAGTAAACACACTGTTAGAGAAGAGCTCCCAAAGATCCTGAATGTTGACCTTAAGGTTATTTCCCCCTAAATGGACATATCAGAACAGGAAACGTCGTTCATCAAAAAGCACTGTTAAATCAGTAGTCTGGCCGCGATCCTGTTTCACAGCTCATGGGAACCAGACAGTATCTGTAAGAGGACAGCAGTCCCCCATGGAGAGGGACAGGAATCTGAAAGGGGCATTTCAGGAAATTTGAGAGCAGTCAATGAACATTTGAGCAATGCTGGTGTCAGCCTTTATGGCCCTTGGAGATCATAAAATGTATACTGTATACAGGTTGTGCTGCATTGCGGTTTTGTGTAAATTATATCTAATATATCCCTGTGTTGTCATCTTGGGTAACATGGACCTGCCTCTACAGTAAATTAGACTTAGGCCCCTAATTCAGCAGTATTGAGCGATATTCCTTATCAGGGCTGTAGCTATCATGTCCTCTGTATTTTTTCTGGTTGAATTACATTCTGGAGGGAGTTTACATTCTCCTTAACTGATTTTGCAGGCTGATTCCACTATGTTTAGACTATACATACCTACATTTCACTACTACTACTACCCTCTAACAATTCTGTGTCTTATAAGAATACCTTTCTTTAGATAGAAACATATTTTGTCCTTTTTTTCTCCACCTCAAATATATCAAAAATCAGTTTGAAATAAAAAGCTTTGCCACAATAAAATTTAATTTAAATTAAGGATAGTTTTCACACTTAAATAAGGAAATGACTTATCCAAGACTAAGCAAAAACAGTTTAAATCTGACCAAGCATTTGATACCAACGTTAAATACTTGATACTACGTAAGCACAATGTATTGAGATTCATACCAAGCCCTTTAAAGGACTGGAAAATAACATTTACAGACAATATAACTGAACAGATAACTGAATAAGGAAAATATGATAACCCCAATCATAATAAAATAGAGGAGTGACGGGTGGCACTGTAGGGATATGAAGTCATTAAAATCCTGCTTATGGCCCATTTTCCTAGTTTCCTTTGAGGATGTGTTTAACTGCTTTCAAGAAGCCTGTTTGTCACAGGATTATTAAACTTTATTTGACATATGGAATTATTGATTAGGGTTAAGTTAGTGTCAGACACCATAATTAAAAGTTATTACTCATACCACCATCCATCCTCCTGAAGAATGATTTGTATTTGATCATTTTTGGGACATTCTTGTGTCTCTTTTTTTCTGTCACATACACACACATATAGACAATCTTTCTCGGACAGACGAGCATCCTTTTAACCGCAGGAGCGTTGAGATAAATAAAGCAATCTAAAGCTGGTTTCTGGGCTCGGAGTGCGGAGAGTTATAGTCAACGTGAAAGAATGCAGATGTCAACATCTCAAACTGGCCGCAAATTGATAGTTGTGACACTACTGAGGTTTCAACAGCCACCAACCCCCTACTCCTCCTCCCAATCTCCTCGTCTTCATCTCCTCCTGGGACCCCTCCCAGGAGGAGAAATTAACAATAAAGAGACAATTACAGTTGCTGTGTTGTCTGTCAATACCCACACAGAATATCGCGAAACAGTCCTACATGCAGATATAGTATTTTATCTGGTTGCATTCACTGTCACAAAATGATCATCACAACCATCACCACCAAAACCAGGACATATCAAAACAAAGAAATGGCTGCTTAGGATTTAGTTTGTGTGTGAATTTGGCTAAAATGACATTTGGCATAAATCTGTCATGTTTAAACTGCTCAGAAAACTGTTTTTATTTCACATTTTTGTCACTTCAATTGGACCACAACATTTCATTCGGGCAAATTGGTTGAATTTACCAGCAAAGCTATGCAGTCTATATGGAGCCCCAGTACTGACAAAAAGTAGTAAAAAGTAAGACAAATATAGCTGGATACATCAATAAATAATATTGTTGTTAAATAAAATACATAAAGCTTTATACTTCTCATTTAACCTTCAATCAGGTAGTAAGAAAATGGAAAAAGCTTTTTTTCCTTTACCAACATTCAGTTGATCAGTTGAATTTAATTTATTTTACTCTTCTATTTATCTTTGACAAGCTCATTTAAATGTTTCTACCTTTGTTTGAGTGTTTGGCTAGCTAGCTTAACTAAAAACACTAGCTGACCAACACACGGATCACCAGCCTTTTCAGCTAGCTACCTAGCTAAAGCATTTTATCTGCTGAGCTAACTAACAAAAGTGTTCTGAAGTTCAAAGTCACGATGTTTCTAGTATTTATTGATGTATCTAGCTACATTTATGACTGATTTGATAATCTTATACTACATTCTGTCAGTTTCAGGGTGACATAATTTAGCTTAGGCTCCCTGTTGTAGCTTCATGTTCTAAAAAAACAACTGTGGCTCTGAAAACACAGACGACTGTGAGGTTCAAATGAGGATACAACCGGGACGTCTGTCAAGGGAGATGAGCCACCCATCTCACAAGGGCTGTTTGCATCTGTCATTCGTAAGAAGAAAATGCCTCTGGACATTCATGGAGGAATTTGGCACAGCGGAATTACACAGAAAAGATGCTGTAGACGGAGGGAAAAGTGGGGTGGAGATGAAAAAGACAAAGAAAATGTCACAGTCTGAAATAAGACAGTGTGTCCTGTTTTGACACATTATGTCAAACACGGCAACGATCAGCGTGGCCGACTGAGGACTTTGATAATCTGTGGCTTTGTGAGCCAGCGGAGAAAAAAAGAAGTGATGAAAAGATGAAGAGAGGAACAGTGAATGAGAGACAGAAGGGGGAAAACCATAATCTGGCATATAATTGATTTACTTAATTTGATTACAAAATTACCCATGTCCTAAAATGTACCTACTTTTGTGGCAAAATGAGGATCATTACTTACTACAAATTAAGAAGAATGAACGGGAACACTGAATGAACACTAATCATTTGGATAAGCTATTGTTATAGCTAAAATAATTCATTCTGTCACCTTCCGCAATGGAAATATGTGGCATTCCCCTGTCATGCCAAAAGAGCAAACACACAATTGAAACCAGGAGGAAGAGAGACTCAACAAGGAACAGAGAGTGCAACGTCTGTCAACAGTGGATCAGCGTGGAAAAAGACAAGGCTCTGAGATTTATTTGGCAAGATTTGTCATTTGGAGTGTATCAACAAACAGCTTTTTACTCTCTGCAATGACTTTAGTAAAGAAAAGAAGGTAGAGTCGGGGTATATTAGAGTATTTTATGAGGTGTGATGACAGAGTACAGAGAGACGGTCAAGTCAGTCTAGTTTAAAAATGCTATTGTGAAGTTTTCTTATATAAAAGCCCTGCGTGTATATTTAACCTCATCATTCTCAAATTAATTGTAAGGGCTTGGTGGAACGGCTGTAGAGAGAGCTTGTGTAAAATATTGCCGCTGAGGGACTTGGGGGGTCGTGGAACTCATCAAGTTTCAAATTCCACTGGTATTAGCTTAAATTAAATGACTTGTTAAGGTGGACATTTTGGCATGCTGGCAGACATACCTCGATGGATGAACATACAGGATGTTGACTAAATATGCAGCCACAGAGATGCGTACACACACAACACACACACACACACACACACACCACTGCTAGCAGGGAAAGTGTACTTTAAAGTGTCAAATGTCACCAGCCACATTGTGACTCTCATGTTTGATTAACAAAATATTATGATTTGATTGCAGCCTGTGGAAAAAACCCTCGCAGTAAAATTAAAAATAGGCGAGAGCATCCTGGCTAATTATTGTATCATGCTAAATGTGAAACTACTGGTTATCATTTAGCTAACATGCTAAGCTATTGTAACTGTTACGAATTCAGCAAACTGACGTTATGCAGCAATATTTACCTGAAGTTTGCTAAAATTAGCCTATACCACAGTGGGCTGAAAAATGAATGAAACAAATGCAGTTCCTCAAATGGCCACTTGAGACTGGCTCCAAAAGCAAGTCAATCCACATTAACCCCCATGTTCAAAAGTTCAACTTCACAGCTAAAATAAACATTTACTGCCTGGTCCAAAAGCTGTTTTGATGAATTCCCCATTTATGATAACTTTAAAGGGGTGAATTTTTATATAACTCACCAGGTTAAATTATTTAAGGCTTACAGTTGGCCAACCTTCAGTCGGCCAGCCACTACATGGTTCAGGAATAAGGCTTCATTCAGAAGTATAAGCTCCACATATTTTTTTGGATTATCTGAAGTCAAGGATTGTCAAGATGGCAACAGCTGGAGCCTCACACGTTGAGCTCCACAACGGCTCTTCAGAAACCTGTAAGTGACGTCACAGAGACTACGTCCATGTTTTATGCCGTCTATGATCATACCAGACAAAGTCGGGCTGTAGCAGCAAAAGACTGAGTTTAACTGAGCAATGGAGTGTGTTATTTCTTCTCTCGAAAACGTGGTCTTGCTTTAAAGCAAAGAAACAGACTATGGCAACTGGCTGAAAATTGTCTTTATTTATTCAACCTACACTCATTAATATAAGTGGGGTGGGCAAAATAATAGAAAAACCTGTCAGTATAACATGTCAGGATTACTGTACATGCATGCTTAATGCGAGGTATAGAGGTAATTACTGAATGTAAATACATTGAATGGCTACTGCTGAAGAAATGCTAATAAATGTTTTTTAAAAGGGCTTTGATTTCATTAAAATCTAAAGGATACTAAATGTTTCTGTTCTTTATTTGAAATGCATTCATTGCTGAGGACGATAAAATAAGCATTCGAAAGTCCACCAGACTTTTCTCTGCCACTTCTAACTTTATCCATGTGGCTCCGGCAGTTTAGGAGTTATTAATATTTTTACTAGAGTGGAGGGTGATAAACAAGACGGGAAGTAAATCCTTTGGTGCCTGACAGGAGTCAAGTCAACCACATCTCAATGAGGTCAAATATTTCAACCAATGTCAAAAAGTTATTTTTACCTGCGTCTGGTTCCGCTTCCTTTAGGAATTTAAGAAGAAAAAAAAAAGAATCAGTTATTTTGATATCGCATCCAGGACAGAAACATAACTTAAATATCTCAAATGCAAACAGACATATGCCCACACATGTGTACTGTAAACTCAGTACAGTTGACTGATGACTAAATCAGTTTCCAAAGGGGGGAGAGACATAAAGAGAGAACTTCATTCCCATAAACGAGCAGGCATTAATTCTATCAATATGCTTGGAGGAGCTTGACAAGCAGGGCTTTTACAAAAGATGGCTGAACACACACACACACACACACACACACACACACACATACACACATACACACACTCAAAACCTCTCCAAATGAAGGTTTAACGAGGGAGACATGAGCAGGAGAGTGAGTGAGATGATGGTTGTAATGTCAAAGACAGTCTGTCCCACATGGTTCCCATAAGTGTGTGTGTGTGTGTGTGTGTGTGTGTGTGTGTGTGTGTGTGTGTGTGTGTGTGTGTGTGTGTGTGTGTGTGTGTGTTGCATTAGTGAGGATGTGACTTTAAATCACCATCATCTTCCAGAATGGATGAAGTTTGGGGGGTCGGAGGAGCCGAAGGGGTTGCCGGTGCAGTAGATATTTAGACGCCAACATTCACATCCAAAACCCCCGCGACACACACACACACACACACACACACATACAGCAGTCAAGTACATCTTGATCGTGCTGTCAGCGATCAGTGCCAGCACCCTCATCTCCCCGTCCAAGTCCATATTTCACTCTCACCCTGTCCAACAGCACGCACACACACAGACCATTTGTGTGTGGGTCACATGTTACAGTGATCTGCCCTGCTGATGATCTGTCTGAACACATGGTGGATCATAGTAAACACACACGTCATTAATAAGTAGATAAACAGGAACGAAAGAGATACAGACTAACATGGTGATGCTGGACGCGGCCAACACATTCTGATGCCTTAATGCAACTACTTAATGTTGTTCATCTATCTACATAAATAAAATCGCTTTACAAGACAGAAACTATTTGATGGAAAAAAAGAGACACAGTTTCATTTTTATTGTGTGCTTGTGGTTGGTTTGTAATAAGCAAAGAGATGTGGATGTGGACGGTAAACATACTCAAAAGCAAATTAAGTCGAACCCAGAGTGAACTTTTCAAGAGGAAAAACACTCCAAGATGAGAATCAACTGTGGAGAGATGTTGATGTGGCTCTTTGTTTTGCTGTAATGTATTAGATGCAGGATTTCTAATCTTCTAGACAAAAGAGCATTCACTGATGAAAAAAAGTGACACCAAAGCAATGTACAGCACATGCGCAGTTCCTAGTTAAGGACTATAGCCAATCAGACGCAGAGTAGGGCGGGTCCTGACAAAGCCGCTTCAGCCAGTAACCATGGCTTCGGTTCAGTCGTACATAATCCTGAAACGCAGGCAGAACAGCCTGAACCAACTTCGCAGCCTAGACTGGAGCAAGAGTTTGTTTATCATTCATACCTAATGTTTTAACTGTGCGACATCTCTACATCACAGTAACACTTATGTACCCTGACCTCTCGGAGGGAGGGCTAGGGGAGCATGATGATGCGTGTTGCAAAGGAAGTAAAGGCTGGACAACAACCGAGCTGTTTTCAGGCAGTTCACGGGCAGTTTTTTCTGTGCGAGATGGCAACTCCCTTTGAGGTGGTCACAAAACTATTACATGTACAAAAATACATGTAACACAATCAAAAAACGATCCACAAAGAGCGCAGCGCAATGTTTCTTTTTATCTAGCCATCGAACAATAATGATGTAGTACACATGAATGAGTGTTCAGTATGTGAGCTAAATCTACATACATGGATCATGATCCTAATTCCAAGTGTTTAAGAGACTGTCAGCCAACCAAAAAAAAACCCAGGATTAATCATGCATTTAAGTATTTTAATGTTTTAGTGTGCAAGAGCAAGATACTCAGTGCCTCCTCTGGGGCCGCTGGTGTAGCGGACTCTGACCTCTAACCTCGCAGTTCAAGAGAAGCGCAAGATAAGAATTTTTCCAGTCAGTTAATTAGTAAGCTAACCTTTTCTCAGATGGGAGAAATGTGTAGGCTCTTGTCTCAGCGCCTGCACATAGTTGAAGTCCTATGAGCTCTGTCACTGAGCTACATGTCAGTTTGTGTTGACCTATTCCTGCTTCAGGCCCCACTGCTATCCCATAATTAAGTGAATCATCTCACAGAGGACAGTGCCATACATTCCCGCTGGCGGGCAGAAGGCTGGTGGCTGCCGAAGACGCTGCCCTGACAAAATGGCCTCTCTGTACATAGATAATGAGGCTGAGGCCTGACAGGTGGGCCCTGATTAGGAAGGAAGGTCCTGTGGTGGGCATGGACGCAGCGCGCACACACACAGAGCTCACCCAGTCTGTCCCATTGCGGTAAACACACTCATCAGAGCGGAGGCTGTCCCCGGAGAGGGAGAGCATGTTTGACATCATTAATTGGCTTTTTCAGTGCAAGGAGTCAGGGAGATGAAAAGCTTTATCAAGCTGAAATAATTAATTTTGCCCTCGCCACCCTGAATTCGCTGACACTTCACTTCTCTGAGAAAATGAAGAAGAGGAAAAAATCACTACTTTTTCCTCCTTCTCTGTCCCTTTTCTTGATTCAATCCCTCCAATAGCTTTTTTTTTTCTTTTTGCTCAGGCTTGAGGAGACACATTAACGAAGGTAATGTGCTTTTTATATTAAAATACAATTAAAAAGGAGATTTAATTAACTTGAACCTGTGTGAAGGGGGAAAAGGTTAGCTTTATCTCATCCACTTACAAAGGCCATAGATTAGAGGGCCGCACTATGTGCCCAGTGCACCGTACACATTATTTCCAATTAATTCTAAATTACTGAGAAAATTATAGGGGTTTGATAATACACCATCAGAAGGACTAAAACTTTAATCACTTTAGCTATCTAGCATAGCTCTGGTTGGATAATTAGTTCAATTAAGCCCTTTGAAAGGCACCCACACATTGAAGTGGTAAAAGTTTAAACTGCACCTGACAATGTAACCAAGATGTAAGCGGAACTGGAGCTCAAGAAGGGGGCAACCGTGTCCAGGCACACTAATGGCTATGAATACATTGTGTCTGAAAAGACAAAACTTGCCCATAAAGATTATTTCACTATAGTAAGTTAATTGCTTATGTGTGCCACATTTAGTATCATTTGAGTCTAAACTATTATAAGTATGCTTTTCCCATTGTCTAAATCATTTTGCTGCCCTTCTTCTTTGAGAACTGTAAAGTTACTCTCAGCATCTGACTGTAACTATAAGGTTTCTAAGTAATACAAAAGATTTTTTAGCAAAGACGGTGGTTGCTAAATAGTCCAGAGTAACCCACAGCAAATAGGATAATGTTGCACGTCAAAAATATGAACATACATGAAACTGCCAAAGTCATAATGGGGGAACAGCGGCGATAATAGCACCAAACTCTTTGCTATAATATAATATTGATTTATGCATTCAAGACAAGACTACCTGTGAATGAATCCCTCAGTCAAATACAGTTATTGTTTTTAAATGATTTCCCAGGTTGCCTCCACTTCACCTAATGTTTAATAACAACAATAATAATAATCATAATCATAATACTCGCTCTCACAGTCCTTCAGGGCCCTTTGTGTATTTTCCCTCCTGGAGCAATTTGAAGAATATGAAGAGACTGAATAAAAGAGTCAACTCCAGGCGCACACACACTATTCTCCTAGCCTTCTGGTGGGAGAACAGCGCTGGTTCTGCTTCACTTCCCATGTGCAGAAGCGACATATTAAACCAAATTCATGTGTGTTTCTTGTGTGTGTGTGTCCCTCTCCTCTTCAGCACATCTTTAGGCTACTGCCTCGCCTCAGCAACTCTCAGACATACACAATATTTACCCTTCTCATCCTTCCCAGGCTGGCCCTGTTCTCGGGACTCTGCGGTCTGAGTCTCCTATATTGTAGAACAAATAAATAATCTCCACTATTAAAAATTAATTATTGACACTACCTTTTGCCAAAGTTTCTCCTGTACAATAGGTGAGGCAAAAATACATTAATAATGATTAACAAACAACAATTATTTTATTTTTTTTTAGTGGGGGGTGGGGCAATGAAATATACACAAAGATTAAACACAGCTATGTTCTATTTAGCCCACTGTTATTTGATTAAAGCCTCTCAATTATTCATGCTAAGATGAACAGCGGCAATTAGTATACATATGGAGAGCTTGTACAAAGGTTTCCCCCATGGTAAATGTAAAGTGACTGCTCAATGAAATGACTGGAAATTATTTATTTATGCTGAGTATGTGTGCACTAACGCCGGTGGTTTATTACTTTGAAACCACACAACGGCATGCAGCGAGTTTAATTAAGACTAATTGTTTTCTTTATAGACACGCTAAGGAAAGCTAATTAAATATAATGCTGGCAACTTTTCCCAGTAGAGCACAGACACTGGTTGGGTCACAGTGGGATAGTAGCTTCGAGTTATGCTTCATCATGCATCAAAGTTTCATAGAACTCGAAATTTAAAACACCTGAACAAATTCAACTTATGAGACAGAGAAATTAAAGCTTTATGAACGCATTGTACAATCTCCCTACAAAATATAAGTGTAAAATAAATAAAAATTGCGTAGTTTCAAATACCTGATTATGCTTTTCATTATTGAGATTTTTCATCCTTACTAGAGTACTGTGCAAAAGTTTTAGGCATAAAATGCTGTAAAGTAAGAATGCTTCAAAAAAAAAATCTGTTAATTTATTATTATAAATGATTATATTTATCAATTAACAAAATGCAAAGTGAGTTAACAGAAGAAAAATCTAAATCAAATCAGTATTGCGTGTGACCATCCTTTGCCTTAAAAACAGAATTAGATCTTCAAGGTAAACTTGCACTTAGTTTTTGAAGGAACTTGGCAGGTAGCTTGGCCCAAACATCTTGAAGAACTCCCCACAGTTCTTATGTGGATTTGGGCAGCCTCAGTTGCTTCTCTCTCTTCATGTAATCCCAGATAGACTCTGTGAGGGCCATACAATCACTTCCAGTGTTCACTATATGTTTGGGGTTAATTTATGGCCAATCAGATGACTCCCTGATGGTATTACATAATGACTACATATCTGCTTGTACTTCTCAGCATTGAGGAGACCATTATTTCTGACCAAATCCCCAAAAGAAATGCAGCCACAAATTTGAAAGGTACCTCCAACATCCTTCCCTGTTGCCTACACACACTCATTTTCTCTCTCCAGCCCTTCGGCGAAAAAACTGCCTTTTGCTGCAGCCAAATATTTAAACTTGCACATCGTCAGGTGTGTAATTAAACAATTATACCAAACAGATGCTGTTGATTGCCAATTCAATATGTAATTTGAAACACAATCATTAACTGAAAAAGAAACAGCTGTGTAGGAATTACACAACTAGGGGAGGAACAGCCAAACTCAGGAAACAAGGTGAGGCTGCTGAAGACAGCACATGAAAGACACATAATGCTTAACATCAGCTCAGAACTGACATTAAACAGCGGGACCCTGGTACACTCATCTACTGTCCGGAGAAGTCTGGTCAGAAGAGACCTTCATAGAAAAATTACGGCCAAAAAGCCATAACTCCGATATGGAAACAAGGCCAATTGGCTCTACTATGCATAGAAACACAGGAAATGGGTGCAGCACAAAAATTGCAGCAGGTCCTCTGGACAGATCAGTCAAAATATGAAAAAAAGGTTTTTCTTCTGTTCACTAAGGTTGCATTTTGTTAATTGATAAATATAAAATATATCTATTAACATGTCTATTTTTAAAGTATTCTTACTTTACGGCATTTTAGAATAAACCTTTTGCACACTGTAGATGTATTCACATTTATAATACAGGAAAAGCTGACTCATGCTCCATTTCCAGAACATCCCTCTTCACATTCATACAGTTACACACACATTCCCAGCAGAAAGTACAACCGCAGTCTTCTACTGTTGCAGCTCCACTGGAGCCGCTGGGGGTTAAGTGCACTGTTGGTTCAACCTTGACAGAAATTGTTAACAGAGGAAAGAGGAGTTTCCAAAGAGGGATTCAATCCAGAGATAGTCCACAGAGAAGTTCTCAAACCTATGGGCTACAGCCACCCCATCTAAATTGAAATGGAGTGTAGGTCCCAGTTCCTCTGAAGTACATAAGGCTGCAATGGTTCAGTTCTCTGTCTGCCCTCAGTAATATTTTAATGTGTTACCAAACTTACACATGCTTAACATTTGCTTGGAAATTACTTTAATGTGCAAATGTGGAAATAGTTTACCCAGTTTCAAAATGCTCAGGAGGAAGCTGATGTTTTTTCAATGACTTTTTAAAAGGAATTCACCCGCATGACAAAAATAGTGCGTCTGACTGGAAATCGCTCATGTAAATAACTTACAGCTCTGATGCACAGTGCAACACAGCATAGCTTCAGAGTCCACATAGTCCAGATACCCATTGTGGTCCATGTAGTAGAGTGTTTAGAGTCTGTATTCAAATGCGAACCATGTGGTTTCTACTGCATTGACTGCAGCTGGACACCAAATGCTGACTAAAGCTTTAACACCTCAGCACGAGTTCATATCTTTCTTTTCACAAATCTGAGCTGATAACTGGCAGTGAAGTGTTGCCAGTGTATCTTTAATGATTAAGAGATATAAATACAAAAACATGAAATATATACTTCATGAGAGATAATCTCTGAGAGAAGGATTTTGAACATCCATTGTTGGGGTGTTTATGCACACACATCACTTGCTATTTACTTCCTAACTACCTACTTTCTTTTTCATTTTATTCCAAGTGATTGTATAATTGTAGCCGAGAGGAAAGTTAAGTCAGTTGCTGGATGTCAGAACAGCAGATATTTAAAAGAAATAGTTATAATGGTTATAATAGCTTTGTTGCTATGGAGCTAGCTGGGAGTTGATTAGCTTAGCTTAGCATGTAGACTAAAGGAAAGGGTAAAGGAAGCAGAGGGAAACAGCTGGCCTAGCTCACTCCAAAATGACAAACTATAAGGTACTGTTCCACACACACATTTGATTTCTTGCCGAGAGTTAGATGAGAAGATTGATGCCACTGTCAAGTCTGTACACTAAATATAAAGCTACAGTCAGCAGCTGATTAGCTTTGCTTAGCATGAAGATGAGACCGAGTAACAGTCAGCCTTGCACGGTCTGACGGTAAGAAAGTCAGTACCTCTAAAACTAAAGTTGTATCTTGTTTGTATAATCTGTACAAAAACCTAAATGTAAAAAATGAATGCAGGCCTATAAATACAATTCCAGTCACAATTATCATTAGTTCTTCAAATGGAGACAATAGAAAAGGAGAAACAGTTGGTTGTTATTTCTGCATAATCTAGTTTTTTAAAGTGAAAACTATGATTCATTCAGGTTTTGCAACCTATCTGATAAAAGACCGAAAAAAATCTTCCTAAAGAAATAAATCAGGTTTTGCAGCTTGCAGGAAATAGCCACATCCTCTGTGGGCTCTGTGTCCACACTGGGTGATGGCTGCTAATTGAAAACGAAGAAATAATTACTGTCTTAAGAGTGATTGAGGAGACACTAGGGACTCTGGGAAATATGGGACTCCACTGGGACAGGAAAATCTCAGTGGGAATCAATGGGTCCAATGGGAATTCCTCTTTTGTCATTCAGTCAGCACCCAATGGGAAGGAAACACATTAATTTCACATTTATTTATTACTTATAAACACATTTGCTCATAGTTTTGAACCCACAAGTGCACACACATATATTGCTAATGTACAGTTCACATATTCATGACAGACCAACACAGACACACTGCAGTCCTGAGGGACCTGGACTATAATCCCAGCAGGCTGGGTTGTGTGTCTGAGTCCCGATAACAAATGGCGATGGATTGGTGGCTCTGTGGTGCTGTCTGAGGAACAGTTGGTGCTCTGGCCATCCTCAGCAGCAGATTTCAATTGGCAGTGCAGCCTAGCATGGAGACCCTAATCTCTCTGCAGACTGTTATTTATATGTATGACCCTGCTAAGGACGCGCAGAGCACATAAAACATACACAAGTACACAGTTCTGCAACACAGGGCTAAAACATGTGAATGCATGGAGAGTTTTCTAAAAATACTATAAGGCAGATTGGACAAATTGGAACAAAACATATTAGATTAAATGCTACTTTGATTATTGTCTGATCCTGATTTTGAGTTTCAACAAAATGTCAGGTTAGCGGTGAACTGCGAACACCGGAAGACAAAAGACGGAGATTGATTTTTATGAGAACGGAGTTGATGAACGCCGTCTCTCCATCCATCTTATTCTTCAGACACTCGACTCGCCCCCTTTTGCCTTTCAGTTGCAGAGTTTAGCCCCACCTCTTATCTCCCATGTCAAACAAATCTGTCTGACTCCGGCAAATGAAATCAATGCACCAATGACAGATCCTGCATGGACGTTTTCTATTTAGTTCATCCTATTGTTTGAAGACAATTTTATTTCTTTTCTGTATGTTTTAGTCATTTATGCTTATTTCAGATTTTCCTTTAAACAATGTCGCTTTGATTTTGATTGCACAAATGGCAGAAAAAGAAATATTTATTAGCACTTGATGCTGCACTGTGAATGCATCTGCAAATAAAGTGTAATAAAATCTGATAAGGTTTATAAAGTTGTTGGTTTAAGCCTGTAGGCTCACAGAAGTGCGGAGGGTTTTTTGTTGGAAGCAGAGCTTTAAGTTAAATGCTCAGGAAGAAAGAGAGAGGACTTGCATGGGAATGTGTGTGTGCGAGTAGTGAATATGAGCGAGTGAGTAATGTATAATCTGCAGAAGAGCACGTTCTAGTGGTGTGTTCATAGCACAGCAGTGAAGGCTCAGCGGGAGCAGACTGCCTCTCAGTCTGTTGTCTGTCGCTGCTTCACCCTAGCAGCCGGCCTTTTCTCACACACTAACACACCCACACACACACACAAATATGAGAGCAGGCTGTCTTTTCACAGCAACAACAAACACTCTCCTTGCGACATGCCACTACATGGGAGACGCTGCAAATAGCCGCCTTGTTTTGAAGAAAACATGTTTTGATGTGGAGAAGTTGTCACGGCAGTGATTCTGTGAGGTTCTGGTACAAGAATAACCATCGCAGACTTTGGCTATAAACTGTCTTCTTTTGTTTTCATTCTAAGTAAGACAAATCAAAATGGTAAATGTTGTCAATATGTTTCTATTACTTCTAAGAGTTTATTAGATGTAAAAGCATTGCAGGATGCTCTCATTTCACATCTTTAAAGAGTCATTTAGTACCCATTACAACGCCATCAAACCTCATTGACCTCAGCCATAGAGGTAGGGTCAGTCTTCAATAGCCCCTCTTAACAAAAGCTAACAATAGGACCAAATGGCCTCCACAACAACAGATCATCAGCACCCACCAGCCATCACAGCCTTCCCGTGTCCTTGACGATTTGGGTGACATGACTTGCTATTTTGAGCTCCAAATTTTGCCACTGTATATTTTGCAGTCGACCATGGCTCATGGTTTAGTGTTGCTGTCGCTGCACTGCTTTGTCTTGCCTTTGTATTACCTGTCTATGAGATTACTGCTATTTCAGTCTGCTTTGTCATTTTTTAATACATAATGCGTGAGTCAACTTTGAAAGACTTTTACTACTGCTACTACAGAATACATGTCCTGGTAAATAATAGAAGTGGGTCAACAAATTCTTCAATTATGACTTCTTCCCTGGCCGTGTAACTTACATTGAGCTAATGTTGCATAACCTGAAGTTTTCATTTAACTTTTTTAAACTAAATGGTTTGTAATGTTTAAGTGGATTCAACATCCACTACATATCTATGGCAATTAGAGGTTAATGGATAAAGCTGTTAGTCTCGTTCTCAATACTTACTGACTTCCCCACCCTGTCTGTGTCACTCAGCCTATTGTTCACAATTACAGGTTCTGTTTTTTATAAAGGGTCAGTATTTTCCTAAAACAGCTCAACACTTTAGTTTTTGGCAAATGTTACTCAAACAGTAGTAATCAAACAGAATTAGAATGACGTCCTACGTTACGTTGATTTTTTACTGCTAATACTCATTCAATTTATTTCCATTTTTGATTCTCCTGTTATCTCAGACTGAGCGCTGTCTGCCTCACGTCAGTCTGACTTTAAGGCACACTGTAGATCATGTGAAAGCAATGGATACAAGTCCAATAATGACCCACTTGTGTACAGTAAGGACACAAAGTACACAACAGCAGGTGTATTACAGTGCATTTAAACAGCAAGGACATTTTCATCTCATTTATTTGTGCATGACTGCTGGTGTGTTTTGCAGTCTGTTTCTTGTCCACCAACAGCCAATGGACATGCTCCCTTACAGATAACTTACTCTAATGGAATATTGCACTTATTTCCCTCCTGTCTCTCTTTTTTATCTCCTATCTGTGTACAATAAATTTTGCACTTCTTTTGATGCATTTACAATTGCAGCAAGCATGTATTTGCCTCAGTTTTGCGCTATATACAAATATATAATACGACAATACAGAACGTGCATTTTTAGCAATATATTTTGCCACATTATCACATTACCCTGAAACCAGACAACTTGGATGTGTGTCTCTTTTGAAATATAATTTGAAAATTATGGTGCAGCTTTCAAAATGTGCATTACTTTTTTTGAGCACTGTGTCATTAAAACATTATTAAATAATATGAGATCTCTCATCTCATTAAAATCTGGAGAATCGACCATAATGCTATTATTATTACTGAGCATAGACGGCTACACCGGGAGACACAAAACCTCTGCTTTCCTAATTTCCTCATGCTGCAGCAGCTCCGGCCTCAGCCAATCTGTAAGACTGCCGGACCCGAGGGACCCACCAGCCACCAGCTGACTGACCAAGCGGCTTGCTCAAAGGCACAATTAGAGGGTCTTTGTTTCAACCGGAGTGGCCCTTTGTGCCGCAATGTCGCCTGGTGCTGGAGGGGGACGTCATCAGTCACTGGCTGAATGGTCCAAGTGAGAGGAGATATCATGCGCGCACACACACACACACACACACACACACACGCACACACAGGTTGGAGGTTTCTGTCCTGATCAGAGCGAGGGATCAGACGGCACCCTGCGGTGCTTCAATAGGCAGCTCCACTTCAGTAAGAGAGGGTGCCAAAGTCATGTGGATGATGGTTCGTCAAGCGACTCCTGGTATAACCTGAATTTATCAGATTTCTACACAAACCCTAACACTTGAAAGCTAATTATGCACCAAACCAAAACTTCAATCTTTCTCTTTATCCTAACAAAGTGCTCATCCTTGAAATGACTTTCGTGGTCTTCAACTTAAAAAAGAACTTTTGTTTTTAAAAAACAACTTTTGTTTTTTAAACCATGTACACCTTTTTTCCTTACAAGGATTGGGTCGTGTTGCGGTCCCAAATGAGAAACAAATGCTTTTTTTTTTTTTTAGAGAGCTTCAAGTCACCATCCCTTTAAAAATACCACCGTGATCAATACTCCATAATCTTCCAATTCTAGGAAAATAAGATGTGATCTACGCCAACGTTGTTAACAAGCAAGACCTCATTATTACAGAGCGATTGATCCCATTTGGTGTCGTAGCTGAGCACGACGTTGTGGTTACAGCGCACAAACTACAAAAACACAAGATTGCGGCTTCACAATCCATCATAGAAAAACCTGAGGGACCTACTCGTGAGAGCAAGACATCAGACATGGACGTAACAGGGCGACAGAGATAACAACATCTTTGTTTTAAAGGCTCAGCCCGTAATTGAAGAAGTGTTGAAGCACTGTCACCCGCTGCTGGTTTTGTTTACACAGTGTTTTGTTTGGTTGAAGATATCTTTTCTGTGTGAAATTTATTTGCTTGGCTTTTGCAATGAACATGCTTAACATGACAGAGTGTTAAAGCTGAACAAAAATATTCCCCATATTTCAAGACTACACAAAAATGTGTTTTTATTTGTAATTGCTGTAAAAGTCAGTTTTAATGAGCGTGAAAGTGTGAAATACCTAACTCAAATTAAACTCTCAAGGAAGAGATAATAGTGAGCCCTGAAATGTTGGTGGTTGAATATATTCCAGACTGTCAGATTTCTCCAGTCATGTACATCAGACATCACACATGTCAGATCAGAGAAGTCATAATAAGTCTGTGCCCAGTAGCCCCCTATCAATTCCACCCTTCTCTCTCTTAAAATTGTAGTTTCTTACAGGGAGCCAGGCCTGGATTATGACATGGTTGACATCATTTGATTTCCCCTCCCAGGAGCTCTGAAAGTGCTCCATTAAGAGTTATTGCTGGTGGGGCGGCATGCCAGTGCTAGCAGCCTGTCCCTGTTACCCACAGACTCACCTGCTGGGTGTAATCTGTCCTGTTAAGATTAAGCCAAGTTTAAATTTACACATACTTTTGAGTCTTTGAGTCTGAAAGTTGTTCGAAAAACACACATTAAGCAGTGAGGATTTTACACTCTGAATATACTATGTACACACATGTGGTGCAATTTTCTAACATCCAACAGCTTATTTTAGCATGTTTGAGCACTCTATAACACAAATTTATCATTATTGACTCATCATATTTATCCACTTGTTAGACAGCGATGGTTTTCTTGTGCGAATGGTCAGTGTTGGTCTTCAGAATCAGTTCAGAGATGGAAGAGACACCACAGGTCTGTTAAACACAGGTCTCTAATCTTATAATTCGATGGTGTCTGCATTATGGCTACACACAAAACAGCATTCTCGATGAAGACACACGAAACTGACAGCGTGCCATAAACCAAAAGACAAGGATTGCAGTCTCCAGAAAGGGTCATCAAAGTGAAATCGAGCCCTTTGCCAAGGCGTGGATTCAAAACGGAGCCGAGAATAGAACGGGGCAGTAAATCAACGGAAATCCTTTTATTTTCCTCCTGGTTCTGGTCTTCAGATCTTACTGGGGCATGTTGTTTGTCTCAAGATGGAGGCGCAGACATGCATAGAAGAAGAAGAGAGGGAGGAGTGTGTGCGGAGGATTTGGAAGGAGGTGGGGGGGGGGTGATTGGTGGGAAGAAGAAAAAAAAAAGAGGTGGAGGGCAGGCGGGCAAGCAGGACAGTGACATTCACGCGTTACGACATGGCGACACTGACAAGGTGTCCTCCCCACCGCTCGGCCAAGCTGTTATCACAGTCGGGCCCTGTTTCCAGGTCGCAACCCTCAGCGGCACCGGCATTATTGGGTCGCGGCTTGGTGCCACAACCCAGCCCCGGTGTGGGCCGGCGATGCCATTGTCCGACGGTGAAGCGTGGCTTTGAGATACTGAACACACACACACACAGACACACAGGCCCACTGATCCACCCTGGCAACCTCCCTAGCAACCATCTGTCCTGCTTTGCCATGCTCGGGCTTGGGCACAGCTAGCAATGGGCATGCCTTGACACGTCTGAGTTAATGGGACAAAACGGAGGCGCACAAGAGGACAAAGGACTCACAAATAAAAGAGTGTAGCCAACAGAGATGCAGCAAGGGCGGCATAGAGAAAGAAGAAGTGAGGAAAGAGTGGTGGTGAAGCAAAGACTTTCTTCTTCAAACCGACCAAAGAAAAGACAAGTTGCAAGAGATCTTGGCTCAATAGTTCAAAGTATGATTAATGTTATTCTGGCCTTTGTTCTTCAAAGTCGTGGAATGTAATCCTGGATCATGTTTGTACAGAAACGATCAGATGATTTATATGTTTATATCAATTACAGTCCTAAGATACATGATCATTGGAAGGGAAGATTTGCACATGTACTTTCACCCAGAAGGATTATAATATACATCAATCACCTTTATCAGTCAGCACATAATGAAGTAGAAAAATAAAGTAACTGATGGATCATGTTGGTCACATTTCTCAGTAACTTAGCAGGAATCACAATACTTCTAATCAAAAAACAATATATTGTCCAAATCTGTAACAACAGACAACATTATTTACTTTAAGAAATAATGGCAGGATTTCTTCCCGCTTGTTTATTTTTCCTTCTCTCTGGATTCAGCACCTCACACCTTCAACATGATCGCTCTTTTTACCTAATCAGTTATCTTGTCATTGTATTTCCAGCCATTACCATTACAACAAATAAAAAACCAGTGACATGAGCATACGACAAGTGCTGACAAAGACCTCACGTCCGAATGTGTGAAGGCTTTCTTATGAAGTATAAAAGGATTATCTATTGAATGTGCATCGTGTTCGTAGAACATTGAGCGGAGTTCGCTGCACCCTTTCAGCTTTGAAGGGAAATTAGCAATTTCGGAATACAGAACCTCTGACGGACCTGATTTCATAGTCAAACTTACTTTTGTAGACTTTGTCGAACGCATTGTGATTTCTATTTGGAGCAGTTTAGAGCATTGACGCCCTCAAGGTCAACGTGTGATTGGTAAGGAGTCGTAAGAGTGATGGTTTGCTTCCTGACGCTATAGATTTGAGGCTGGTGGGTGGCGGGTGAGAGCGGGTTAGGGCGTGGCCGGGCCGGGGCAGGGCTGGGTGTGACGCTATATCACAAGCAGATACATCTTCCTCTGTCGGACACGTTGGCTTGTGTTGCCTTATCAGCGTTGCGCCAAAGGCCTCTGACACAGCGAGACAGTGACCCCGCATTTTTTTCTTTCTCCAAAAAGTCTTCTTTTACATGCAAAAACGCTGCCTTTGTCACTCTGTACCCACAGATCAATTCCCGGCCCCCTCTAGTGCCCAAAACCCCGGTCCTATCCAAGAAGCAGAGGGGAGCCTCAGACAACTCATGATGGAGCCCCTTTTGATTGCAACTGAATTTTGCAGCATTTGTTCTGTTCCTCCTGACCAGATCTGGAAACATACCAGCAACTTGAACAATGATGTGTAAGTTTGCCTCAAAAGAACTTCTAAAAAGGAACTGCAGAAGTAAAAAAAAAAAACCTGAACAGGAACGCTTATTGGAGACAAAATATAGGGGAGTTCAAAAGGATTAGCAGATATATGGCTGTGCATGTCTACTTGATTTAGAGATGGTTTTGCGCTTGTGAATTCGCTCATTCTCTTTTGTCCCGACCACAAAAAAGACCAAACGTTCACCCTTGAGATCTGCTCTGACCATTTCCCCCCTTTATTTACACCGTATGATCAAGCTATGTCAAGTCAAAAGGAGAGCACCACTCCCCTGGGCTGTCCAGGCTGTGAGATCAGGCGCTCATCATTGCAAAGTTTGGTCCCGTCTTTTATTTACTTCCTCTGAGACCTCGTGCTCTGCCGACAAGGGCGGTTAAAAAGGGGGAAAGGAGTGATCGACTTGAGGATATGATGAAAGTAGCAGATGAAATTTTGCGCCATGCCAACTCTCTACTACCCCCCCCTCCTCCTTTTCCTTCTTTCTTTCTTTCACCGTCTTGCATTTTCAAAGAGCTGAGAGGCCATAGCGAAAGTGAATGAACCATGACCACAGGCAGATGCTCCCTACCTCCCTCTCTCTCGCTCTCATCGTGCCCTTCCCACTTTACACCCTCCATTTCCCACAACTAACTTAACACTGCTGCTCCAACGAGGCACAGGGTACATTTACACAGTTTTGTGTGAAGTTACTGTAGTTGATTATAATTTAAAGTGGACTCAAGACTTGTGAGGTAAAGACTCTGTTCCTATGCTCTCAGCATTTAACTACTATATATGTAGTTTGGTGTACAGATAAAACATTCATTAGCCTACTTCTTTTCCTACCCTTTACATGTTTTATTTTTTTCATTGTACTGTGTTCTGTGCTACAGTTTAAGTGTTTGTTACAGTGTAATTTTGAGTAATTGCCATTTGTTAATTTCTCCTAATTCCCTCTGGGCACTTGAAGGCCAAATGAGCACAGATGGGACACTTTCAGTCCTTTCGGAACAGTTCATTTGACTGATTTGGATTCAAAATTATTGTTTCACACTCTACTTACCGCACTTTGTCTCCTCTCAGAATAATGTGTGCTGAAAGTCAGTGAACACATACCGATACAAACAACACATCTGCAACTTTTTAACAAGTAGCAGAAATAAAAAGTTTCAGCGCATGTACAATCACTGAAACACCTCTAGATACAGTACTTTTCGGAAAATCTGACCCTACTTACTTTAATAACTTTTTATTTATTGTAACTAATAATTTATTTTGAAATCTTTAAAGATCAAATGAGACTGTGTGGCAGTGATACAATGAAAAATAACAAGCTACACAGTTTATCAAATGGCGAACATTTTAATGCAGGCTCGGTTTACATGTTTGAATAAAATCTTACGAAAACAAAAAAGCGCATTGAGTAATTTGACATATATGGTTCTAACATGAAGTACTTCATGAAGTAACAAAATACATTTCTATTTCTGGCTTTTAGTGGAACTTGCAACATATTAGTTACTGTAATGTATGGTAAGATTTGGCGATGTACAGGTTTAACAATGTAGAGCTTAATGGTATTATAAAATAAAAAAGTGTACACTAAATCGCACAGGGTTACCCACCACTTTATACCTGTAACATTTGGTGTGATTCAAATACCAGACATATTTATTCACTGTAAGAGATCAATTGCTTTTTGTTCTGTCTCACACTGATAATTAGAAACATATATACTGAGTCCGTACTGTCAAATGCAGAAACAACAAAAGTACAGTTGTGCAAGAAATATCTGATGCTGCCTGTCTGAAGTGCATTTAGTGAAAATATTGCCAATGTTCGGCAACACATTCTCATAAAAAGGGGAAAAAAGAAGGTGTATCACATATTCTTAAAATATTATGTCAATAATACAAGATTCCTTGAAAAGATGTTCTATTCAATGCGCTTGTGTGTGTGTGTTGACCATGACCACATTTCTGAAAGCAGGAATCAGGCCAATCACTGGCAAGCACCGGGGCAGCGAAGCGACCCAAAATTCACTCTCCTGACTCTCAATAGGTTTTCACTGCAGAGCCAACAACGCTGCCTCATCACCCCTGCCTTGCCAAAAACAATGTTTGTGTGTTGTCTGAAGAATTTCTATTCCAAGACGCTGTTTGGAATGAGAAGCACAGCCTGAGCTGATAATAATGTTAGCATTTTGGCAACCAAGAACTCATAATAACCATTATTCTTTAACCACAAAATGAATGTTTCTGCCACTTGTACATTTCCCCACTGGTTTAATCTCTGTCTGCATGTCCTTTGACTTCTCTTTATTTTTGTTGTTAGGATTCAAGAGGTTGCAGCACAAGACAATAAAATCACATGTGTGAAATAAAACTACCAAACCTCTATTATTGGTTGGCCATTTCTTTTCATTTTATACTTTGGTGCCAAAAGGGGAACTATCACAAGCTGAATGACAATATAGGCTTAATGACGGTAAAAAATGTTACACATTATATTCAAAATCAAACATCTCAACTACATTTATGAAGTAAGAAACAATTAGTAGATTAATCAATTATTCACCGTCAGAAGATTTGCAAACTCTCTATTGCATCATTTGTTAGAGGTTAAGTTGTGAGTAATCAGTTTGTATTGTCATTATGCCTATCTTTCCATGATAAGACCGTTAATTAAAACAAACAAACATACTCTGTTTCAGCTCCTCAAATGTGAGAATTTGTTTCTTTTCTATGTTTTATATAACAGTACAATGAGTGTGTTTAAGTTCTGGACAAAAAAGGCTAATTTTTACTATGTTTTGTGGTATTAAAAGATCACTAAGAACCAAACTACGAACAAAACCATGTTTTTATTTAGAGGAAACTAGGCAGCTTAGCTTGGACTGAAGCAGAACTACATAACGATTTGCTCTGAAATAGACTGAAATTAAAACACAAGTCAGTATGCATTACACTTTTTCATTTAAAATGTAGTGCAGCTGTAATAGACACCGGCTTGAAAGCACACTGATACAGTTTTACTAATTCAATGTCTCACACACACACACACACAGATGTGTGAAGGGCATGATATGGTTTAATCCCTCAGAAAGAAAAAAAATGGTCAGAAATCCATCCTCCACCAAATAATTCTGTAAATTGAAACTGCTCTATTGCTCTATATCAGTCTTGATGTGTATGGCATGTTATTGCGCGAGCCTACTTCTCTGTTTGGAGATGGAGGAGGCTCCTTCCTCTTTCTCTCTCAGTAAAGGATATCCTGATAAAAAGGTAGAGTAGATGAGAGGGGGCGGTGGACGAGAGGTGATACAGCGCACAGAGAAATTTCATTTCCTGCCTTGTACGAAGAAAACAGTATCAGCTGAGAAAACCTGGCCATGAGATGGGAGATTTACCCTCCGAACATTGATAACCATTTGTTCATTTCCTGACAACAACAGGGGGAAAAATGCACGAGTCTCCTCTGAAATGGAATTGGTTGAGTTTTCCCTCTCTTTCTCGTTTTGTTCTGCGGAGGACGGGAGTCTATTTCGTCGCCGACATGCAGCAGTGGTCCTAATCACAGAATCAGTTATTATTGGGGGGAGTGTTTGCTGCATCGGCTGCATAGCTGAGAGACGAAAAAGAAGGGGTCTGCGGTCAAATTCCCCCACTTTTGTGTCGCTTAGCTTCTCTCCACCAGGTCGGATTTGCATTTTAATGGGAGGCTTTTATAGACTTCTCGGTGGCGTTCGTGGCACCACAAGTGGCATCATTAAGTGAACTAAGCCGGATTAGAGGCGATGCTGAGGTCAGATACCCATGCGCCATAACAGAGCCGAAACTTTCTCCTCCAGGATTAGACAGAGAGACGACGATTTGGGGGAGTTGTGGGGGTTGGAGGGGAGGTGGGTGTTTTTGTAAGGACAGAGAGGTAGAGAAGAAAACAACTAGAAAGTGAGAGAGAAAAAAAGCGAGCGCTGTGGAAAGAGAGGGAGTGAGAGAGAGACATAAGGGAAAGAGAAGAGACAGGCCGCAGCAAGGTGATGAATTGCTTGTAAAGTGGCTCCTCTTCACCTCGAGGGCCTCTCGGCTCCCTTTTTTGGCTCCAGTTTCAGTTTCCCACAAAGTGGTATAAAGCACAAACCCTTAAAATTACAGTGTTTGCAAACAATACTGGGCTCACAAGGAGGCAACTGGACCATTCACATAGTGCCAGGTGAGCTGTCAGTCACAGAAACGGTACTGTAGAAGTCATTTTTGGTCATTTTTCAAAATGTCTTTAGTTGTTCTTTGCTTTGTGCATGCGTTTGTAAAATATATATTTTGATCATTATTACGGTTTTGTATTTCCCTGTAATGCACCATAGCGTTAACAATGCTATGACAGTCTTTCTCAGCCCTGGAACTTAAACCATTTTCTGACGCCTCAAAAATATATATATTTAAAGTTAGAGTGTGGGACATATAAATAAACATCTGTTACATTCAAGCACTTGCCAAGAGAATTAACACAATGCTGATTAAGCATCTCACCACCAGGTAAATTTCTCTCTACTTGCAGAACACTGAGTTATTAAATGTTTGTGGCGACATTCCTGCACTGGTGAACCAGTACAGAGCACTTTATTTTACACCTCACCAGATTTGTGACAACTCTCCCTTGAAGCACACCAACTGCGTGTCAAGTCTTGCCCCCTGCTCTGCCTCTGATTGGCTAACCTCTCTAACCAACCTAACCAACGGAGGAAACGAGTACTAGAGGAGTTGTTAAAATTCTGGTTTGAAAAAGATGCCGCTGGCAGAGCCTATGTCATGAACACATGTTGACATTGTTGTGTAATTACTTTCACTGTCAGAAGGTGGAGACAAAAGCTCCATAATTAAATTAATATAAACATGCGACAACTAGTCAGCTAATGGTTTGAACTACTGACCACTAGGAAGATCTTTTGTCGGGGGCAGTCCCAGTGCAACGTTATGTAAGCTAATGTTATAATTTCACAGACTAACAGGGATGCTGTAAAAGGCAAGCTTCCGAATAGGGTGATAAACGCCCGAACAATATGGTATTTTTTTCAAAGTTATCGATATGAGGATAGTAAAATCCGATATTCTGATATATCGGCTGAAGAATATCATTAACATTTGTTATGTGTATGACACCTCACCATGATGACACATCATAATGCAGTTTAAAAATAAACTTGTATTGTTATAAGTAGGATTTAAGCTGACTGCTGTGGTGGATTTGTGGCCAAACACCTGTTGCCAACAGGGGAGTTGCAGAGCGCCCTCTGTTGCACAACCTGTGCAACGACAACACTTGTAACGTGACCGAAGAAACTGTCTCTCCCGTTTCTTTTAAAGTTGTCCTTTATTGGCTGTTATAAACACTGATACCGATTTATCTTCAATTAGTCAGTCAGAGCGTGAGAAGAAAACACACTAAATCTACAAACTTTTAGTTTAGCATGACTGGAAGTCTCTCAACTGTTCTGCTGTCTTGTTTTCCAATTAACCTTTCCAGGGTCCAACCTTTGCATGGAAAGACATGGATCAATGCCCACAATGATAAACATCTGCAGAGCACCTATAACTGACTGGAAAAGTGGCTTTGTAAGTGCTGTGTAAATATTAACTAATGTGTATTTGCCGTCAGTCCACAGGTCTGATGCATGCCAGGTGCAGATACGAAGGGGAAGTTGCTGAACCGTTTGAAACTGCCGGGAACGTCCGTGGCAGGTAGGACTGACGTTGAACCGCTGGAAATAGAAAGCAGTCTATGCATCCAAGTTTATGTCTACTCAGTGTCACCTCATATTGTTATTTAAACACCACACCAGTGAGAAGACTAAAGAGGTAGCCATAATCTACGAAACCACACACAGTGGGGACAAAGTCGGAACAACAGCAGCTGCTGCAATGGAAGAGTGACAAACACAACAAACTGAAGATGAAGGATTTCTTTAATTAGTCTAAAAGTTTTAGATGTATTTGTATAACAAGCTCCAAATTTAAAAAATTGAGAAGCACCGAAAAAGATATGGACACACTTTTTTGGGCAAAAAAATAAAATATCCAAAGCAGAACACACCACCTCTGGACTAACTTCTGTACCTTTAGACTGTGATTCAAACTAAATAAACACAGATCACCATAGAAAATTTAATCACTAAGAAAATAAGAATGTACCGACAACAGAACTGCACCACAGAAAGGAAGCTATTTCTAACCAATCACATGGCAGTCTTTTAGGAAGACCACAAGAACAGCGGAGTCTGTTGAGTTTAGCTAAGCACACCACACACTATTGTTATGGCATCAAAAGTCGCATAGTTACAGAGGTGTGGACACAGAAACCTTGAATGTAAAGAGCTTGTGTATAAAAACAAGGTCATGAGACGTCAAGGTGCGGCAATATTTTTGCTTCTTAACAAAACGGGGCTGGAGGTCCAACACCAAATAGATCGGTGATGCATAGCGTTAACTCTGACGAAAAACCTTGTGCCAACAGAGACAGGAAATACCACAAAGTCTAATACCTTAAGCATCACTATCTAATCAAGCAAGGAAGAGTGCAAGTTCTTACACTCTAACCAGCAATTACACCTAAACCCCTGGAATCTACAGGGAAACAGCTCACTAACAAACTAGCATCCCTTTTATCATGTTGTTTTAAGATGTTTATTACAAAAAACATGTCAGGCTGAAAGTTGGTAGACAAGAACAGGCTACAGCTTGATAATAGGACAGGTCACTAACAGGGTGTAGTCTTACACGCAAGGCAGTGCTGAGCCACTAAAAGTAACATGCGAGGTGTTTTTGAGAATGATCTTAAAGAATACACTATTACACAAAATAACTACATGTTGTTTCTGTAGGTACAAGTTTGTGTGTGTGTGTATTGTTTGTGAGGCTAACACAGCGTGCCGTGCAGAGATGAGCGTCCCGTCACTCAGCAGGCATCAGGCCGTGGAGGTCACAACCTGACAGTTGAGGGAAGAAGAGATTATCCCTGTCTGTGTGTATGTGTGTTTTTAAAAAAGCAGAGATTATGCATTGTGATATCAAACTGGGTTAACGTAGCGGACTGTGTTTGCATACAGGGGTGCCACGGCCTCGCAGGTTTTAGCTTTAATCCCCACACGCACTGAATCCTCACCGGCTGATTTGGCACTTTTTCAGAGTATTAGGCCACCAGGCGAGGAAGCTTTGTTTACCCGACAGACAAGTCATCATGTTTCATAAAATGCCTACTAGCCTCTATTTTTCTCACCTTTTTTCCTTCACCACTTGTATAGGAATTATAGCTTTGGTTTACTTCAGTGACACTGAGCCCTTGTCTCAAAAGAGATGTGGTCCTTCACACAGTATTAAGACATGAGAAAATGTGTATGTCTCACAAGCAAAGCACAAAAATATCCAGAAAGGCAAGATGATGTGCCCAATCTTGAATAAACAAAAGCAAAGACAGATTGTACATTTACATCATTCAAATAACTTGGGTCTACAACATAGACTGTATGAAAGAAATAAATGTATCCACTGTGATGTCACCCATTGGTTCATGGACTACCATTTTGAAGTCTCGGTGTTGACATTTTGGCTGTCACCATCTTGGTTTTTTGGAACCAGATGTGACCAGACGTGACCATTTTTTGGGTGAGAGGATGGAGCTAGCAAGTTTGGTTAGTAAAGTGCATCTGTAGTTCACATTAACTGTGATCTTAAGTGGGATGTTAATTTTGACAAGCGAAAACCATGCTTAAAAAATAAAGTAAACACCGGAAAAAACAGCCAACAACTTGTCTTTTAGTACAACTGAATGCTGAACAAGACAATTTTAGGCGACCAAAATGTTACAAATGACTTTCATGAACTGAATACACACTGAAAAGTTATAGGACACCAACAGCACAGCTGTTAAATAAGCTTTTTCAATGGCGCTGGTCAAATAGACACAGTGGATATGTTTCGCCTCTATCCTGATTGACAGATGACCATGGAAGCGGCTTCTCAATCACAAGATAGCCACGCCTTAAAACATATCCTGCTTTATCGTCTATTTTCCTTTAAATGGAACCATAATTTACTAAGTGAACATCATGCTGTATTGAAGAAAACCTGAAACTTGCGATCCCTCGAAGTCAAGGGAGTCAGGTCAAGCAAATGGGTCATTTTCTCATCAAATATATTGACTTGAGATTATTTTGATATAATGGAAAACTAAGTAAGAACAAGACAGAACGTTATGTTAAATATTTTCATGATGGCAACAGGAAGACTCACTTTATCAACCTCATATACGTCACTTATTAAAGCTTAAAAGCCCTGAAAACATTTTCACAGGCTCCTCTAAAGTTACCCAAAAGTTTCTGTGTTCTTCTCAGAGAAGCCCCCGCCAACTAATTTGAAGTTGGCGGGGCAGGGTGTCACACACTGCTGTGAATCAATCAGGATTTAGTAATGAATTTTCAATATCTTAAGCGAAAAACTTAGCCTCCTTAGTTTTTTGGCTTGTAATGAAGGCTACAAATACCAAGTCAACTTGACAGTGAAATGACACTTCTGTTAGATTGAAGTTGCATCTGCTGTTTGCAAAGTTTGCAAAATTTGTCAACTGACTTGGACACTTAAACTTTGTATTTAGGCTCATTCTTTTTGTTGCTCACATTTGTAATGCTGTAGGGATGAACATAAGTATAAAGCGCATTCCTACCAGCAGTAAACTAAAAATCACAAAAAGTGGTAGGAAATTAACTAAAAGGGATTAAATAATAGATTAGAATCAATAGGAAAAACATCACTTCACAGCTGCTTTGATTAATGGCCTCTCCTGGAATGATAAATTAAAGTTGAAACTTTCTGTACACATTATTAACCCCCCATTTTCTAACTCATTTAAAAAGCTGCAGGCTTATTTCCCATTATGTTGATAATATGAGGATGGTTTGCCAAAACTCTTTGTGCTAATTGTGTGTTGGTTCAAAAAGCCATTTTCTGTTAGAGTGCACAAATCCATTACGGCTCCTCCTTAGCCTGGATAATGGGGATCGAATTAATGCGAGGGCTAAAACATGTGGCCCGGGACTCTAAAGATATGATTGATCATCTTATTGCTGGGTATTCAACCGGTTTGGTTGTGTTAATCGATACCATTACCTCCTTCGGATTAAACAACATTCTGTTAACGAACTCAGACCCAAAGAAAGAAAGATGTGAGAACAGCTTCAAATACTTAAACTGGTTAATATGCTCTTCATTCAAACCACTACTTTAACTCTCTCAAAACAGCCACATCACTTTCATAGTAAGATACCAGAAACACTACCAGTTCTCTTGTGTCTAAACCATGTTGAATGGACTGGATAAGGTGGGTTAGGTACTGACATTTGCCATCATATCTTTTGGAGTAACTGGCATTTATTCGGCTATAGCCATTAAATATGTAGTAGTTTGCACTGTCCTTCATTCCAATAATATTCTCCAAATCAAGGTGAACTGAATTCTTCATTATTATAACTTTAAATATCAGTGATTGTAGCCAAACACACACAATAGATGCACATTACATCATGATGAGACCAAACCCGAATTTAATCTTTGCATCGTTTTTTAGTGAGTTGTATTGCTGGACTACTTTCGAGTGTTCACTCACAATTCAAGTAACAGAAACATATTTTCTGAACTTACCAGGTAGTTCAATTTCCTTGCTTACTTTTCTCCAAGCAAAACTGTAAGGAATTGTAGACGATAAACAGAATCCAAAGTTTGGTTTTCAAAGCCCATGTGAAGATTGTAGGAGTTTTGATAAGATATTTCAACCACAAGTGCATTTTCATTGCAGCAAAACGGACTCAGTTATCATATTTCACTCATGACCTTGGAAATATTATTAACTCCAGGTCCATTTACCAGCTTTCTCCTGAGCTTTCAACTGCATCTGAAGGTGTTCAGTGGATTGACCTGGCTCAGCCTTCACTGAGATGGCTCAGACTGAGTGAAGAATAGGGAACCTTGATTTTCTCATGTTTGTATTTTTCCACTAATCACATGCATTTACTGTTCTAATTCAAATGTGAATGCTATAATTTTAAAAGAAACCAGCAAAAGTACTCTGTGTCCATCAGGCAGATAACAATGTAGGTGTGATGACTTGTCGACCCGCTGCGCAATTCTGATCATGACTGGAGAGTGATGATATGGCTCACTGTTTGTGTCTTTACCGCCAGCAACCAATTGATCTGCAACAAATGACTAAAGGCCAAAATTTAAAAAAAAGGCCAAAATAATAATAATATAACAATAACTCCTTGGGTAACTAACTCCTTTTCAAAAAGAGCAAAAACTAACTCATAAACCTAAGGGAACATGCAAGGTGTTTAGGAATGAGGCTGCTGAAATGTACAAGAATGTGTATCAGCAGGGCAGGTCAAAGCAGGAGGGGTGAGAGGTGTCAGCTAATCTGCTGCGGGTTGATATAGATAAACAGCGATGCCTCCCAGAGAGCGGATGTTGTACCCAGATGGACACGGAGCAGTTGGTGGCAGCAGGAGAGAAAGAAAGGGTGATCAGATAGGCGGAGAGCGAGGGGGACTGAGCGGAAACACTGCAAAAAATGTCTCATCGCCTTATTTTATTTGTTGTTATTTATTTGTACGTTATGTGTTTCCACTGCTATTTCATTTGTAAGGGAATAGTCATTCCAGAAGTATCAAGTAAAAATGAATCGATTCGAGGCATTTTCCAAAATAAATGAATTTGCGTTGGTGCACTGTTATAATATTCTCTCAAAGCTAAGAGTACTATTCCCAGCAACCTTGCTTTCTGTCACTAACACTGTATATTTACAAAAAATATACATGTTTGAATTTGGTTTTCCATTAGTTTGTGTCAGAAACTCTGAAAGCTTCAGAAAGCTACTCTTAAAGCACAGGCGTCTTCGTTTTCTGTTTTTGGCCACAAGGCAAACTGTCAGAGACGAAATGAAAACGACGATGATTTATCAATGTTGGAGAGCAGAACATTTCAGAGGGGTGAGAATCAAGACTTGACACTAAATGACTTGAAATGAAGGACACTTTTTGCAGTGGGCAGCCATGCAGGAGGAAGAGGAGGAAGAGAGCACAGCGGGAAAGCAGAGACATCAGATCGCCTGTCCTGGACTCCTCGGATGTGTCATCTCACACTAATAACCCTCATCTGATCTGAATCTCTCTGCTGTTTTGTCCTTTGCTCTCCCTCTGCTCCCTCTTTCCTCACGTCTCCATCTTCGCCACACCTCCCTCCTCACCTTCGTTCCTCTCCCCCTTTTCTTTTTCCATCCCCCTTTGGTTGTATCGCTCTCCCTCTCTGGCCCATCTCCTTCTCATTAGACCTTATCTGAGCGTCCACATTCACTGTTGGTTTTTATCTGTCTAATTATGTTGCTTCTCACCTATGGAGCGCGTAAGGGAAGCCCAGTGGCATGCTGGGAAGACAATTCTTCTCTGGTGTTCTCTTGTGTCCTGCCCTCTTGACTTTTACACACACACGTAGCCTCTCTGTCTCTCCCCCACACACACACACATAAAAGAAAAGCAGAATTTCCCTACTCTCTTTTCAATTCAGTCACCTTTTCTAGCATCATGGGGCCTTTGAGCAGGGCCCCCGGCCCCTAAGTCCCTCGAACAGCCAGGCTCAGTGATAAGACTCCCCAGACACTACTCCATTATGAAGCAATGATAGGAAATACACACACTCGCCGCCATCATGCACATGCATACACCAAGGCAGACATACACAAATGCTGCAAGCACATAAAGGAATTTCCCCACACTCCTCCCCTGCTTCCTTATCAATCTTTTTCAGTAGCCACTGCGTGAGCTGAATGTGCTCTTCTTAAACATAATCCTGCAAGAATCCAGCCGCCATTGATATTGATATTGAATATTTTATAATACTGGCTTCCCATGATGTATCAGAGAATGAACATCCGTGTGCTAGTTTTTCTGTAGGTTTCTCTTTTTGATATTTCGTATAAACCATGTGTAGACAGAACATTTCAAACTTTATACAATGATGAAACCCATGACATTACACAAGTTGTAGTTTTCAACTCCCGCCCTAAGCCTTGTGATCTAATTAGGGAAGGATTTACACCTGGCACAACAGGTGAATGTAATGTTGAAAAATGTCTGCTACTAAAACTCTACTCCTGTACTGAGGAGCCTCTTGCGAGTATTAAATAGCTCCAGTCGTGAAGAATAACTAAGTATACTGACTGTACTCAAGTAATGTACTAAAGTACAATTTTGAGGCAGTTTTACTTTGCTTTTTTCCATTTTGTTACTTTTATACTATATTTCTACTTCAGAGGGATATAGTTTCACGTTTGCAGATTAAGATTTTCCACACTAGAGGTACAATTAGTAGTTAAGGTGGTAAAAGGACACAAAAAAAGAAACACAAGTGGTGAAAATGATGTTTATTTATTCAGCTTAACTTTTATGCAGACATAATGACCAACATGTGTCATTGCTTTTCATTAAGGATGGTAGACGATTTTGTAGACGATAAGGAGATGCACAAAGGAAGCGGTGATACTTGTAGGTGAAACCACTCAGTTAGAAATCTTTAACATTAAAAGAGGTTTCGTCCTCAGACTTTTTTGGTCCGACTAACAGTCCAAAACTCAAAGATATTCAGTTTACTATAAAGTAAGACGAGGCAAATTATCGCATTTATAATGACTGAATGATCAAACGTTTGGATTTTTTTTGCTCTTATCTTTTAAGCTCCGAAAAAGATTGTGTCATGTAAAAAGCATAGTAGTAATTAATGTGAAAAACAAAAAGTCTGGCGCCTCCTTCGAAATAAAACAGCCTTATAAAAAGGTTATTGCTTGTAATAAGTATTTGCTTAAATGTGTTATTTAAAATTTTTTTTAAAAATGAAAAAATCATGACACATATTTAGGACATTGCCTTGGATCCCGGTTTATGCAATGTAAAAGGTGCATCATCTAAGTATATAAGGTGTATTTGGTTTTATATTTTTTATAGGTTTTATGTTCTTTAGGGAGTTAAGGATTGGTCCCCTACTAAGTAAAGGTTAAAAGATAAAACTTCCCGACTGTTTCTGTAGCACTCGTCACAGTGGGGTGTTTCACAGACCAGCAGGAGTCAAGCCTGTCGGGTCAAACTGCAGCCTACGCTGCTGACATCTGGAAGTGTGTGCGTGCGTTAGGACCTACAAGGGGCGATAACCCCAACAACGATGGCCCTTCCGTATCTGCTCACTTGATCCAAGCATACACACACATGCAAACACATAGACACACACACCACAGTGCGCACAATATGTGATTTTAATGAACCTAATCTCCAGGATCACCAGGTCTCTGAGCCGGGAAATTAACGAGAGCAGGTTAAACACACACACAGCAGGTTCAGTTAAACCCCTTTCAAATGATGTGTGTGTGTGTGTGTGTGTGTGTGTAAGGGTGAAATTGGTTTTCCTCAGGATTAAAGGATTAAAAAGGCTGTTAGTTCCTCAAAGTACTCCAAATACCCCCTCAGTATTCATTACAGCAGATACAAAAGGCAGAGAGGAGCTCATAATGGCCCCAACCTTCTAATCATTTCAAGCAGGGACGCTCCTGATCTCGCACCCCACACACACACACACACACAGATCTCCTTTATTATCATTATCCACACTATTAGCATGAGATAAGAACTGTCTGGAAATGACAACAGGGGGAATTTTTATGTAGGAAAAAGTATTGAGGAAGCTGCGGGAGAAAATGTTTTTAATATTTACACATTTCAAATGGATTGGCCAGTTGCTGCTTAGAGAGTCACCTCCAATCTTTTCACGATTCCCTGATGCCAACAGGTCTAGGTGTGAGGTCTGCCAGCCATAAATATTGTTGAAGAGGATCATAAATCAGTATCTGTGTGCCATCACAGCCAGAGTGCCCCCTCCACACACACACACACACACACACACACACACACACACCATTGAAAAACTGTCCCTTCAAGCAAGGAGGAGGGGGGATTAATTGAAAGTGATTGAGAGCGTTTCTCACCGTGCCCTTTTTTCACCCAGCGGGTGGCCACTTGTTCGCTGACAGCAATAGAGGGATTGGTTTACATTGTCTGCTGCTGGCTGACCAGCGTGGGTGTGTCTGTGTGTGCACATAAAAGCGCAGAAGCTTAACAAGGCTGAAATTGATGCCGTTTTGGGCAGAGAATCATTTTTGATGGTTGTTGACATTCAGCTGCAGAAAATATTGCATGGGGGTGTGGAAAAGGTCAAACCAAGGAACGAGCAATTGGGTGCCGAAAAAGAGAAAAGAAAATAAAGCATGTGGAAGGTTGAAAAAAAAAAATTTCATAAAACAAAAGTTGAAATCATTAATTATTGCCCCAGATATGGCAAGACATTAAATATTTAGGCTGCTCCTTTGATCGTCACAAATCCTCCAGGAAGTAAAATTTCTTAGCATTTTGTTAACTAATAATAACAAAATAAGCCTGTGGTGAGATCATGGTTTTGTATCAGGTCACAAAGTTGTTAAGGAAAAACCTTTCTGCTGTTCATTTGTAGTTTCCTACCGACCCTCCAGTTGGTTTATTTTAGCCATGACCACGGTCATTCACTAATAATGTTCTTATTATTGTAACCATGGCGATGAGGTCTCCTAACTCCTAAAAATGTTTTAACCCAAACAGTGATTTTTCACTGAACCTACAATTTATGTTCCGCTTAAACCTAACCCAATCTTAACTATAGTGTTGTTACTACATAAAATGCAGCAGTGTTTTGGAAGCATATGACTGCCAATAGAGGTGTCAGATGAGAAAACGGTTTCGTAGGTCGTTGTAGAGGGCATGAAGAAAACTAAGTATTGGGTCATTTCATTTGGAGGACTGGTTGCCCAATACATCATTAAGCTACACTGACTTGAGATTCATTATATATAAGTAAAAGTCGCTTTTGACACTCTCAATAATAAATATATTCTGAGTGGAAATAGGTTTATTGTTGAAATCTACATGTTTGCATCTGTAGAATAGCACAAATTAATTTCCGATTACTAAATGCATCCTGAAGTGCATAAAAGGAAGGACTTTCTCCACAGCTAATAGGACAGAATCAGCAACACAGTATAAAACTGTGTCATCTGCGTAAATATTCATTTTGCTGTCCGAAATATGTACACTCCATTATGAGAAATTTACTGCATTCAAACTTTCACTTAAGTAAAATTATAGATGTATTATGAACAAAATGTACTTGTATATATCGCATTGTTGTAATTACTGATGTTTACTTATTCACTTGTTGTAGCTCAGGTGGAGGTGTTAGAGTTGAGGTACCAGTCATTTCACATATTGTTAGGATGTTTATGAATACATTTATAAGAACGTATCATATTTTATAAACTAATTATATATTTGAATGTAAAATACTGATATGCAATGTATCTTTAGCTGTCAAATATATTTTTTAAAAGGTAAAGGTACTTGGTGTTTTCTTCAAAATGATCAGTTCCATCCTGAAAATAACATCAGTTGTACAAGTTAGCTATTGCCTTATTTGGTAATAAGAAATAAAAGGCACACTCAATACTGGGTGCACATTTAAAATGACCCACAAGCAGGTTATCACTAAATACTGGGCACACTACATTCCACAACTCAATGGTTTTACTGTCCAGTGGATAAAAACCCTCCAGTCTTAACTACTCGCGCATAAAACACCCCATCAGCTACTGCAGGAGACAGGAAACTATTACATGCACATCATTTTTCTTCACTGTTGGCACAGTGAATCACATCTGCCTCCTCCTGTATCTTCTTCCTCCTATACAAGCACGGAGAAAACCTCCTGACAAAATAAATACTGCAACCACAGCTCCTCAGCTCGTATTTCTTTGCCCGGCTCTTCTTTATTTCCCATCATCATTTCAGGGGGAGACAAATGTCACATCCATTGTCTGGGTGCACAATGGCTGCTTGGGATTCGGGTTATCTTGGATTTTTTTCTACTGTTGCACTTATTTAACATTGCTCTGGATAAGAATTTTAACTAAACACATAAACTGAATTTGGATACGTCAGCATTTCTCCAAGCCAGGTCCCCAGGACTGTTTCACTGCTATTTTTGCAGATTGGAGTTTTACTTCTGTACACAGTACTAGGAGGGGGAAATGCTTTATAAGTTGAAAGGAAGTACGAAAACCACCAGAGATTTTACTCAAACATCCCTCATTTGAGCAAAAGGTTTATTTTTCTCAGTAGAACTTCAGCTGGTCCCAGTGCTTGAAGTGTGTGCCGGTACGCAGTACTGGCACTTATACATTTTACTCTTTGGTGTATCTGGAGTTTTTCTTGCGTACCGGCACTTCTCACAAGCTGCCAGTAGTCCTCGCTGCCCTCTCCATATCAGGTTCTCTGGGCACTATGTGACGCTCACCTGTTCCCGCTCTCAACTGTCTGCTAATCTCTGTCAGTGCAGACAGACAAGGAAAAAGGCTCAGCAATTCTGTATTTCATTGGTTTTAAAATTAGGATAAGCACCACCGTTTGCCACACATATTCAAATTGGTGTTTGCCTGTAGCCTCTCTCAGCAACAAGTTTTTTTGAGTTAACCAGCTACAAAGCTTCAAATCAAGAGCAAGTGGACTTGTTGAAGATACCCGAAGGCTAAACACCACCTATTTCCTGTACAATGGGGAATTATACAGACAGAAGCATGGCTTTGCCATGGGCTCACCAGTATCCCTTGCGGAAGAAGTAGAAAGTAGAGCCATGGACACATTCAGAGGTACACCCCCAAAACACTGGCACAGGTATGTGGATGACACATGGGTCAAAATAAACCCAGGAAGTGCAAGCCTTCATGGAACACATCAATTTGGCGGACAGTAAAATCAAGTTCACACGAAAGGATGTCAGCAACGACAGTTGCGACAGTTGGCCTTTTTGGACACTGAACAGGAAAGAAGCCTCCACCTTGGAGTATATAGGAACCTCCCACACACACAGAACAATACTTACTCTTTCACTGTCACCACCCACTGGAGCATAAGCTAGCAATCATCAGGACCCTGTACCAACGAGCTGATAACATACCACCAAGTGCCAAGCCCAAGAGAATGAACATTAACCTGAAGGATGTACTTAAAGCTTCTAGATTTCTGTGGGTGATGAGGAAAAATAAAGTAAACGCAACAATATTATCACCCATAAAAAAAGCAATCTAGTGTATGCTGTCCATTGCAGTGAGGAATGCACAGGCCTGTATATTGGGGAATCTAAACAACCACTACACAAAGGCAAGGCTCAGCAGTTTACTTACATTTGGAGGACAAGGCACACTATTTTATAGGAAACAATACCTACATATTTTTGACAGGGAAGACAGATGTTTTAAAAGAGGAGTGAAAGAGTCCATTTAGTCCACATAGTTGATTAACCATCTCTCAATGGGGAAGGAGATTATGCTCCACTTACAATGCTGTCCTGTCTCTTCCCAGAAGAGTGAACATACGCTCACATTTGGCCTCAGGTGAAAATGCAAAAGACGTGGCCTCAGGTGACTCCAAGCGATATCCGTCACCTTGATAACAAACCCACAGAAGTTAAAACGTGACACTCTCTACCTGTCAGTTAGAACTGAAGAAGCCTCTTGGATGAGAGAAAATACTAATAGCCTACTATATACTAATAATGGTGAACAGGGTGAAAGAAAAAGGGTGGGTTTAAATAGATATTCAGAAAATATTAGTGGGACTTTGTTATATGCCGATTTTTTCCTTAACAATTTTAAAATTGTGTTGAAATACTGTTTCATTGAGCTAATTTCTTCATCAGGCTGCCGGTATCTCTTTCAGCATCAATTTCCGCTCCACAGACTGCCAAGATGATCCATCCATTTTTTTCACCTGTTTCTTCATCACCTATCCACATTTCTCCTATCCTTTAAATACCAAAACCCATCTTTCTTCTCACCATTGTGTTAGTCCCCTCACTCCTTTTTCTTTCCTTCTACCCTTTTTTCCGCTCTTCTTGTTCCTGCCAAACTTGGCTTCATTAAAAGAGCTAATGACTCTCATTAACGGACCGAGAGATCGATTCTGCTGGCGTTCGCTTGAGCATCTGCTAATACGGGTGATTAGTGTTAGTTTTATTCACTGAACCTCTGTGTATGTTTGTATGTGTGCATCCTGCCATTACTCTGATCTTCATTGATTTTCTGTTTGGCCAGTGGATGCCCAGGTGGACTTTCTCCAAGGATTTCTGCCTCTCAAACAGACTATTTCAGAATCACAGCTGTCTCTGCGGCAACTATGAAAATAACTGTAATCATATCACATAGTATAACAGAAAACAATATGTTCAATAACTGTATTTGTGTCAACCCTTTTCTCCATGTCTCCCTTTCTCTCTGTCTCTCCATCTTCTAGTCAGTCTCTATGTTTTGCATTATCCCCACCAGTCTGTCTGTGGGTTTGAAGTGTCAGGGAAGGCCTGGACCTCCAAGGCTGAAGCATCCCAGAGGTTAGAAGTATGTCGACACAGCAAATCACAGTGTGATAGCATTCCCATATGCTCCCAACTGACCAGGAGAGTCCATTACAGAGCACATACAAGCTTGGCCAGAGGATGGTTCCTAATAATTCATTGGATTTGTTTTAACAGCCAAATGGTTAGGGTTTGGCACATAAAATAATTTTAACAATTGAATGAGTGTGGAATGAAGCATTGCATTATGTCTAGATAATACAGTGCTAAAAAGAAGCATACAGCATTATGAAAAGTAAAAAAAATATTGTGTCACCTCTGCCAAGATGTGACACATCCATACACGAACCATTTTTTTCATGCATTTTGGGCATTACATTTTTAAAAGTTTAAACATTTTTGATTTGAGGTTTGCACAAACCACCAAAAATATGTATAAACTATAACATACATGCCATTTCACACATCAAAATTGGCAGCAGTTTGCAATCCAAACAAACAAATGTGTTTAATTGAAATACATGTAGGATACAGGAGCTCGTGTCATGTGGTATTTCCTACGGTTTGAAAGGTAAACTACTTTAAAAATCTTAATGGATGCACATATATTAAAGTCATATTTTACTGCTTTATTTTTCCAGCAATATACTGCTAAATCACAGTAATTTCAAGGTAAAGTTATTGTAAAAGTAGTTATACTTATAGCTAGTAATTTAATGCTAATTTAGAGTAAATTTTGTTTACAATGTTGTCACACCACTGATTTGTCAAATATCACTTTATAAACTCAAATGTTCATGTGGTTGAAAAGTTAATAAGGTAAAAATCTAATTTTTACCTAGGTTTTAATATGGCTTATTAAATTATGTGATTAAAAGAATACCATAGAAAGCAAAGGGAATACATCTGGAGTTTCCTGGGTTTAAGCAGAAGTACCTACTTTCTTTGTTTGATGTTATCTGTGTGTCTCTTACAGACGGGCCTCTGAGGATTCCCCTCTGAGGGCTGCGGATGATATTGTTCTCTGTAGTTTGCATCTGCTGGTTTGATAATCCAGTGATTTCGCTGTCAGAGGGGGATTCTGGGAGCGCAAACACGCAACAACACACAAACTCCTGGACTGTGACGGCAGCCATTGTTCCTCCCAAACAATGTCTTCACTTTGATGTCTGTGATGCTTGGCCGGCCGAGGGAAGTGTATTCAATCTGTGCTACAGCACCCAATTCCCTCTCTCTTTCTCCCTTTCCTCCCCCTACTTTAGTCTTTCCTGCTGAGAAAGCAATAAACTAAAAAGTATAGCACAGTATATTCCCTTTCACTTGCATTAAACACATTTGTGTATTTTCTCAAAAAAAGGACTCAATATTTTATCATAAATGTAAACATACACACATGCAGCAGCAAGTTCATACTCAAATAGTTTATGCCAAAGGTTTGATGCAAGTTAGGAGAAACAACTGCATCATTTATGGCATTAAGTCCGGAAAGCTAAGGGATTTTGGTGCTAAATGTTTAAATTTTTAAAATACTTTTAATGCATTCACGTCAGTGAATCATTTGCAAAAGCCTGTTAGGCCTAAATTATTTTTTCCAAAATCCACAGCCTTTAAGCCTTCAGTATTATTAAAGGATCACATTTAAACCCGCACCAAAACATATAGCCGAACTTGAATATCCAAGGCTTTTTTGGAATAAAAGACTACATTTAAAACAATATAACAGCTTGCCAGTAACTGGGTACAAAAATTGGATTATTTACAGTAATAAGTCAATTCAAGAGGTCACACTCTTGTATGGTATGATCTGTTGCTTTATCACTATGACATGGCATGTTGTTTTTGTTTCACTAAAATACCATTAAAAGCCCTTTCAAAGGTTTAAGCTTCAAAAAAGGGTTTTGTCATTGTCTCGCTGCAGGGGCGACATGCTGGTTTGAGTCTTGATTGACAGGTTCGATCCTTCAATGTGCTTTAGCACAAAAAGGTGACAAGTAAAAATGAAATTGGCTTTTGATCCTGCCTCTGAGCTACTTAACCTGTGTCTGATTTCTCATTTATTAAAACTGAAACATGTTGTGCGAGACTGGCACAAACATGTGTAATGTAGTTCAATAAACGCTGCAACACTGGTTTATTGCCTTGGGTTTACATTTTTCTGCAAGCTCTCCTTTTTTTTTAGATTTTTGTGTTTTAGTGAGCCTTTAAGTAGAATATAGTTAATAAATCTGCATCATTAATTGTAAGATTTTCATTTTTAAATCTACATTAAACACATCTGCAGTAAATTTGAACTCATTCTCACGTACGTTTAATACTGTTGCCAACACTACCTTATACTTTTAGTTTTCCTATCACTTTATTATGACCTTTTATCATATTAATTTCTGCTATGAACTGCCCTGCATTTATTAATGCTACTGTATTATTTTCATTTATCGACTTACTGTTCAACTTAACTGCTTTCTCTATTTAATTTTACTTCTTTTAAAATCCCATTTATGGTGTTTTGGCTTTTTATATCTTCCTCTTTTGTTTGAGATTGTTTAATATTTTGTCTTAAAATAAAAATAAAGCCCTTTGAATTTCCTTGCTGTAGGAGGTGCTACATATAAACCTGCCTTTACTGGCCTGTTATTTTAATATTTTTGATCGTTTTTACAGTAAACTTGGTGTCTCTGGAAAGACAAGCATCCAGCCAATTTGAGTTGGTTTTTTAAGAATCTCAAATACAAAGGAATACAAAGATAAAGCTTCCATGTAAATAACAATGTTACAAACTAAAACTTGGAAACAAAATCCAGCCAGCCAGCCAGAGGTGGAGGCCTGAAGCTCCTTTATGGCCTGGAACCACTCTAAGCCAGTAGCTTTGTGCCCCCTTCTGGCAAAAACTGTCCAGTTGATACAGTTGTGATGGACAGAAATGAGACAAGCTAGTAATATAGTGGTAATATCTTTTATCTTGCCACACAAGGCCAACAGCCACCAATGTGCACACATGATTAGATTTCCACAAGAGTGTACAAATTCAGACAATTTACCTTAGTCTGACAACTGAAAAGAGGGTTTCTCTCAACAACGCTTAACATATATTTGGTATTTGAATTTGTTCTTGTTATCCATACCAAAATGCTCAACATATGCTTAAATACCTGTAACCCTAACCTTACCTAAATGACCTACTTCAACCTGTATCTGTAAACAAGAATTAACACACACACACACAAATAGGATTGTTTAGCAGGATGCCAAGTCCGATTCAGTCAGGGAAAGATGCCAAAAAAAGAAAAGAACGGAAATACATTAGTTGTTGCAACATAATCAGAACCAGATCAACCGTTTCCCCTCTGTCACCTCCGAGTACTCTGGAAACCAACAAGGCAGTAGACTCTCCAACTGCACCTCCGTCTTTTTCATTCACTCCCTCTCTCTCTCTCTGAGTCGACTCCATAACTTGTCACATTACCCATTTATTTCCATGACTGACTTTACCGCTCCACCTTTCTGTGCCTCACTCTCCCTCTCTCTTGCCGTATTCCCCCATGTCTCCCATTTCTTCTTCAAAATCCTTTCCCTTTTCTGCCTCTTTCACCTGCTTTCTTCCTTGCCCTCTCTTCTTCTCACCTCATCTCTGACTCTCTCTTTCTGACTCTCCATCCGTCATCTTTCCCTCCATGTGTTTCACTCTGCCCGTTTAGCTTTCTCTCCTTCATACTTTTATTCTTTTGTCATTCCTTTAATTTCCCTTCCCTGTATTCCACCCTCCCCGTCTTGGCCCCCATATCTCGTCACACTCCTCATTCATTACCATAAAAAAAGATGCTGACTTTGCAGTCATTCGGTGTTGGTGCTGAGGGTGGGGTGAGGCGTGGGATGGCTGTATATATACGTACTGTATGTGTGTGTGTCCATGGGAATTGTCACTATTAACATGAGTTTTAACTGGTGGCAGAGAGGAGGAGACTCGAAGGCCAAACTTTTATTGTGACTGATGGCTTCCTATTAAAAGGAACACTGTTATCAAGATGGAAAAAGACAAACAGAGGAAGGTTCAGAGGAAAAGAAAGAGGTAATGGAAGGCAAGAGCAGACAGAGAGAGGGAGGAGCAAGGAGAGAACACAGAAGTGAGATAGAAAGCAGGAGAGTGGGAGAATGAAGAAATAAAATAGGAGAGATGATGAAGAAAAGAAATACAAAAAAGGGCTGAACAGATGAAAAGGGAAAAAGGCTGGAGGAAAACAACAACTACGAATAATACAAAGAAGAACTTTAATTTAGGGATGTAAAGATCCTTTAATCATTCATACACATAATGAAAAGTCACTTCTACGTGCAAGTTTGTATTTGTAAGTTAGATGACATTAAATACCAGAGATTATATACATGTGTCTCCCATCAGATCTTTTATACAGCTATATCCATCCGCTCCATATATCTGGGTGGACTAGTCCACTGTGGGCAATGCTGCAAATCAATGAGCAGGACTAATGGCAATATTGAACCATTTTTGCATGAATGTGATGAAATACTTTAATTTACTGGATAAGAATGGGTGATTTTATCTACAAACAGTTTCTTAAAATATTTCCCAGAAGCTTTACTATATATCACAGCCTACATATTGATATTGAGACATAAAATTTCCCATACCGCAAAAGAAGATTTCATCCATATGACTCCCCATTTAAAAACATATAAGGCCTATAATGTTAGACATGCAGTTGTTGATAGCGACTGTTTGGAATGAAAACCCACAGAGCTTAAAGCGAACAATTCAATTAATTGTAACCACATCCACATAAATAAATAAAATCATACCTATTTAGCAGGTAGAGTACCATTGTTCTTGTTTTAGGTAATTCGTGGCAGCTTTAAGTTGGTGTCCAACCTAACCAAACTACATCTCAAGCAACAGAGCTTCAGGACTTCAGGACACGCTCCAATTTGTGTCTGTTTAAAAATGAGCTTCTGCCTTTGTGCATTTTTACTATATTCCTACCCCCGGCTGGCCAGGTTCACCGTGGCTTTTCTCACGGCCGGGCGGTGGCCCAGCGACGGACGGGGTCATACTGTTTTTGTTGTCGCCGCATGCATGCAGGAGGGTAAACAAATCCAGTTTTAATAAGGGCTTGTAGCTCATAATCCTCACCCGCCAGCAGGTGAGGGCCAACATATGGGGCGAGACCACGACGAGCGGACAGCACGCACACACACACACACCACAGAGCAGCTGTCACTTGTTTTCCGAGGCAAGACCGATCCAACAAGAACACCGTGGGTCTTGGGGAGCCGAGCCAAGAGAAGGAGGAGGAGAGAGGGAGAGATATATTAATGCAAATGACAGAAGGTGAAGAAAAGAAGGAAGCTAGGAGGAAGGAAGAAAGGAAGGATTTTCTCTTTCCAATTTAAGTCCATTTGTTTCCTGCCACCATTACATTTTCTAAAACAAGCTGATATTTTACACAAAGCACTCCAAGGCTATTATAATTGAACATGAGCCGAAGCAATAGCTCTATATTTTACTGTGTGGAAGAGTGCAGCGCGTTTTAGCTCGGCTAATTTACCACTTTTCTGTTTTGTAAACATAATACGTTTGACTAGTGGGACTTGTTCATGGTTACTTTGCCCCTGTGTGCTTTATAGTGATAAAATGCTTTCAGCGAGGAGGGAGAGGGAGGGGAGGCGGAGAGAAAAAAAAATCAATTTCCCCCCTGACTGATTTGGTTACACACAGCATACACACAGTCTAGCTTGCTGTTGTCTTGTTTTTAGCTAACAAACCTTTTTTTTTTTTTTGCGGCTTTAGACTATACAGTTCAGAGAGGCTTTCATGAGTCCAAAAGGTTGTTTTCACCGCCCATAGAGGTTAATGTGATGTTTGAATGGTGGTTTAAACTTGAAAATGAAGCCAGAACTGAGGTTTTAATGATTTTATGTCACATACTGTGTGTTTGTCCTCACAAAAATGGCTACAGGAGCCACTCAGTCTGGTTCACATCTCTGCTGCCTCTCTCCTTTTGTTGCTTTCTCATATCGTCTGTCATCACTCTCGTCTTTTCTCCTCCCCCTTTCGATTCTGTATTACCCTCTCAATTTTTCTCCATATTCTTAATTTCCTCCCTATTTGGTTAACTCTCTTTCTCCGTCTGCCTCCCCTTTGTCTGCCTCTCCTCTCTCTTTCCTCACCCGCCGCCTCTCTTACCCGCTCCCTCTCCTCCATCGCAACCCATTTCTGCTTCTTATGAAGTGTGAAAAATGATCGTCTGCAGGATGAAGTGGACAGAATTTGCCGGCGTAATGGCCTGACAAAATGAATCGCGGCCTTCCTCGCCATCCATCACCGCTCTGAGGCGACCACGGTTAAGATCTGTGAAGGTGCTGGCTTATTGATTACTAGTTGTAACTACAAAGTGTCTGATTCAGTGTTTGTGGCGTGGCAGGGTGGAAAGGGGGGTTGATGGTGGGTGGAAGGGAATGCAGGCAGCTGTAGCACTTTCAAAAATCCTCTTTTGATAGATTTTAAATGGTGAAATATTGATTTCTGTCCGGTCCAAGGCCTGGCCGAGCAGGCCGCAGCTATTTGTCGGAGGTATAATGCCGGACACCCGGTTCTGCTTGCCACCATCAGTCATCCTGACACAGGGAAAAATGAGAGAGGAAGGGAGAAAGGGGGAAAAAGAAAGAGGTAGGGAAAGAGAAATAAATCAGAGGCTCAACCATTTACCTTCATTGAATGAATCTTCAATATGCGAAGTGCCTCACACCCGTTCAAGCTGAATTATCTTATTTATGAATATTCTGCATACCGTTTAAAGCACTGACTCATGCTTTTCAGTGGTTAGAACAACAACAACGCCCACAAAAATATAGCGCACAATAACAGGAACACCCTCCAAACTTTCCTCATTATTGTCCATTTGGTGAAGGTACTGAGACTGTGGGAGAAGGGGGGGTTATGAGATGGAGGGTAATGACCTACAAAAGACAGCAGACCATGAAAAGGTGATTATTGCTCTTAATTGCTGTCCACAGAGGCAGCTAATGCAGGCAGGTAGCATTAATCCACATTAAAGACATTGGCGACGGTGCGCTCAACGCTTTTCTGCTGATTCACACTCATTTAAGGTTGTGTGTTGTTACGCTGATAAGCTTGAATTTATTGCATTTTTTTTTATGCTGAGCAACAAGATGGGAGGTTTGCAATTAACCCATTGTGGTCTGAGTCTCGCACATGCAAACAGATATTATGATTACCACTGCGTGGAAAGAAACAAATCCAGATGAGGCGACAGCAGCGTACACCTCCGACTTTACTAATCAAAACACATTTGCATACTCCAATAAGCACAACACTCGCCTGTGTGTGGAAGAAAAATTACAATTATTGTATCATATAACCATTAGCAGGCGAATACAATACACAGTTTTCTTTTCTTTGCTTTTAAGGGTAAAATCTGCAGGGGAAAAAAACAACTGATAGCAGAGGGTTGATCTCATACATGATTTGTTTTCCTTATAATCATTTAGACTAATGACAAAGCACCACACCTGAAAACAACTGTAATCAACGCAAATAACACAATGTATGTAGTATACGGAGTGTTTTAGCATCTTTCAGCTCATTATTTTGGTTTCACTGCCCTCCACTTTACTCTTTTGGTTCACACTCGCTGCTTTCCAGACACAGATAGCAGTTTTAAGCTGCTAAAGAGTCACATATTTATCTCAGTAGAGACTAGAGCTAAAAAAGTAAATGTGAACTTTCATCAGGTAACCAGAAACTGTAAATGAATGTGCCATGTGTCAGTTGGATGTGTAAACAGCTGTTTGCTAAGCTGTAAACACAACATTTACATATTATCAAGTTGATAGCAACTTTATGAGGTTAGGATAATATGTAAATATTGTGTTTACACGCTGTGCTGTCCCTAAGTGGTTTAAAGTACAAACATTTAAAGAACTGTTAGAAACGTCTATATGACATTAATCTGCTGCTGGGGTCACATGAGACAACTGTGCATTTAGTTTATTTACAGCAGCTGCCTGTATCAAGGTTGGATTATAAATCAGACAAAGTGGGCAACTGCCCCAGGGCCTCAGACTCTTAGGGGGCCCTAAACACCTCGAATAAACTGTGTGGCGATGTGGTCTTTTTTTTCCATTTTAGAACACAATATAAAAAGATGATGAGGTTGCCTCTGTATTTTTACTCTCTTACATCCTGTCTTGTTTGGGAATGTGTCAACATGTAGTCTTTGATGATCCTTGGCATTACACTTACACGATGCATATTCTGAAAAAATTGTAATGAAGCAAAATGCCACAAATGAGCTGACACGGCAGCAGAACAGCAGCAGCTTGTACTCTAGCTGACCTGATGGGTACTTAAATGAGAAGGGTCAACAGGGGGTCAGTGGCAGGTTCATCTGACCCTGGTCTGTATTAAGCAGTTATAGGCTGGACTGAGGTATTATGGGCACTTTTTTTGGATTTCATCACCTCTAACATCTTTTAAAAACAATGAAAATACTATAATTACTTTATCTACACTGACCAAATTTGTGTGATTTTTTTTTATTTTACATTTGAATGAATCTGTATTATCTGAAACTGTATTATCATGTGTGGAACACTTTTATTCTATTGTCCTTTAAAAAAGCCATAGCCACTTTTTAATGTCTATGTATGGTTATAGTTATGGTATGTTAGATCTGGAGGTTTTTATCTGAGCTTCCCAAAGCAAATAATCCGCAATGCTGAAATGACAATTAATTAAGCATTGAATCTTATAAAAACCTACAGAAATCAAATTAGGCCAAATTATTAATTCTTGACTGGTGGAGGCAACGGCATATTCTGATAATATTAATGCATTTTAAAATATTAAAATAAGGTATCATTATTCAACAAAATGGAAGTTTTAATGTCCATTCATGCTAAACACACAGCATTTAAATGTGTATTAGAATATGGTAACGTATCAAAAAAAAGTGTACATAGACATAAACATGAATGTATTTTAAATATCATGTACTGTATTTTTATCAAAGAATTGCCTCTTTTAAACACAAAAAAATGGCGGTGTTGAGAAAATTCATTCCAATTTTACAATGCTATCCATCATGATTTAGATTAAAACCCTTGTGCAATGCAATGTTTTGGTCCAAAGGAAAAAAAAAACTGAAATTAGGGCGAGAGCAGGTGGTGACTGCCACCCACGCACCCTCCGCATGTAACACACACACACACACACACACTTTCAGCACAGAGGAAGCTCAGTCCTGGTGGGAGGTCTGAGGTCTGGCCCTCCACATTCCACAGACAAGTGTCTAGCACCTGCTAGGCCTCAGTCAGCCTTTACAGTCTGTGTATTTGCGTGTGCATGTGTGTGTCAGAGACAGAGAGAGAGAATCCAAATCCATTAGAGCTCAAATATTTATTTGATTGAGCAAAAGACAAAGAAAAAGGCTTTGACATTAAATCAAAGTATAGCAGTAAGAAATGTCTCCAGCAAAAAGACTAATGAATCTGAACACAGAGTCTTGGTATAAAACACTCACCAAGTCTCAAACATCACACACACACACTATACTCTATGTACATAGACATGCACACACACCTTCAACAGCCCATATCTGACAGGTGCACATGTCAGTGGTTAGTTCAACCTGGATCAGAGCATTTGGTCTCACTCTGTAGCAGCCAGGCCCCTAGGGTGTGTGTGTGCGTCTGTGAGTAACCCAAGGGCCCGATGCTCAGTACCCAGACACTGCCCATATTGTTTTCTTCAGTGGAGCTAGAAAAAGGGAAGCTGATTTACAGAGCTGTCTGGCACTGGAGCACACGGATGCATGACTGACTCGGCCTAATGGAGTTTTCAGCTTTGGATTTACACTTCTCCCTCTCTGCGAGGAGCGGAGCCGCACGTAAGCACAATCTGGCCATGTTAGCGCCGTGATCTCGTCCCGCAACGGTTACCAAGTCGAGATTGCTTCACTGTCAATAGAGCCTCAACAACTTCTCCCTCATGCCATGTTTTGAGCGTATAAGAGGGTATGGATGCCGAGGTTGTAGTCAACAGATTTGATAGCGACAATCTAGACGTCTTTTCCTTTTTTGATTGTTTTGTGGTAATAAAAGCCCTTGAGTCAGGCACGCTAAGGCACTCGAAAGGCTGTGATGCCTTCATTTAAAATCAGTGAGCGATTCTAATTGGACTAAACTCGGATTATACTCATGATTTAACTGAATATAAAACACACCTTAAGAACATACTTTCAATTTACACACATGTAACTGAGATTAAGAAGCTTTACAATTTTCAATTCAAATATATTATAGTACTTATTGTGGGCATGCAAACCATGAAAATACAAAGATAATTGAATTTACTTTTGATTATTACTAATTAATTCAGCTCTAATATTGTGTTTTCCAGAAATGACAAAAATGAAAGCAGCACCCCCCAACGCATGTTATTAAGAAAAGACAAGAAATCATTTTGGATGATTAATACAAAAATAGAAAGAAGACCAGAGGTTAAAAAGACCCGGAGCCGGTAATGCTGGGAATCCAACATTAATGTGTAAACTGGACCTAAATCATTTTTTGCCTGTGTCAAATTGTTGGACCGTCATCAGGGCAGGATTGTGTAACTGCGTGCAGCTGCCCCCAAACACTGGCTTCAACAAATTACCCTGTTCACAGCTCACAAAGCATTTAGCCTCCAAACTATGTGAACAAATCCATTCCTGTTCTTTTGCAAGGACACCCACTCACATCATAATATTTTTATCAGTGGCCCTAATGCCATGGGCCAAGTTCTACAACCAGATTCTGGTCTTAAGATTGTTTGCTGCTATTTAAAACCTTTTAGTCATATGTCATCATGATGTCTGTCTGTATAGTAAGAGCGCGCTGAAATACAGAAAAGGTGCTGTTTGCTGCAAATAATTGTTGGTGATGAACCTTTTGTCTTTATTTGAAATTCAGACTACCGTTCGAAGGTGGCAAATGCGATTTTCAATCTGTAATCATGCGTGATTCAGAGTGTTTGCACTGTGCGGCAGTTTCTGACGTTGTAAAAAAGAAACAGCTACCGGAATATCTTCAGACCAGATTGCGCCTGGCAAAGTGTGCTCACACTGAGAAGGACAAGAAAACAATATAACATAATATAATAACTGTGAGAGAGTCGAAACCAACAAGTCCTGAACTTTCTGTTTAGACACCTATGTGTCCTTCCCTATATTGAATGCCTTTTCAAATGTTTAAACAGAGTAACAGTTACTACAGTAAATTTACATAAATAACAAATGGGTCGGATTGATTCAAAGCACATTTGTTGTCAGGTAAATAAAGACTTGTTTCTCCCATCTTATAACATCATCTTGGAACTTTGCGCTTAGGGAGGATATTAAGTCACTCCTCTTCACAAAGGCTGAGGTCCAAGTAAAGTAGTGAGTGGTGTTAAAGTTAAAGTCCAGTTGCTTTTTATGATTTTTTCAAGTTGTCTGATTTATGACTGGAGTTGACTAAAACCAACACCAACATCGATTCAAACGTCACATACTCACACAAGACATCGCAGTGCAGGAATGCCAGACTAGGTTAGCGGTAATTTTAAAAAACGCTGTCACACAGATTGAAGAGCACTGCCAAGTAGATTTTACCACTGTAAAATGTCACGCTTAGTATGTGTGTGGTCTTTGTTAGTTATGTGATTCTTTGAAGAAAATAACAAATATCAATTTCCGCATTGACCTCAGAAATCCAGCATCAGTCCCTTCAGTCCCTAATTTAGCTCCAGATTAGCATTTCTTTTGTTAAAAAAGACCCTTAAATGAAAGAAAGGGAGTATCATTGACCAGTTAGCTGTGTTAGATAGCTTCTGTGTCTTCTTTCTATCACTGATTTGAACATCACCTTCTGACACAACAGGAAATTATAGCTTACAAAAATGCGATGACAAATATGCTAAAGGGAGTTTGGTTCCTCGCTGTATGTCACGGGGCCTTAGACAGCTCCTGTGTATCTTGTGTTACCCAGCCATTCAGCGAGCGAGGTGAGTGAGTAGACTCCAGCGCATGCCCATCGACCGTGTGAGAGCAAACCATGAGCGCCGGCTTGGATCCAGACTTCCTTTATTATTACCTCATTTTGGAGCGATGTCAGGGGACTTTGAAGCATGTACGCCAGAAAACTCAGGGTGTAACAGCTCCCAGAGTAGAAGCTTTGGTCCAACATCAACTGTTGGCAGAGGCTAATGAATGCTATATAAACTGGAAAACTGATTTCCTTAATCCACTTACATTTCTTTAGATTCTATGGTGCGGTAAGCCTATTAGGCCATAGAGCTGTGGCGAATCGGGCAATAAGTGTTGAAAGTAACACCGATGGGAGACTGCAGAGGAAGAACCAACTGTGGCACAAATGTCTTCTGAAACCGACGCCTTTTAGAATACAGTATGTAATGTGCGACCAAATCATAGTAGCAAAAGCCAGGAAAAGAAAGAAAAAATTTGAGAAAAAAAAGCCCAACTGATTTCTTCATTGCCTACATCCATAGCGGTAAGCTTGGATTTGTCTCTGGGGTTCTTTCTAAACATTTACTGATGAAAAAAAGAGACCAAGGGAGACAGAAAGAGACAGAGGGATCAAGGTCTCTCCCTATAATTACAAAGATAGCAACGGTCGCACTCCCTCCGCAGCGGAGCCTCCGAGGCGTCACTCCCTATCCCTTCATATTGTATAAAGACTGTTCTATCATCCCAGGAACGGCATCATTGCTTGTAAATTAATTTGGGGTTCCTGTCAGTCGGGGCCTTCTCCTCTCTTATCTGGCAGTGTAATATGGGAAGCTGAGAGGCTGGGGAGATACTGCTGAGAGCGCTGAAGGAGAGGAGGTGAGGGTAGAGGGGGTGACGGGGTAGGTGGAAGTCAGTATTAAAGAGGAAGGAGATAGATAGGAGGAAAGAGAGAGGCCGGGTGTGGAGGAGAGGTGAGTGAGAGAAGCGAATGGGTCCCCGCTGGATGTCAACATTGGATTCAAGGAAGGACCTGACTCGGTGATAAGTGAATATGGTCTGGCGTCCTATTTTCCACGCGCACACGAGAGCTATTTGTCATCCAGACTGGACTCTACACCGAGAGGCCTTCACCTATCAGCATTATTTGTCCGCGTGTCAAAGCCTGCGGATAAATCTTCTCCCGAGCATCCTTGTTTAAATCCACCCCCCATTACCAAAAGGTCCAGCCCTCTCATGACCACATGTGCTCAACGCGGCACACACACACACACACACACACACACACACATATCTGACCCCTTCAGTTGTTTCTAATTAACCCCTCACCCATTGTATGTAGCCTCTATTCCCTAATGGCAATAAATAGACTGCAATCCCATTAGTGGCCAGAGTCATGATGGTGAATTAGGAGAACACTGACTAAATGCTGGGATGGCAGAGAGGCTGAGCTCATTCCCGTACAATATGATCACCGTTACTTAGAGTGACAGGCTGTGCCTTTATTGTCTGAGAGGGTTTATTTGTAGAAAATGTCATTTTTATTACTTATTAAAAAGATTTATTTGTGAGCATGTGTTTTTTTTTTTCCATTTTGTGTTCTTATATATTGCAGACTGTTAATATTATCAGTGTTTTGTGACAAGTAGTTTATGTCGGGCTGAAGTCATTTGCGGTTGGCTGAACAAGGAGGAGGCAAAAATAAGAAGACTGAGAGGCTTTTACTTTGCTAATTTTAAAACCATACACCAAATAATATCTACTATTGCGGGAACAAAGTAGATAAACTGCTTTCTAATGTTGGTCACAGATCAGCTATTAAGAGGAAAGTCATGGATGTTTTTGGTAAATTTACTGATTATCAGTGGTGGGAAGTAGATTTACTCAAGTACAATTTTGGGGTAATTATATTTTACTTGAGTAATACCTTTTAATGCTTCTTTATTCTAAATATTGCATTTTTTACTCAACTACATTCATTTGACAGCTATAGTTACCAGCTGCTTTTCAGATATTGATTTGATCAGTTTACGTAAATATGATGCATTGTAAAGTAATTCAAATTCGTTTTTAATTGACACACTAAAACGTTGCTTAAATGTTCATGCATCAATAATATTCCAATATTTTCTCCACTGCGTTCGGCTATTTCACATAATGGAGTACTTTTAATAATTATGCTGCAATTACTTTTGTACTTTTTACATTAAGTGAGATTCTGAGTGCAGGACTTTTAACTTAGTATTATTACACTGTGGTACTACAAATGTCTACTTAAGTAAAAGATCTGAAAGCATCTTCGAGCACTGCCAATTGCAAAAATGCATCACTCAAAACAATTTGAATTAAATCAGTAGCCTTTAGAGTTTGTATTACATGAGACAAACGTTACAGTACATTTGCTAAAATGTGCCCACACAGCAACAGTGGAAAATTGTATTTGAATTGCGGCAGATTCAAAGTGTGAATGCACTGTGTGTGATCAGTACGACCACTCTGAAGAAAAAAATGTGTTCTTTACTACTAAGGTGTTGTAGCTACTAATTTACTGTAAAATGTATTGTTTTAACAGTGTATGTAATAAAACTACAGGGAATTGCTTTATTGTGTTATGGGAAGCGTAAACTCCTTTATTTCAACCAGAAGGCTGTAGTAATGACACTCACGTGTATGTATGAAAACAATAACTACTTCCAAAATGAATTTCCACATTAAACAAAGAATATCTTCTTTTTCATGCGAAGTCTGCCACAGAAAGAAAAGCATCCCATTATTTCAGGCGAGGTAACAATGAGCAAAATGAGCCTGGAATTTGTGCATATATTCAGATATTTGGCAGACCTCCAAAATGGCAAAAAAACAAAAAAAAAACACCAAAGGCTATTTAAGCAAATGAACAATAAGACATGCATCATCTATTGTGGCCCATTCTGCATGTTTAGAACTGAATCCACAAGACAATTGGTTTATATCCAAAAGCTTGGAACTTGGAGGCCGACAGGACAGATAAATCCTGCCCAATGTATACTTAAATAAAAACACTGTCTTTTAGGTTTATCATCCAGTGGTTTCTGGAGGGGCTGAGAATCAAGCAACTCCAAACATTAACATTTTGAAAATGTTTCTGAAAATACACATCATTTGTTAAATTGTGTAGGGTATGTGTCACAGTTAATAATTGGCTTTTGTGGTTATAGTAACAATCAATACAAATGATAGGAAATAAAAAGAAGTAAAAGAAGTGCATGGACAATATCTATTTGGAAAAAGATAAAACGAATTTATTTTCCTATTTTTGCCTTTGCTGGATAAGAGTCAAGCCTCTCGATTTCTTGATCTCTAGTGCCACCTGGTGGCTTCTAGCAAACACAGACATGCACACGCACAAAAACATCTAAGGTAAAGGTACTGTATTGCCACATACACATACATGTAGCGAAACTGAATCCCTGCATTTAACCTATCCCTCCAGGGAGCAGTGGGCAACCACTGTGCCGCACCCGGGGACCAACTCCACATTTGTACCAGTGTCACTGGTCTGTTTTCAGATGAATTCTGTGTCAGCACTTTTAAACAATTTTAGTATTAAATTAGACCATTTTAATTTCAGTTAACCATAATATATACCAGTGGTGACAACTGAAGTGTAGTAGGCCTGGTGTCTCAATAAAAACTGAATTTTTAAAGACAACTGTGACTAAATTTAAGAGATTAGTTTATTTTCTGCAATTAAAACTGCAGATTATTTAAATGAACTGGCACTTAACTACATCAGACGTTTCACATGCGGGCTCCCCTTCAGTGTGTTACTTTATACTGGCAAATCAAAAATTTATAATCAAGAATAGCAAAGGAGTGGATTGTTTAGTCCAACCAAAAGGTATTTCTGTGCAAAATTAGAATGAATTTCCTCTGTGTTTTGGAGGCCTCTCCTGCAGGGCATGAACTTGTGAGATCAGCGATTTAATGGGTATGCATGCATAGATGTTTGCCTTTGTCTAAATGTAAGTGTGTGTGTGTGTGTGTGTGTGTGTGTGTGTGTGTGTGTGTGTGTGCGTGTGTGTACACACACTTGTCCACCACTCAGTTAGCGATGCAAGACACAGATTAATCTTCCGGCGTCCAACAGAGAATAAATCACTCGTTCATAATTAGCAGGGGCAAGGTTATAACTGACAACGAATTTCATCTTAATTACAGGAGGGAAAATTTGTTCCATTAATTTTATGGGGTTTGCATGAACACATCTCAATTTTAAGTTAATCACACCTGTCACTGTTCTAGTAAATGTCCACAACTAGAGGGTCACTTAATTTATTCTCATGAGGACTTATGATTTTAATAATTAGCATGCGTTGGTTTACATAAATCAATGTAGCGTTTAGCTAACTGGGGCCAGCTGTTGTTTAGAGTAAGAAAGAATAAGGTATAAAGTAGGACAATGTGTCATTTTAGCAACACAGTAACACTAATTCTGATTTGTGGGACTGTTCACTTGTGATGTATTACATCAAACCACATAGCATTAAGTTGGAACACACAACAGATTTGTGTTAACCTACATCAATGAGAATAATTGCATGTATCAAATACATGACTTACAAAGCCCTTGGCCGACAGTGCTCCAGTTTCAGTATTCGGGATTGTCTTCTCTCTACCAACTAGACCTACCTTCTACGCATGTCCTATTCATATCACACACAGTGATGCAAATGCAAACAACCAATAAATCCAAATTTTTACACAGCAGCAATAACACATCCAGTACAGAACACAACAAGAACACAGCAAGGAGTTAAATATTCACAGACAGCCACAGAGAGACATTTAGCCATCAGAAAACAAACCAGCAAAGACATGCACAAAGACAGAAGACCGTATCAAGAATATGGTTCTAGTAGTATCTGGGCACTACTTTGAACCAAATACTTAAACTCCTTGTGGGAAGGCCCACCAGCATATGTAATTTTAAGCTAAGGGGTTTTAATGTCGAAGCCACTTTTATGAAAATGTTTAATTCTAGTTCTTCTAATCTTCTGTTTAACCTGATGGTTTGGGTCATTGTCCTTCAAAAAACAGAAACAACTTGGAAGGAATTGTTCAAAGTGTGCAGTAAAATTGCATGCATAAATATAACCTCTCCCAGATACACAAAGTCAGAACCAGGAAGAAGGTCCAGTCAGTCCTTGCTGACCCTAGTCACCCCTTGATCAGGGAGTTCAGGTTGCTCTCATCCTGTTGTTGTTTAAGTATTTTGTGTAAGCTATATGGTCTATCACATGCCAACAAATTGCCTCTTAGTTGATATTCAAGATTTACCTTACCTTTTCACTTCACGTCGACGCTGATTCCCCTTTCGTTCGTTTAGGAGAAGTTGGCTCTCAATGTAATGTCCCACTGCAGGTGTTGCTCTGGTGGCCACTTATTTGTTGGTTGCCAAGTCCTTATATCTCCTGTCTCCACTGCTAATAGCTGCTGTCCTTAGCAGCAATTCAAAACTAGCTAACTCTGCCCTTTGTTGAATTTAAATAATGTTGATAAACTTCCATTGTTTGTTGAAAGGCCGGAGTGTGTTTGGCGTCACACTTCACTTCAGTTTCTTTTTCCAGAAACGTCCATTCATGGTTATAGATAGTGACAGACGCCATTCTGTTCCTGACACATGGTAAGTTAGTTTATAATCACCTTCACCGTTGATGACAGCTTTATGTAGCATTTTTCTTCTATGTTAGGGTGTAAAGTCAACAATAGAGGCTTAGTAACTAACTACTAGTTTGTTTGTAACTACACCAGCTACTCAAGTTGGATGTAACCATAGGGGTTTAACACAATTACATGGACCAGAACCGGGATCTCTCTAGTTTGGACGTACAGTCGTAACTGAGGCAGGTTGGCCAATCAAAGAAAATTCGTCATGGTTGTGCAAGGGTGCAATACCGTCGTTTAACCACACACATTGGGCAACAGTTACCAGGCGTTACAACCCAGAGGGGCGCTGTTTCACCCATTAAAAGGACACAACAAAATATCAAAAATTATTTCTGAGTAATTCAGTAACATCACTTCAACAATGAAATGCCCCAGTATTTAGTCAACAATCAACAGACTAGGGTAGTACCCAGAGGTGGGACCAAGTCAAAGTTTTACAGTTCAAGTATACTCAAGTCTTAGCATTCAAGTCCCAAGTCGAGATCGTTGGAGACAGGCAAGTCCGAGTCAAGACCGATGAGTCCCAGGTCAAGTCATAATTTGCTCTTCACCAAATGTAATACCATTTCTTATTTTTAATTAGAATTAAAAACAAAAAATAATAATTTATTAAATAAAGCATTAACCTAGATAAAAAGACTAAGGCACAGTTTCAGACAACAAATGTAATATAATTTAATTAATTAAAATCAGTATTTATATTTGTGCTTGGGGAGGGTCTCAAGTCAGTTCAAATCAAAAGGCTTAAGTTCAAGTGAAGTTACGAGTCTTTGGTGCTAAAGTCAAAGTCCATTTGCAAGGTTTGTTTTGTTTTTTTGTCAAGTCGAGGGTAAAGTCATCATATTTGTAACTCGAGTCACAACAACTAAGTAAGGTTAATTAGGTGGTATTTTTTTCCATTTTTCGGACATGTTCTGTTTTGTAAATTCGAGAACAGAGAGTTTAATCACCATTAACTTCCGTTTAAGGGTAAAAGTATACACGTTTTTAATTCAATGTGCTTAATTGGCATGGATGTTTAGGTTTAACAATGTTGCCAAAGCACAGAGCCACATAAACAATACTGGTATATATGCAAAAGGCAATACAATGGAATTTAAAGAAAAGAAAAGAGACAAAACAAACTAAAAACAAAATATGTCTTACTTACTACGGATTTTATTTTGAAAATGATAACAGGAAGCTTGTACTTTATTTGGGCAGGGCTCGGTAGCCAAGCCTCTCGAGCTGTAAGCCAATCACAGTGGAGCAAGCCTCTTCGCGTTTCATCACAATCGCCGGCTGGGTGAAGGAAGTCGTCTTGTCATTTTTCCAGCGCTCATCAAAGTAAGAAATTTTATTTGACCAAATACGTTTTATGTATGTTATACGGTTAAATGACAGCGAGGCTAACGTGAAAGATGAAGATGTTACGTTGGTCTGGCAGATATCAGGTCCTTATCAACCACTGCTAGAAGAACAGCGTTATCTTGGTTGAACACAAGTGCATGTCACGTCGAACTGTTGTGTGAAAATACCTAACTTTACTAAAACGTGTTTTCAAACACGTAAATCCCGTAAAACAGGCCGTAACGCATTTTATATAATCCGTATGCACACTGTTTGCAATTTGGCATCTGTATTGTACCTACACCAGTAAGTACAGCTTTCCAATTTTCACTTCACTTACACTCAACAGATAAACTGTGACTGTGTCAGAGAGGCAGTGGTTTAGTTGGAAAACTTGAAGCTGCAGTGTGTGGTGCTGTAATCGTATAAGTGTCACATGTTTAGGTTATTTCAGGTGTCCATTAAGTTTCCTTCGCCAAAGAGGTTAACATTACACTATATAAACATGTAATATCCATTGCAGGGCTACTAGATTGCATTATTTACGAATTTTACAGGTCAAGACTGGCGTTTCTGCTTTGGCCACATTAATCCGGCTGCCCCCATATGCTTAAAGGTGGTCTGGGATATAGATGAAGTGGTCTAAATTTAGACCAAGTCAGCAGCAGGCTAATCTGAGATGGGTGCAGGGGTTAGGCAAGATTTAATTCACACATAATGTTTTTCTTCTTACCGTTCTGTCTTAATAAATACACAACATGTGCCTTTCAATTTAGGTTGCTTCATCTTAGGTTAATAAGCCTTTTCAATAAGTCAAGAGGCAAAGGTTTAGACAGAGAGAGTGGTACAAGATGAAACTTTCATATTATCATCTGGTTGCTGCTGTTTACATTCAACCCAGATGCAAATTAAAAAAATGCACTGTTACCATATTTTAATATAGGCCTATACTTAATTATATGTTGTGTGTGTAGCACGAAGGAATTTCAAATTTCGTTTTGTTATGCAGTTTTGTGCTGTATAATGACTAATAAACTACCTTGTATTTATTAATTCAAATTGGAAAGGAACACACTGTTGCTACATCAGGGTAGTGTCTAGCATGACACACTCATGCCTTAAGCCCAGTGACCTAAGTGTTCTTAGTAATGTAACTTAACTTTTGTGCACCATCATAGTTGTAGATGCACACACAGTATTTTAAAATACTTCAGCTAAGTACATCTGTCATTGTGTCTGTTAATGCACGCTTACAGGAGGTATACGATGCTGGTGGTGCAGTTGCTGAGGGGTGCAGTAAAGCATGCTGGGAGCAGGCCCCACTGCGGTGTCAAGCAGTTGATCTCAGCAGTCCGTGGCATCAGCTCATCCCCACAATTATGTGCTTTTGGGAGAACTCACACGTCATCCTGCACTGAAACTGACCACCCCAAAGTCCTCATCACTGGTTGGTTCATGGTTTTTAGTTTCCTGATTTTCTGCATTTCCTTCTCAAATGTTCTCTTTCAAGTCAAACACTGTCACAGTGATATTGATCTCTACTCATTTGTTCCTTTTTTTTATTCATAGGAGGGCTTGGACAGCTGGGGGTAGGGCTTGCAAATTTGCTGAGGTAAGTAGTTTACATAACCTCCTTTCAGTTGTTATTCTGTTTCCAAAGGTGGCATAGTAGTTCTAGTTCAGTAGCAGTGCCAACATCAGGAGGTGACACCAGTACTTGTTTGTCAAAAGGCCTGAAAAGGCAAGTCTTCCCAGAACTAACCACATTGATGTGTCATCCTTAGGAGACGATTTGGAAAAAACAATGTCATCCTGTCTGACATTAGGAAACCTCCCAACCATGTCTACCATAATGGTATGTGTTTGTTTGTGTGCACTCACACATTTCCAGTCAATTACTTTTTAATGTGAGTATTTCTAACTGTTCACCAAGTTTCCAAAGTTGTAAGATCCTGTGATTACTACAAACTGTTGTGCAGTGTTTTGCTGTCTGTTAAGCCTTTAAAGGCATTAATCTGTTACTCAAACGGGACTTTCTGAATCATGTTCCATTGTTTCACCGGTACCTTGAACAACACGTCCCCCACCAATGAAGAACTGTTTCTGGTCTGAGTCCCCACTAAGCCTCTCAAAATCTAAGAGCAAGGACTTACTGCAGATCACCTACTGTGGCTCATTTTTGCAACATTCAGAAAGGGATAAAACCACCAAAGAAGAGGCTGAGATCCCTGTTTCTCCACCCGCAGTGGCCTCAGCAGATGCAGCCTCAAAATACATCTTGCTACAGTGTGTTTTTACATTTTTATTTGACTGGAAAGCCTTTGAATTGAAGTGGGCAGAGCAGGCAAGATAGTATATGCGAAAGAAATTCTTGTGAGCATATTGATAAAGAAGGTTTCAGGAGCCTCAGGAAGTCTTAAACACAATTATTTATATAATCTTGGCCGAGAAGAAAATGGCAAAAGCAGTAAAGAGTGAGAACACAGTGCAGAGCCAAACCAAATCTCAAGATTTCTTCATGGTCCATAATGTATGTCTCTTTACTGTCCCTATGGAGTCTTTGATGTACTAGGTCATTTTCCACTGGCCAAATATGTGCAACCATCTTATTGGATTTTGAACTAAGTCACGTTGGGATAAGGAGGCCACATGTGTGACATTCTAAGGGCAGACGCAAAAGCATACAGGGGAAGACAGCAGACGACCTATCGCTAGAAGAGGTCATCTGAGCACTAGATACTTCCAGGCATGCACTTGGTTTCCACACGTGTCCACAACCGAGTGGGTACACATTGTTCAAAAGATGTTATCTTTTTGCGTGCATGCAGGTCCATTCATCTTCTCAGACATCCTGGACTATAAGAACCTCAGGGAGATCGTGGTCAACAACAACATCAGCTGGCTTGTCCACTACTCCGCTGTGCTGTCTGCTGTGGGAGAGAGCAACGTCGCACTGGCCAAAGAGGTCAACATCACGGGTACATGCACATAAACTTATGTAATAATAATATTACTGTGAAACTACTGAAGATAATACAGATTCTACAGCATAGACTCTTATGCACAGCCTCTCTCTCTTTGTAGGTCTCCATAACATATTAGACATAGCAACCGAACATGGTCTGCGTGTGTTTATCCCCAGTACAATCGGTGCCTTCGGTCCATCCTCACCCAGGGACCCCACCCCTGAGCTGTGTGTGCAGAGGCCGCGCACCATCTACGGCGTCTCCAAGGTCCATGCAGAGCTGATGGGTGAGGTGAGACACACACCATTCACGCAAATGTTCAGGCTCTGACAGACATGCACAAAAACATCTCAAGTTCCTACAGTTTTCTTCAGTGCCTGACAACAAATCCCTGGAGAGCCTGATGATGCTTTCTCCTCTCTCTTTTAGTACTACCATCACAGGTATGGGCTGGATTTCCGCTGTCTCAGGTATCCAGGCATCATCTCAGCTGACTCCCAGCCTGGAGGAGGGACCACAGGTAAGCAGGTCTGAGGAGGAAGTGTTTAAGGCATAACCTACCTAAGCCATGGTAGATTTTATCTGTTATCTCTTGCCGACTCAGCAGCCAGATAGATTAGCTTAGCACAAAAACAGCTAGCCTAAGTTACATCTCAGAAATGTCTTGCTCAAGTCTAGGTTAGGAAGCTGGTTTGGGAACATGTATGACTGAGCTGAAGTCACAGCTACCAGCTGGAGCAGCTTTGATTTGGATAACACTACCTTGCTTGCCAGGACCCGCCCTACTCTGCTTCTGATTGGCTAGTAGTCCTTACCCAGGTACCGTGCATGTGCAACTTCCAACAAAGATCGATTAGAAATGGGGTGCTTCACGCGGTTGCTAAAACGGAGTGTTAAACACACGTGGTGAAAAGAGATGCTGCAGCAATGTTTTGTTTTTAAATGAAACCATGTAAACCTGTTTGGGTACAACCCCTAAATAAAATGATAAACTTGAAAGCATATTATGACTTCTTTAATCTTAAAGAAAGGGTAAAAACAACAACTTCTGGTTTTACAAGGGGAGGTAATGTAACTCTTTCTTGGCCCTGGTTGCCTGGGGACCTTACTTTGATAATAACACTCAAGTTACTTCACCTGGGCAAGAAATAGTCCGAGCAATAGTTTGTATGGCTTAAACAGATGAGGTATAACATGTTCTGGTGTGGGCTGTCCTAATCTGCTGATCTGGTCCATTTCCCAGACTATGCTGTGCAGATCTTCCATGCAGCTGTGAAGACTGGTTGTTTTGAGTGCAACCTGCGCAGTGACACACGGCTAGCTATGATGTACATTGGTAATTGTAAATTTGTAGTAGGAAAGTGGGAGTTTTCCCCGTCCACATTTTAACTTTACAAGTGATATTCATACTGTAATCCTCTTTGACCTCCATGTCTTTGTGGTCCTCTTAACCGCCGTCTGTCCAGATGACTGTCTCAGGGCTACTCTAGAGTTCCTGCAGGCCCCAGCAGACACACTGGTTAGCCGCACCTACAATATCAACGCTATGAGCTTTACACCACATGACCTCACCCAGGAGATACAGAAAGTCCTGCCTGACCTCAAGGTCACCTATAATGTGGATCCAGTCCGGCAGGCTATAGGTGAGATTGCATATATCATATTAATACAACAACGGTGTTTTGGCTGGATGCCATCACCAAATATCTTTTCTGTCTCTTCTCAGCGGACGGCTGGCCACTGGCATTAGAGGACAGCGCAGCGAGGCAGGACTGGGGCTGGAAGCATGAGTATGACCTCCCTGAGCTGGTGCAGTCCATGCTGAGTCACATCACTATGGGCAGCCAGCAGGCACAAGCCTACTGAGCCATTTGTAGCATTTTAGCAGCAACTCCATACAAAGCTTTATTTGAAATGATGTGACTTTGAGGAATTTAAGAGCGTTCCAACTATATCTTAACAAAATCATTAAGTCTTACCTAAAACCTTAAGATTATTAATAAATAAAGTCAGACAGGGGGGGTTAGGATTGACGATCAGTAAATTTAATACTACCAATCTGACAGTGAAACAAAGAAATAAACCTCAATATCAGAGGTAAAAAAAACATTCCAGACCACTCAATATGGTATTTGTGATTAGATTTGTGATTTTGCACCCATCTCCATTTCTCACCGTGCTCTTCTCCCTCCTCATTTGTCCATCGCATCCCTCTTTTCCTCTCTATTGTTCATCCATCCAGCTTTTGCGTAAAACTAATGTTGCGCTAAATGTGCCACAGGCTCATGCAGGATACTGTTACTAAGTTACTCCACTTTTAACTGCTATCTCTGAAAGTACTGTATGTGTGTATTTATGTCATGTTGTGTCTGTAAGTATGCAGAAGACTTTGCCAGCCTATTGTATATGCATCTGTCATCTGTTGACGCTAAAAGCTTGCCTTAGGGGGCACTTCTGCCATCCTGAAAACCAGTTGGCTTTGAGTAAGAGCTGCACTCCAACTGGTCACCAATATGTACTGTAACCATAAATACGGAAAAGGCTTTACCTCGGGTACGGTTACTCTACAAAATGGTAACCCCAACTAGCTACACTGTAGTAATAGTTTACAGATTTTAACCGTAGTTGGCTGCAGCAGTTTCCTCATGTGATAATTGTTTTAAGGAAGGTAAACCTAGCCGGAAGAATGGCTTCTAAAAGCCACTTGACCTTTGCTCTAGGTGCTTTTAATATTTAATTTAATTTGAAAGATGTTTATTGTCGCTTTCAGTTTAGCAGCTGTAGTCTTGGTGCTAAATATTTGTGAATGTTAGTCAATGAATGCAGAAAAATGGAGCTCTACTTAAATGACTAAGCTCTGTGAAAGAGACATGTAGAATGAAGGGAGTGGGTATCAGAGCTCACTGTTTTTTAATGTTGATGTCCTCTATAATTCAACTATTTGCAGCTTTTGCTGTAAAAATGACTTTAAAAAAATAAATATTGGATGAGTTCTTATGACATTTCCTTTGTAACAAACATGGTGTATGCACATGATCAAAACCCGATTGTGAACGTTGTTGTAGTCTAGTCTCTTTGTTTTTGACAATTAACCTGACCTCAAATTTCCATTGGTGAGATTAATTTAAGGTTCCAAATGTTTTCTTCACTTTAGCTTTATTCAATGTGGTCTCGTCCTCACACTGTGTTCCCAGACTTCCTCAGTCCTGTTTTTGCTTTGTGCAGCTTTGCCTTTGCTTGTGCATCTGGATGTAAGTTGTCCTGACCTGTGTTGGAAGTAACAGGGTTGTGGAGCCTCCCGGTGGCCAATGCTGCCTGCTGCAGTTTGAGCTGCAGGATGTCACTGAGCAGGGAGGTCTCTTGGTTCAGACTCGCCAGCACCTGGCCTTCTGTGGCCCTCACAGCTGCACGAACAAATGCCAAAACACCCTACAGAATGGCAGACACAATGAAACATGTTTCCAAATGCTTTCACTGGTTTTCTGTTTTGAGTCCTCTTTGTGATACCTCTTTGTCCAGTTGCTCATCCTCAGGAACTTCAACCTCCCCCAGAGTGACCCTTAACCCATCTCGGAGCATCTGCAGCTTCTCCTCCTTATGTCGCAACCTTGAGCTAAGCTCAGCTTGATGACGCTGATGCTCCCACTCATGCAGATCTGTTCCCTGGAGCATAAGTACAATGCATTGATCAGCAGGGGGGCATTTAAGCAGATGCATTAAGTTCATTGCAGCATCATCAGATATTCAAGCCCAAATCTGCAAGTCATTAGTCTGCACTAGTCTGCCTGGTTGGTAGTCAGTCACTGATTACAAGGGGTTCATTACCTGTTCTAGAGGACAGGGTGTGGGTGGCAACTGCACCTCCAAATGTAGCTGAGCGATGGACGTGGTAGCAGCTCCCCTTACCACCGCCTGGAAAAGCCTCCGTCGGTTGATGCAGGCGTCTATGAGGAACTGGATGAACTTGTGTTGGTGGACAGAGGAAAGGTTTGGCAAATGCTCAGACAGCGCCTCTCTCAGCAGGGACAGTAGTTTGGGTACGTCAAGATCTGATGGATAGAAGAAAATAAAGTCCAGAAGCTGGAGAAAAGTATTATTAACGTACAATTTGTGCTCTGCGGCTATGAAAAAACACAAGCTCAAAAATCTGCACGGCTTCCAACTGTAAGTATAATGGACCTGCATTAATAATACTACATTTAATAAGACAGACAAGGAATGAACCACTGGAAATGACTCACTCAAATTTGGTTTCCAGGGTTGGAAAAAGAACATCAGTATAGAGTAGATACATTTTTTGTGTTTCCAGTGTAGAAAAGTGTAAAACCATGTTTTTGTGTTGCCATGGTTTTGTCTGACAATAGAAACTAGATTTTTAACAACAATTATAGCAACTGAAATTCACAAACAGATAATAACCGACTGAATCAGAGGGGTACAGAACATCACATATGTTGCACTCTCAGTAAACACAGCGCTCCACCTGATGGCCACCTCACAGCTCCTTGATCACAAGCTCCAGGTGAAGCACTCTGTCACCTGTAAGACCTCTGTACAGTACACTGCTGTTTAGCTCTGACCGTCCAGCTGCAGGAAGAGGTCTTTTGCGATCACAGCTGCCCGGATCACGTCAGGCCAAGGGAAGCCACAGGCCGCAGAGAACATGGCGACTTCATACACAAACTCCTGATGGAAGCACCGGCGTTCATCGCAGAACTCGGGCCATGAGAAGTGGCAGCTGAGCCTCTGCACGCCAACCTCTCTCTGTCAAAGCACACAGGTCATTTGTTAACTGTTATTAATTGTTGTTATTATTGTTGATGCATTGATGTAGAAGTAGCATTTTAATGCTGTTGGTAACTCTTATTTATCACACAACTCAAATGCATTATTATTAACTCAATTCACACATATTGCTTTTGCTCATAGGCCTTACAAGCAAGTCGTTGGACCGGGAGGGGAAAAGGGAATGAGTATAAAGGGCCTTCATGTGAGGAGGGCACACAAAGATACTAGAAGGAATAGCCGTGGATGCAGTGAGGGGCCAATGGAGTCTGCTGATGTACAGGAACCAGATTTTTGTGCGATGTCCCTGCTTACAAGTACATTATTATACTATATTTGGTGCATCTATTACAGTATACAGACTACATGAGGTCATTATTTTGCTATTTGATAATCTGCAAATAAACTGGAGTTGTTAAAAATATAGTGGAGTTATAAGTACAATATCCTGAAATGTAGTGGAGGTGAGATACAAAGTAGCATAAAATATAAATACTCAAGTACAAATGCCTCGGTATGCAGAGTATTTGTAAATCTGCTTACTGGATCTAACTGATACTTTAATAATTACATTTTCACAACTTCACATTGTAAAACATTAAGTTTCAGTCTTAATGTAATGTACCTGGAAGCTATTAAGAAAAAAGTGGTGTGAGGGAGCATTCAGTTAATGGCCCCTCTGAGCTGACAGTTTGTTGAAGAAATTAGATGAACGACTATATGTCTGGCCTCAGAGATATAGCCGACCGTTTTAGGGGCCAATAAAAGGCTTGAAGGTCCAAAGAATCTGCAAAAGCATGTTTGTTTTTTATGAAGTAACTTTGCGTTAACTCTCAGTCGGTTACTTTATGTTTGGGTCGATTATGATCGTGTTGTACAAATTCCTGGCAGCATATTAAGGCACCATAATAACATGACTTTTAATTAGTAGTTAATTAATTAAACGCCCGCCTACCTGTTGTCTCGCTATCTGTGCTATTTCACTCTCTGTGAGGGAATTCATCCTTGAGAAACGATACAAGCGCACTCGGTTGCCATTGGAGAGGGACGCAGTCGCGTAGGTTGGACGCTGGTAACGTGATGACGTCGCATACACGTTTGCAGCTCTGGCTGATGGTAGGCTATGTCCAGATACATATTTGATATTATCTGCAGCGCGAAGCTTTATTTTTAAGTTAATTACTTTCATTTAATGAAAAAAAGACTTTTAAATCACATCAAATTCAATCAACTAATTATCCACAACATATTTTAAAACATTCCCATAGTTAGCCTAAAGAGTTCAGCTGACACCTGTTGTGTCCGAGGCTTAATGGCGTCTGCTTGAGACAGACTGTTATTGTGTTCTCGGTGAGTTTGCTAGTAACTGATCTGTCATAGCTTGATCAGTCCGGGAATGCCACAGATGGCCTCAGGCAGGTGTAATCCTCTTTAACATGAACCCCACTCCTCCTCCTCCTTTCTTCTCATCTCTTCTCCCCCTCCACCTATTGTCCCTTAAGAAATAAATCGGATGAGAGAGGGTTTTCTAATGTAAAGATAACGGATTGAGATTATGTCAAACTAGCCATATCAACAATATACCATTTCCGGTGGTGCATTTACAAATAAAGGTTGTTTAACTGAATTACAAATAGCCTACTTAAAAAAATCTATTTTGTGTATTAATCACATTAGATACGTGAAAATTAAACCAGTTTTATACTTATAAAAACTGTTGCAAATCAAAGTCAGATTTTAATATGAGAAATTATCTTTCTGCACACTGAAAACAGAAGCTTAGAAAAACCTTTTTTATTTTTACTTTATACATGTAATGCAAGTAATCCTTTTTGGATATTGGTGTTGGGGAATAGTTACATGCAATTTAAAATAAATGTAACTGTAATTCGTTACTAGGGAAAAATTACAGTTATCATGATTACATTTAAATATTTCCTGTAAAACGATAGGTTATTTGTTAAATACTATTCCTATGTTGCTTTGCATGTTTTTTGAAAAGTAATCAAAAAGTAATTAAATGTAATAAGTTACATTACTTTGAATAAGTAATTGAAATAGTTACACTACTGTTAGGCCTACATTTTAAATAGCGTAATATGCGATGTGTAACCTATAACATTTCCAAAGTAACCTTCCTAACTCTGTCTAAATCTTCCAACTAATGTATCTGATTTAGTTAATATAATCATGGGCAACTTCCATATTCAGACATTAAAGATGAAACAAACTGTTTGAACAAACTCCTACGTAAATGTCTCAATATTTAACCTATTATTTTGAATGAGAGCAGATCTGTATGGCTTTATGACGGTGTTGTTGAGGGTTGTAAATATTATGTTAATGGATCCGTTACAAACTGCATTCAAACTGCAATGTAATATTAATTTGAAAGCCTAAATCAGGGTACTTCCGCTCTTTAAGTCGCTGACTTGACGCATACCTGAACGTGAACATGCGCCTTATGTCTATGATCACACGGGGAAGCTGAACGCGCAGCGCTGCTCTGGCCGGTGTGTCTGACGGAGCGGTGCACGCTCACTGCTGACTTTTATATCTCACCATTTGTTTGATTTCTGGATCTATAATCGCCCATTGATCTTCCATCACTGCTGCGGGTATGTGTCTGTAAAGGTAAGCTTGATCTCTTTCTTTTCCCTCAAACTCCTGCTGCTTTATAAACTCCCACAGAGCCGGACTGTTGGCAGTAGTGGGTGTCAGTGTTTTTGTGTGTATCAGTGTATGCACGTTGTTAATGTCTGCTGTTTACATATAGACTATATACAGTATATATACTGTTTCTTTATGTGTTTGTGTGATCCAGTTGGATGAGGTGAGTCACACAGACACACCTGTTTATGGGACCAGAGACAGAGCAGGAGGGATTGAGTAACAAAAGTAGGCCACACATCATATAATCTCTCCTTTGCTTTCCTCTTCCTTTGTCATGCTGACTGAACCGATTACCCTCCATCACTGACAGAAGTTCTCACTCTCTCTAAAGCCTGTGAAGGGGCAGGTGTTGAAAGTTTTTGCATGCGTCTCTGCTGCTGTGTTATACTAACAGATACAGCACAGATGTGATGGTTTCCTTGATTTATCCACAAGGAATACCCATTAGCATTAGCACCAGCAGTTTCC